>OX359271.1:37466495-38148995 GCA_947179155.2 Hedera helix | reverse complement strand
CAATAATCCAAGTTCTATTCTTAGAAGTTGCAGAGAATACAGATGCTTTACCAATGATACCTAGATGGGCAATATTTGCCATAGGTAGCGGCTGATTTTCTTCCGTGGATGTCATCATAGCTTTCCCAACAATTTTTTTACGAGGTTTTTTTGAGAAGTCCCACCACTGCGGATAGCCAATAATCTCGTAGCAACGCTGTTTTGAATGACTTTTTTCCGCACAGTGAGTGCATTCCAGGTTGTTAGCCTTTCCAAATAATTGATTGTTTCAATTGTTTGATGATCCAGATGACAATCGTTTTCGCGTTTAGTCGGTCAGCATAGCCGAGTTCTCAGAGATTGGACGATAGCTCCCCATTGCCTGTCTCTGTTGATATTCTCTCTTGACATATGCATATGTGCTCTCCAAATCAAGTTTTGGATCTTTTCGTAAGATTTCTCCACGGACCTGATCAAACTCAGAGTCAAGTCCACTTAAAAAAATATGAACTCGAAGCCTAGCCATCACGGAGTGCAACTGGATTACCCCTTCGACTGTTCCCTCTTGAGAAGTAGTTCTACGATCAATTTCCTGAAAAATAGCAACAAGTTCATTATAGTATGTTGACAATGGTCGACCATTTTGTTTGGTAGAAAAAGATCTCTGGTTCAACTCAAAAATGCAAGTTTCGTCTGATCCATCATATAATGTTTTTGATACGGCCTCCCATATCTCCTTGGCGATGGAAAGGCGAATAAATCGTTGCAATAACGTCGGACTCATTGAGTTAATGAGCCAACTTTTCACTCTGTGATTTACAGTAATCCGTGCTCCAAGATTTGGATCTCCATATTCTGGCTTTTTCGTTTCTCCGGTGAGATATCCAGCTTTGTTGCAAGCGCCAATACGCATCTCCATGAGTTTAGACCGCAGTGGGTAATTGGTCTCATCGAGGGTGATTCCGGTTGGAAAAATAGAATTGTGTATACAATAATCTGTTGTGTTAGTGCTGGGGTAAGCTCGGTTGATGCACCTATAGTGGTAGCCATCAAACTCACAGCAGCTTTACGAGAGTGATGAACTTTGAGGAATAAATACGCATACGATTGTTTATTGCAGACTTCTTTGGAATTGAGCCTGCTTTGATACCATGTCAGAGAATAGAGTCTTTGTAGAATAATTTCTAATATGTATTATTCTCTAAAACAGAGGCAATATATAGCTACAATTACATCCTAAAGTTGGGTCAATTACATCCTAAAATTAGGTCCTAAAAATAGGGAAACAAACTGTTTCTGTATTTATATACATGATTAATTAACTAACTAGATTCCTAGGAGTAATTATAGAATCAATCTAATATTGCATACAACTCATGCACACATATTCAAATACAGGTAATCGGTTTTTTGAAAATTTTTCTTTAGACAATACTTGTACTTTTATTCAGATAATATTATAATTGTTAGACTAATATACAATTTAATTTTTATATTTATTTATTAATTTTTTTGTAGAGGTACCTCATGAAGGGAAACAACTTTCAAAATTTGCATAAGTACTGGGGCAATCTTAATAAGTGGAAACCACTTTGTTATGATACGAAGTTGCTGATGATCAAGCATAATTGGGATTTTGATATTAAAGACCAGTTTGTTACTGTGGTGGACTCTTTTATTAAGCACGGACATTCTCTTGCTATGACGTTGGAAGAATATATCAAGTTCACTTTGCGATTTTATGAAAGAGTTGATGTAGCAAGAATTTTTCGAGATAGTAATGATATAAAGTTTCCTAGAGATGACCAGAATTATACCTTTAAAGAAAAGAATATCAAACGCACAGTTTTGGCTTCTCAACTTGCTTGTGCATTCTCAAGTAATGCAATTTGTGGGTTTTTGCCTAAATTGAACTTTGTTTGTCATGAGAGTAAGAAATGTCAGGGGGAACTATGTGTTTTGACAGAAGTGAAATATAGATTTGATGTAAATGGAGTTCTAGTGGATCACCATGATTCTTTCGAATGTGATGGCCATAAAGACATGGATAAGAATCATTCTGTTTGCATTTTAAGTCCCTCTGATCGGGTCTTCTTGGAAACTGTTTGACAAGCAATTTTGCCATAACTGGTACATTCTTTCTTCTCATCTGTCATATGAATCTCTCTTTTTTATTATTAAGTGTTATTGGTTAGTATGTGTTTCATATTTATGTTGATATTATATTATTGTTTTGAAATTCATTCAATGAGTTCACGGATATGAAGTTGGAACTTGAAATAAGGAGCTGCCTGATTTGAATCTAGTCAGATCTTATTTGTTATTTTTTTAAGCTCAAATTTAAGATAAATTGCATTTCCTGAATTTGGCTAATGAACTACTTTCTTACATTATCTGAATTTGGCTATGAACTACTTTCTATACTAGGACATCTATTCAGTAATATGTGCTTGATTATTTTCTGCAGGACATTTACAGTGAACCAATCAGGTGGTGGATTACCTGTTTAGCCTTTTTGATGCTGCTCCCCCTCAGTTACCTACTTGCTTGCTGGTTTTTGAGGTTAGTGGTTCCGTCACCAACAAGTGGTGTCGCTTTCTTAGTAGCTCTCTGTGCTGTGCTGTGCTTGTTTTGTTTGTTTAGACTTGTTGGCTCTCAGTTTGTGCTACCTAAAAAGCCTTGTAGTGGTAATGTGAATGTTATTTTCTGCTGCAAAAAATATCTGCAAGGGTTAACAGATTTTTGGGAGAAAAAACAATTATTTCCTTGATATAATTAGCATGGTAAAGATGCAATTTTGTTGCTATCGTATAGTCCCCTCTTATTGATTATACATGTTATTACAGTCCTCTTATTGATTAAATTTCCAGCATCGAAGGTGAGATTTTTAGGTTCAAGCCACATTTTATGAGTTTAAATGTTTAATCATTTCACTGTTTTTCAGAACGATTCTTTTATGTCATCTCATTTTAAAATTGAAATACAATAAACAAGGCCATATATTCAATTTTAAATTAAAGTCCAATAAGGGCTGGCATTTTGAAATTTTAAATTGAAATGAATATTGTAAATTATTTGGAAATTACAACACAAATCCTAGGTGTGAAATGATTTTAAATGGTTAAAACGGGATATTTTAGTGAATAGAGGGTAGTATCCATTTTTGTAAATTTCAATGTCTTTGAGGACCATACCAAGCCCAATTTGTCTGAATAACCTTTATCTCATACTGATCCCAATTCTCTAAATAATATTTCCGTGTGATTATATTTCATGCAAATTTTCTTTCGACTTTCTTGTAGCTTTTGCTAAATTATTTTCTTCTAATTCTTAATGAAGTGAAATTCATATAGCTTATAATAAAGATCTTTCCAAATATCAAGAAAGAAAAGGTACTAACAAATTGGTGGGTGTGAAACAAACAGCAAGCCAAGCGTTGCAAACAAGATGCTTGTAGAATAGGAATTGATTTTGCAATCAAGCGCTGTAAATCAATGTTTTGTAATTTTGGAGTTAATCGTTTGAAAATGCCCTCTTGATTTTGCAAACAAGTTGTCATTGGGGAACAATTAACTAGGCTGTAGCTAATCGCTTGAAAATGCCCTTTTGATTTTGCAAACAAGTAGTCTTGTAGAACAGGAAATGGGAACAATTACGCATATGAACTTTTTCATGTTATTCACAATGTAGAAAAGTATTATTGGTGGTTTACATTCCATCCATTTGCTACATCAATGGCTAAAAAATCAGAAACCCTCATTGTGACCATTTTTGACAAGGGCAAAACTCTCATGGAAGTTTATATATACCCTCCTGGGTGTGTATATCCTTGCAACAACTGTGTTTGAACACTGGAGAAGAAATGTTTGTTAATACCATCTGTTATGCTTAGTAGGAAACTAGGAAGAGGAATGAAATAATTTCTTTTTTTAATTGCCTATGTGCTCCTAGAATGATAATCGGTTACCATCTCCTTTTCTTTATTTATTTTATCTGTACTTTTAGAGAGAAATTTGTTACTTTTTATCTATTATTTGTTGAGTTCATGCAAATATTCGTAACTTAATTTTTAATAATTTAATAGGACATATGAGCTGAGAGACAGGTCACGTTTTTAACTTTTGAAAAATTATAAAATACCATATTGTACATAACATGATAAAAAGTGTATTACACACGCACATATATAATTACACAAAATGCCGTGTTTGTGCAGTAGGTCACATGCGAATTCCCCCCCCCCCCCCGGGCTTACACAATTAATATTAAATTATTTCTCTTTCATATTTTTAGTGAATTTTAAAAGAGAATTATTGACATTTATACTTTATTTCATGAGACTGTATTTAATGACATATCTTATTAACCCATGTATTTCTTTTTCAAGAGTCAATCAAAAAGGAATAAAGGGGGATATTGATTTTATATAGTCCTCAAAGATCATGATGAGTTTGTTCGGTTATTACTACTTACCATGGTAGTAATTAGACCGTGTTTGCAAAAATTATGTTTAAAATAAATTATTGTTAAATGAATAAGATTTTTAAATATATTTGAATTCTAAATGCTCCAAACTTGTATAATAAACATGCATAATATTTTATTTTAAATATATTACAAGTTACGCTATAGATTCCCCAATTGTGTTAAAAAATATATATATATATATATTCAATCAATGTCCTGCTTCAAACTGTGACGCTGAACCTTAGACCTACTCCCATTGTCTTTGCTAATGGATAAACATTGTTTTTACCATTACAAACTTTATTACTCAAAAGATCCAAGTTTAACATTTCTTAGAACATCAGTAGATGGATGACAAAGGTCACAGATCTATGGTTGATATAGAGGTCAAAGTTTTGGATCTTGTTGGTTGCATGTTATAAAAATAGGTCTAAAAGGCTTGATAAAGATTGAAGATAGTAAATAATCTCCTCCCTCCACCTAGACCTTCACCCCTCTAGGTTAAGATAAATTATTATAATAGATTAAGATATTAAAAAAATATTATGTTTTCTCTTTATAGAAAAAAAATAAAAAATAAAAAATAAAAATAGATGGAGGACAAAGTCTAAGAGATGCCATATAGAAACAAAATAATAATTAAACTTGGAGCAGAAATAACTAGAGAAGTCTTGCACAAAACGCGAACAAGGGAATCACATATGATAAAGCCTCCCTTGAGGTCACTAGAAGCTAGCATGTTCCTCTAAGGATGTTAAAGTCACTATACGATTGGATTGTAATATGAGTCTCAAGTCATGCAAATAAAATACTCCATAAAATTCAGTGAGTGTGACACCATTTAGCTAGAGAAACAAATATGGGAAGATCAAAATATTTACGGGAATTAATGTATCATTTGCAAATTGGAGCACCCATGATCCATAGTAACTACTCCCACCATTACATAATACACCTCTTAGTTTGATTTTAATGGTCAATTTGATTATTCTTGAAAGTAATAATTAAAAATATTTATATAGAATTTTAAATTACAAAAGTTTACACTAATAATAAATCCGTAGTTTATTATGATCATAATCACTTGGCTTATATGTTAATTTTTTTAAAGATTTATTAATTTTAAAAATAGTTAATTTGACTATTAAAATTAAATTATGACATTTATTATGAGACGGAGGGAATAAACAATTGGGCTGTTATATGAGTAACGGAGATTAAACTGACTTTGAAGTAGAATAAATATAGGAGTAAGAAAAACAAATCCACCATTTGGCAAATATTGAAAAATGAGACGATGAAGTGCATCACTTGCAAATTGGAGGCCATATGATATGACTCCAGTGTCAAGGAGCCCTATATTTTACAAATTGGAGCACATACACTATTCACCCATTTCGTTTAAAAAAAGAAAGAACAAAGAATACACTATTCACCTCACCCACAACTAAGCAGAAATTAATAATCAAAACAGAAACGGAGAGATTCCAAGTCTGAATAAAAAAATTATTTCCATTTTCGATTTCCTGCTCTTCTTCATCGCCAGAAAATCTGGATTAAAGGAATCTCAGTTGAAAAGGAAAAGAACAGAGCATATAATGAATATATACAAAAATAACAGAAAGGCTAGAAATGTATTGAAGAAGTAGAAAGATTACAAGCTTTAAAAAGATGAGAGAGAAATTCACAATTCAGATGATGCCCTCCCTCTCTCTCTTTCTTATACAATCTCACATGACAATTGCTTCTGAATTACATGTTCTTTGGCGCCTTGTTTTTTATTGTCCTCATTCCGTGCAGCATATGACGCAATAATAACTCTTTCTATGGTATTACTCCTGAAGAAATTAGAGAGCTCAAGGAGTTGGAGGTGCTGGATCTTCTAGGGTACATTAACTTTAGTGGATCACTTCCATCTGACCTTGGCAATAATCTTCAGTGACAACCTGTAAGTCAAGATATGAGAACAGCTTCAAGTCAGCAGTGCTTACCTTGTATTTTTGGCGCTCATGTTACCTTATTTTCGAACTACTACTGCAGTCTACTAAACAATAATGAGCTTTTGGTCGCATGTCCCCTGAAATTGATGAGCTTAAAAAATTCTGGACAAAGTTCATCAGGCAACGCAAGATCAAAATCATGGCTCCTTGCCTTGTTGACCAGGTATATCGCTGTTTTTAGTCAAGTAGTTTTTATATTTATAAACTTCCTCCTGATCGATGCACCTCTTTACCTTAAAACCATGATTTCTTATTATGTATTTGAATGCACCCTTACCTGGTACCCAGTGCTTCCCAAAGATTCGAACTGTATATATTTGATAAGTCGAACTCTTGTCTTTTTTTCTTTTTTCTTTTCTCTTTTTTGAAACTAACTTGCATCTCATAATTTATTATTTTTTATATCCAAAAGAAAATATCTCCATGCTGCTTAAGGGTGTAAACGGATGTAAACGGATTAAAATACAGTAGTATCCGTATCCGAAAAATCAATTTGTTATCGTATTCGTATCCGATATTCGGCGGATTTTAAAAATACTATCCGTATCCGGTATTCGAAATAATATCCGAATATGGATAATATCCGTTTTCGTTTATTTTATTCGAATAAACAGATTATTCGAATATTCGGATATCCGGATTCGTTTATCAATCACCTAATATAAAATTTATTCAAATTATTTACAAAAAATAAAGAAAAAAATTTGAATAGTTACTCATAACCAATCACAATTTAAAATTTAAACCATACATCTTAATGAATGAATGTTAATTTATTTATTTTTAATAAATACAATAATCAATGCTCTAAATTACAATTTAAATAAGTTTTCATTATTTTTGAAATCCTAAATTCAAAATGAATGCTATACTTATTAATGTTTAAATATCCATTAATAAGTATATGTCCATTTTATGTGTTAATTTAGAGTAATATTGTAGTGTGTATGAATATTTATACTCTATAATTATAACATTTAAATGATATTTATAACACTTGTTAAATGATACATTTTAGATATATTGTAACATTATATATAACTGGAATAAGGGAAAAAAATAATGAGTTTTAAAGTATAATTCATTAATGAATGAATATTTATTTATTTATTTTTAATAAATATAATAATCAATGCCCTAAATTACAATTCAAATAAGTTTTTATTATTTTTGAAATTCAAAATTCAAAATTAATGCTCTACTAATTATTAATGTTTAGATGTCCATTAATTAGTAGATGTCCATTTTATGTGTTAATTTAGAGTAATAATGTAGTGTGTATATATATTTATAATCTATAATTATAACATTTAAATGATATTTATAATATTTGTTAAATGATGCATTTTAGATATATTGTAACACTATATATAACTAGAATAAGGAGAAAAAATAATGAGTTTTAAAGTATAGTTCATTAATGAATGAATGTTAATTTATTTATTTTTAATAAATACAATAATCAATGCTCTAAATTACAATTCAAATAAGTTTTCATTATTTTTGAAATCATAAATTTCAAAATGAATGCTCTACTTATTAAAGTTTAGATGTCCATTAATAAGTTGATGTCCATTTTATGTGTTAATTTGGAATAATACTGTAGTGTGTTTGAATATTTATAATCTATAATTACAACATTTAAATGATATTTATAACACTTGTTAAATGATGCATTTTAGATATATTGTAACATTATATAAAATTAGAATAAGAGAAAAAAATGAGTTTTAAAATATAGTTCATTAATGAATGAATGTTAATTTATTTATTTTTAATAAATACAATAATCAATGCTCTAAATTACAATTCAAATAAGTTATTATTATTTTTGAAATCCTAAATTTCAAAATGAATGCTCTACTTATTAAAGTTTAGATGTCCATTAATAAGTTGATGTCAATTTTTTTGTGTTTTGGAGTAATATTGTAGTGTGTATGAATATTTATAATCTATAATTATAATATTTAAATGATATTTATAACATTTATAACACTTGTTAAATAATCCAAAAACTATATTGTAACACTTGTTAAATGATATTTATAACATTTATAACACGTACTAAAATGATACATCTGAGATATTTTAACTTTATAATAGTAAAAATTCATTAACTATACTTAAATCAATTTATTTCAGTTTGTTAATATTATAATAAAAGTGTTATTTCATACCTTTTAGAAGTGAAATGACATATTTTAAAAATAATTTTCGTATGAAAGTGAAAACTAATTATTATATAAGGAAGACCACTTAAAAAAAATTATTTTGCTTATTATATATATATAAGTTATTCGGATACAGATTCGAATACGGATATCGAATTCTGGATATCCGCCTGATATATTTACGGTCGGATGTTAAACGAATACACCTATATCCGTATTCGTATCCGTTTATTTGCGGATACCTTTAAACTGAATATGGATATATCTGTTTTTTTCGAATGCGAATAATATCCGGGTTTTTTCGAATACGGATGTGGACGAATTCGAATTTTTCGGTTACCATTTACAGCCCTAATGCTTCTTATGTCGCTTGATTTTTTTTTTCCATCTTAGGTGTTCTAAACCTCAAGAAGTCGGAGCTTAAGACAACTATTGAAGATTTCAGCAATGAGCAGTTAAATTGTATTAACTCTAACTTAACTTTAATTATTATAGATAAGATCTTATTCATAAACAACAACTTACAAGACAAGTTACTTATAAGACAAGCTACTGCTAATTACAAAAAGACCACTATACTAGTAATAGATATGTTATTCTACGACTTTTAGTAACAAATTAACACTCTACGATTCTAGTATTAAGTTGCTCTACGATCTTAAGATGTTCTACGATCTCAAGTTGTTTTACGATTGTTCTCTACTCTACGATTATTAATAATCTGCTCTGATTCTTCTTCGTTGTTGCTTGGAAAATCAGAGATATTATTCTCTGTAATATCCCCCTCAAGTTAGTAGGGTGAAACAAATTACACACTCCCAACTTGGTTAATTAGATGTTGGGAAAAAGATAAAGCCTTGGTAAACAAATTAGCAGGTTGACTAGAAGTAGGCAAATAACAAGTAGTGATAACAATTTTCACCAATAAATCTCGAACAAGATGACAATCAATCTCAATGTCTTTAGTCCTCTCATGAAACATTGGATTAGAGGCTATATGTAAAGCTTCTTCATTATTACAATACAAAGAGATAGACTGAGAAATGTGACTATTAAAATCAAGAAGAAGAGATTTTAACTAAGTCAATTCAGAACAAGTATTTGCCATGAAACGATATTCAACTTCTACTGAAGATCGAGAAACAGTATGACGTTTACATTTCCAGGAGATTAAGGAATTTCCCAACAAAACACAATAGCCTGATATAAATCTCCTTGTATCCTTGCATGTGGGCCAGTCTGCATCACAAAAAGTTGTAAGACTGAGATAACTGATTGTGGAAAAGAAAAGACCCTGCCCTGCTATTCCTTTAAGATGTTTTACAAGCTTGTAGGCGTGGTAATGGTTAGATAGATAAGCCTTCCAACAAGTTTTCTATAGATGGCTGCATCAGTAATAAGTAATCCTTGATCAACTAAAAGAGAACGATTTTGCTTAATAGGAACAACAGAAGGTTTAGAGCCTTGTAATCCTGTGTCATGAAGTATATCCAGAGTATACTTCTTTTGATTGATATACACACTAGTAGAATTTTGAGCAATTTCTAGGCCCAAAAAATATTTTAGGGTACCTAAATCTTTCAGCTTGAATTTGGAGCTTAAAAATCCTTAACATGAGATAGAACAAAAGTATGTGTTCTAGCTAGAACAATGTCATCCACATAAACCAATAAGGTAGTAAAAGAGTCTTTATGAGTCAAAATAAAAAGAGAGTGGTCTGATTTTGACTGCACAAAACCAAATTTTACCAATACTGTAGATAATTTGGTGAACCATTGCCTAAGAGCTTGCTTTAAACCATACAGAGATTTCACCAATTTATAAACTAGAGGGCCACTAGTAGAACAAGTAGAAGGAACCTTGAACCATGAGGAAAGTTGCATGTAAACATCTTCCAACAAATTTACATGAAGAAATGTGTTAGTTACCTCAAGTTGAGTTAAATACCATCATTTGATTGCAGCAAGAGATAAAAGAACTCGAACGGTACTGTTGCAGATGTCTCAAAGTAATTAAGTCCAGGAGTTTGAGTGAAATCCTTTGTTACAAGCCTAGCTTTATACCTTTCCAAGGTACCATCAGATTTATACTTGAGATTATAAATCCATTTGCAGCCAACAACTTGCTTGTTAGGTGGTAGAGGTGTAAGAACCCATGTATGGTTAGATTCCAATGCCTGAATCTCAGTTTGCATTGGTTAACACCAATTAGAATCTTGGATAGCTTACTTATAAGATTTAGGTTCATAAATAGAGGAAATGTGAGCAAGAAAGTATTGATAAGAATGAAGAAAACCATAATAAGAAATATAATTTGTTAAAGGATATGTTATGGAGGATACTTGTGCTGAATTCTCTATAATAAGATATGGTAAACCTGTATAGTCCTTAAATTTGGAAGACACTTTCCTAACTCTAGGAGGTAGAACAGAAATGGGATTTGTATTTGAAGAAGTAGAAAGTTGAGAATCAAAATCATTAGAAAGATGAAGATTAGATTGAACTGAGTCAAATTGAGACTACTAGGAATTATGCTGTTGCGAAGTAGAATTATAAGTGAAAACAATATCGTCATAAGAAGGAAATAAAGCAAAGGAAGGAGAATCAGAGGATTGAGTAGATGAAGTGAAAAGAAACACCTCTTCATAAAACTGAACATCTTTGAAATCAAAGATTTTGTGAGTAGTTAGATCAAAGACTCTGTATGCTTTCTTGCCAAAAGAATATCCTAGAAACACGTATTTAAAGGCTTTAGAAGCAAATTTATCTTTATGTGGAACAGTGTTAACTACATAGCAAAGACAACCATATATTTTTAATATTTCATATGGTGTTTTATAAGCAAGAACAAAAGAAGTAATCCTATTTAAAAGATATCTAGCAGTCAATAGACTATTGCCCTAAATATGAATTGGTAATTTAGCCTGAAAATGTAATGCTCTAGCAACATTGAGAAGATGCATGTGTTTCCTCTCAACAACTCCATTTTGCTGAGGGGTATGAACACAAGAAAACTGAAATACAATGCCTAAAGCAGTTAACAGAGAACCAACAACATATTTCATAAATTTAGTACCATTGTCAGACCTAAAATTAAGAATTGAACAATTGAACTAAGTTTTAACATATTGAAAAAATAACTGCAAGAAGGAAAACACTTGTCTTAAAATACATTGAGTAAGTATATAGGTACATATGGAAAAATCATCCACAAGAGTCAAGAAATAGGAACAACCATCATGAGTTTTATACTTATAAGGTCCCCAAACATCACAATGTAATATACTCCAAATAGCTTAGTAGTACAAGCGATACTTGGAGGAATAGCAAAATGACAAATGTCACAAGGTACAGAAGAACGGTCTTTAATAGGTTGGAAAGAAGGAATTTTATTTAGTACATGAAAGAATGGATGACCTAGTGTAGAGTGTCATAGGCTAGTCTTAGATATAGTAGACTGTTAGTTCTCGTGGACACAATAATGATCTAGAAGGGGGGGGGGGGGGTTGAATAAATCCTTAAAAAAACTTTTTTTTTATAATTCGAAAGTATATTAGTTATGATTAATAGAATCAATTCAAGCACAGCGGAATATACTTTAAGAACCCCTTCAAAGATGTATGCATGATCTCAAATCATTGTTTTAATCTACGGTATGGGTAATAGCAGATATAGTAGTTAGTGTGCATAATGTAAAGACGTAAAGTAGATGACACATGAGGTTTAAGTGGTTCGGAGACTGAACAACTCCTACTCCACTCTTCTACTTCGACGAGTAGGAAATCTGCTAATTTAGTCACTAAGACAAGGACACTCTGCCCTCCACAAGTCCAGCAGACTTGAGTTGTTTTTAGCCACTTAGGCAAGGATCCTTTGACCCTCCTCAAGTCCCGCAGACATGAGTTATTTTGTCAATTAAGACAAGGATCCTTTGATCCTCTCTGGTGTGTTGAATGCTTGTTGGGTTGTGCTACTAAGGTGAACTTTGATCTTCTTTATCTTCTGGTACTTAGCAGCTGCATGTGATCAGTTTCTGGATGCTGCTGATGTTTGTCGTTGATGCTCTTTTCCTTCTGGTAATCAGCAGTTCCCCATGATCACCCTTGATGTTCTGTTGAGTTCTTTAAATATGCTTTGTACTCAGCAGTCCCTTCGAACACTTAGTTATCCCTGAATACAGAATCTCATTCTGTTCTTCTTTATGCTCAGAGTGTTCTTGGCTTCCTTGGTCCTTCGACTCTCAGCTTATATGCCAGCACTTCGGCATCCTTCTTGTATATCTGGTGAAGCTCTCAAGATAGATTCTCTATTTTTTTTTGCTTTTCTTCACACATCTTCTTTCTTTTCAGATTTGCTCTTTTGTAGATTTTGAATAATCTTACCGTTGGAGCCTGTTTTGGTTGCAGACATACTTTTGAATACTTTAGTCAGAGTATTTAATGCCCTGTAGACTCTGACTTATTGAGTTGTCTTCTTTTTCTCTAGGAAGAAATATGTCAGTCTTGGGTTCTTCCCATCTTTAAGAGAGGTGGCCGGTCTCTCAGAGAATATGACCATTGGGACATAGTCTTCTGTTTTCTTGATGCCTGAAGCATGCTACTAAAAGTCTTCACTCTGACACTCAGCACGCATAAGTCAGTAATCTGACATTTCTGACTTCTACCATAGCAGAGGCTTTAGATGTGTTGATGTAGATGATTTCTGAAGTAATCAATCACTCATCTTGAGGTTACTAACTTAAGTGCTTTGATGTCTTCAATCCTTGTTGGCACTTAAGTAATCTACGATCGATCCAGATGTAGCCTTTTACTTCTGATCGTAGAGTCACCTGTTGGATGTGTTATGTAGCTTTACGATCTTGCTTGTATTGGACAGCTTTGGAGATCGTAGACTGGTTGACTGTACTAACTCTACGATCTTATCTGGGCCTTGTTGTCCTGAAGATATGCTTCTCATTGCTCTGAGATCTTCATTGAGCTTTATGTTCTTTAGAGCATAGATACATGATCTGGTTAAGCTTTTGCAGATGCTTTCTTATCATAGAGGACTGCTCTATGAACTTCAGGTGTTAGCTCTGCTATATCATAGAGGACTGCTCTATGATCTTTAGGTTCTCGATCTTCTATCGTAGAGGACTGCACTACGAACTTCAGTTGCTTTCTCTGCTGCATATTAAAGGTTATTTATGTTTGGCAGCGTTTGAACATCTTTGGCTTCAACTCTACGATTGTTTGAACGTTGTACTTCTGCGCTTGCTTGCTACTCTACGACTTTGTCAATGGTCCAAGTCGTAGTGCACTCGTAGAGTGAAGTCGTAATGTAATCGTAGAGTTATGGTTTGAACTGCTCTACGATCTCTGTTAGGACTGGAAGCTTTAGATGTACTCAGAGATCTTCTTTTAGTTTGATTGACGGCTCAATGACAGCCTTATGATGATCTTCATGAGGATTGTTGTTTCGACTCTTAATGCTCATGTAGATGTTGTCATTTGATTTTTCTTGGTTCGTAGACTGTCTTATGGAAATAGTATAGTGACTGACTAAATTGACTCTACGAACCAAAGCTAGCTTTATAGTGCCGAGACAACTCTACGTTCTGCCGAGAGGACTCTTTGATCTGCCAAGCCTTACTCTACGTTTTCCTGGCAGATTCTACGATCTTTCTGGAAGACTCTTTGATCTTCCTCTTGAGTGTTTGCATAAGACTTTTTTCTGAATGACTTTTCTCTTCTCAATCAGTCTTTCTAATGGAGTTGGTGTTTGGATCTTCTGTTTGCTTGCCGACCATTCAGGAGATTCATTCCGCTAATCTTCAGGTAGACTGCTATCTGATTATGCCTTATAAGTGTAAGCGCATGTTGATGACCTGCAGACACTACGATCCCAAGTGTAGTCTACGATTCTTGCTTTGACTTTCTTGCCAGACTACTATTCTTTGATGCTGTTCTTTCCGATCCTATCTATTACAGCTTAAGTTCAACCTAACAGATTTGAACTTTCTTATTCATAGTCCTTGTACATTGTAATCTTTTGAAGGACTTTACAAAGCTATCTATTCATATCAGATCAACCTAACAATTTTGATCTTTTCAATCTAAGTCCTTTGAACATAATGTCTATAATTTATTAAGGACTTTACAACTTTCATCAATGCAGACATATTTGCATATTGATTCATTTATCTTTCATCAAATCTTATAAAATAGGAATAACATTCACATGCATACTCCAAACAATCTCCCCCTATTTGATGATGACAAAAATACTAGATGTATATGTAAGAGATGAATGAGTCTTAAGATACAGTGAGCTGCTGTATTACTAGAACAGATAATATGAATGTCATTGATGAATATTTAATTACAGATGACACAACATTCTAAATTTTGGATCCAGAACATACTATTACAGTTTGAGATGTACCTTCTTTTGTACTTGTATGTCTTCTGGATGATCTACCTGCTGTTGCTGCTCATCTGTTTGTTCTACTTGTTCCTGCTTCTTTTGTACTTGTATGTCTTCTAGATGATCTACCTGTTGTTGCTACTCATCTGTTTGTTCTACTTGTTCCTGCTCCCCCTTAGCTGGCGACTTCATGTCTCCCCCTCAGCTGATGACTTTGTGTCTTTCTCTTCTTCTGGCTCCTCTTCAGTTCTTGCCTTCAAGGCTTTATCTTCTTGTTCTCCTTTCTGCTTCTTCTTCTTCTTCTTCTTGCTCTTTTCTTTTATCTTCATTCTTCTCTGCTTAAGCCTCTTCCTCTTTTTCTCCCCCTTTTTGTCATCAATCATCTGGGAGAGTTGCTGAACATTTATCATCAGCTGCTCAATTAAGTAGGATGAGTTTCCAACTTCAATCTTCAGATCCTGCTGGCTGAGCTCTAACTGCTGTGACAGAGACTGATTAAGATTATCTATTTTCTCATAAAGAGAAGAAATAGATTCTTCATTGTTCTTCTGAAGTTCCAGGATTTCTTTCTTATGATCCTCTAAAGATTTCAGATGTATCTGATCTTTTTGATGAAGATTGATAGACATATCCATAAGAGATGCTTGCATTTTCTTGTAGAAATCTTCTCCTCCAGGGATAGTCTTTGATGTCAAAGTAGTCTTGTCGATATTTTTAAGAGCAGTGACTACATCGAAGAAATCATTGTTTGATGAAGAAGGAACATCAGAGTGTATATCAGTTGGGATGCTTGGCAAAGACTGATTTGCTGCAGTCGTAGAGTCGGGATGCTCTACGACCATTGACTCTACGAGCCCAGTTTTCTTCTAACCTTCATCTGGGTTCTTCAACAGAAAGTATGGAATAAATGTACTTTCTGCATGTCGGTAGGCTTTGAAGTGTTGAAATTTTTTGATCAGCAGAGTTGGGAAGGATTGAACTCTTGGGAAGTTCTGAGAGATCATCTTCAAATTTGGAAAGTATGAGTAACACCAGCCGATGAAGCTTGTATCTCTAAGATGAATAACTTTCAACCAGGGCATCCATGGGTAGAACCTTGTTAACTCCTGACTGTCATGATCATATAGAACTGTAGTTCGATCTAGTTCTATATCTTGAAAATTGTTGAGTAGTTCTTCCATGGTTATCGATGCTACTTTGATTTTCCCATAGCCATGATTAATCCATTTATTTGGCAACATATCACCTGGCTTTTCAACTGCTTCCAGTATAATCCTCCTTCAAATTGATGAGGTTGCTTGAATAGGATGATCATCACTTTTTGACTCAACATCTTCAGAGCTAGAGTCCGTTTGTGCTGCATCCTCATCTACTGCTTCCTTTCCTTTCCCAAGGTCAGTCTCTTTAGCCTTAAGACCTGATTCTTCCATAGTTCCTTCCCTTGAAGCTTTAACTGGCTCATTAGCCGTTTCTTCCAACTGTTCTTTATTTGTTATATCATCTTCATCTTCTATTGATCCAGCAGAAGTCTCTTCAGTAGACCTCTTCTCACTTCCTGATTTTGACTCACTTGGAGTCACATCTATAGATACATTCTCACTTTCATCACTAAGATCAATAATCTTAGGTAGAGTTCCTCCTTCACTTTTATGCCCTGGGAGTTTCACCATTTGCTTAAGACGAGCACTTTGTCTTTTTGCTGGCTTGATCATCTCAACTTTCAATTTCTTGTTGGATGATTTAGAAGGAACAAATCCATAGGGTAGAGATTCATCAGATTTTGATGAATCGTCTTCCCTTGTATATGCTTTCCTTTTTCCTTTGATGTCTTTGAAAACCTTCCTCCTGCTGCTGCTAGACATCCTCAATCTCTTGTTCTCCATGGGATTCTTATTCCAGTTGTCAAACAGTTTGGGGGACATAACCTTGTGGACATTCAAGACTTCTCCCTCATCATCCCTAATCTTGTTTTGCAGTTTCCTCTTCAGGATGATGCTTAAGAATCTTCCATAGAATACTTTTGAGATTGATTTCCCTGGAGCCTTTATTTTCCCAACCTCCTTGGCTAACCAGTCATACAACACAGCACCAAAGTTTATCTTCTTTTTCATGATAATGGCAGACATGAGTCTTAGTTGAGGATCAATTACAGTGTCATGAGCGGTATCTTTGCATAAAATGCATTTACCTACTATCTCTGCCAGGAACTCAAACTCTTCTGAAAACTCATTTTTCTTTATACCCTTGAGTTGTGGATTCTTCACATACCCAATCAGCCTCATTCCTTTAACTGTATCTATTTCTTCGAGAGATGATGAATCTTTAATGGTGATTCTCAGGCATTTATTGATTTCAGTATCATCTATCATGAATTTTTCTCCTCTAACTTTTGAAACCAACTCATCATTCTTTACTACTGCGTTCTGATAGAATTCTTTTACCAGACCTGAGTAGACATTGGTGTTAGCCTCCAAACATTCTGAGAACCCAGCTTCCCATATGCTTGTAAGAATATCCTTGAATTTTTTTTCAGAAGACTCAAACTTATCGAAACCGAGTTGGATGCCTGAAACGACTTGACAGTTTTTCATAACAATGGTTTTGATAAGGATGGGTTTTTGGTCTGTGAATGGATATTTGATGTAGAACGGGTTTTGGTCTAGGGTTTGAAGAGTTTTGGGTGTTGAGGGATTTTGAAGAGTTTTGTGTTTTGAGGGATTTGCTCGGTTTGGGGTTTTATGGGATTTGCAGAGTTTTTGGGGAAATTGATATTGATAACTGATGGGAAAGGACTACCGTCAGTTTGAAATTTGACTTATGCTAGTTCCCTCTTATTTTTGCAGAGGACACGTGTCAGATACTCATTTGCAGAACGTGGGCTTAACTTTTGCATCTTCCATAACTGATGCACATCAGTTATCCTAACCCACTTGAGTTTAGAGAGCGTGAACATCACCTTCCTTGCTTGACAGTTAACTTGGTCAGTTCGTAGAATGATCTACTTTTCACTCTACAATCATTCTTTTGAGAGATGACCTTGATTACTGATGTCACAGTTTTCTTGAGTTTCTTTACTCATTTCTCCTCTCCTGAATAAACTGTGAGTGGCACAAACCTTGATGCAGGTTGAATTATGTTGGAGGAAACTCCTTTTCCTTTAACATCTTGAACTCTGGAGGATTACTAGTGACGCATACCATTTAGTCCTTCATTAGGGTTAAAGAAGCTTAGAAGGGGCATGCCTCTTGATTTGAAACTTAGGATTTGGTTTTTCTCTGAGGTGCTTATCTGAGGAAAAATTGTCTTGGTTCGTAAGAAGGAATATCAATCACTGTATTCATCAGATGACATGAATTGTGAACTGGTGTTTTGCTGATGTAGTTTATGGGAAAGATGTTTGTATGGAGTGTAATCGTAGGATCAATATGCTCTACGATCAGGATGTTGATTATAGTGACTCTATGATTTGGGGCAAAATGGCTGGCTTGGTTTTCAGTCGTAGAGTTTAGAGACTCTACGATCTGGGGTGATATGGCTCATCTTGAAATATACGTAGGCACACTTAGAAGGGGGGGGGGTTGAATAAGTGTGTGAGTAAACGGTGTCCAATTTTTGTAAAATGATAAAACAGTTTCTTAAACAGTCTGCTGTATTAAGTTAACAGTTTACTAAATTGAGAAATTTGTCAGCTGGATATGAAAACAGTTAACTGTATTAAGGTTTTAATCAACTGGGTTTATAAACAGCCTACTGTATTAAGAGTGCAGAATGCTGAAATTGATAGTAGTGTTCAGAAGATAGATTATACCGAGCAAACTATGAAAACAATTTGTTGAATGTTCAAAACAGTAAGTCTGAAATGATCCTGTTCAGTTTATTCTTTCACAGTGGATTAATTCGTGTAGTGCAATACAGTATGTAAATGGATAAACACAGAGAATTTTTACGTGGTTCGGTCCTTAACCTCTATTCTAGTGACCTACTCCACGTCCAATACCAATTGGTATTGGAGACTCCTTTTATAAATTAATTCCGACTTACACAAACCCTTATACAATTCAAGTTCACAATTTTGAGGACAAATCCTCTCAAGCACTTATGCTTCCTTGTGCCACACTTTGCACACCTTGAGTAATTATACTCACCAAGCTCCTAAGCTTTCCTTGAACTTAATTGTACACAAAACAGATTCAACAGGATAATATTAGCAATGACACAATACAACAGTTCCTATGATCAATAACAAGAATAATAATTCAATGCAAGACTCAATCTAAATGCTATGATCAATTTAAACAATTTAAATATCACCAGTAAGATGTGAACAATTGACGCCTGCTTCACCAGAAAAACCTCTTTGAAATATTCAGCACTACAATACTCGTTATACGAACAGGAAGCCGGGTTTCAGGAACTAGAACATTGATTTATTAAACCAATAGAGAATAACTTTAGTGAGAGTGCGTTTCTAATAGCTCTGTTTGTTTTCTGTGTCTCTTCTGCTTTAGATGGTATATTATATTTATACACAGATCACTGTTTTCGAATTATCTCAATCACCAGTCAGAAACTTGATCTCAGCGAGTTTTACCGTTAAATACCAATCCCATCAAATCTGTAATCAATTAGCTCTTTTTATGTTTGGTCTATTCGCTGATTAACAGGATTTGGATATGGCAAGAATTAAGATCCACATGATTTGCTTATTACCATGAATAGATTAACGTCCCATTTAATTATGGTAGTAACCTTTATACTCACAGATTGCTTATCTTTAAACCCATAAAATATTCAGTCAATTATTGACATAATTAACGTGATACCCAGTCTGTCTGTTTAGTTTTAAATCATTCATCTAGATATGGGAGCTTTTGAACAGATAAGGTAACAGATTAAAAACTCATTTGAATATGCAGTTACCCAATATGAATAATGCACCTATGTCTATGCAACCTATAAGAGCCGTGATTGAATTATTAATTCAAGCAAAGATCTTACATTTGAACTATGACAGCTTTAGGATTAGATTCGGCTGTTATCCAGTTTTGGTATGCAGCCTGCTAAGTGCCAGTTTATACGCCTCAGACAAGGTTGTCACTTGTCATGTATATCCAGTTTTCTTCACAGCTTGTTGTATTGATATATATGACTGTTTTCCCATCCAGGATGCTATATTAAAAACTACATGGTTAGTAGTAAATAAAGTCATCATCAAAACATAAGAATGGAGTGTGACCAAGTCAAAAATCTCCCCCTTTTTGATGATGACAACACAATAAAAAATTACTCCCCCTAAAACCACGCATATCAACATAAACAAGATTATGACAGTAAGATTAATTTCTCCCCCTCGAACCCTGCATTGTTAGCTGTTCTCTCCCTTTTTGTCATCATGCAAAAAGTAATTAATAACATAGACAACCAATTTAGCAGAAAAACATAGACACCCTGGTAGCACCATAGTAATAACAACAAGTTTATAAACCCAACCAGATACTGAAGGTAAAAAAACGGACATCACATAATCCAATTCGTGGTTATAAAAACACAGTTAAGATAATTTAGGGAAGCTCCTCGATGTTGACTCAAGGATGAACACGTTGAGTGAAATATGGATGATGCTGACGACGATATGCGCGTTCTTCTTCAGATAACATAGTGGCAAACAACGGGGGTCTAGGAATATGAGTGGAGGGAGGGAGAGGCAGATCTAGGAAGTCATCTTTAAATTCAGCAAGCCAGTTTGCCCGAACCCATGTTTGGACATCGGGTGCTCGCACACGTTGACCAAACTCGGTCCAAATATCGTTGGTCTGAACCGCCACAAATTCACTTAGCTGACCTATCTGATTGCTCACAAACTTCAGTTCTTCGCTAAGTTGACAGGCATTTCGATTCATCTTTCTTTGCATAGCTTCCACCATAGCTTTTGTTTGCAAGGCAAACCCAGCTTGAAGGTCGATGAACTCATCTTCAACTTGTCTAAATAGGGAGGAGGCAGCAGGAGTAGTCATTGTGATCTTTTCTTTCTCCAGAACACTAAGCCGCTGTTTAATGTCCACCACATCGTCCTTGATCTCTCAGAGTAAGGAGAGAATGTCAGAATTTTGAGACGGAGATGGTGAGACAGTGATTGATGGAATAGAGGGGCGGTCTTTAGGAGTGCGAACAAATGTCCCGTCAATCAGGCTTAAATGGGAGCTTTTCAGGTTATCAGAATCAATGGATTCAGTAAGTTGAATGGAGGCTTCATCCTCGAGTGAGATTTGAAAATATTGAAACACTGTGGTGAGAAATCCACCATATGGCAGACATTTTTTGGTTTGTTTCACACAACTATCCATGTGAAGAAGCATCATGTGTGCAAAATTGAAAGTCATGCCATTCAAGATCATAGATATCAGGATGAGATCCTGATACGTGAAATTTGCACCACCCTCAGTTCTAGGAAGCAAATTAAACCTAAGAATTTTATGAATAACTGAGGCAATTGGAGACACTTCAACAGTTGTGGGAAGGCTGATGTCAGTGAGAATGGGGTCATTTTTCACACTTTTCAGTTGATCCAAAGTAGACAGTGGTGTAGTGCAAGCCCCTTTTAGTGTAAAAGGGCAGGGACCCGAAGACGGAATTGATAGAATTTTTCCCAATATAGCATGGGTCAACTGAAACGTTTTTCCTTTTACGAAAGTAGTGCATTTTTCATTTTGGAGGGCAAAGTTTGTGTAGAACTGTTGGATTAAGTTGGGATATGCTGTAGTGGGTGGGGAGACCATGGATGAAATACCACAAGATTCGAATAAAGTTTGTAAGTCAGAATGTTGATAGAGAACATATCAATAGACTTTTCATACACTAACGATTTAGACACTATGGATGTTTTGAACCGAGCTTCAAAGTTATTTCCTCGGAAAAAGTTTGCAGATAATAAATGGATAGACGAAAGATGAACTACTGATTCCGGTTCTTCTTCGGGAATGAGTTCCACATCAAGTGATATCGGAGAAGAAATACTTACTTTCTGCTTTCCCTTCGCATTTCTAGTTCGTAACGATGGCCCCGAGATTCTGGGTTGATCTGATGAACTCTGTTCCTTGAAGTCGGATGCCTTGGTGGTTTTGTTCTGTCTGAAGGATATAGGACGATCATCGTCCGATGCTGATTCATCTCTGGGTCGCTTCATCTGCTTCGTTTTCATTGTTGGTAAAAATATATTGTTTTTCGCTGATAATAACGTATTGAGGAAGATGAAGAGAGATTGAAGGATTTGGTAAAGTATGAAAGAGAAAAAAAATACCTCCTTCCTTGTTATAACCGAGAACGAGAAAGGGAATTATGCGGTTTCCAAAAATTAAGGACCATAGAATGTGCCTTCCGGTATTCCAGATTAACAGATAGTTTCAGATTTAGATTACCCAAAAATATAAAAGTAATTACTCTTTTATCTACCAGATATCATGCACATATCTTGTATGAATTTTAGTGATATTAGTATGCACAACAGCTTATTGTTGTAATTCAATTTGTCAGATAACAACATGTGGGTAGTTACGATATCATGCACATGCCAAGTTCTCTTCTTAAAGTGCAAAATCTTTCTTCACTGAGTGGTTTGGTGTAGATGTCTACCAGCTGATGTTCAGTGGGAATAAAAATTAACTTAATTAATCCCTTAGCCACATTATCCCTAAGAAAATGATGCCTAACTTCAATATGTTTTGTACGTGAATGCAAAACTGGATTTCTAGATATGTCTATTGTGCTTGTGTTATCACAGTAAATAGGTACAGTTTTGCATACCACATCAAAATCAATTAGGGTTTATCGCATCCAAAGTATTTGAGAACAACAACTTCCTGCAGCTAGGTATTCTCCCTCGGTTGTTGATAAAGCAACCGAGGTTTGCTTTTTACTATGCCACGACACCATACTTTGACCCAAAAATGTACAGGCACCACTAGTGCTTTTTCTATCAATTTGACATCCTGCATAGTCTGCATCTGAGTAACCCATTATATCAAAATCCTCACATATTGGATAGAATAAACTAAAGTTGATAGTACCACATAAATATTTAAATATTCTTTTAACAGCATTTAAATGTGATTCTTTTGGTTTTGCTTGAAATCTAGCACATAGACACACACTATACATTATATCAAGTCTTGATGCAGTTAAATATAATAAGCTTCCTATCATACCTCGATATTTTGTTACTTCCATATCGATACCTGTATCATCTGTCGTGAGCTTTATTGTTGTGCTCATTGGTGTGGCTTTTGAGTTTGATTTGTCAAAACCAAATCTTTTGAGTAACTCCTTAATGTACTTGGTTTGATGAATGTAGATGCCATCTTTAGTTTGCTTGATTTGGAGTCCCAAAAAGTAGTTGAGCTCTCCCATTAGGCTCATATCAAATTCCTTGTTCATACATTTGGAAAACCACTCACAAAGAATATTATTAGTAGCACCGAATATAATATCATCTACATATATTTGTATAATAATGATATCTTTCTTTTCATGCTTAATGAATAGTGTAGAGTCGATTTTACCTCTTGTGAACCCATTTGAAGTAAGAAATTTACTTAGCCTTTCGTACCATGCTCTAGGTGCTTGCTTGAGTCCATAGAGTGCTTTCTTGACCTTATACACATGATGATGATACTTTTCATATTCAAACCCAGGAGGCTGTTTTACATACACTTCTTCATTGATGTACCCATTTAGAAATGCGCTTTTTACATCCATCTGGTGTAGTTTGAATTGTTTATAGCAAGCAAACGCTAATAGTATCCGAATAGATTCCAATCTTGCAACTGGAGCAAATGTTTCTTCATAGTCTATTCCCTCTTGTTGGTTGTATCCTTGAGCCATAAGCCTTGCTTTATTTCGAGTGATTGTTCTATGTTCATCTAGCTTGTTCTTAAATATCCATTTGGTTCCAATTATTGATGTCCCTTTTGGTGTAGGAACTAGTTCCCAAACTTGACATCTTTCAAATTGTTGAAGTTCTTCTTGCATTGCCAAGAGCCAATTTTCATCAAGTAATGCTTCTGTTGCATTCTTTGGTTAGATTTGTGATAAGAACGCTGAAAAAGCACACAAATTGCGTACACCTCTTCTTGTGGTAACTCCTTGGTTTATATCACCAATAATGTTTTCAAGAGGATGGTTTTTAATATGCCTTGCTGTTTTAGGCATTGATATGTCGTGCATTTGCTCCTCATTTGAATTTGAGTTTGGATCTTGATGTTCTTCATCTGATTCGTGTAATTCGTCTTCTTGGTTTTCCAAAACAGTATCCTGGATTTCTCTTCTAGTTGGTTGTATCTGCTGATTTGAGGTATCCAGTGCGCTGTATTGATCAGACTGAGTTGCTGAGTTTGTATCCAACATGCTGCTTTGGTTTTTCTGATTTGCTGAATTATCTTTGACTACTATACTTCCTGTATCCTTATCTTTCTCTTTAGACAAATCAATGTTAGGTTCATCAAAACGCACATGTACAGATTCTTCAACCACATATTTATGAGTATTATAAATGCGATATGCTTTGCTATGGTAAGAATATCTAATAAGAATTCCTTCATATGATTTAGCATCAAACTTTCCTAAGTTACCACTGGTATTTAATATGAAACATTTCGAACCAAAAACTTTGAAGTAACTTATATTAGGAATCTTATTGTTTAACAATTCATAAGGAGTTTTGAGAAGAATAGGTCGAATTAGAACTCTATTTAAGATATAGCAAGATGTATTCACAGCTTCAGCCCAAAATTTTTGTGGAAGTTTACTTTCTTGTAACAATATTTGAGTTGTTTCTTGTAGCGTTCTATTCTTTCTTTCAACCACTTCGTTTTGTTGGGGTGTCCTTGGTGCAGAGAACTCATGGCTAATTCCCCTTTGTTCACAAAATGAGATAAAGTCTTTTTGAAATTCACCACAATGATCACTTCTTATTCTTATCAATTTTAGATTATACTTTGTTTCCAAATTCTTTGTTAGTTTAGCAAAATCTCTGAAGGCTTCATCTTTAGTTTTAAGAAATGTAACCCAAGTAAATCTTGAATAATCATCAACTATAACAAAAGCATAAAACTTGCCATTTAAACTAGCATGCCTTTCTGGACCAAATAAGTCAAGGTGTAATAATTGCAAGGGTGAAGAGGTGGATACCTGATTTTTTACCTTAAATGAAGTTTTTATTTGCTTACCCAGTTGACACGATGCACATATTCCTTTCTTTTCATAGTTGATTTTGGGCAGTCCTCTCACAAGATTTTTCGTTGAAAGTTTCTTTATTAGATCCATGTGTACATGACCCAATCTCTTGTGCCACAGATTTGCCACATCTTCCATGGCTGATAGGCAAACTTCTTTATCCTGTTGCTCAAAATCGATAGTATATATATTTCCTTCTCTTTGTGCAACTAGTGTAGTATTGTTAGTACCATGAAAAATAGAGCATTTATCTTTTTCAAATTTAACTTGATGTCCACTATCCATTAGTTGACTAATGCTAATAAGATTAAATCCAAGCCCTTTGACAAGTTGGACATTATCAATACTTATCTTACCATTCCCTATTTTACCTTTTTCGATTATTTCACAAGTCTTGTTATCTCCAAATGTGACAGTTCCATTTCTTCTTTTGAGATATAATTCCAAAAATTTGCTTTTATCACCAGTCATGTGCCGAGAGCACCCGCTATCTAGAACCCACTTTTGTGATGAAACTTTTGCTTGGAAACATACCTGAAATAAGAATACAGTTTACTGTTTTGGTACCCATTTATGTTTGGGTCCATTAGTGTTAGTATCATTTGTTTTGATTTTCTTTACCCACACCTTCTTAATTTTCTTGTTACAATTAGAGTGTCCTTTAGTTCAGCAATTTTGACAAGTAATGAACGGGGAACAATAATTTAATTTCGTTTGTAATTTTAACATTTTTGTATTAATCTTTTTAGTTGTTTCTTGGTACCCAATTCCTTGTTTTTCATAGCTAGGTCTCTGTTTTCCTAACATGATTGTTAAATTCTCTTTTCCTTGAACAAACCTAGCCAATGATACTTTTAATGGTTCAATTTCTTTTTGTAATTCTATAGTCTTATTGTTATCTTCTTTTATGCATGAGTTATCATTAAAGGCATCAATACACACATCTCTCATTTTTATTTCATTTCTTAATTTCTCATTTTCACTATTCATATGATTTACTTTATTATGAAGTATTTTATTATAATTATCTAGATAATCATTTTTAGCATGTAAAATACTCACATCTTGTGACGGTTTTTCCATTTCTTCTTTTTCTTCTATTAGAGTATCAACCTCATTCATTAGTGTATTTATTAGATCTTTTAAGTACATATTTTTTTCTTTTAATTTTATATTTTCTTGTTTCAACAAATTATACTGATTAGAATTTACCTCACTTGTTTCTCCTTCAAGTCCCATGAAGCATACTTGAGCTATCTCGTCGTTTGCATCAATTTCTATGTCTGAATCATCACTCCAAGTGACTAACGCCTTCTTCTTGTTATCTTTGAAATTTGTCTTTCCTTTGTTCTTCAATTGAAAGCAGTCCTTTTTAAAATGGCCGGGACGACCACATTCAAAACACGTTTCTTCATTAGACTTTCCTTTGGCTTTGTTGAATGGTGTGAAATTCCTCCTTTTGTTTTTCCTTTGTAGCATCCCTTTTAGTTTTCTAGACAGCATAGCAATTTCCTCATCTGAGTCGTCACTTGTTTCTTCTTCTTTTCCTGCATTAAGAGCTAATACCCTTTTTCTAGGAGTTTCCTCATCATCATCATAGCTTTTTAATTGGTGTTCATATTCTTCTAACTCTCCAAATAAAGTTAATGTATCTATGATTGAAATAGTAGAAGAATCTTGAAGTGTGGTAACTTTTGATGCAAACCTTTTGGGCATAGCCCGAAGTAGCTTTTGGTTGATCTCACTTTGAAGAATTGTTTTATCAAGTAACTTTAATGAGTTCGTGAGTACTAGGAACCGAGCCTGTGCTTCCTTGATAGTCTCTTCTTTTTTTAGTTTGAACATTTTGTAGTCGTGCATAAGCATGCTCAGCTTTAGTTCTCTTACTTTTGATGTTCCCTCGTGACTTACTTTTAGTGTATCCCAAATCTCCTTAGCCGTGCTGCATGATGATACTTTGTCTATCTCAGATTGCACCATTCCACTGAGTAATGTATTCATTGCCTTTGAATCATAGGATGTCATGTATACTTCGGTTGAATCCATTTCAGTTAAATCTTTTGGCGTGCCATCATCTTTCGGCGTGCCATCATCTTTCCTTGGAATAACTAGACCATTCTCCACGACCCACCATTCCCAAGGATCCCTTTTGAGATAGATCCTTATTCAAAACTTCCAGAAGTTGTAGTTCTCAGTTTCTTGTAGTAAAGGAGGTTGATTCGTTGATTGCCCTTCTTGAACGTTGCTTCCAAAATGTGTCATATCAAGATCTTTCCCTACAAGTCACCTTTAAGACCAAGATAAGTAGAGCCAAGCTCTGATACCAATTAAAATATACGTAGGCACACTTAGAAGGGGGGGTTGAATAAGTGTGTGAGTAAACGGTGTCCAATTTTTGTAAAATGATAAAACAGTTTCTTAAACAGTCTGCTATATTAAGTTAACAGTTTACTGAATTGAGAAATTTGTCTGCTGGATATGAAAACAGTTAACTGTATTAAGGTTTTAATCAACTGGGTTTATAAACAGCCTACTGTATTAAGAGTGCAGAATGCTGAAATTGATAGTAGTGTTCAGAAGATAGATTATACCGAGCAAACTATGAAAACAATTTGTTGAATGTTCAAAACAGTAAGTCTGAAATGATCCTGTTCAGTTTATTCTTTCACAGTGGATTAATTCGTGTAGTGCAATACAGTATGTAAATGGATAAACACAGAGAATTTTTACGTGGTTCGGTCCTTATCCTCTATTCTAGTGACCTACTCCACGTCCAATACCAATTGGTATTAGAGACTCCTTTTATAAATTAATTCCGACTTACACAAGCCCTTATACAATTCAAGTTCACAATTTTGAGGACAAATCCTCTCAAGCACTTATGCTTCCTTGTGCCACACTTTGCACACCTTGAGTAATTATACTCACCAAGCTCCTAAGCTTTCCTTGAATTTAATTGTACACAAAACAGATTCAACAGGATAATATTAGCAATGACACAATACAACAGTTCCTATGATCAATAGCAAGAATAATAATTCAATGCAAGGCTCAATCTAAATGCTATGATCAATTTAAACAATTTAAATATCACCAGTAAGATGTGAACAATTGACGCCTGCTTCACCAGAAAAACCTCTTTGAAATATTCAGCACTACAAGACTCGTTATACGAACAGGAAGCCGGGTTTCAGGAACTGGAACAGTGATTTATTAAACCAATAGAGAATAGCTTTAGTGAGAGTGCGTTTCTAATAGCTCTGTTTATTTTCTGTGTCTCTTCTGCTTTAGATGGTATATTATATTTATACACAGACCACTGTTTTCGAATTATCTCAATCACCAGTCAGAAACTTGATCTTAGCGAGTTTTACCGTTAAATACCAATCCCATCAAATCTGTAATCAATTAGCTCTTTTTATGTTTGGTCTATTCGCTGATTAACAGGATTTGGATATGGCAAGAATTAAGATCCACATGATTTGCTTATTACCATGAATAGATTAACGTCCCATTTAATTATGGTAATAACCTTTATACTCACAGATTGCTTATCTTTAAACCCATAAAATATTCAGTCAATTATTGACATAATTAACGTGATACCCAGTCAGTCTGTTTAGTTTTAAATCATTCATCTAGATATGGGAGCTTTTGAACAGATAAGGTAACAGATTAAAAACTCATTTGAATATGCAGTTACCAAATATGAATAATGCACCTATGTCTATGCAACCTATAAGAGCCGTGATTGAATTATTAATTCAAGCAAAGATCTTACATTTGAACTATGACAGCTTTAGGAATAGATTCGGCTGTTATCCAGTTTTGGTATGCAGCCTGCTAAGTGCCAGTTTATACGCCTCAGACAAGGTTGTCACTTGTCATGTATATCCAGTTTTCTTCACAGCTTGCTGTATTGATATATAGGACTATTTTTCCCATCCAGGATGCTATATTAAAAACTGCATGGTTAGTAGTAAATAAAGTCATCATCAAAACATAAGAATGGAGTGTGACCAAGTCAAGACATCTGGTTTTGAAAACTTCTTCACTGCTTATGCACTGTTAGGCTTATCAGATTGTTGCTCCCCCATTGTCGATGCTTCCATCTTAGAGGTTGATGATCTTCTAGTGATCATTGACCTTTGGTTTATAGAGAACTTTCCCTTATATTGACTACTCTACGATTCCTTGACTGATGCTGCGATTGTAGAGTTGGTCTGACCTTGTTAGACTTTGCCCTATGCATTGCTAGGCTTGACGTAATGTTGCTCCCCCACACTTGATACTGCCACCTTATGATTGAATTCTTCATCATTGGATCATAAAGTGTTCTTTTCAACTCTGGCTTCTCTATAATCCCTTTTTCTGATACTATGATCGTAGGCTTTGCATTATCAGCTTCTATGATCGTAGAGTTGACTTGCACTTGCTGTGAACCTTGTTCTTGTATTCCTCTTTGATTTAGTTGCACTAACTTCTTCAAGCTAAAAAGAGCACGAGTCATTTGGAAAGTCATGACTTTGCAATTTTGTCAGAAGATTGTTGATGAAGATAACGAGTTTCAAGTTTCCCTTTGAATGATCTTTAGAAGAGGATAAATCAGCTATGATACCTGTAAATTAAATGTTCTAACTCGGTACCCACGCTTATTTGGGTCCTGTAAGGTTAGTAATTTTAAATACCTAGTTTTATCTTCCTTTAAATTCTCAATGTTCATATTAGTTGATTTATTATGCCAGTTAATTTATGCTACATGAGTATGTGTGTGAGAGGTTTAAAATTGATAGAGCACTTTCATGATGTACTAAGTTTTTAAACTTTAGTGGAGTGGTGATCAGTTCTATGTATTGTGCTTCGATGGTTCGTAGAGTTGATCAGTCTCTACGATCCTTCAGAGTACAACAATAGATATGACCATGCTCTACGATTTATCAAAAAACTCAGATTGTTGATGAATGAGTCGAAAGCATAATTTGAAAGATGGTTAAGGTAGGATAAATACCAGTCATAGCTACCTCTTTGAATTTTAAAAATAACAGAGTTAATGTAAGGAGGTGAATCTTGCTAATGATAAATTTTTGAGATTTCCGCAATCACGGTGAAGGTTAAAATTCAATCTCAAAACTAATTTGATTAAAGACTATTCTTTATCAATTGAAAAAGCTCTCACAAGAGTACAAGTAGTTTATTTAATAAAGGACATGACATGGTTTTAACGAAAGTAGGACAACGATTCCTTTAAAAGACTCTGAGATATGTGGATAAACAATATAAACAACCTGTCATGCAATACTATACTATAATTAATAATGTCAGTATTTAGAGGAGATGAGATTAAATAGCTCACTGCTGTCAATCACTTGACAGTCAGTGATTTTGATTTTGATGATGCATATTGTTGTTGTTTAATGATTTGCAGTCCTTCCGATTACATCAGTGACACCATTATTTTCTTCATAAAGCTGCATAGACTGATGCATCGAGCAAATCCTTTGTGATGTGGACAGAATCCCTTATTCCTGGATAAACTTGAATTGAACCTCAGGGTTCAGGTTTTTGAGAAGGGTCATGTCACACATAGTTGAGAAGTCCATAGATTTAATCGTTGTGAAGTGTTGATGACGGAGTGAATATCCTAGATCATCATTCGTAGAGCTTCTCAAACACTTTTTAATACAGATTCCTTTTGAATGGAAAGATTCATAGCTCTTGCTGCATCTGTGTTCTTCCTCCATTAATTTACTGATTTTCCTTTGCTCAATTTTTCTGATGAAGATAAATCTTTTAAGCACATGGTCCAGCATGGATAGCCTCAGACAGCTTATTCATTGAATTTCCTGCACACACAATTTTCAACTTGTGAGTTCATATTCATTTTGTCTTTATACCCAATACCGAGATTTAGCACTAATCTAATTTTGTGTCATGGATCAACCTAAAATGTAAGCTTTAACATATTTGTGAGAACCTGCTCTGATACCAATTGTTAGTTCACGTGGACACAATAATGATCTAGAAAGGGGGGGGGGGGGCGTTGAATAGATCCTTAAAAAAACTTTTTCTTTATAATTCGAAAAGTATATTAGTTATGATTAATAGAATCAATTCAAGCACAACGGAATATACTTTAAGAACCCCTTCAAAGATGTATGCATGATCTCAAATCATTGTTTTAATCTACGGTATGGGTAATAGCAGATATAGCAGTTAGTGTGCATAATGTAAAGACGTAAAGTAGATGACACAAGAGGTTTAAGTGGTTCGGAGACTGAACAACTCCTACTCCACTCTTCTAATTTGACGAGTAGGAAATCCCCTAATTTAGTCACTAAGACAAGGACACTCTGCCCTCCACAAGTCCAGCAGACTTGAGTTATTTTTAGTCACTTAGGCAAGGATCCTTTGACCCTCCTCAAGTCCCGCAGACAAAAGTTATTTTGTCAATTAAGACAAGGATCCTCTGATCCTCTCTGGTGTATTGAATGCTTGTTGGGTTGTGCTGCTAAGGTGAACTTTGATCTTTTTTATCTTCTGGTACTTTGCAGCTGCTTGTGATCAGTTTCTAGATGCTGCTGATGTTTGTCGTTGATGCTCTTTTCCTTCTGGTAATCAGTAGTTCCCCATGATCACCCTTGATGTTCTGTTGAGTTCTTCAAATATGCTTTGTACTCAGCAGTCCCTTCGAACACTTAGTTATCCTGAATACAGAATTTCATTCTATTCTTCTTTATGCTTAGAGTGTTCATGGCTTCCTTGGCCCTTCGACTCTCAGCTCATATGCCAGCACTTCGGCATCCTTCTTGTATATCTGGTGAAGCTCTCAAGATAGATTCTCTATTTTTTTTTGCTTTTCTTCACACCTCTTCTTTCTTTTCAGATGTGCTCTTTTGTAGATTTTGAATAATCTTACCGTTGGAGCCTGTTTTGGTTGCAGACATACTTTTTGAATATTTTAGTCAGAGTATTTAATGCCCTACAGACTCTGACTTGTTTAGTTGTCTTCTTTTTCTCTAGGAAGAAATATGTCAGTCTTGGGTTCTTCCCATCTTTGAGAGAGGACAGGTCTCTCAGAGAATATGACCGTCGGGACACAATCTTCTGTTTTCTTGATGCCTGAAGCGTGATACTAAAAGTCTTCACTCTGACACTCAGCACGCATAAGTCAATAATATGACATTTCTGACTTCTACCATAGCAGAGGCTTTAGCTGTGTTGATGTAGATGATTTCTGAAGTAATCAATCGCTCATCTTGAGGTTACTAACTTAAGTGTTTTGATGTCTTCAATCCTTGTTGGCACTTAAGTTCTATACGATCGATCCAGATGTAGCCTTTTACTTCTGATCGTAGAGTCACCTGCTGGATGTGTTATGTAGCTCTACGATCTTGCTTGTCTTGGACAGCTTCGGAGATCGTAGACTGGTTGACTGTACTAACTCTACGATCTTATCTGGGCCTTGTTGTCCTGAAGATATGCTTCTCATTGCTCTGAGATCTTCATTGAGCTTTATGTTCTTTAGAGCATAGATACATGATCTGGTTAAGCTTTTGCAGATGCATTCTTATCATAGATGACTGCTCTATAAACTTCAGGTGTTAGCTCTGCTATATCATAGAGGACTGCTCTATGATTTTTAGGTTCTCGATCTTCTATCATAGAGGACTGCTCTACGAACTTCAGTTGCTTTCTCTGCTGCATATTAAAGGTTGTTTATGTTTGGCAGCGTTTGAACATCTTTGGCTTCAACTCTACGATTGTTTGAACGTTGTACTTCTGCGCTTACTTGCCACTCTACGACCTTATCAATGGTCCAAGTCGTAGTGCACTCGTAGAGTGAAGTCGTAATGTAATCGTAGAGTTATGGTTTGAAATGCTCTACGATCTCGGTTAGGACTGGAAGCTTTAGATGTACTCAGAGATCTTCTTTTAGTTTGATTGACGGCTCAATGACAGCCTTCTGATGATCTTCATGAGGATTGCTGTTTTGACTCTTAATGCTCATGTAGATGTTGTCCTTTAATTCTGCTTGGTTCGTAGACTATCTTATAGAAATAGTATAGTGACTGACTATATTGACTCTACAAACCTAAGCTAGCTTTATAGTGCCGAGACAACTCTACGTTCTGCCGAGAGGACTCTTTGATATGTCGAGCCTTACTCTACGTTTTCCTGGCAGATTATACGATCTTCCTAGAAGACTCTTTGATCTTCCTCTTGAGTGTTTGCATAAGACTTTTTTCTGAATTGCTCTTCTCTTCTCAATTAGTCTTTCTGATGGAGTTGGTGCTTGGATCTTCTGTTTGCTTGCCGACCATTCAGGAGATTCATTCTGCTAATCTTCAGGTAGACTGCTCTCTGATTCTGCCTTATAAGTGTAAGCGAATGTTGATGACCTGCAGGCACTACGATCCCAAGTGTAGTCTACGATTCTTGCTTTGACTTTCTTGCCAGACTACTATTCTTTGACGCTGTTCTTTCCGATCCTATCTATTACAGCTTAAGTTCAACCTAACAGATTTGAACTTTCTTATTCATAGTCCTTGTACATTGTAATCTTTTGAAGGACTTTACAAAGCTATTTATTCATATTAGATCAACCTAACAATTTTGATCTTTTCAATCTAAGTCCTTTGAACATAATGTCTATAATCCATTAAGGACTTTATAGCTTTCATCAATGCAGACATATTTGCATATTGATTTATTTATCTTTCATTTAATCACATCATCAAATCTTATAAAATAGGAATAACATTGACATGCATATTCCAAACATAGACAGAACTGTAGAATACGATGTGGAAGGAAGTACAAACTTGTATAAACCACTAACAAGTTTACCAATTCCTTTTATATTCCTCAGCACAAGGTCCTGAAACATATACAAGGTTGAAAAAAATTGAATACAACCCTTACTATCATTAGTAAGCTTAATAGTGGAAATAAGATTGAACTTGAAAGAGTGAACATACAAAACATCTTGTAAAACAAGGTATACAGTCAACTTAACAGTTCCTTTATGAGATATAGTAACCAATTGACCATTAGGTAAATGAATAGAAGAATGAACAGAAATAGGTCTTCTAAACTTGGTAAGATAAGAAGCTACACTCAAATAACCTTGAGTGAGACAAGACAAGTCCTTTTTTACTTAGTACATTTTAGGTATATTGTTCTAAGTAAACCTAGATTGCGAATCTTCCCAAATTTCTTGTGTAGTACTAAGGTATATAATACTAGACCCTATCTATGGTGAAACAGAGTTGAGCAACCATGAAATGACCATATCATTATAACGATTTATGAATTCAAATAAGCTGAGGTAGAATTAGGTTTAGCACAAGTTCCATTTATCATGCCTAATTTCATCTTAGTAGATAAAGTTATTGTCATTGCTATCTTCTAGAAGTTAAAATTGTCACCGGTAAGAGTTAATTTAATTCACAAGATTAAAACCTGGATGATCATTAGGATGTAGATACAATGGATGAAACGAATTTAATTGTATAATAGAAATATTTTCGTATGGATCCACATCAATATTTTATGAATTAGTTTCATGAGTTCCAGTAACAGCATGAACATACGAAGGTTGATGTGTCGGCATGACTGAAGAGATGAAAATACCTCAATTTGAATCTAAGAATTGTGGAAAATTGCACATTATAAGTAAATTGATGATCATAAATCACTTGAATCTGTGAAGAAGTAATGAAAATGAAGGATTATGATAATTGAAACTTTGATCCAGAAGATCGAGTAATTGAAACCTTAGAAACTTCGATCGAGAAGATTAAGTAATTGAAATGCTAGATGAGTGGCTATAATACCATGTTAGAATCTATAATTAAAGGAGAAAGTTCAATTATATTAACTTCAACTTAACTTTAATTATTACAGATAAGATCCAAATAGACAACAACAGCTTACAAGACAAGCTACTTACAAGACAAACTACTGCTAATTACAAAAATACAATTATACTAGTAACAAATATGTTACTCTACGATTTTTAGTAACAAATTATCACTTTAATTACGATTATAGTATTAAGCTGCTCAACGATCTCAAGCTACTCAAGATACTCTATGATCTCATGTTGCTCTACAATTGATCTCAAGCTGCTCTACGATTATTCTGCTATACTCTGATTCTTCTTCGCTGCTGCTCGGAGAATCAGAGATATTATTCTCTGTTATAAATAGGTTATTCATCAATGGGAACAGTGTATAAAGGAACTTTGTCCAATGGTGTTGAAATAGCTATGACATCTGTTAAAGATTGGCTAGATAATTTGGAATCCCAGTTCAGGAAGAAGGTACATGGTGAACTAATTCTAGTTAAATATTTCTTTGTTTCCATTATGAAATCAATTTTCAGGGTTCAATTTGAAATTGTTACAATTGATCAATTATCAAAAGTAAACCACAAGAATTTTGTGAACCTTATTGGGTATTGTGAAGAACAAGAGCCCTTCGCTAGAATGATGGTTTTCGAATATGCACCTAATAAGAGTTTCCAACTGCTGCCTTGATTTCGCATTTTGGGTCAAGTTTCAAATTTACTTTATTGCATGTAGTTTCTAGTGTCATGCTTAATTATTTTAATAAAGATATAATGATTTGTAAAAAAGTGTTCTTAATTGTTCTTACTTCTTAGGAAGGTGATACTTTAAGCACGCTCTGTGGAATTATGATCAGCTAGGATTTAGTGACTATTTATAATAATCTCTAAGCACATATTGAAAACAATTGCTTGGAGCCTCGCAAGGCATCGGGATTTAGTGGATTCTTTAATGTAAGAAACTTGGATATTTTCAACGTATTTTAATACTGAGAAGTTCCACAATATTCAACTTGAGGCTGAACTCGTTCATGCATATTCATAATGACTTGGTCTGATCTGAGCTTTTGCGAGCTTTTTCTTTTGGTGCTAGGTGACTTGGTTCACACTTCACATATTTGACTTGGCTGTATCAGTGAAACACGTGAAGTTATAGCTATTAAAATGTATTGATGAAGTCTTTTAAAATATAAATTTACTTTCAGCTGTATATAGGAATCCTCACAGACCTGTATATATCATGCCAATACTGTTGTGTTGGAAAACAATAAAGAGAACCCTGCCAGGACACAGGAATAGTGATGGTAAATATTCCAAATTGAGGATCATACGTTTACCTACAGGCTTGTGTGGGCAAAAAGTAAAAAGGCTTTGGTCCTCTTTTTGTGGTACCATTCAAATGTGAGATATAATTAATATCAGGTTTGGAGTATATTTTTGTCCTATATTTGACGCCTAATCTCCACTATGTATCCATTTTTAACAACTAACTGCTATTTTTAGAAATGAATATGCATTAATATTTGAAGGACGAATAACACGCCTGTCTTAACTGATGTACACATAACGAAAATCAAAAATACATTTCTTGAAACGTATGTGCCTGTGGTGCGGATAAACCGTATAATCTCACGAACTCTGCGTCACGTGCACGAACACAGGGGAGACCCCACTACGCGAGACGAGAATGGGGTTCATATCCACAATCCGAAGCAACTAAGAATCACTCTATATTGGAAGTTCTCTAATGGCAGTGTGTATATTTTGATTTTCTGTTGGACTTATATTTTTCTGATACATATTAACTCTCTCTGTTGGAACAGTAACTTGTATAATATTATCAGAATACGTGAGTTTTAATAATAGCGTGGTAAGGCTGTTATACCCACTCCTATTATCTTTCCAACAGCTAGTCAAAAAACAACGTTTAAAAAATAAACAAAAACTGACCATGTCAATTTAGATAATTTGGCTAACCACTAAATGGGTCGGACCCTCCATGGGTGCCCTATTTGAGTACCCAAAACCCAACATCTCCCACTTGCCCATGGTGGAACGACATAATCATCACATCTGCCAACACAACTCAAATAAAAAAAACTCGTAAATCCTCAATTGCCAGGCTGTGCGACCGCTGAGTTCATTTGCAATGTGGGAGCTTTATATCAAACCTATTAGGGTCAACATAGAGACATCTACCCTTCTAAAGAAAACAGTGTGGGAGCTCTCACATCAAACTCCACAGTTTACATAGAGGCTACTATCCATAAACTCAGAGTACCCTAGACATACTTGAATTTTCACTAGGTTAAGTATTTCTAATCGCTTAGAGAGCCATACTTAACCACTTTTTGTCCCAAGTCTATTTCGTATCTCTCTTATTACCATATCGCTATCGAAGCGTCATAGTTGTCGACAATAACTGCAGAACGAGATAAAATCAAGTTGTCTTCTCTTTGCCCTAATACTATTCAGATATAGATCAACTGCTTTCCTAGAATTGGTCCTTATAGTTTCATCAATCTTGACCTTAGGAATTGAAACAAAAGTAGCATCATTAATCCACGTCTTTGTAGTATAGTTAAAGATCACAAAGAGTACTATATCCCGGTAGAGAATCTCATCCATATGAGCATATGTCCTATGGTCATGTCGTATGGATTTTAGTTCAGTCGCTTTGTGAACACCTAACTCGAATTTTCAGATTGCTTGCTATCCCAAATGCCAACTCTAAAACTTATGTTCGTCTATTAATCCAGGTTAATTTAGATAGTGGGGACATACTATATTTGGGTAATCCGATTAACCTCATCTTGGAATATGCCAAGGAAATATTTCATTTTTACTCGCTATCAAGTGCTAATTGATTGCTATTTAAAGCATTAATTGCTTGCTACTTAAAGTGCCAACAAATAATATTCAACCTTACTCGCTTTCCAAAGCACTAAGGGTGATTACTCGTGTGAGTGAATCAATCAACCTGTTGACATATATTTAATGCGTACATATCTAATGCACATAATAACTGTGTGAACTATTATTATTTATCATAAGGGCTAAAAGAACACAATCATAAGTGAGAACAAATGGATCTCGCATAAATGATAAATATCTCAAAAACATATATCTAATACAAGCCAAATAATGAGTGATATACTAGAAAATAAGAAAGCACATCAAACCTTATGAAGACTTAACGAATTAACATGCCTATAGAAAACATCTATGGGAATTGGCTTCATAAAGGTATCAACTACCATAAGATCAGTGGGCATGTACCACAATATCACGTCATTATTTGCTATGTTCTCTCTTATGAAGTCCATCCTCAAATCAATGTATTTCGTTTTGTCGTGATACTTGATGTCCTTAGTGTAATCTAGGGTCGTCGTGTTATCACAGTAAGTGGTCACAGTATTCGAAGCATGAGGGACGACTCCAAAATCTTCGAAGAATCGCCTTAGCCACATGGCTTCCTAAACAGCTGATGTACATGCAACAAACTTTGACTCCATCGTTGAACAAGTAACACAAGTCTATTTCTTGCTACACTAAGCGATGAAACCGCCATGTAGAATGAATACATATCTTGAGATTGACTTGCGCATCCCACAGTTACCTCCCCAACTAGCATCAGAGTAACTGATCAATCATAGGTCATGTTCTTCATAGCACAACATGTAGTACAAAGTACTCTTCAAATATCGTAAGATTCTCTTGATTTCCCTCTAATGAGCAATCATAGGGTTTGACTGATAGCGACTGAGATAACCAACTGCTTATGTTATATTAGGCCGTGTACACACAACTGTATACATCAACTTTCTTATAGCACTACTATATGGGTAATGGAACATTTTCTTAATTTTCTCAGGAAAAGTAAGGCATTGTTCAAGTCTAATAACATCACCTTTAACGACATAAGTGTCTATGTTGCACATTTAAAATTGTTCCAGGACCTTCTTAAGGTAAGTCTCTTGAGACAAACCGAGAAGCTTCCTTGAACGATCTCTATGGATCTTAACTCCGAGAACATAAGTTGCCTCCCTCATGTCATTCATCTCAAAGTTAGAGGAAAACCACCTTTTGGTGGCGACAATCATCTAGTTATTATTCCCAACTAACAAAATGTCATCGACATCATTGATAAGATAAAGAATTTATCGTTGGATAGTTTAATATATACACAATGGTCCTCCTTTATCATTTTAAACCCATCATTAGTGATGGCTCAATGGAATTTTAGATACCATTGTCTGGATGCCTCTTTCAAATCATAGATGAAACATTTGAGCTTGCATACTTTGCACTCTTCTCCTTCTACGATGGAAACCTTTGGCTGATCTATTATGTATATTTTCTCAGCTAAATTTCCATTAAAAAAAGTTATCTTGACATCCATTTGATACAACTCCAGATCCAAATGTGAGAACAATTGCTAAGATAAGGTGACTTGAGGCAAACTTTATAACTAGTGAGAAGGTTTTCTCGTAATCAATTCTCTCTTATTGGGTGTCACCCTTGGCTACTAGACGAGCTTTGTACCAATCGATGAAACCATCCGCCTTGCATTTGACATTAAGAACCCACTTGTTCCCAATAGCCTTTCGCCCTAGTGGAAGATCAACTAAGTCCCAGACTTGATTAGCCCTCATGGACTCCATCTCACCTTCTATTTCAATCATCCATTTATCACTTGCAGCAGATGATAAAACATCTCAATAAGATCAAGGTTCCTCGTCATCTTGCGCATCAGCTATAAAGGCATTCCCCTCAATCTCATAATGACAAGGTGGAATGTTACCCCCTTAACTTCTACGCACTTAAGGAACATGAGACTCCTCATTCGATAGATGGAAACTACTTGAAGAGTATGTCATTTCCATTATCTATAGGAGCCTGAGGAATAGCCTCTTCGGTCTCTATTGTACCAATTGGGGCGCCAAAATCTTCCTCCATCTCATAAAGGTACATCTCCTTGCTCACATCACTTATGTTAGGGAAATTCATTTTAAGAAAATCCACATCTTATAACTCTATCTCGGATACAATCTCATCAGGCTGCTCTCCAACGAACACATAGCCCTTAAAGTGTTTAGAATATTTTACAAAGATATACTTTGTTAGTACAAATGCATATTTGAATAATTTGATGATGATTTAAATTGATTGATAATGTATATTTGTATCCAATAGCTTTTGTGAAGTCCTTAATAAGTGAAATTGATGTACAAAAATTTAGAATAGAAAGATCAAATCTGTTAGGTTGATCTTATGAGCTTAATAAATGTATAGATTATAGGATCAAAATTGATCGTAAAGCTGCTCCAAGACCATAAAGACCAGAGAAGTTTACAGAGTCTACTCTTGAATCGTAAAAGTTTAACATCCACTTTGCTTAGCTGAACAAGCATCACAAAGTATGATTTGATCGTAAAGCAAGATAAACTCGTAGAGGTGATTCTGAAATCATAAGGCAGATGAAGATCGCAAAGTCAACTATAATTTCGTAAAGCAAAGTGACAATCGCAAAGTCAACTCTAAGTTTGTAAGATAAATACATTTCGTAAAGCTGATCGTAGAGCAAAAATGAATTTCATAGAGCAAACCAAGACAAATGGATTTCGTAAAGCTTAAGGATCCAAGGAACTTTACGATTGACAAAATCCTAAAGTATGACAGGTCTGACATAGAAATGATCTAAAAGGTGAAAACTTCGAGACTACTGTTGATCATACCGAGTTCAAATTAAAGATCAGAAAAGGTTGTGTCTAACAGCTATTTTGACCGAGTGACATCAGACATATGATTACTATTTTCAGTAAACTGATGTAAAGGCAAAGCCGAAAGCAAGCTGACACATTCCCTTAATATCAAAGTCAAAGATCCTCAAGAATCAAGGCATTAAATGAGCAACGGCTACTTTACAACGGGAAAAGCCCAAGGTCTTCTATAAAAGGAACATCAGGATTCAATCCAACAAGTAGAACAAGAAAGAGATTACAAGCCGAATTGCTGTCAAAATCTTAAAAGTTCTACTCTACGATCAAGAACAACTTGTTATGCTGCTAAGTCAATACTCATCGGACTTAAAGCTACTTAGCAGCACCTCTCAAATCACTCGTCACTTGTGATTATTGGTCTTAGTGACCCTATCGTTGCCAAGTCTAAGTGACTTGAAGAGATCTTAGTGATCTGGTCTTAGTGACATCTGCCAAGTCTAAGTGACTTGAAGAAATCTTAGTGTTTCATTGTTGTAGCGGTTCTTAGTGGACCTTGGTCTTAGTGACCTGTATCCTTAGTGGATTACCTGCCAAAAGTGCAGAAAAGTGGACTAGGAGATATTTGTGCTCTGAACCACTTAAATTTTTTGTGTCTTTTTACTTTCTGCTCTTACATTTCTGCATTATACTCTAACTGTTTATGGCTAATTTTCACAAGTCCAACTAAATTCAGAACTGAGAATTTTAAATCTGTAAAGGGGTTTTCTCATAAAAACATTCTGCTATGCTTAAGTAAATTAACTTGCTTAATTTATTATTTGGTAAATCCACTTTAAAATACAAAGTTTTCAAAATGATCTATTCAACCCCCCTCTAGATCTTTTGTGCCTCTGGAAAATAACATACTTTTTACCCTTCAGGCCTAACCTCCCATGTTTATGAGAAGTGTTGTGCACGTAAGACATCCCCATGATCGTATATTGTCTAAATCGGGCTTTCTACAGGTCCATATTTTATATGGGGTGGATTGTAACAATTTTGAAAGCAGTCGATTAAGTATATACGTCTTAGTCAATAATGTATCACCCCAATAAGAGATACGCAAATTGGCTTATGGCATCATAAACCTAACCATGTTTAATAACGTTCGCTTCCTCCTCTCCGCTACACCATTTTGTTGTGGAGTTTCAGGAATTATCTGTGATATCCTAGAATTTTCAAACATTGGAATAAAACTGAACAAAGAAAAGAAAAGGAAGTTAAACCTCAAATTTAAGTTCGAGATGAAAATTTGAAACGTGGACTTAACCGTTGAGTCCGAAGTGTTGAATTTAGTAGGAAAAGACTGTAAACACATTAGGGTGTAATGGTTGACTTTTATAGTCATTAAAAGTCAAAATTTGAGTTCGTAAGCGAATTTGATGAAACGGACAACACCATGATGATCAGGACATCAACTTTCGTAAGAATCGACTGTAAACGTGACGGGGTAAAAAAGTTGACAGCATGTGATACTCGGCTAAGTGGTCAAAAAGGAGGTCCAAGGCTTATTTAGGAAGCCAGGAAGAGGAGATAAGGAAGTCAACAAAGCAAGCTTATCAAGTAAGAATAATACTTGGAATATTCCATTTCTTTTCCTTTAAAAATTAAACTACTTTCACTTTGGTGAAAAGGGAGAGAAATTTAGCAAAAAGAGGGAGAGGGCAGAGAGCTAAGGTGCTCGATAGGTGAAGGAGCAAGGGAAGAAGAGAAAAAATAACCATGATAAGAAGGAAGCTCAAAAAGAAAAAGAAAGGAAAAAGAAGTCTAATTATGAAGGTATATCCTAAACTTTAGTTAAATCTTTTGATATTCATGTATGTATGTAAGTTTTTTATGGAGTTTATGAAAGGAAATCTTGTTTAAGCCATTAAGTGATGGTTTAAACTTGTATTAACAAGAATCAAGGAAGAAAAGTCAAGAAATTAAATAAAGCGGAAGAAAAACTTAAAAACAAGAATTTGTAGAAACTAGAATCTGCTTTGTTATTTTAAAAATCATAACAAATAATTGGAAATGAGTTAAGACATGAAATTTATGGGGAAAGATAGCTCTGGAAGTTATATAGATGCATGTTAATGCCAAATTTTGTACTAATCGTTTAAATCACCAAACAACGAATAAAAAAGACGCCAAATACAAATAAGTCGTGAGAAATTAATGCAAGAACACAAGAGATTTTACGTGAAAACCCAATTGAGAAAAAACCACGGTGAAAGAGAAGAATTCACTAGTATGATAATTGTATTTACAAATTTCTCTAAGAATAATGAAGAGCCTAAGTGCTGAAAAATAATGGTTCTGTAAGTAGTAGATGTTGTGATTTAACCCTCCATGCAACACCACATATATATAAGTGTGTAACCATCCAAAAATAACTAGGAATAGGAGTCCCTTTCCAAATCTCCTTATAACTACCAATTAATGATCAATAGATTCCCTTCTAAATTAGACTTCCTCATCTCCCCCAAATGAGGAAACACAATATCCGTATAAAAAGAACTCTGACTCTCCCAAATCTGTGTAGAAGTGAATTGACCGGGCCATGCCCCAATCCAATAAAATAAAGTGAGTTGATCCATACCCGGGTCCAAATAATCACATCCCAACAATGCCCCCCATTCTCATACTTTTAAGAGTCTTAAATAGGAGAGTAATTCAAATAATCAAGTTCCCTCGTACATTGAATATATCCAAACAACACTCAGCCTCCACTACAGATACATGACCATCATTACTTCATCACATCCCCCCAAAACACACCGTCTTTTGAACTTCGTGCGTCTTATTTTCTTAATAAAACCATCTAAATCACCTTTCCCAAATCATATTTCTCCTATTTCCCCAACATGATACAGGCCTCTGAGGATTCTTATATATAACTGAAAATCTATATTCTAAAACATTTAATCAACATATTTTAATAGCTATAACTTCATGTGTGTTTCACTCAAACAACCAAGTCAAATATGTGAACCAGGTCCCCTATTACCAAAAGAGAAAGCTCGCAAAAGCTCAACTCAGACCAAGTCATTATGAACATGCATGAATGAGTCCAACCAAGCAGGGGCGAAGCCAAAAATTAACTTGTGGGGTCAATTGACCCCACTAAAAAAAAATTACTTTATAATATAAGATAAATTTTAAATATTTTAAATATTATATATAAATTGACCCCACTCAATTTTTTAAAATTTTCTACTATACGGGGTCAAATTAAAATTTTATAATCTTTTCAATCAAATTTTAACCATATATGACTCATATTCCCTCAATATATGTACATTTCTTTATAATATTTTTAAACTAAATAATAATTTAATTTATATTATTTTTTAAAATAATTAATTATTTATGAACAGTTATGATTAGAAAAATCTATTATGAGTCAATATAGTGTATATAAAGTACAAAAGTATTAAAAAAATTAGTTCGAGAGCATTGCCTCATAAACCCACTACATTATTTATAGCTTAATTATAATTTTGACTCCACTAAAAAATATTTCTGCCTTTATCATTGCAACCAAGTTGAATATTCTAAAACTTCTCAGTATTAAGATATGTTGAAAATATCCAAGTTTCTTAAATTAAAGAATCCATAAACTCCTGATGCCTTAAGAGGCTATAATTAGAATGTTCATGCTATGGCTCCAATCAACTGTTTTCAATATGCCCTTAGAAATAATAATTTAGTCACCAAATCCTGACTTGTAACTACACAGAGTGTACATAAAAGTATCACCGTCCTAAGAAGTAAGATCAACTAAGATCGTTTTTTTAACAAATCACCATTATCTGTTTATCAAAATAAGTATGAAATTTGAAACTACGTGCAAATGAAAGTAAAATTTTAAACTTGACCAGAAATGCAAAATCAAGGCAGCTGTTAGATACTCGGTGTATAAATGAACAAACAGAGTTCCATTTGGTGCATATTTGAAAACCATCGTTCTAGTAAAGGGATCCTGTTCTACCCATAAGGTTCACAAAATTCTTGTGGTTTACTTTTGATAATTGATCAATCTGTTACAACATCAAGTTGAACCCTGAAAATTAATTACATGAATGGAGAAAATGAAATATTTATCTGGAATTAGTTCGTTATATACCATCTTCCTGAACTGGGATTCCAGATTATCAGGCCAATCCTTAACAGATGACTACAAGAGATGTCACAGTTATTTCGACACCAATGGACAAAGTTCCTTTATACACTGTTCCCATTGATGAAGAACCGATTACATTGCTGAAATCTTCACAAGCTGTCTCAAGCTCTGACCTCTGAAGGTTTGACACACCTGGGATAGAACAAAAAATCATGTGATATATGCAGCATGGAGATGTTTTCTTTTAGATATAAAAAATAATAAATTATGCGATGCATGTTAGTTTTAAAAAAATGTAATAGTCAAAGATATCAAATATAAAGAGTTTAAATATTTGGCAAGCATCGAGTACCAGATCCTTCAGTAAATCCATAAGATATAACATGCAAATGTGATTTGTTTTTAAGTAACAGTACTTACCGATTACAAATGCTTTCTACAGCCAGGGGCGGATCTAGAAATTTGCCCCAGCAGGGGCAGATTTTAGCTTGGCCAGACTCTACCCACTAGGTAGTGAACATTCATCAAGTCACTAATGGCCCTCTCCAACATGGATTCACCAGCCAAAGAGCAAAGCACTGCAATGCAATGACAAATAAAACAAGCCCAATGCCTTATTTATAGCCTCTTGGTATTTTCAAAATCCTTTTTACAAGCGATGTGGGATTTACAGTAAATTCAGTAATCAGGTTGTTTTGGCTGTGTAGCCTGTGTTCCATTCCACTTTAGCAGCAACAACATTATTCATATTACTGGATGGAAAGATGTAGTCTGAGTTAACATAACTGCACAGCACTCGGCTAAAATCAACTTCAAGAGATAATGATTAAAGTTCAAAACTTTTACAATATTTTCTCTGATTGTCAGTCATGATAATGGTTATTTGCATGATTTAGTCAAAATTTCTGATTTGAGATGGCGCGAAACAATATCATTGCAATGTATACAACTTGTTTGATGATGTCTATGGGAATTTGACATGTAATTGTTTCGAGTTTTGTTTAACTTCGCTCATGAGTCTGTTGCTTGCTTCTTCATGCACTAGTTTCACTCACATTGTACTCACTGTTAGGCAGTAGTTAAATAACAAAAAAGAAGATAAAATGATGCAATATAAATACACAAAACTCTCAATACCTGACAATAAATCTTACAATTCTTGTGTGTTTACACAAATCATAATTTGGTCAACAATGTCGTGGTTGTATCAACCGCTGCTTCCATCTCCACTTCCCGGTAGAAGCTGTCTCAACATTGCGACCACCTGCAACATATTAGGCCTTTTGGAAGGGAAATCATCAACGCACTAAAGCGTTATCTCTAAATACCGAACCATTTCTTTAACTTCATCTGCTTTTGCTTCTGCTTCATCTGTTCCTTTAGTCACTGAAAGCAGCTCTGGGTCTATTACTTCCATCCCTTTTCCTTCTCTAACCTCCACCCCACTAGGTTGGTGTCACCAAAATCTTCTTTATCGGTTGGCCGTTTACCCGTCACAAGTTCCAAAAGCACGACCCCAAATGAATAGACATCTCCCTTTGCAGTGCAACGAAAGCTTTGGTAGTACTCGGGTGGGACGTAACCGGGAGTACCTGCTAGTGTGATCACGCTGAGATGCGTGTCGAGTGCACTTATGAGCCTCGCCATTCCGAAATCAGAAACTCGGGCTTCCATTTCATGGTCTAGTAGTACGTTGATTAATTGCTAAAATCGGTGTATGATGTGTGGGATGCAATTGTGGTGTAGGAAACAAAGTCCTTTCGCCGCCCCTCTTGCTATCTTCTTCCTTTCCTCCCACATAATAAACTCACACACTCTCCAAAACAAAATCCATTAGGCTGTTAATTACATTCATCTAGGGAACAATAAGGAAAAGAAATCAAAACCTACACGAATAGCAGTAAAAGTGATAGCAATTAAGCATATCCAGAGTGTAACGTTATGCGACACTAACTGGTTCGGAAAGCATCTCTCTCTGCGTCTTGCACCTGTTGCAGAGGGTCAACATCTAGTTTCACATAAAAGAAGCATGAGCTTAGTGACCAATGATAAGTCAATTTTTTCTAATGGTACATGACCAGCCATAAGTGCAGCAGCAGCATTCCCGGCATTGTTTTCTTTTTCTCCATTTAGAGTCCCACATCGCCTAATAAAATTATCTTAACTCTGTTCTTATATACAAACCCTGCCTTTAGTACTAAATGTCTAACTAAAACAGAAAGAAAGCTTATGAAATGATTTGGTGGTCTGCCCCCCAACTTTAGTGAACTATTAGTTTTTACCCCAATAAACAAAATGGCAGCATAGGCAGTTGCCTATGCTGCCCTCAAACAGATCCGCCCCTGTCTACAGCTGACCACTTAATCATGTGACCCAAGGTTTGATAGCAGATAGTTTATTGCTTAAACAGAAGTATATGCCAATATCCAAAAGGAAGGAATACTAATGCATTACCGCCTATGGCTGCAGACAGTATTAAAGCTCACATATTTGACCTTGAACCTCAGCTTAACGTACTAGGTCTTTCAGTGATGGAATCCACTAGGGCAGAGGGGTGGAAGTCGATTCTAGATTTGGTGAAGTTGAGGGTGAAGAAAACTCTGATTGTGACTCCCCAAAATCCGTGTACTGGCTACCCCACATCCGGTGGTCACTTTTCAACTCTCTATAACCTTTAAAATCTTCCAATCCAATACTACATCCGTCTAAGTATGGATATTCCATCATTCATAACTTCTATATATCTGAAATTCACAGTATTAGCAAAATAGATCATTCCCAGAAAAGAGGGGGTTTTCCGATAAGGATGACACCTTAACAGCATACAATTAGACAACCCCTTCCACGTCAGAACTTTTAATGTATTGCCAATACCCTCACTCAGATACATAATTTTATTCACAATGTAATTATAACATAAAGATGATAATATCATAAATATAATCAAAGTTATTACATTTCCCAGTAACTTGTTTCTCGTACAAAAGAAGTCTTTAAGACCTAAGTTCTAGCATAAAATAAATTTAGATAAATAAAACATGCTCTTTAGTGTAACACTTTCTTCTTTCCCTTTCTTCCAGAGCCTTCGGGTATATTGGTCTTAGCTGAAAGAAGAGTTTTTCACAAGAAAGAGCATAAAATAGCCAAGCAAGTCTAACCATTTAACACATAACAAATACTCACACTTAAGGATTTCTAGAAAATGAAATAGCTCAACAAAAGATTTACAATTGTTCATCATAGTAAAACTGAATGGTTAACAAAACCAAGAACTAGTAGTGTTCATCAGTCATTAAAGACCTAGAACGTTATCATGGATATCTATGGAGGATCAGCCTAACAATATCCTATATCATGCATAACATCTGCTACACTGACTACAATTATATCAACAGTGTTTAAGTAGGTTAACTGACACATCATATACTCCCCAATGAGTAAGGGTTGTTCATCTCAGTTACTAGCATGCAAATATCTCCCCAAAACAAATATTGGTTTGACATAATAATTTTAGCTCAAATAAAGAATTCAACATGTCATGAATAATAGTTCATTTCTCAAGTTAAGCCGAACAAATGGCAATAACTTCTTTTTAATAAAGCATTTCACATTCAATAATAAATTTCATCATTCAAAGAAAGAATAATTGAAATTTTACTCAACTAACAAATTGTTGCACAATTGTGCAGAAAGAACGTGCGAAAGTTAGAAAACTTGTCTAAGACTTCTTTTACAATTTTTAAGCTTATAATTTGATCATCGTACAACCTACATGATTTATGAGGTCAACATGCAATTATTAGTCATTATTTACTTCATTATGGACTTTTAAAATAGTGTCCCTAACTTTGTCTTTTATTTTTAGACTGTCCGTTGTTCACGGACTTAGAAAAATTAACATTTTATTTTTAAAACATCAGAAAAACTTGCACTGCACGAAGCTAGAATGGACCCCGGCAGCCCAAGCTCAAATCTGCCCAGCCTTAGCACTAAGGCCTCGACAATGGTCGACCATGGCCCCAACATCATGCACATGGCCGCACGGCCTAGACAACCTAAGGCAGCACACGGCAGACAGCAGCAGGCGGTGGTGTGATAAAAAATAATAACTGCAAGTGCACAGCGTCAAATTAAAGAACGGGCAAGTACATGTCAAACCACATAGACTAAATTAATTTCAATGTTCCCTTAATTTATATTCCAAACAAATTAAAAATAAAAAATGGTGGAGATGATTAATTAACTAAATATTGCAAATTAAAAGCTATTAACGAAAATTAATAATGAGAAAAATTACCTAGGAATCCGAATCCACTAAATACTAACATAGTAATTAAATTCTTCCTTTCCTTAATTAATTTCAAATTATTTTTCCTTCCCTTAAAAATAGTGATTCATATAATTAATATGGGCAAGCATAGATTATGAAAATTGAAGGATTAACTATAACTCATCAAAACTTCATTGAGCAAGCATGAATTATAAAAAGCTCACATATTAACAATAACCTATCAAAACCTCGCAATTAATTTAGAATCAAAACGAATAATGCGCAAAGGTAAAATTGAATGAATAAACAATTAGACATTAATATTGAAACGGAAAGAATATAATATAATGCAATACTTAATTTCATCTTCATCCTAGATATTAATTTTTTTAGCTATCCATAGAATTAAAAATAAAGAAAAATAAAATTAAAGTTACTAATACTAATTGCATGAAATAAATTAAAACTAATAAAACAATTATAAAATAAACTTATATTATATTAATAAAGAATCTTGCCACATATTAATAATACTCCCTGACTACTACCAAAAGCTACTAGCCACTGTCCCTTTCTTCCTTTTTCCGAAGCTGAAGCAAAGCAAAAGAAAAATAAAATAACTCCAACTCTGCTACGCGGAAGTGAAGAAAGGAAAAATAAAATACTCCTACTTTACCGAGAACTAAAAGAGAGAAAAAGAAGAAAAATAAAATCTCCATTTTCTCTAAAACAAAGACTCCTATTTATAGAGAAAAGAAATTGAACCATAATCTAATTTGGAATAACTTGGACTCTTCTTTCCTTCTTGATTTCAACTTTTACATGGTAATATTGGAGTCCAAATAAAAATCAACTTGAAAGCTTTTAGAATCATTTTCCAACTCAACTTTAATTATTTATTTATTTCCTGCAAAACAAAATAAAATGTATTAATTAAATTAAATAAACATATTAAATAATAAAAATAGGAATATTAAAATGCATAATTATGTGTCTATCAAATACCCTCATACCTAGCTTTTACTCGTTCTCGAGTAAAACAAAAAGAAAAAGAAAAAAAAAACACAATCAAAATAAAATCTAAACTACCTCATTTTCGTAGAAAACACGATTGCACTTAGCATGTGCAACAAGCCTTTAAACCCCAAGGTTAACCCAAGTGGACGAGTTGTGTCTCGTGAGGGTTTGTAGTGAATATACCCACAAAATTCAAAATAAAATAAAAATCTTTTTGAGTTTAACCAATTATGAAATCGAAAGAAAACTTTTAAGTATTCATGGGCATTACACATAAATAAGATCAAATTCAAAATCACACTTTCACATTATCAAAAATACTCCATCTTTATTCTAAATATCATCCTTCATAAAATTAATTCTATGTGATGCATGCATGTGTATGTGATGTAACTCTTAGTAGGAACTTTTATCGTGAAAATCAAGCAAACTCAATTTTTTATTTTTCTATTTCTTTTCATTATTGTCTTGTGCAATATCTAATTTTTTTTTAGGCTTTTCAGAGTTACCCATTTAACCATCGTTTGACCAATGACTCCCAAACCAGTTGGTTTTAGGGCACCAGGTATAAAGACACCCCTAAAGGCTTACTAACTCGAGTAACAAAGGCCACAAAAATCAGACTAGTCAAACTGCTTATATCCATCATACTTTTCAGCGTGATTTTTCTTTTACTCAATGGACATTAAAGCAATATTTATTATTTTTCAACTTTTTTTCTTTTTCTTACAACGAGTGCGTTTTACGCTCCATCTCGTTGATTCTTTTTCCTATTTTTATTTACAACGAGTGCGTTTTACACTACATCTCGTTGCTTTATTATTTTTTTCCTTCCAATTTTTTTTTTTTGAAATTACTTGACTCATAGTTTATACCCCACAACTAAGAATTAGTGCGAACATGAAGTGAAAAAATGCGTATGAATTTTAATTTTATTCAAGATGACATTCCAAATTAGGATTTTGTATCTTATCAAAGGTTCAAGCATTCTAAATCTTTTAATCCTACTCAAAGTTTTTTACTCCACAGACACTTATTAGAATTAATCCAACTCATGAAAAAAAGCAAACAAATTTTTCATTTTTTTTAATGTAAAAAGAATTAGTTTCCTAAAAATTAAAATAAAATACATAAATAAAAATGCTAAATTCCCCCCCATACCTGAATCATGCATTATCCTCAATGTATGAAAATGAAGAATAGAGAACAAAGAAATAAAAGAATTGTACCTCGTATGGTGGGGTATAATGCTGCAAGAAAATGTGGTGAGAAAGAAAACAAATGCACATATCTACAAATTTCATAAATCCTAAAATGCATGTGATAGTAAAAGAGTGATGCAAAAAGGCAAGTGCGTGTGAACTTTTCATGATTTTCTGGTGGTCTAAGAAATTGAAAATAATCAAACATTTTATCACAGTTATGCTTAGAATCGACATCAAGAAAATTCTCACTTACATTTTCAAAGTCATGACGAATTGATTCAAATGTATGTTCTAATTTTGTTGACTCATATGTAGTAGAACTCAACAACTCATTGACCTTATCTAAATATTCAGACTCATCCCAATTTTGATCAAGGTGATTTAAGAAAAAGTCAATTGGATCATCCAAAACCATAAGTTTATTTTCATTCATTTCTTGGGTCATGGACAACTCTTGGATCATGTTTACTTTCATGGGTTGGTTAGAAAAATCACTAGGTTCCTTTCCCACATTAAACACATGTAAGTCAATTGTCATGTTCCCAAATGTCAATTTCATTAGTCCATTTCTACAATTGATTAACACGTTAGATGTTGCTAGAAATGGTCTAAATAAAATGACAGGAATTTGACCGTTGGGGTTGGCAACAGGTTGGGTTTCAAGAACAACAAAATCGACAGGGAACACAAAATCGCCAACCTTAATAAGTACATCTTCAACTATTCCCTTTGGCACTTTGATGGAATGATCAGCTAATTGGAGTGTGACTCTTGTCTTTTTCAACTCCCCTAAGCCCAAGGTTTGGTACACAGAAAATGGTAAAAGGTTAACACTCGCTCCTAAATCAATCAAAGCTTTTTCAATTAAGGTGTCACCTATGATGCATGAAATAGTAGGACAACCGGGGTCTTTATACTTCACAAGGACTTGGCATGACATGATAGAACTAACATGGGCTGTTAGAAAAGCTTTCTTAGAAACATGAGTGGTTCTTTTGTGTGTGCACAAATCTTTTAGACATTTAGCATATGAGGGGATTTGTTGAATATCATCTAGAAGAGGAATATTAATTTTCACATATTTAAACACTTCTAGAATTTTGTCTAACTGAGCTGACTGCTTGTTTGAAATTAGTCTTTGGGGGAATGGGGCTTTTGATTTAAAGACTTTTTCATTTGACTCAGAAGATGTGGTTTGATCATTCTTTGACAATTGCTTAGTAGATGGGCCGACTGACTCAGAGTTTGTGGGCTTTTCAGGCTTAGCTGATTTTGAAGATGGATTATTAGATTCATCAATTAAATTTTTCTCTTCTTCATTATCAATGCCAGCATGATTGTTTAAATGATTTTCAGACCTTAAAGAGATTATAGAATACACATGATTGACTTGGTTGTTTTCAAGTATTTGATTAGGGACTGAAAATTTCGGATTGGTCTCAGGCTTACTAGGAAACTTACCCTTCTCTCTTTCACTAACTATAGTGGCCAGTTGACTCATTTAGATCTCGAAACGAGATATAGCTTGGGTAGTTTGGATCTGAGATTTCATTAAAGTTTCCATATTTTTCTCTAACGTGTTAAGTCTCTTCTCACTTTCATTAGAAAACCCTGGTGGATATTGAGTTGCTGACTTTGAATTTTGGTACGGACTAGGATTCGACTTTTGGTAAGGTTGAAAGGATTGATTTAGAGACTGGTTGACATGATTTGAAGAGTTATTTGCGTAGGGTCCTTGGTTCCATGCAAAATTAGGATGATTTCTCCAACCTGGATTATAAGTGGGTGTAAATGGGTCATTCCTAGGTCTTTGAAATATTGTATTGACTTGATCAAAATCTTCAAGTTAGTTTACATATGATGGCTCCCTTGTTTCTAAAGTCTCAAGTCTTTTAAGTACACCAGCCAACTTAGCTTCGGTGGCAATTGAATTGTCAATTGTATGAACACCTCTAGATGAGCTAGGCTTATCGGTCTTTCGGGTGATTTTTCATTGCATGGTTTTTTCTGCTAAGTCTTCTAAAAACTCCCAAGCCATTTCCTCATCATTTTTTAGAAAATCCCCTTGACACATTGACTCTAACATCGTTTTAGGGGGAAAATCTAAACCTTCGTAGGCAATTTGACACAATCTCCATTTTTCAATTCCATGGTGTGGACACTAGGATAACAAATTTTTAAATCTATCAAAATATTTTCAAAACGATTCATTTTCAAGTTGGTAAAATTGATGAATTGCAATCCTAATCTCAGAAGTTTTGTGATTTGGAAAATATTTATTTAGAAATGTAACAACAAATCCCTTCCAGGTTGTTATGGAATTATTTGCTAGGCTATATAACCACTTTTTGGCATTATCTTTTAAAGTGAATGTGATCAATCTTAACCTAATCGAGTCTTCAGACATTTGTTGAATTTTTATTAAAGCACAAACTTCTTCAAATTCTTGAACGAATAAATATGGATCTTCTACCCCAGTGAATTTCGGTAACATATTTATAAAATGTGGTTTAAGTTCAAAATTATTATAAATTACCGGTGGTAGACTAATGCATGAAGGTTGAGCAGAGCGGGAAGGATAGCATCTATCCCTTAAAGAAACGATTTGTGTTCCCACCATTTTTAAAGTGAGATCTTTTAAAGTGAATTCCGACACACTAATCGGGATGTTTCGTCCCTCACCCACACTTTTTGCATGCACAACTAACAAATAAGCAAATTAAGCACACAAAAACAAATAAGAGAAAATAAAAATAAATAAATAAATAAATAAAAATAAAAACTACTGCTAAGGTCAACTGAAAAAAATCCTAGACAACTCCTAACTGTTCCAAGTTACTCTGTAAGGTCCACCAAATTCAAAATTAATTACACCACTAACCAGATAAGTGTAAGAACGGGGGAGTCTCTTCGTAGGTACGGTGACTAATTAAGTAACCACGCATTCTTTAGGCGTTTACCTTTTGAACCACTTGCCTATACACCAGTAGTTTGATTAATTTAAAATTCAGACTCCTCTTAGAGTTCCTTGTCCTAATTGAGCTCGAGAGTCCTAGGGGTCAACGTCTACTTGATTTTATTTAGTCAGTTATGTAAAGTGTGGTTGTTTGTGGGCCAAGGAAGGGTGATAAAATTCTCACCTTATCTTGTTACTGGTTTTACCCTTAATGTTAAATTAAAAATACAAATGCACAAATAATAATAATAATAATAATAATAATAACTATAAGCAAATAAAATGTCCTAAAACTGTGTGAATTACGTAAGAATGAGAAATTTGACGTACCTCAATCCTCTAGCAATCCCCACAGTTTATATTTAACAAAAATAAAGTAAAAACCTAAGCAGGATATGCTCTGCGTGAGTGAATGCATGAATGCGGCAATTAGTTTTTAAACTAAAAATAATAAACTAAACTACTATTTTTTTTTCAATTTTATATATAAAAAAATAAGAAAAAATTATGGAGATACGGAGTACCAAGAAAGCACAGCAACAAAATATCTATGTTTTTGCTCCTTCGATCCTCTTCGATAATCCGGAAAAATAAAAATAAATAAAATATTAGTGGTAAAAACTAATTCGAAGAAATAAAAATTAAGGAATAAAAAATTAAATCTAGTTCCCAGCAACGGTGCCAAAAACTTGGTGTGATAAAAAATAATAACTGCAAGTGCACAGCGTCAAATTGAAGAATGGGCAAGTACAGGTCGAACCACAGAGACTAAATTAATTTCAATGTTCCCTTAATTTATATTCCAAACAAATTAGAAATAAAAAATGGTGGAGATGATTAATTAACTAAATATTGCAAATTAAAAGCTAATAACAAAAATTAATAATGAGAAAAATTACCTAGAAATCCGAATCCACTAAATACTAACATAGTAATTAAATTCTTCATTTCCTTAATTAATTTCAAATTATTTTTCCTTCCCTTAAAAATAGTGATTCATATAATTAATATGGGCAAGCATAGATTATGAAAATTTAAGGATTAACTATAACTCATCAAAACTTCATTGAGCAAGCATGAATTATAAAAAGCTTACATATTAACAATAACCTATCAAAACCTCGCAATTAATTTAGAATCAAAACGAATAATGCGCAAAGGTAAAATTGAATGAATAAACAATTAGACATTAATATTGAAACGGAAAGAATATAATATAATGCAATACTTAATTTCATCTTCATCCTAGATATTAAATTTTTTAGCTATCCATAGAATTAAAAATAAAGAAAAATAAAATTAAAGTTACTAATACTAATTGCATGAAATAAATTAAAACTAATAAAACAATTATAAAATAAACTTATATTATATTAATAAAGAATCTTGCCACATATTAATAATACTCCCTGACTACTACCAAAAGCTACTAGCCACTGTCCTTTTCTTCCTTTTTCCGAAGCTGAAGCAAAGCAAAAGAAAAATAAAATAACTCCAACTCTGCTACGTAGAAGTGAAGAAAGGAAAAATAAAATACTCCTACTTTACCGAGAACTAAAAGAGAGAAAAAGAAGAAAAATAAAATCTCCATTTTCTCTAAAATAAGACTCCTATTTATAGAGAAAAAAAATTGAACCCTAATCTAATTTGGAATAACTTGGACTCTTCTTTCCTTCTTGATTTCAACTTCTACATGGTAATATTGGAGTCCAAATAAAAATCAACTTGAAAGCTTTTAGAATCCTTTTCCAACTCAACTTTAATTATTTATTTATTTCCTGCAAAACAAAATAAAATGTATTAATTAAATTAAATAAACATATTAAATAATAAAAATGGGAAAATTAAAATGCATAATTATGTGTCTATCAGGCGGCGCCCAGGCCAGCCCTAGCCTCGCACGTCGCGCCCCAGCGCACACCCTGTCTTGGCCTCCCACACACACAGTGTGATTTCTTGGCAACCAAGCACTGCGGTGCTAGCAGTCAGGTAGTGCTTTCCAGTAGCTTTGGCTGCTTGACCCCTGTTGCTTTGAAAAATTATAACACCCATATTTTAAAACATTTTTGCGTGACTCTTGCGCTCACGTATTCGTAACTTACCCCTCTACATTTCATCTTTATATTTTGGATAAAAATTCCAAAATCATCTGGACACACATCGTTCACAAGAACATGTGAAAACTTGGCTTCATAGTCTGTTGATTCAATGGCTAAAACTTGATGTCAATAGTATTAACTTGCTAAGTCACCATTATGACTGAATAACTTAGTATAGCATAATCATAAACCTATTTATCAATTATCTCATGCATCCTACCATAAGTTTTAACGAATGAAAGAATTAACTACGAAAGCATGAATTAGGGACACCTCTTGACAGAGACAGATCCAGGAATTTTTTTCAGCCGGGGCAAAGCTTTAACGAAACTAGTATCATTCATGAAAAGAAAAACATATAAACTACATTTGTCCACGGCGAGTTTTTATTTCGTGAAAACGTCGCACTATAGTTTCGTTATTAACACAAGCAAAAATATTTTTTTCAATATAAACAATCAAGCTATCACTCAACCACTGATCTCCCATTCTATTTCGAAGTGAACTTTTGATAATCTTCATAGCGAAAAATGCTCTCTCCACTGAAGCAATTGCCACCGGTAATACTAAAGCTAATGTAACAAGCTTATAATATAATTTTTAATGAGTTATCTCAATTTTGAATTTAAAAATATCTCGAATTGACTTTTAAAAATTAATAATAGTCATATAATTTAGAACGGATGGAGTATTAATTACGCAATAATAGTTATACACAGTAACATGACTACTATAGAGGCCCATTTAAATAGTAGAATTTATTTATTATTTCTGCAATAATGATCCAAATAAATCAATGAAAGGTGACCAATTTGGCAGTTCATTAAAATAACTATAAGTATTTTTACTGTTTAAAATTAATAACAATTTTCAACTATTTAATTATTTTTATTATAAATATTTATCAGAAAGATGTCAACTATTGATACTAAATGAATGTACAGTTCAATTTATCGTTAACATTTATTTGTCCAAGAAAGGCATACTAGTTGTTTCAACAATAAAAGGAAAAATATTAACAAATAAATAAATAAATAAAGAAAAACAAAATGACTCACCCAATAACATGCCAACACGGCAACACCACCATTCACCATTAAAACCACCACCACCATGCCACTGCCACGACCACTACCACTACCGGTACCACCGTATTCATCCTACGAAAAGTGAGAGAAGATTAAATAAAACTCATAATTGATATATAAAGATGTTGAATCTTCTTTTTTATTAAAGATTAATGTATCCTTCGCTTCTTGGTTTTCAAATTAAAGATTATAAGCTCATTGTCAGATTGGAGCTTAATCGCCACATCAAGAACTCAGGACCCTCACAGACTCCGTAAGGATGAGTCCTTGACCTGTGTCGTCACTGCCCCGCCCCTAGTTTCGCCTCTGGCTGCCGCTGCCGGGGCACTTAGTTGCCGGAAGAAAAAGCAGACAAACAGTGGTTGGTCGGCGGCTCCGCGGCTGCCGGGGCACTTGCCCAGGTATGCTAAAGAGTGGATCCGTCCCTGCCTCTTGACATGTTTGCTTTAACTCTTGATTTTCCAAGCTTCCTTGCTCTCAACTACTAGTTTCTCTCTCACACAATACTCTAGCCTTCTTGCTCTAACTTTGGAGTGATTTTAGTAAGGATTTATGAAGCATAAAGCCTTCTATTTATAGGAAAATTATACTTGGTGGCTAAGTTTACCTCATTACAAGTTTACTCCTAAAGTAGCTTCCAAGTAAACTTAGCCTCCAAGTACTTTATGTGGGCTCTAAGTTTGGCAACCAAATGACCATAAAGGCCCCCCTTTAGCCGGCCACCCTCCTTGTTCCATTCCAATTTCTAGTTTGCTTCATTAGTTAGGTTTTGTAACTTAGTTTGCTTCTTTAGTTAGTTTCCAACCGAAACACTTTAGTAAATAGGTTTTTTTCTCTTAGTTCCATACCAACTAGTTTAGTTAGGTATTTAGTTACTTTAGATTTTAATACTTTTGAATAATGCTTAGGTATTTATACCCTGTATAAACGCTATTGCGTAATACGAAATTTTGAAAAGACGAAAAGCGTTTTTCATGTTAATAATATTTTTTGCGTTATTTTTCGAGAAAAATATTTTTCTTAACTAAAACAACAACACATATTCTCAAGCACACAACACATAGATTGGATCACAGAATAACTCTTTATAAATCATATAAGATCACATAACAAGTCGTACAGAAATTCTAAAACATTACAATGACGATGATGCTTGTGATGAAGATGATCTCCGCGGCGATAATAATGAAAAGAATAGTGTCGGAAAGTTTTGGTGATTTGACAGAGAATCTGTGACATCTACTTTTAGAAGTCTCTGTTGAGAGTCCCCAGCATTCACAGTGTTACAGAATAAGATTTAAGCAGCTACTACGAAATAATCAAAGAATAATAAGCATCAATCAGGAGGAACTTTATATAAATACTAAAAACTTGACAAAGCACTACAGAGACTATAAAAGGTTAGATGTAATAAACAACGACTTCTGACTCTTCGGTCTACCTTGTCCTTGTCCAAGTGGCATGTTAACCCACAAAATAGGTATTCAAATTTATAACGCGGACATAACTAATGATGATCTTGCGTTGCCTGATGAACTGTGTCCAGCATTACACAGCTGATTCTAATCTACTTGAACTTCAGAAAGCAATTTAAGCTAATCAATTTCAGGGATACCAGAAAATTCATACTGTATAGTAAATTGTAGTAGTTCGAAAATAAGGTAACATGAGCAATAAAAATTGAAGGTAACAATTCTGTTGAGTTGAAGTTGTTCTCATATCTTGACTTACAGCATTGTCAGTGAAAGATTATTGCCAAGGTCAGACAGAAGTGGTCCACTAAAGAAGTTGTACCTCAGAATCTAGATCCAGTACCTCCAACTCCTTTAGCTCTCCAATTTCTTTAAGAATAATACCGGAGATAGAGTTATTATAGCGCAATATGCCACAAAGAATGAGGACAACAAAAAACAATGCCCCTTAGAACGAGAAACATGTTATAAAGACAAAAAGATGCCGTTTAAGAATAACAACATTTGGAATACAGAGTATTTGAATCAGGAAACTACTCACATATCCTCACATTGACTTTAGGTGAAACAGGTTTTTAATATCAGGAGCTACTGTTCCTCCAAGACAATTTTTTCAGGTTCCTGCGAATTGTAAAAGTCATTTTAGATGTTTAGATTACATCCGGTATACGAACCACATTCTAAAGACACCAATACATAAAGAAGAAAAGATCAATCATAAGCAAACTAAAACAATATAACCGACTATTTTTATATATTGAAAAGTCCTACAATGCGTACTCAGTGAAATATTCACTTGCCATATATCACTAGCATATGGGAACTTGCTTACTTTTTCTAGGGCTTATTAACTTCATATAAACATCTTTTGGCTAGAAAAATCAACAAATAAGAATTGCATCATTTAATTGAAAAGAAAAACAAAATAAATGCAGCACTTCAGACCATAGGTTGTAGAATTGCATAAGCTACTTGAATACTTGTACAGAACTACCAATAAGAAGTTGTTTTTTGTTAATGACCAGCATAAGCTTGTAAATCCTAATTTCTCATTTTCCAGATTAGATCATATAATCGCCAACACAGAAGTAATGTGCATGTCATAACATTGCTTTGTTTGAAAATTAAATTGCATTAAGAAAACTTGTTTCACAGGTTAATGCACAAATTATTCTTAAATTTCGGGTTAAATGCAAATAAGTACCTTGAACTCTAGGGTTTTTGGACATTGAGCCCTTTTTTTTGGATCAACGCAAATCGAACCCATACTATTTAAAAATTTGGATATTGAGCCCTCAGGTGCCACATGTGCGTTGACCTGCCACGTGACACACGTGGCGCATATGACGTGGCTGGATAAGGAAATTAAGTGAAAAAATTATGCTTCTAGAAGGACTTGAACACATAACCTCTAATTTGGAAGAACAACTAATAATAATAATAATAATAATAATAATAATAATAACAACAACAACATTAATAATAATAATAATAATAATAATAATAACAACAACAACAACATTAATAATAATAATAATAATAATAATAATAATAATAATAATAATAATAATAATAGTTTTTAATAATAATAGTAATAGTAGTAATAATAATAATAGTAGTAATAATAATATTAGTATAGTATATGGTCTATTTGTTGGGTAAATGTAATAGATTTGTTGGAGTGCTCTAGCGGTTTCATAGTTGTTCTTCCAAATTAGAGGTTATGTGTTCAAGTCATCCTAGAAGCATAATTTTTACACTTAATTTCCTTATCCAGCCACGTCATATGCGCCACGTGTGCCACGTGCATGGCAGGTCAACGCACATGTGACACTTGAGGGCTCAATATCCAAATTTTTAAATAGTATGGGGCTCGATTTGCGTTGACCAAAAAAAAGGGACTCAATGTCCAAAAATTCTAGAGTTCAAGGGACTTATTTGCATTTAACCCCTTAAATTTTCGAAGAGATGATTACAAAATTTTAACTTGGTAAGTTGATTTGAAAAAAATGAAGCAGCCTGACTTATATGCTCATTTCCCCTTGCTTTATTAGACGGATGACTACAGAAGTTACTATCCCTAAATATTCCATAAATATTTTCCTTGAAGCAAATGAAGAGAGCTTGTATCAAATGCAGATATATATTTCATTCTTGTAAGCCAAGCAATTTCAGTTCAGTGACAGAAAGTCTCTCTAGACATAGTCACTTTGTCTTAAATATTTAACAAGCACTCCAAATTTGCAAAAGAAGTGTTTCCTCTAATCAGTCTATAATGTGTTATCTTCAATCCCAAAAATCAAATTGCAGACTAGAAAATGAAAACCCAATGCAAAATTAAAAACCCAAAGTCCAAAACATTAATTTCCCACATCCAACTGTTAGGAGCAAGCGGTTGATCAAGTCAGATGAGGAATGCAACTGAAAGTGATTATAGCCGTTAAGAAGTGTGAATAATAAAACGAGGTCGTATTGGAATATCGAGTCTTTTAATGAAACGAAGTCGTATTATTATTTTAGTGTGTTTAGTTTATTTGTTAAACGGGGTTGTTTAGTTCCTTGTTCTTCTTCATGTTGTTAACAAGTTTGTTAGGTGTTGGGAGTAATAACATGTGTGTCAGGAAGTCATTGGATCGGTTGAGGTCATCACAGAGTAGTAGCTAAGCAGTTATAAGCAGCATCAGTGTAATAGGAGAAGGCATCAATGAAATGAATGAAGTTTTCCTTTATGATTTCCTTTCCTGCAAGTTTCTTTTTCTATAATTTCAATTCCTTGTAGTTTCAATTCCTTGCTATTTTTGAATTACTGACAAAGTGGTATCACAGCAACCATGGGCCATGGCTGAATCCATGGCTAAAGCCAGTCTGTAGAAGCATGAGAAGGATCTCAAGTTACTAGAGAGTAAAATGGAACAAGTTCAGCAGCAGATGGAGATGAACCGTGAGCAAACTAAAGAGTAGTTTGGGGCAGTGGAAAATAGATCTCCAGTCTAGATAACAAATTCTAGTCAGCAAATGAAGAGATCTCGAGGAAACTGATTGAAGTGCTGAAGGCAGTTCACAACCAAGGGTTAGACAGATTGCAACCCAAGGATGTGAGTGTTGCTCCAATCCAAACCTTCCATAGTCAAAATTCAATTCCTCCACCAGAATCATGTAATACTCAAGTTACACTTGTCAAGTATAATTCTATTTTGCCATCATATGTGAATCAAGTGATACCCCCAACTTCATCACCAACACCAATAATGTCTACTCAGATCTTGCCAACTAACCTCCACCCTAACAGGCCATATACACCAGGACACACATATAACCCAGCCTTCATGCTTCCTTACAGCCTTGCTGCTATTAATTCATCCATGACTGAGCCAAACATTCGACCATATAGTTGGAATTCATCTACTGCTATTAACACCAAGCATATTCCTAGCAGTTTAACGATACCACCTTGGACCCCATCAATTGATTATTTCAACACTATAGGACTTAACAATCCAGTGCTCAATCCTGGATTCCCTGCTCCTTCAACCATCCTACCTACTCTATCCAGTATTAATAACTCTCACTTGAGCTATGGACCTAGCCCCATCTATAACAATGCACACCTCTAGGTTACTTCACTAGAGGGTACACCTATTAGACCACAGCTACTTATGTTATCCCTTTCCTTACCTAAGATGGACTTCCCAAAATTTGAAGGCAATGATCCAAGGGGGTGGATTAAGAAGAGTGAGAAATTTTTCCAGATGAATCACATACTAGACTCTAGATCCAGGGTGTTGTATTCAACACTGTATTTTGAGGGAGAAACTGATACATGGTATCAATCACTACAAGATGAGCATCTATGTTTATTATGGGAAGAATTCATCGCACACATATGTCAGAGATTTGCTACTAGGGGGTATGAGAATTTTGTTGGGCAATTTAACAAGTTAACTCAAAGGGGAAAGGTAAAGGAATATATCAGGAGTTTTAAGAAACTTAAAGCATACATGACAGCACACAGTAGACACTACACTGAAGACTACTTCATTGAAAGCTTCTGAAGTGGACTCAAGGAAGAAATAGCCACTGCTTTGTATGTAAAGAAATATATGACCCTCAGGGATGCTATAAACCAAGCTAGGCGTAGGAGGTTCACTTGGAATCCTTAGATAGGAGACATCATCACTCTTCCAGGGTTGTACACCACAGTGTTTGTACTTTTCCAAAACCAACAAATTATGCAAGCAAGGAACAAAAGACTGTGAGCAAAGGAACTGGTGCAACCAAAACTTATCCTATAAAAAGGCTGACAGTCAGGGGCGGAGCCACACTTGGGCTGTGGTGGGCTTCAGCCCGGGTGAAGTTTTTGACAAGGAGGAAATTTGTAAAATGGGAGCAGCAGCAGCAGCCAAAGCGATCATCAAAGTTGCAGCACTTTGCGAATCTCTTTGCAAAGGTTCCTTTAATCATGGTCTCTTCCGCTCGGGTACTCCATTTCCTCCCTTTTTCTCTCAAAATTATAGTAGGAAATTGTTAATTTTTCCTTCAAATGCATAATTTTTATAAATGGGATTTTGGGGCATTGGGAGTAGATTCTCCACCCAAAGTAATTAGGGTTTAACAAAATTAAAGATGTAAAATTAAAAACTTACCTGAATATCAAGAGATTACCAGAAAATCGTTAGAATGAGATACGACACTTGATATCTAATTGATGGAGAGTATACATCCTATTGTGTATATATTTATGTATGTATATCAGTATATCGGATTGAATTTGGAATTGGTATGTGTGAATGTAGTAATTGAGCTATCCAAGGAGTCGGTTAATGGTATAAAGGTGGAATATGTGGATATCTCACCACTGCCTATGCTCAACACGGATCTCGAGGTCAACAGAACTTATCCGCCCATTGTGGAGGGTTTCCGGCAAAAGATTTTGGAAGCCGATAGCTTCCTCTTTGCTTCTCCTGAGTGAAGTTTTTGACAAAGAGGATTCGTATATGGTTGGTATAGCCCAGGGCGGAAAAAATTTCTGGCTCCGCCCTTGCCAATTTATAGAATAGCTTGATCATTGCCTTATTTATAGTATTTTGGTATTTTATGAACAATCGATGTGGGACTTGGCAAATTGAAAGAAAATTAGTAAGGACTAGGGATGGAGTCATGGAGAGGTAAAGGACTTTGTTATTTCTACAAAACTTCAACTAGCTAACGTGACCTTAGGCTAGATTTCTTCCTTACTGGTATATCATCATCTTCAAGTTGGGAACAAGGCAACAAGTTAACATATGCTTATTCTTACATATAAATGTAAGGGGCACGATAGACAAAATTATTGCAACACGTGTGCTATATTAATTGTAATACCATCATATATGCTTGTATAGAATGCTCAAGTTTGGCAACCTGTTCATTGAAGGTTGATGTTTGAAATATTTAGCATTCATTTATTAAATAACATGTCATCGTTCATTTGGATGTATTTGATTTATGTGGTAGCAGTTGAACCATCACATGTAAAATTACATCCAGTGTTCATTATTTTGTTTGTTGCATACTACTCCCACCATCATGCTTGCTGACACGTTGGCATACATAATATTTTCACTATTTTTGTAGATTTATTTTCAACCATATTAAATGAAACCAACATATATTAAATGTTATCTATGGTAATGCAAGTGAGGGATGTATTTGAGACTCAGATGGATCATGATAACAGCTCTTAAATCATATGTTTGTGCCAGCAGTAAACTCTACCTCAATCAAGATATGATGTTGATGAATTGATGCATCTGTTGCTATTTCATATGTGACTTAATTTGATGTTAGATGTTAACATGGTTCATTTTATCATTACTAATTTCCTTTGCTTTGGGATTGGTTAATATTAATAGTTTTATATTCAAAGTGTTATGGAGCACTTAATTATCTTCTAACAAAAAACAATCAGACTCCTTTAATAGGCACAAAATGATTAACGCCCTTGCTCAAAATTCAACAAAATGATTAATGTGCAACTATCATATGTAAAAATAATCAATTTAACTACGTGACACGTTACAAATAAGTTTCGTAATTACATCATTAAACTCTAGATAATAATATGAAACTTGTGTATTATACTACATGACTACATGATATTACTTCAAATCAATCTCTTGTTGCTTGAATTAAGTTATTTGGGAAGGAAAAAAAAACAAACATCAACTTACATCAACAAACGGTACTTCTATAAAAAGGGTACAATTGAAAATATCTTTGATCAATGAAATTCAATAGTACAATTAAAAAGTGATTAAGCTCAACTCAAAAATTTAACCAAGAATGATTCTTGAATTGGGAGGTTGTTTTGAGATGTCATTTTCGTTTAAATTTTGAAAACAACAAATATATTAATCAGTATTACTTTTTAAGTAGTTTACAATAATTACAGTTATTTTAAATTAAAATCAAATAAATTTGTATTAATTTTGTGTTTTAGTATTTCAAATGGACTTCAAAAGTCACATTGTATCTCTAATTTTGGAGCGAATGAAATACTTTTCAAGTAATTTACAGTATTAACTTTCATTACTAAAAATTAAAGATTTACAGTAATTTTGGAGAGAAGATTTGGTATTTTCCTATAAAAGATTGACATGAAGGGAGCTTCACAGTTTTTAATGATTAGGTGGAGATGGTTGATTAAATTTCTGGTTGCATTTTGGAGGTGCTTTCTCTTTATTGCCTTTCTGTTAATCAAAAAGGATTGAAAGTAATTATTAGAACATAAACTATATTTGTTATGTAGTTTGCAGAGTTTATATATATAAAAACTTTGGTTTCTATTTTTATTATAACCGCTCCTGAATATTTATGTGAACTAACAATAAAATGTGAAACACGAGGGAATAACAAAGTTACATGGGATAAGTGTGTGTTATTAATGCATACACAGGTTAGCTTCTATGTTTAGTTAAAAAAAATTATGAAGAAAAAAATAAAGAATAAAGCGGGTGGTAACATTTGAACTTAATTATTAGCTATATAATTCTCATAAGCTGAAAGACATAAAATAGACCGACTGCTATATCAGATTTATGGGAGTACCTAAAAAGTTTCATGGCTTATTGAACACTAAAGCTAGTTGATGAGTGATAGTATAATATAGCATTTTAGTTATTAAATTTAATATATGCCAATAACAATACCATTGATGTAATTTAATCCAACTAACTAACAAATTTAATTCTTATAATATGAAAACATTTAAGTGCTATATGTAGCCTTACGAGTTTCTTACCAGCAATACTTCCATCTGACTGCAGTAAGTCAAGGATGATACCATACATTTGGACCTAGAATTATTGTATGTACCATCTTCGGAGGAAGCTGAACAGTTCTGAAATTTCATTACTTCCCCTCCTGGATTTGACTTTATGTGATTTGGAACTATTACAAGAATAGCTGGCTTCTCATCATGAGATAATTTTTTTCCATTTACTGCCTTTAGCATTTCTATGTTTTGGAACATAGGCATTAAGATTTCCTTTTATTTTCCACCTTGACCCACATGCATTGCACAATACTGGCTTTTGAGCTAGTCCACGTCTCCAAATTAGCGAGTCTGTTCCAATTTAACGTACATCAGTTATCAATATGAAGAAAAAACAACAGTGATTGAAATGCAATAGGAAAAATATGTGGTGACAACAGATACTATAATATAGATATACTACGAGAAAGGTTTGTTGTGAGAGTAAATTATAGGCCCAAGGTCACTTTCAAGTAATCAAGTGTAGTAGTGTACAAATATTTCATTGGAATATAATTGGTCCTATCAATGTATTCTACTTTCAAAAATATTTTCATGTATTAGAAGTCTGTCAACATTTATAGCTGACATAGGTTTAGTACATAAACAAAGATAAAAATGGAGTTGTTGTAAATCCCATATATGGCATTTGTTGTTGTTGTTGTTAAGGATATTTATTGAGGTTGATTTTGATAAGGTACCATCATCATCATGTTTTGCTGCTGCGTCATTTGCGGCTGTATCATGGCCATCTGTACATTGGTTGGTGGTGCTATGTTTGACATTGCAAATGGATCCCCTGCTGCTCAAATGGATTTGTTCGGACTTGTATTTATGCCCAAGTTCTTAGTACCACATCGCCTATAAGAGAGAAAACCCCCTAACTCCCATCTATAAATTGAGGGATCCTACACCATAATTTATGTACCAAATTAGTCCTTCATAATATTTAAAATATATATGTATTTGTTGGACTAGTGGTGGGTTGGGGTTGGTTCAGCCGTTTGGCTGTAGCAGCCTCAGGCCGATCTAGGCCGCAGGCCGGTCCAGGCCAAAGGCCAGGTCGACTCCAGGCCGCAGGCTGGTCCAAGCCGAAGGCCAGGTCGGACTTTTGAGTAGGCCAGTTCAGGCCGAATTTGAGGGAGAAAAACATGGTCTGTGAAAGGTCTGGCAGGCTGGCCTGGCCTGGTCTAGGCTTTGACTAGGCTAGTCTTTGACCAGGCCGAGTCAGGCTGGATCAGGGTCGGTCCTTAGGCCACAGACCGAATGTGTATGTCTAACCCCAACGCATAAAAATTAATAGCAAAACTTACGAAAGTTAAAAACCTTAATATAACAAATTATTTGTAAGACCTTAATCGTTGTATTGCTCATATCAAATTAATAATTATTTTTCAGTTTGAATTTATAATTATTTTTTAAAATAATTAATTTTAACAAAAATTAGACTTTAGATACCCCAATTTAGCCTCAAGAATCACTCAAATCGGGTTTAAAATTATCAAGCTATCAATTTTTAAATATTATAACTCACTGTTGAAAATCTGCTATAAAAATCCCAGATCAGACACTTCTTAAAATCTATAACAAATCATTTGTTAATCTTTAACAATTTAAAATTGGTGAACATATTCTTAGCTTATATACGTATAACATATTCAAAAAATTATAACGATCCAACGGTCGGATTAGAAGATATAACCCACGCAATAGACCTTAAAAATATAGACAAAAATTTAATTTTAACCTTTACATTCAATCGAGTTATTATCCCTTATAATAAATTCATCTATTCTTTTTCAATTATCATGATATCTAATTCATGTCTATATTTATTTAAAAATAATCTCTAATTTAAAACTAGCTTAGTTAAACCTAAAATCAAAATAGAAAATAATATTTGTCTTCTTTGTTCGTCTTTCTTCAATACGCAACTATAAAGAATTTAACTTTCGGGCCTTCTAGAATCTTCAAAATCTCTTCATGTCTTCATGAACGTTGTAGCTCTCGAAAAGATACAAGAAATAGGCTCAAGAAATCACCTAATTTGGAGTTTGTATGACAAAGTTATGGCCTTTCAAATTATGATGTAAAAAGTTTGGCGAGAAACAGGACATATTATTGCTTTCTGTATTTTGGGGCAAAAGGTTATGTTAAAAGGTTTTGATGCCTTCTAAATCGACGTAGGGGAAGAAAATACGAAAATCTGGGCTTTTGGGCTTTTGAATTAATAAATTTCGAGTTCGTATGAATTAGTTATGATTTTACAAGATGATGCAGTTTACAAAGACATTTTAAGTGAAAATTCAATATAGAATAGGAAAATGATTAGGGTTACATCAAACAATGGTTTTAAAACCCGGACCGGACCAGCAGTTCAACAGGTAAAAATTAGAATCGGTCCGTGTTCCAGTCCGATTTAGCCCATTAACCCAGTTTTTGTCAAAAATTGATAAAACCCGGTGAACCGGCGGTCGAACCGCTTGACCTAGTGAACCAATCACTGGTTCACGGGTTTTACCGATTTAAGCAGCTTCCTTCTCAGTTCTCAGTTTTCGACAATTTTATTTCGAAGCACAGACTGTGAGAGCCTGTGTGAGGAGGATAAAGCTTGGATTCGGCTTCAGAGACCAATATTAATTTCTATGTAAGCATTTTTCGCACTTGCAATTGTCATTTCCACTTCAATTAGGTTAAACATAGTGTTTTTCGGCGATCGTGGGAAGTGGTTGTTCTGCCATGACCTGCGGATTCAGCCGCTGTCTATAAATGTTACCGATGGAGGCGGTAGTGTTGTCGGCGATTCAGATGTTTTTCTTGGGGCATTTTATCTTACAGATCAGGAAACTTTGGAGTATTACTGGATAGTTGTGTTTCTTCCTTCCGTTCTGGTTTTCTGTGCATCGATTGTGTATCTTGTTGCAGGTGAGGTAAATGGTTAGCATTTGTTTTAATTAATCAAAAATATGTAGTTTGATTTTATGGAACGATGTGTTTATAAGGCTTTGACATAAGATAAGGCACCATGGAATCATATTTTGGGTTGCATGATTTTGGGCTACTTTAACAATATCTTTGTTCATATTTTTGGTTGCATGATTTAATATCTTTTTTTCCATATAGATTTAGTATTTATTTAAATTGTATAAAATAAACATTGTACAACTAGGGTTATTTTTTTTTATATAGATAAATTGATTAATTTTATATATTTATTAAATATTATATATAATATATAATAATAACTAATATATTTATTATTTATTACATATTAATGACATCACTGGGTCAATAACGGTTAGACCACTGGTTGAACCAATAATTCATTCACCTAGAACCCTTTACGGTTCGACAACCGGTCCGGGTCTGAAAACCTTGCATCAAACACTCTTTAAATATAACTCTAACTAATATAGGAATTAGTGAAACCAAAATGGTCTCCTTAATTTTAATTAAATCAATATTTACTAAAGAAAATTTATCTTTCCAAAAGAAATAAAGAAGGGAAAAAAAATTAGTAACTTATCTTTTAATTCAATTGTGTTTTTTTAAGAAAGTTAAATCAATATTTAATTGTTTTAAAAAAAAAAGAAATTTGGGTTATTACACTTGATGCGTATAATTTTGTTGTCTCAGTTTTGAAAAAGATAAAGAGGTTTCTATTGACTAATACGGCACCTGATATGTGGTATGATAACTTCTTATTCCCTTGCTTCCTATACTTCCAACTTGCTTCTTCTACTTCCAATTCTTGGGTTAGTTGACAATGGAATCATATGTACTCCAATTTTGGTATTTCAATATGGTGTCACACTTGAGGTTGGATTTGTTTTTCTTACTCTAATATTTATCCAACTTCAAAGTTGATGTAATCTCCATTATTCAATATCACATCCCAATAGTCTAGCTACTAACTTACTTTGGGTCATATGTGCTCTTATTTGCAAATGATAGTACACTTCTACTTTGAGAATGCAAATGATACGTTAATTATAGGGTTGACAATTTCACCCGAATTCAATGGGGTTTGCCCGATCCCGATTCTAATAGGACCCGAATGTTTAAACCCTATAGGGTTAGGATTGAATATGGGATATACATCCTCACCCCTGCCCGGACCCAATTATATATATATATATATATATATATTCTTAAATTAACATTTTGGATATATATAATTATGTACTTATTTAGGTTATTTCAATATAAATTCATAATATTTTTAATATAATATGTTACTAGTAATAGAAATATTGCATGTTGTTTGATTTTAAATTAAAAATAGTTGTACAAAGTAATATAAAAAAATTAGAGAAATTTAATTTTTTTTTTATAAAAAAAAATGAAGTAACCTGGTAAATGAGGTTGGGGCGGGGCGAGTATGAGGAAGTGTTTTCGGAGTCGGGTTGAATTCGAGGGATAACTATATATTGACGGGACAGGTAATGAGATGGGTCCTTGATAAGTAGATTTTTATATATATTTATTAGGTATTTTATGCTTAATTACTTGTGAGTTTTTAAGTATTTTTAGTGTTCTAGTTAATTTATTTAATTTTATGCATTTTTATTAGTTTTATTATTTTTAGTTATTATTTATTTTTAATTTAATTTTATAGGAAAAAGAAAGTTCGATGGCAAAAGCGTAAATAAGGAGGCTGTATCAGGTGCATGGCTCGGCCAAGAGAATTAAGGAAGCCAACAGCAAAAGGATACGACGTCGTTTGGTTGAAGCATGCCTGCAAAGATACATCCGCACCAGGTGCTATGCTTGGGGCGATCAGCATGGTTACGCGCCATGCGCAGAGGCATCAGTAGAGAGAGAAAAATGAAGCGAGTGGTGACCAGCAACGTTTGTGCAACCTATTCTTTGGATGTTAATTGGTGGGTCCACCACTCCACTTATTTGTAGCTTCAAGCGTTTTACATGTTAATTTTGTGTGGGTACATGCAGCAATAAAGTGAAGCAAATAAATTAAGGATTCCATAGCATATTTGGGAAAGGAAAAAAATAGGAATTTTATATTTATTTTATTTGTATTTTAAATCCTATAAATGTATGAAAAATAATTTCTATTAAGGTTAGGAAAAAATATGTAGTTTATATAAATAGAGGTTTTGGGACACAATTAGGGCATTCTCTTGTACTCTCTTTTATATAAAACTTCTTCTTTTATTATGAGTAGCTAATTTTTTGCTCTTGGATTAAATGTGACTCCCCCAAATTCGGGTTCCATAACCTCGTGTTTAGTGCTCACAATCCAATACATAATAACAACTAAATATATAGTCTTCATTAAACTTAGCGGAATAATACATAAATGTTCCTCATAAAAAGGAATATAATCCCAAAGTCTTTTAACCTTAACATAAACAATACATATCTTAAGGGATCACAAAAGATTTACAAACTTTAATTACAAATTAAATAAATAAACTATTTAACATGCAAATTATAAGCTTTGGCTTTTCTCTTACCCTTGTCTTTCTTGGAGCAATTGGCTTTGGTTAATGATATAACAATGGTGAGCAACTAGCTTGCTCAACAAGTTTAATAATAGTAAATGCAACATTTGATATATCATGATTGAATGAGATAACTTCAGAGATTTTAACAATAAATAATAATTGTGAAAGAACAAGAGTCAAATTTTAATTAAAAGAAATGATTGAGTCTTTATTGCTGATTGGCCTATAAGGACCATGAACTAATACTTAAGTTAATCAGATATGTATCTGACCCTTTTATTGTTTTAGTATTCGAGAGGATCAGCCTCTTGTACCCTATGTATATGCATAACATTCAAACATCTTGCGCAATGGTCGGTTTCCCGAATATAATCCCCTTATTTAGGGTTGTTCGTTCTCAGTCTTAGTATAAGAATCCGTACCAACCAATGATTTGGATAAGTTTTTAGAAATATTCAAGTTAATGAATTTATACATGTAGTGTCTGGCCGAAATAAGTAGCTTAGACATTCTTAAACAGTTCATGAATTAATTGAACTATAAAGCTTCAAATGCACTAGGTGCGAATACATAAACAACATTGATGTGGAAAATTTTTAGTAATTAAACCACTTAAAACTATTGCAAAATAAATACAAACTTAGGTATATGAAACTTGTCTCGATTGTCGATTATGGCTAACCAATTTAATTTAATATCTTTTGAAAAGACCTAACAATTAATTAAATTGATCATCTCATTAGTATCATATCTAGGTTTATACAATAACATTTGAATATCTTAATTTGTTAACACTTAATCACATAATTAAATAATTAAAGGTATATTATAAACACTTGAAAATATTATCATTATTTGATAATATTTTAATCACCTAAAACCTATAATAATCATTAACATAGTTTAAACTTTTATATAATATTATTAATCAAATAATAATATTTAAGTCTTTTCATAACATTATGAATAATTAAATAATATTTTATTCCCTTTCTAATATTATTAATCCTTTAATAATATTACTAATCATTTAAAAATATCTTATTCATTTCTTAATATTATTAATTATTTAATAATATTTTGTTCAATTATTAATATTATTATTCCTTTAATAATATTTTATTCATTTATTAATATTATTATTCATTTAATAATATTTTATCCAATTTCTAATAATATTTTATTAAGTTTCTAATATTATTAATCTTTTAATAATATTTTATTTATTTATTAATATTATTATTCATTTAATAACATTTGATCGATTTCTTAATATTATTAATCATTTAATAATATTATAATTATTTAAAACTTGTCATATATTGATATTATATAAATTTACATTTTCTGACCCATCCCATTTTCAAAAGATCCGACCTGGCCCGTTTTTTATGACCCGACCTGACCCGGTTGAATAAAAGTTAATCTTCGAAAAGTCCAGACAATCGCTGCGGCGGTGCCCGACAGCGTGTTTCACCGCTACGGCGGTGAAACCTACTGCTGTGGCGGTAGTTCTGTTTTCTCAAACCCTAATTTTTTCAACTTTGCTTTCTTTGGTTCAATGTTTTATAAAATGAAATATACACATCCAAAAGAGACAAAATCAATTTTGTTATCTTCCTAACTTCTTTATGGATCGATCACATTTTCGAAAATATTTTGATGTAAAAATCTATGATCGATCATCTAGGGTTTCAAAAATGACATATTTTGCGATAAACTTCATAACTTCCTCATTTTTCCATATTTTTTAGATATTCAAGTTGGGTTATCTTTATAACTCATAAATATAACTTTATAGCCATCAAAATCAAATAACCAATTTGTACATTTCAAACTACTATAGTATATAGCACATAGCTAGTTAAGATTTTATCAGTAAATCTTTATATGCACATATCTTCCACTTATTTACACACCAAACACATAAATGCATATATTAAACATACTAAACCATAAATATACCTATATATCATAGTTCTAGAATTATAGAACATCAAAATAGGTTTTGAACTGTTAAAAATATATTTTGACCATTTAAAATATATATTGACCATAGAAAAGTATAGAACACTTTTAAACCTCCTAGAGTTGGATGCTCTTTTACTTCTTGAAATGAACTTAGCTAGAGACTCCACCTTGGTTCCTTAGCTTTCACACAAAAAACTCTCTACTTCTCTCTTGGTGTTTTAGCTCTCAAGCTCACAAATGCTCTCAACTTCTTACTCTTGAACTACAACAAATGAACAAACTCTTCTACAAGACATAAGAGTACTCTATATATAGGACTTTGGTAACCCTTCATTAACACTCCTAATCAACTAGCATTAGTTGATTAAGAGCCTAAGTAAGCTTACTATTTCATAGATTGACTAGGTGATTGACTAGAGTTGATGAAACACTAAAGCATTGTGTGTATTGAAAGCAACATTGAACAACACTTCACCCCTTAGTGGGCACCCTAAAGTGCCGGCCAAATGGCCCTTTTATGCCATATTTTTTATTTATTTTTCTTCTTTATATATACATACATACATACATGCATATACATATATATATATATATTGACCAATTTTGACTTCTCATTGGGCACCACATTGGACTCTAGAATTTATTCTATTGAACTCATTCATTTAATTTGTTTGGGCTCAATTAATTCATTTCATTGGGCTAACATTAACTAACACATACTCCTTGAAATTAAAATAAACATTAGGCTACTTTAAGTATAACATGGACCAATAAATTAACTATGTTCATGGACTACAAGGTTAATTTTATTGGACCAAGTTGAATAATTCATTTGGACTTAATATATAATCTAATTAGACTTGCTTTAAATTAATTCCACTACCTTGCTACATTATTAGATTCAAAATATACATACATATATATATATATATATATATATATATATATATATATATATATATATATATATATATATATTTATTCAATCATGTGAAAACACAATTAATTCATACAAAAAATTTAATTCATTGATAATTATTTAATAATCACGATTACTTTGAACTTAGCATTCGTGGTTATTACATTAAATTAGTGGAAGCCATCAAAATTTATGTACTGTGAGTTTTAATTGGTTTTAACTGTTCAATTTATATTTTGAATATTGAATATTCTTCTATTCTTAAATTTTATGATTGATTCGTTTAAATGCTATGAGCGCTACTAATTTATTATTCGCATTAATTTACTGCTAAATTAAATATCAAATCCGTAATTGTTTGGTCAATTTAATTTGCAAAGCAACTAAGATTAATAATTAGTTGCTAATTCAAAAGATTATTATATCTTAAGAAGAATATTCATCTAATTAAATGCAATCATTTGTGTCTTGTTTGTTTAGTTCAACGATATCTCTAATTCTTAAAGTTGCTACTAGATTAAATCTTTAGCGCTTTTCTGAGATTATTTAATAGTAAGGGTTATTTAGATTGCTTGTTTCTGCTTAACTAAAAATAAGGGGAGATAGAAATATTATTCAAATGGGTGTAATTATTTCACGGTGAATATTCAAAATATTAATTGATTGATATTTGAATCAATGATCAGTGTCAATTTCTGACGGTGGATATTAATTTAACCCAAGGTTCGCTATTTTGATTTATTTTATTTGCATATTTGATTTATTTAGTTAACGTTATTTAAATTATTTCTTTTAACTAAAAAATTCTCAATTCTGGTTTGCAAAACATAAAATTAAATTAATCATTTTCTGTGTGATTGACTCTTACTTGTACTTCTACATAAATATTTTTTCAAAGTAAGATTTTATTTTTGGTTGCCTACGACAGTACATAAAATTCTTGCGTCATTGTCGGGGAGTGATTCTAATTTATTTTTGTGCTTTTGTAAACTTTATTTTTATTTAGTAATTTTTAAATTTTTTCTATTTTGTTTTTCATAGTTTAATTGAGTTGTGCAGGTTGGAAGAGGACATCATGGCTGAAAATCGAATTTTAAACCCTTTTGCATGGCTTTTTCTACTTTAGATGTTAACACTCATTTTGAGTTAAAATTTGGTCTAATAAAGTTATTGCCCACGTTTCATGACTTTGCAAGTGAAGATTCTCATACAAATTTGAAAGAATTTCATATAGTGTGTACAAGTCTGAAATTGTAATGACCGAGAAAATTACGAACCCAAATTTTTTTTTTTATTTAATTATATCCATAAGAAAATATGAGGTATGAAGTATGTGTATATGTGATAAGTGGTATGATGAGATGTATTAAATTAGTTAATTAAATTAATTAACTAAAGAAGGAAAAAGATTTCAAGAGAAGCTTATGTGATAAAATCACAAAGCTTGAATGTTGGCCTTGTATGGCAATTAAGAAGATTTTTATTAAGCAAGTTAATTACTTGTATGAATAATGCGAAAGAAGAAGCAAGTGAATTATTTGAGATAATCCAATGTGGGAATAATTGTTTGTGTACGGTTAACTATTTTATAAACCCAATTTGATGATAGGGGTTAGTGAATGAATTAATTTAATCAAGTCCAATGTACTTGTATTAATATGTATTAGGGTTTTATTAAAACAAACCCAAGAATTGGCAATTAATAGTGTTATTTAATTAAGGAGTCCAATGGACTTATAAATAGCAAATCTAATTGGATTATAATTTAAATCCAAATGAGTTGTTAAACTAGGTCAATTAAGTTTACCTAGTAGCCCATGTAATTAATTTAATTATTAGTCCATGTAATTTATTAAATAAGCCCAATGCTTATTTTAATTAAAAATAGCATAGTTATGTAAATGCTAGCCCAATGTGTGATATAAATTGAGCCCAAACAATTTAATTGAATGAGCCCAATAGAATTTAATTCTAAAATCCAAAGTGGAGCCCAATAAGTTTGTATATGTGAATATGTATACATATATTGGTGTATATATATATATATGGATACTTATATAATTATATAAGACTTAAAAATAAAGTCAAATTGGATAAATATTGGTCAATCCCGAATTTTGGGGCCCACATGGATATAAATGTAGCTTGTTGGTTGATTTTGGAGTGTAAAGTGGTGCAAGTAAGCCCCAACCACCCTAGTCAATCAATGGGTCAATCAAAGAGTCCATCAAGTAGTCATTCCATGCATAGTAAGCAAGATTAAGCTCCTAATTGACTAGCATTGATTGATTAGTAGATGTTAAGCAAGTCTAGGGAGGTTCTATAAATAGAATGCTCCATTCATTTGATAGGTTTGTTAGTCAATTTGTAAGAACTCCAAGAGAGAATAGAGAGCATTCTAGAGAAAATAGAGAAAGTTCTTGAGAGTTGATTTTTCACCAAGGATATTGCTAGAGACTTATCAAGGAGGAGTCACCAACAAAGTTTCTAGCCAAGAGTAGAAGAACATAAGGTTCAAAAGTGTTCCATCTCATCTTTATTTCATGTTTGTAGGCTATATATGTTTTATATGGTCAAAATATATTTTTAACCGATCAAAAGTAGTTTTGATGGTCTAGAAGTCTTAAGCTATGATAAATTGATAGATACATGGTTTGATATGCTTAAATCATGATTTGGTATGTGAGAAATGTATAAAAGTTGTAGAAATGTTCATAACACATTTTACCGGTAGAACCCTAACGATACATGTTGTGTTTAAGGTTGTATTTTGAAATATACAAGTTGGAAAATTAATTTCTATGGCTAGAAAGTTAGATCTATGAGTTTTAAAGAAAAGTCCAACTTGAAGTTTTCAAAAATATTGAATAACGAAGAAGTTATAGCTTTTACCGAAAAGGATGTCGTTTTTAGACCCTAAATGGTTCGATCCGTAATTTTCGTGTAAAACGTTTTCAAAAAGACGATCGAACCATGGAATATTGTAAAACAAGAAGTTAGGAACACATCAACACTGATTTGGTGTCATTTGGAGGTGTAGATTTCATTTAATCAAGGTTTGATCAAAGGGTATCAAAACTGTCTCAAAAATCAAAAATGGCAAAACATTCTGTCACACTGCGCCGGGGCGCAGTGTGTAGTGTAACACACTGAGCCGGGGCGCAGTGTACTGTTTCCGGAAAAATGGTTTTTCCGAACCGGGTCGGGTCGGGCCGGGTTTTCCGGTTCGGGTCAGAAAAATGAAAAATGTTCCAAATTTTATTTTAATATTTTTGGACCTAATAAATGTATTTTTAAAATTGTGGAAGATTGATTTAATAAGAAAAAGGGTAATAAATATTATTAATGGATTAATAATATATGTAATTAAATAAAATATTATTAAATAGATAATAATATTAGAAAATTATTAAAATATTATTAAATATATAATAATATTAGAAAGTCAATAAAATATTATTAAATGGTTAATAATATTAGAAAATGAATAAAATATTATTAAACGATTAATAATATTATAAAAGAAGTAAAATATTATTAAATAGTTAATAATATTAGATAATGAATAAAATATTATTAAATGATTAATAATATTAATAAGTTAATAAAATATTATTAAATGGTTAATAATATTAGATAATGAATAAAATATTATTAAATAGTTAATAATATTAGTAAGTTAATAAAATATTATTAAATGATTAATAATATTAGTAAGTTAATAAAATATTATTAAATGGTTAATAATATTAGATAATGAATAAAATATTATTAAATAGTTAATAATATTAGTAAGTTAATAAAATATTATTAAATGATTAATAATATTAATAAAGGATTAAAATATTATTAAATGGTTAATAATATTAGTAAGTTAATAAAATATTATTAAATAATTAATAATATTAATAAAGGATTAAAATATTATTAAATGGTTAATAATATTTGTATGTTAATAAAATATTATTAAATGATTAATAATATTAATAAAGGATTAAAATATTATTAAATGGTTAATAATATTAGTAAGTTAATAAAATATTATTAAATGATTAATAATATTAATAAAGGATTAAAATATTATTAAATGGTTAATAATATTACAATATGAATAAAATATTATTAAATAGTTAATAATATTAGATTATGAGAAGAATATTATTAAATGATTAATAATATTATAAAGGGAATAAAATATTATTAAATGATTAATAATATTAGATAATGAGTAGAATATTATTAAATGATTAATAATATTAATGAGTTCATAAAATATTATTAAATGGTTAATAATATTAGTAAGTTAGTAGAATATTATTAAATGATTAATAATATTAATAAATAATTAAAATATTATTAAATGGTTAATAATATTAGTATGAGGATAAAATATTATTAAATGGTTAATAATATTAATGAGAGAAGAAGATATTATTAAAGGATTAATAATATTAGTAAGATGATAAAATATTATTAAATGGTTAATAATATTTATAAATGATTAAGATATTATTTGATAAATAATATCCTTAGGAATATTGTAAAACATTATTTAGTATTAATAATGTTAATAAGTGTTGAGATAATGAAGAGATTAAGATGAGTATTAGATGGTTAATAATATTGAGGAACTAGATGATTTATTATTGAAATAATAAATGGTTAAAATATTATTATACGATTAATAATATTATTTGTGGTATTTATATATTATCAAAGGTGATAATATTATAAAGCAATGAAGTGATAGTTATGTGATTTAAAATATTATCAAGGGATTGATAATATTATTAAGAGATTTAAAGTTATGATTAAGTGATAGATGATTAAGACATATATGGTAAGGTTATTAATGTTAAATAAACCTATATGTGTTATGCTAATTGGAGGATCAATGTTGTTGAATATTAGGTCACCCAAAGGAAGTATTTTTAAGTTGAATAGCAATAGTCAGCGGAACAGGCAAGTTTCTCTGAACCCTAACTTGTATTTATTTGGCAAGTTATTTATGTAGAATCTGAAATTTATTTCAAGATGCATGATGAAATAATTATTAAGAATTATTTCATATCTATATTGTTATTGACAATCGCACTTAGGTGCATTTGCATGACTGTTCACGTTATGAACTGTTTAAAGAGAAATATCTATGCCATTTGTTTCAGCTAGATATTGCATGTGATATTATGACTGCTCTTGTTATGAATTGTTCTAAGTGAGGGTTCTATGTCAATTGTTTCGGCTAGACCATGTACGTTTTAAATTCATTAATCTGAATATTATTGAAGTTAGTCCAAACCATATTGTTGTGGTGCGGAATCTGATGGGATAAGCTGAAATGAACAGAGCAAAGTAAGCAGATAAGCTTACGGTCGGATGGAATATTCCCGATCAAAACGAACTAGATGGTTATATTGTGCATTCTATAAACGTAAGATAGGCTGATCACCTAAAGTACCCATCACCGGATATGTCAATCGAAATGATTGTTAATATTCAAAACGAACTGACAGTCTACTGTCAACAGGGTATTGTAAATACTCAAAACGTGTGTTCATGGTCTTGTGACCCTTTTCAGCATGATGAAGCAGTATGTTATGTCAATTGAATTATATTATTCAAAGTTGCATGTCTTCACAATTATTGTATATTGTTGAAGTTTCCAGAGCTAAATTTTTTTCATTCATGATATATCTTTTATTGTTTAATTAAACTTGCTGAGTAAAGTAGTTGCTCACCCTTGCTATATCATAACCTATTTTTCAGTTAAGCCGAAGAATCTAAGAAGTGCAACGGCAAAGTAAAGCTGAACGAGTAGATGTAATTAGATGCTATTTCTAAGTGGTAAACCTTTTGTATTATAAGGTAATGTTTATGTATTAAGGTTAGTGGAACCTGGGATTGATGGTACGAATTGTGATACAATTATGTATATTTTCCGCGAGATATTGAAGATGTAGTTTATGAATGTTTGTTAAGTGATGAATAGTGAGCACCGAACCCGAGGTTCAAGGGACCCGGATTTGGGGGCGTCACAGGTTGGTATCAGAGCTGTAGGTTATAAACCTTAGGTGGGGGAAAAACCTTAGGATTATGACCGTAGAGAAGACAAGAAAACTCATAAAGAGTTTAGGAGATGAATTGTGGAAGATTCATCAAGTAAGAAAAGTTATGTGTAAGTAAGAAAGATCTGTTATTAGATCGGAAGAGTAGATGGATTCGAAAGATGATCCGAAGGTTAAAGTTAAGCAATGATGAAGAAAAGAGAGTAAGGATTGAGAGATACTTAATCTATGGAGAATAGATAAGAAGAAGTGATCAAAGGTAATTGTGGCTAAGGTAAAATAGAAGAAAATGATGTTAAAGAATGATTCGAGGACATTGAGGATATCTTGAGAAGATTGATCTATAAGGATCGGTGGTAGTAAAGATGACCCGAGTAAATAGAGATGAAATGATGGGTTAAACAGATAAGTTGTGGAAGAGTTAAATGAATCATAGAAGAATGAGCAGATTTTTAGAGTCAATCATAAAAGCAGATAATGATGAAGTGATTGAGAAAAAGTAGAATGATGGTAGGAATAGATAAGCATGATAAAGAATTACATAAGAATGACAATATTGTATGTTGAGGAGTCTAACTTTTACCGCAAAGGATGTCATTTTTAAAACCCTAGTTGGTTCGATCCGTAAATTTCGTGTAAAACATTTTCAAAAAGATGATCGAACCATGGAATGTTGTAAACAAGAAGTTAATAATACATCAAAACTGATTTGGTAAAAATTTGGATGTGTAGATTTCATCCTATACAAGTTTTAATTAAAATAACTCAAAGTTGAAAAATGTGTTCAAAGTTGGTCGAAATACCCGAGCGCCGGCGGCGCTGTAACAGTTCAAAACTAAGCGCCGGCATCGCTGAAATCAGTTCATTCCGAGCGCCGGCAGCGCTAGGCTGGATTCCCAGTTAGCCGGGTCGGGTCGGTCCGGGACAGAGAATAAAAAATGTTTCAAAAATCATTTTAGTATTTTTGGACTTAATAAATATATTTTTAAAAGTTGTAGATAATTGATTTAATAATTAAAAGTGTATAAATATTATTATTGAATTAATAATATAATAAAGTTAATAAAATATTATTAAATAAATAATAATATTAGAAAATCATTAAAATATTATTAAATATATAATAATATTATAAAGTCAATAAAATATTATTAAATAAATAATAATATTAGAATATGAATAAAGTATTATTAAATAATTAATAATATTAGATAATTAATAAAATATTATTATATGAATAATAATATTAGAATATGAATAAAATATTATTAAATGATTAATAATATTAGATAATTAATAAAATATTATTAAAGGATTAATAATATTAGATAAGGATTAAAATATTATTAAATGATTAATAATACTAGATACTTAATAAAATATTATTTAATAGTTAATAATATTAGATAATTAATAAAATATTATTAAATAATTAATAATATTAGATATTTAATAAAATATTATTAAATAGTTAATAATATTAGATAATTAATAAAATATTATTAAGTAATTAATAATATTAGATACTTAATAAAATATTATTAAATGATTAATAATATTAGATAATGAATAAAATATTATTAAATGATTAATAATATTAGATAATGATTAAAATATTATTAAATGATTAATAATATTAGATACTTAATAAAATATTATTGAATAGTTAATAATATTAGATAATGAATAAAATATTATTAAATAATTAATAATATTAGTTAATCTTAGAAGATATATAAGGTATTATTAAATGATGAATAATACTACAAGACTAATAAAATATTATTAAATTGTTAATAAATATTAGATAATTGTTTGAACTAGGCTAAATAGTTAATATAGGTTCTTTGTGTATGAAATATTATCAAGTAGTGATAATATTTCCTAAGTGTTTAAATACCCATAATTATTTAATTATGTGGTTCGTAAGAGTTATAAAGGTCATCATACTTATGTGTATATGATACTAATTTAAGATCAAACTGATTTAATTGTCAGGTCCGTTCAAGGATTGTTCAATTAAATTGGTTAGCCGTAGATGGCGCACGAGGCAAGTTCTTCTTAACCCTAACTTGTATTTATTGTTGCAAGTATTCTTCAACCTTATTTACATTAAGCAATTCAAATATTGTTGAGCAAGTATCTACACTTGTAGTTATTTGATAGACCTTTGAGTGAATTAATTATCAAAAATCACTTCACATCATTATTATTGTATTCGCACATAGTGCCTTATAAATGTTATAGTTCATTAATTCAAGAACTATTTAAGAAAGCCTAAGCTAATTGTTTCAGCTAGACAATGCATGTGAAATTCAATATTTGAATATTATACAAGCTTATCCAAACCATTGGTTGGTGCAGATTCTGATAGTAAGACTGAGAATGAACAACCCTAGTTAAAAGGGATTTTTATTTGTCGGGAAACCGAATTTGTGTAAGAAATCTAAATGTTATGCATATACATAGGATACGAAAGGTTGATCCCCTCAAGTGTCCCGTTTTTCGAGGTGTCAGATATATGTATGCCTGTGCTACCTTAGTACCAGTTCATGGTCATTAAAGACCACTCAGCAGTAAAGAGTCAATCCCTTCTTATATTGAAATATTGATTCTTGATTTCTTTCACAATTGTTATTCATTGTTGAAAGCCCTGATGTTATTTCTCTTTTCATCATGATATATCGTAGGTTGTTGCTTATAAACTTGTTGAGCCATTTAGTTGCTCATTCTTGCTATATCATGACTTAATTTCAGTTAAGCCTGAATGCTCTAAACAGGACAAAGGCAAGGGGAAAGCAAACGCTTAGTTTAGTTAATGCATGCTAGCTTAAATTACTGTTATGTAATTTTTTTTGTAAATCTTTTATATTTTTCTTAAGATATGTAATGTTACAATTAAGGTTAATCGACCTTGGGAAGTGTAACATTTTTATAAGGAACCTTTTGTATTATTCCGCGAAGTTTAAATGCAATATATGTATTTAATTGTTAGTAAGTATTGTACAGTGAGAACCAAACCAAAGGTTAAAGAACCCGGAGTTGGGGTCGTCATAGGTTGGTATCAGAGTTGTAGGTTAGAAACGTTAGGATTGTGAAACCTAGGTTATAACCTTAATATTAAACTCATGTCGAGTGCGTTAGGAGATGAATCGATGAGATTCATCATGTTCTGTATTTTTTGAGGTGGATTGAAAAAATCTATCGAGCCGAGATGTACATGATAAAATATCATTTCATTTCATCAATGAATATATTTTATTGTTGTACTAACATGTGTTAGTTTTATGATATAGGATGACGGAGATTGGACAGTCTAGTAATGATGTGGAGGAGGTGATCTACACTGATATCCATATGGATACCGCACAGCCACTAGTGGTTGCACCTATCGAGGAGCCTGAGTCAGATCTCGAAGAGGGAAACCGCGAGGAGCCCATCTGGGGTGGAGTGATGAGGCCATACAGTGAGGATGAGGCCGAGGAGTCTGAAGACGAGGAGCCAGCAGAGTACGCTGATGCCATGGGCACTACTGTCAGTGACATCATTGATACGCTGACTACGGCGAATGACGAGTTAGAAGATAGGGTTCAGCACCTGGAGGAGCAGAACCAGATTCATCAGCAGATAGAGAACCAGTATAGGGACACAGCTTACATGTTCTCTGGCGAGAACATGGAGCTGAAGGCGAGGATGGTCGAGATGGAGGCCAGATTAGTAGCAGCTGAGCTGAAGATTCAGCAGTCACAGGCAGAGAAGGAGGCCATAAGAGGCCAATTATAGCAGGCAGTGGATGCGAGGGTTGATATGGAGATCTAAAGGGATGTAGCTCACGGGCAGATGCTAGAGCTGGAGGATGAGGTGAGAGAGAAAAGGGTGAAGATAGACAGGCTCAGTTATGTCTTTCGCTCATCATTCGGTAGATTCCAGTGTAGGGTGTACTATTACCCAGCTGAGGAAGGCTAGATCATGCACACCATCAGCAGAAGTGTGGTGAGGGCTATTGGAGATGAGGAGTACGACGATGCGGTTCGTCGAGGGATGCGTCGTTAGTTGTATTAGTTTGATTTATGTTGTATGTACATAGATGCAGTAGAAACCCAACTTTTGTTTTGATAGAGGGTTAGTATGTTGTAAATCTCAACTCTATGAAGTTGTGGGATATGTTTATGTTAGATCCCGTCTATTGTAGTATTACCGGGGTTAGTAGCGTTTATAGCAGTATGCTTATGATGTAAAAATGTTATGCACTATGGTTTTAGCATATGAATATAAATGCATTTTCGTCTATGTTGATATGTGTCGAGATGATTAATTGTACTTTAGTTTAACTTGATTGAGCTATAAAACAAAAGTGAAAAGATGAAACAACTTTAATAATTAAATTTTTTTTATACAGAAAATGTCGTAACGTAGATAATTACGGGGAAACCAAGGAGTGGAAGTGTTAGTTAACCACGATGGTGGGGTACAACCAAACCCTGTTCAAGAGTTTGTGGAGATGCTAATGGGAGCATTCCGCGGACGAAACGCAGAAGCTGCTGGAGCACCAAACCCTGTCGCTCTACTAGGTAACTTTAAAGATTTCAAACTGATAGGACCACCCGAATTTCGAGGGACCACAGATCCTATAGAAGCGCAGACCTGGTTAGAGGAGATGGAAAAAGTCTTCGAGGACGCACGTGTAGCGGAGGAGCAAATGACCTCATTTACTACCTTTATGATGAAGGGGGAGGCCAACCACTGGTGGAAGGCAAACAAGAGTAGAGCTGGAGAGGGAACTATCGCATGGACGCGATTCAAGGAAGTGTTTTTAGAAAACTACTTTCCAGAAAGCACGCAAGCCAGGATGGAGGTCAAATTCCTGGAACTCAAGCAGGGTAACATGTCAGTATCTGACTATGCCGCCAAGTTTAATGAATTTGCAAGATTTGTTCCAGCAAGACGTGCAAGGAGATTTGAGCAGGGACTGAAACCATGGGTTTACGGTCGGGTAGTTGTTCTTTAGATTACCAATTTCCCAACGTTGCTGGAAAAAGCTATAATAGCTGAAGGGGAAAATGAAGCCCTAAACAAACATAACCAGGAACGGAATAAGAAGAGAAACGATGGAGGAAATCGAGAAGGTAGCAACGGGGGTAGTAACTCGAACAAACGCAAATGAAACAACAACAACAACAACAGTTCGGGGACACCTCAAGGGAGTGAATCGAAGAAAGCAAATAAATGCAGTCAGTGCGGGAAGAACCACACGGGGGAGTGCATGAGGGGAAAGAACGTCTGCTACAATTGTGGGCAAGAAGGGCACATCGCTCCTAATTGTCCCACGCCAAAGAGGAGGGGTTGTTTCTCATACGGAGCTGCGGACCATCAGTTTAAGGATTGTCCGAAGAGGAAGAATGGCAGCGAAAGTACGGGTTATAAGGGAAACAACAACAAACTCACCATTGGAGGCCCGGTGCAACAGAACAAACCAACATCATGAACTTTCAACATGACGGTGCAAGACGCCGTTGAATCAAAAGACGTGGTGTTAGGTATTATTCCGATCAATGATATAAATGCATATGTATTGTTTGATTCGGATGCTACCTGTTCACTTGTGTCTGATGAATTCGCTAGACGGTTAGAATTGCCTAAAGAAAAACTAGAGAACCCAATGAACATAGAAGTTGCAAATAAAAAAGTGATTCCTGTAGGGTATATACATAGAAATTGTTGTGCTGAAATCAGGGGTCAGAAATTGAATGTGAATCTTATTCTGATACGTTTGGGGGAGTTTGACGTTATACTTGGAATGAATTGGTTGTTTAACCACGGAGCAATAATAGATTGTCAGAAGAAGTGTATACACCTTAAGACACCGAACAAGTCTAAGGTCGTATTTTATGGCAACAAGTCGTCAAGACAATTTTCTTGTCTGACGATGATGCAGGCCAAGAAATTGTTAAAGAAAGGTTGTGTAGGGTATTTGGCTCATGTGGTGGATACACAAATGGTGAATCCCGAGATGGAGCAAATACAAGTAGTTAAGGAGTTCATGGATGTTTTTCCAGATGAATTGTCAGGTTTACCACCGAATAGGGAGATAGAATTTGTGATTGATTTAGTACCGGGGACAGCACCGATATCAAAAGCACCATATAGGATGGCTCCGATAAAAATGAAGGAGTTGATGGTTCAGTTGCAGGACTTGTTGGATAGGAAATACATTCAGCCGAGTGTTTCTCCATGGGGAGCACCTGTACTGTTTGTAAAGAAGAAGGATGGATCGATGAGACTTTGTATGGATTATAGGGAGCTGAACAAAGTAACAATTAAGAACAAGTACCCGTTACCACAAATTGACGATCTTTTTGATCAGTTGAAAGGGGCAAAGTACTTTTCAGAGATTGACTTAAGGAGTGGTTGTCATCAGTTGAAAGTCAGAAAGGAGGATGTACCCAAGACAACATTCAGAACTCGATACGGCCATTATGAGTTTCTGGTGATGTCGTTTGGACTAACGAATGCGCCAGCCACATTTATGGATATGATGAACAAAATATTCAAGCAATACTTGGATAAGTTTGTAGTTGTGTTCATTGACGATATTTTGGTGTATTCCAAGACGGAGGAGGAACATGCCAAACATTTAAGATTGGGGTTGGAGATATTACGAAAGGAGCAGTTGTATGCCAAGTTTTTGAAGTGTGAATTCTGGTTGGAGAGAGTTCAATTTTTAGGTCACGTTATTGACAAGGAGGGAGTTTCAGTGGATCCAGTAAAGATAGAAGCAGTGATGAATTGGGAACAACCAAGGACGCCAATGGAGGTTAAAAGTTTCTTAGGTTTAGCGGGGTACTATCGGAGATTCATCAAAGACTTTTCGAAGATAGCAACGCCGTTAACCAATTTAACGAGGAAGACAATGAAATATGTATGGTCAGAGAAGTGTGAAGAAAGCTTTCAGGAGTTAAAGAAAAGACTTAGTGAAGCACCTGTATTGACTTTACCGGACGATACGTGAGGTTTTACGGTCTATAGTGACGCAGACGTTGTGTATGCATCAAGACAATTGAAGGATTATGAGAAGGGATACCCTACCCACGACTTGGAGCTGGCAGCGGTAATGTTTGCCCTTAAAATTTGGAGACATTATTTATACGGAGAAAAGTGTGAGATATTCACAGATCATAAAAGTCTGAAGTATATCTTCACACAAAAGGAGTTGAATATGAGGCAATGGAGATGGTTAGAGTTGATCAAAGACTATGATTGTGAAATTATATACCATCCTGGCAAGGTCAACGTAGTAGCAGATGCTCTAAGTAGAAAGAACAGGGAGAAGTTGTTCATATTAACAGATCAAGAACAATTGGTTCAAGAGATGGCTCGAATGGAGTTGGAGGTGAGAAATCCAAATGAGTCAATGGAAGTGGAAACGAGCCCAGCCTTGTTAGATAAGGTGAAAGAGGCTCAAGACAAAGATGAGGAATGTCACAGAATCAGAAAGAGGATGACCGATGGGGAAGAGGTCAAGTTTAAAATTGATAGCATGGAATTGCTAAGGTTTAAAAATCGTATTTGGGTACCGTAAGTGCCTGAATTATGAGAGGAGATTTTGCAAGAGGCTCACAGTACTAGATACTCGATACATTCGGGTAGTACTGTAATGATCCGAAAAATTTTATAACACTATTCACGTGAAAACGCGTCTTTCGTTTTTACGAAATTTCACATTCGCGATTATCATTTATTTGCCAATTATCATTTATTTGCCAACTAGTAATATCATTACTAATTTTAAATCAAAAAATAGAATAAAATTAAAGAATGAATTTATTCCTAATGAGACAAAATTAGGAAGCGATTAACGATGGAAACCCTAATCTAGCCAATTAGGTTAATTATTAAAATTAGGGTTAACCTAATTGAGTTATAAACTCTAATTAAAATCCAACCCCTAGTTTTTGGATGATATGGATTGTAGGGTATGTTTAAAGTCTAATATATGACATAATTAATATTAGAGCTAATATTGGTGTTAAATTAAATAGAAGTCTAATATAAATTAATGTGGGAATTAAATTAAAACCCTAATCAATAGTCCAATTAAATTAATTGCCTAGCAAGTTTAATTGGATTATGTGTTTATTAAGGATGAATTTAATTAAGCACCATGTGATTTAATTAATAATCCGATCAAGCTAATTACCTAACCATTTGATTAATTAATGCAAGACCCAAGTATTTAATTAAACTTGAGCCCAAATGAAATGTGACATAGGCCCAATGAAATTAATTAAATTAAGGTCCAAACATAGCAAAGTAGATGTGTGTTGGTGATTATATATATACGTATCTATATATATATTTTACTAACTCATTTTGGACATTAAATTAGAAAGGGAAATAAACCAATTCTAGGACCCTTTTACCCCCAAACTTGCGGCAACATTAATGACTTTAGGGGCTGATTTGGTTGTCCATTTAGGAGCTCAAGGTGTTGGGAAGAACAAAGAATTAATACAAGCTAGTAGGCCTATGCTTGGTTGATGTGAATGATGTGTATACTTACATAATTTGTAAGTATACACAACAACTAATACACTCACTCTCTCCTATCATCCATCATCTTATTTTTCATCTACCAAGTTGCTAGAGAGCAAAAGAGTTAGAGAGAAAAGAAAAGTTGAGAGCAAAATAGAGAGAAAGTAAGAAAAAGGAAGAGAAACCCTAGAAAAATCAAGATCAAGCAAGAAGCAAGATCATCAACCATACCAAGATAGATCATCCAAGTCTCATCCCATTCCTAGCAAGAAGAAAAAGAGCTACCAAGAGGTTTAAAAGTTTTCAAACTTAGCTTTCTATTTTAATATATGTTCTATGTATGTTTTAAGTAATTTTATTAGTCAAAAATGTGTTTTGATGGTAGAAAACTATTTTTAAAGATCTTGATGCTTAAAACCATGCTAGACTAATATATATTAGAGTATAATGGGTTTAACATGAGTTTTGGTATTCATTTATGTGGAAAAGTTTAACAAAACATGAAAGCAATTTTCGCCGGAAAAACCCTAAACTAAGCAGCGGGTTGCCGGATTTACTGTTCACGTTCCGTAAGTCGTATTCATGATCTGTCAACTTTGGGTGATAATACTATAAGATAGGAAGATTTTCCAAGTGGTACGACTGAAAAATATTAAACGAGCTATTTATGGTGATTTTCCTAGCAAAACAGTTACTGCCGGAAAAATCTGGAAAAGCCTACTGCCAGGATCTTGTGAGGGCTGTTTTGGCAACTTTTCTTGCTCTAAAACTTCCGTCCATTTTACAAATGATATTATATGGTATATATCAGCCACTGTCCAAAAATGAGCTCCATCCGACGTCATATGAGGTAGTTATGACCCAACGATTTTTCATGTTTTAAAAGTATAATACGGAAATATATTGAAATGTATAACTCATTAAATTATGAAATTTTTACTAGAAGTGGTCTCTGATAGCAGGAAGCTACTGTAGAAATTTCAGAATTTTCTGATGAAAATTAAATTTTTAATAAATGATGCCATTTTGGACAGAAACAGACCATTTAAAAAATAGTAAATAAGGTTGAAAAATTAAAAGAAAATTATTTTACGTATAAAATAAAATATACTACAGATATCCAAGAGATATAAAAATAATAAGTCAAGTAGGTATTTTGTTAAATACACTTGATTTAAGAGAAATAAAGATAATAGCATAATTAAGGATGTATGAGTTAATTTTATTAAATAATACATAAAGGTAATTATTTGTTATTTAACTTGTATTAAATAATAAATAAATTAAATAAAAAGAAATTAAATTAGTTATTTATTATATAAATGACTAAATAATAAATAAAGGAAAGGAGTAAAGAAATTAATAAAGTAATTAAACAATTTACCTTTAAATTGTTTAAGTTGTTAATATTACTAAGTAATTTAAAATATTATTAAATAATAATATTAGTTAAAATAATTGTAAATGATTAAGTTATTATTAAATGATTAATAATAATAATAAAAGATTAAATTATTATTAAAGATTAATACTAATATTAAATGATTAAATTATTATTAAATGATTAAATTATTATTTAAATGAGTAGTAATAATAATAGTATGTAATTAAATTGTTATTAAATGATTAATAATAATAGTACCTCATTAAATTATTAATAAATGATTAATAATAATAGTAACTCATTAAATTATTATTAAACGATTAATAATAATGTTAAGTAATTAAATTATTATTAAATAATTAATAATAATAGTAACTCGCTAAATTATTTTATTGTATTAACTAAAGCAAATCTAATTGGATTATATTTTAAATCCAAATGAGTTGTTAAACTAGGTCAATTAAATTTACCTAGTAGCCTAAGTAATTAAATTAAACCTTAGTCCATGTAATTAATTAAACAAGCCCAATGCTTATTTTAATTAAAGGTAGCATAATTATTTAAATGCTAGCAAACCAATTAATTGGATGAGTCCAATATATTTAATCCTAGAGTCCAATGTGGAGCCCAATAGGAAGTCAAAATTGGTCAACAATTGAACATATGTGTGTGTGTGTATATATATATATATGTATTTATGCACTTAAAAAGCTAGAAAATAAATCAAAAACATTGCCAAAAATGGCCATGTTGGCCGGCCAAAGTGGGCCCCACAAGGGGGTGGTGTGTTGATTTATGTTGCTTCTAATTTACACTATGACAAGGTTGGCCAACAACCCTAGTCAATCACCTAGTCAATCACAATGTCCATCTATGCAATAGTAAGCTAGATTAAGCTCTAAATTCACCAACATTGGTGAATTAAGAGAGCTAATGGGTGATTAGCATTTAGCTATATATAGGATGTTCCACAACCTTAGTGATGTTGGTTAGTCATTTCCAAGTATCCTAGAGAGAAAAATAGAGAGCATTCCTAGAAAGAAAGAAAGAAACACTTGTGAGCTTAAGAAAATAGCTAGAGGTTGAGCTTGGTGGATGACACAAAACTTTATCACATACTTTGGCAGGAGAAGAAGAAGAGCATCCAAGACCACAAAAAAGTGCTCTAAACTTCCTATATTTTATTTTTGTAGTCTAAAACGATTTTGCACGGTTAAAATCTATTTTTAACCGATCAAAATTTGTTTTGATGGTTTAGAAGTATTTAACTATGTAATATATGTATATTCATAGTTTGATGTGTTTATATCATGTTTTGGTATGTGTATTTTGCTTTAAAATGGTAAAAATGTTCATATCGAGCTTTACCGGTAAAACCCTAACTAAGCATATTATGTTTAATATTGTAGTTTGAAATGTAGAAGTTGGGTATTGGATTTTCTTAGCTATAAAATTACATATATGAGTTTCAAAGAAAATCCAACTTGAAGCTTTCAAAAATATTGAAAAACGAAGAAGTTATAACTTTTACCGCAAAGAATGTCATTTTTAAAACCCTAGCTGGTTCGATCCGTAAATTTCGTGTAAAACGTTTTCAAAAAGACGATCGAACCATGGAATGTTGTAAAACAAGAAGTTAGGAACACATCAAAACTGATTTGGTAAAATTTGGATGTGTAGATTTCATTCTATACAAGTTTTAATTAAAATAACTCAAAGTTGAAAAATGTGTTCAAAGTTGGTCAGAATACCCGAGCGCCGGCGGCGCTATAACAGTTCAAAACTGAGCGCCGGCAGCGCTCAGGTATTCTGTTTCCAGCGCCGACTGCGCTGGAATCAGTTCATTCCAAGCGCCAGCAGCGCTAGGCAGGATTCCCAGTTAGCCGAGTCGGCTCGGGCTGGAACAGAAATTAAAAAATATTCCAAAAATTATTTTTAGACTTAATAAATATATTTTTAAAAGTTGTAGATAATTGATTTAATAATTAAACTTATATAAATATTATTATTGAATTAATAATATAATAAAGTTAATAAAATATTATTAAATAAATAATAATATTAGAAAATAATTAAAATATTATTAAATGAATAATAATATTAGAATATGAATAAAGTATTATTAAATAATTAATAATATTAGATAATTAATAAAATATTATTAAATGAATAATAATATTAGAATATGAATAAAATATTATTAAATGATTAATAATATTAGATAATTAATAAAATATTATTAAAGGATTAAAATATTATTAAATGATTAATAATATTAAATACTTAATAAAATATTATTGAATAGTTAATAATATTAAATAATAAATAAAATATTATTAAATGATTAATAATATTAGTTAATCTTAGAGGATGTATAAGGTATTATTAAATGATAAATAATACTACAAGACTAATAAAATATTATTAAATTGTTAATAATATTAGATAATTGTTTGAACTATATTAAATAGTTAATATAGGTTCTTTGTGTATGAAATATTATCAAGTAGTGATAATATTTTTTAAGTGTTTAAATACCCATAATTATTTAATTATGTGGTTCGTAAGAGTTATAAAGGTCATCATACTTATGTGTATATAATACTAATTCAATATCAAACTGATTTAATTGTTAGGTCCGTTCAAGGATTGTTAAATTAAATTGGTTAGCCGTAGACGACGCACGAGGCAAGTTCTTCTTAACCCTAATTTGTATTTATTATTGCAAGTATTCTTCAACGTTATTTACATTGAGCAATTCAAATATTGTTGAGCAAGTATCCACACTCGTAGTTATTTGGCAGACCTTTGAGTGAATTAATTATCAAAAATTACTTCACATCATTATTATTGTATTCGCACATAGTGTCTTGCAAATGTTATAGTTCATTAATTCAAGAACTGTTTAAGAAAGTCTAAGCTAATTGTTCCAGCTAGACAATGCATATGAAATTCAATATTTGAATATTATAAAAGCTTATGCAAACCATTGGTTGGTGCAGATTCTGATAGTAAGACTGAGAATGAACAACTCTAGTTAAAGGGGATTTTTATTTGTCGGGAAATCGAATTTGCGTAAGAAATCTAAATGTTATGCATATACATAGAATACGAGAGGTTGATCCCCTCAAGTGTCCTGTTTTTTGAGGTGTCAGCTATATGTATGTATGTTCTACCTTAATAGCAGTTAATGGTCATTAAAGACCACTCAGCAGTAAAGAGTCAATCCCTTCTTATATTGAAATATTGATTCTTGATTTCTTTCACAACTGTTATTCATTGTTGAAAGCCCTAATGTTATTTCCCTTTTCATCATGATATATCGTAGGTTGTTGCTTATAAACTTGTTGAGTCATTTAGTTGTTCATTCTTGCTATATCATGACTTAATTTCAGCTAAGCCCGAATGCTCTAAACAAGACAAAGGCAAGGGAAAAGCAAACGCTTACTTTAGTTAATGCATGCTAGCTTAAATTACTGTTATGTAATTTCTTTTGTATTTTCCTTTTGTAAATCTTTTGTATATCATGACTTAATTTCAGCTAAGCACGAATACTCTAAACAAGACAAAGGCAAGGGGAAAGCAAACGCTTAGTTTAGTTAATGCATGCTAGCTTAAATTACTGTTATGTAATTTCTTTTGTAAATCTTTTGTATTTCCCTTAAGATATGTAATGTTACGATTAAGGTTAATCGACCTTGGGAAGTGTAGCCTTTTTTATAAGGAACCTTTTGTATTATTCCGCGAAGTTTAAATGCTATATATGTATTTAATTGTTAGTAAGTATTGTACAGTGAGAACCAAACCCGAAGTTAAATAACCTGGATTTGGGATCGTCACACATATCCCCAACAACAACAGGGTCAATCATCTAATTCTAGTATGTCTTTAGAAGAAATTGTTAAAACTTTTACCACTAATAATTTGTAATTTCAACAAGAAATGAGGGCAAGTATTTAGAATTTGGAGACACGGATGGGATAAATGGCTGCCGCAATTAGTCGATTGGAGGTGCAAGGTTCTGAAATATTACCCTCTTAAACGGTGGTGAATCCAAAGGAAAATGTAAGTGCGATCGTGGTGAGAAGTGGTAAAGAGGTAGAAAATCCAGAAAAGATGAAATCTACATCGCAAGAGTAGTACAAAAAGGACAATGAAGACAACAATGCTATATGTGATGATGGTACCCCTATGCGTAAATTTTTACCTCTTTCTGATTATAAACCGGTACCCCTTTTTTCTCATGCTTTAACAGAAAATAGAAAATATGAGATAAATTCAGATTTATATGAAACTTTTTGTAAATGCGAGGCAAATAAGCCATTGTTTGATGCTATGAACCAAGTACCTCGTTATGCTAATTTTCTAAAAGAATTACGCACACACAAGAGAAAACAAGAACTTAAAATATATAAAAAGGTAGAAGTATGGTAGAATCTGTCTGCAATAATTCAAAGAAAACTCCTAACTAAGTGTCAAGATCCAAGTATGTTTTTTATCCCTTGTAAGATAGGTGATACTAGTTTTGAAAGGGTTATGTTAGATCTAGGAACATCTATTAATGTCGTGTCATATTATATATATGCTACTTTAAAACTTAAACATTTAAATAAAACTGGTACTGTGATTCAATTAGCTGATAGATCTAATACTTATCCTAGAGGTATAGTTGAGGATGTTCTTGTGCAAGTTAATGATTTAATTTTTTCTGCTAATTTTTATGTGCTTGCCATGGAAAATGGTGATCAAAATACACCTATTTTGTTAGGAATACCATTTTTAAAGACATCTAAGGCTAAAATATATGTTCATACTGGTACACTTACAATGAAATTTGATGGTAAAATTGTTAAGTTTAATATTTATAATGACATGTGGTGTGTTGTCGCTGGCACCCAAAAATAAAATCTTACTTTGAAAAAAATATTTATGCAGTAATATAAGTAAGAGTCGATCCCACAGAGAATGATTAATTTAATTTTATATTTTATAAGCTAGAATTGGGGGTTTTGAATTAATTATAATTAACTAAATAAACAAAAATAAATTAATAAGATTAACCAATAAATTAAAAACTTCAGTTCTTTAGTTCAGTATCACATTTTTACAACAATAGATTAATTAAGTTAACTGATATTCATCCTTCAATGAAACTAATAACCCTAAGTAACAACAATCATTAATTACCCGTAATTCCCCTTAAGTTTTAAATCTGATGTGACAATCGCCCCCACTAGACCCTAACTATCATACAACCTAGAACTATCAGTTTAGATTTAATATAACAATAGCATTAAGAATTAGAGAATTAAATTATTCCAAACAACAATCACACAATCGCAGATTATTTAACTTGTCTTCTTAATAACCATAACAATATTCAAAAGCTTGACCACAATCATGTATTATTAATCGCTACTTATGATCATGTATTGCTTAATACTATATCTTAATCTAGCATATGATAATAGCTTAATTAATTTAACTAGTCATAATTAAATCAATTAAAACAAATATCATTCAAAGAATTAATACAGATTATCAAGAATAAATCTCATATAAGAAGAAATAAATAATATTAACTCAATTAAACCATTAATTGTAAATAAGGTTCAATATCCCTTAGAACTGAATAAGAAAAACTAGCTACTCGTAATTAAAAAAATATATCATGTACAAGAGAATACTCCTAATTGTGTCTCAAAGCCTCTATATATAAACTACATAATTTTTCCTAACCCTAATAGAAATTACAAATATTAATTAAAAATAAACTATTTAATTTAATGGTTTTCCAAACTAACTTTGGATTAATTAATTTATTTACTTTAATTTATTGTTGGACACACAGACTAAATTTTTGTTGAACATCACTTGATTGAATTTAAGCTTAGGACCCACTTCAAGAATAAGCTGCCAACGCCTGAAAGGAAAAGAACAACCCAGCTGGGACCCACACGGATAGAAATTAAATTCAGCAAAACTGTCGACCGCGCATTGCGCGGTCTGCTTTTCCCTTCTCTGCCATGTGACATCATTTCAAATTCTACTCATGTTGTCTTTAATACCAGGCGCGCCATGCGCCAACCTTGGTTTGTCCTAGCACCAAAACGGCACCGTCTTTTCACTATTCTGCTGATTAATCCATCACCACGCAAGGCGCCCAGACTAGCTGCTTAAATTAATTACAGTTTTGCCATTCGTTTTGATTTTCCTACAAAATGAAATAAAAAATAAATAAATATAATAATACTAATAATAATTTATAAAATCAAATAAATTACCTAAAACACTAAAAATACTCAAAAACTCACAAATAATTAAGCCTAAAAATACGTAATAAATAGATATAAAATCTACTTATCACCATGAAAGATCCTAGTAATGATAATCATGTTTCTTATATTGATGTAATTGTTTCTTTAGTACAGAAAGTTGCTTATAATAAGAAATTTGAGAAAGAGAATGAGGAGTTAGCTTTCAATACTGATTTGCAGAAAGTTATTGCAGAGTTAAATGATTCACCGAAATCAAGTAACGATTCGAATATTGAATTTTCAGTTTCTAAGAAGAGGTCTCTATCTTCTGTTGTGTAGGCTCCAATTCCAGATTTAAAGTTTATCCTCAATCATATCAAAGACTTATTTCTTGAAGAGGGAGTTAAATTTTCATATCAACCGCAAAGAAGATTAAATTTACCTACGATGAATGAAGTAAAGATGGATGTGGTTCTCAAAATTCATGAAGTTAGAGTGACGTGGTGTTAAAGCATGTTGTCAAGCCAACGACAATAAACAAAGGTGTTGCTTGGGATGTAACCCAAATAGAGTATAATTTTCTTTCTTTTTATTTTTTGCATTTATATTTTAGTTATTTGTGCATTTTTGTTTTGCATTTTACTTTACATTGGGGACAATATAAATTTTGAGTGTGGGTGAAATGATTTAGGATTTTTGTTTTTTTAGGTCATAATTTGAAAAAAAAATGACAATTTTTGAATTTTGTGGGTATATTCACTGCAAACCCTCACGAGACAAAACTTGTCAACTTGGCATAACCTTAGGATTTAAAGGCTTGTTGCACATGCTAAATGTAACCGTATTTTCTACGAAAATGGGATAGTTTTTTTTTTTTTTTAGGAAGAGTCACTTGAATAATGAGTTAATTGGATTTTAAATTTTTAGCCAATGATAAAAAAATTAATTTTTATTTAATAACATTTGAAAAATGGATAAATTTTTGCTTAGTCTGAATTTTGATTATTTGTTAGTTATTACTTTATTTGAGATCATTTATTTTTATACACTTATGTCCATTTGTTTGAGCTAGTTTTAATTTAGATAAGCTTATTTGGTTAAATGCTTATGAAAGATATTTTTGAGCTCTATAACTTATTTGATCATTATTTAAAGTGAAATATAAGAAAAAAATATAATTTAGGAGAGAAGATTTAGGTAATATTTTTAGGATTGTTAAATTGAAAAGAAAAAATTATGTTGTGGGTTAAGATGAAACGTAAAACGCATTCACTCATAAACACATACAATGAAAAGCGAGAGACATTCGCTGGTGAGATGGAGCATAAAATGCACTTACCGAGGAAAGAAATAAAAAGGGAAAAGAAAAAAAAAGAATGGGATGGAGCATAAAATGCACCCATTGAAAAGAAAAATGATGAAAATATATTTGAAAAATTGATATTAATAATCCTAGTGTATTTAATGGTTTAAAAATCTTTTGATCTTTTAGGTTATATTTGTATATGTTATCTTTGAGTGATATGAAAAATGAGTGTATAGAGTTTACTAACCCTTTTTAATATCTTTTATGAGGTATTTAATTATGTGAGCGGGCCTAAATTTTTTTGTTAGTTTGATACATTTGGATTCACACACACACGAAGGGTCTTGAATAAAGTAAGACTTATAAATATGTTAAAATTTTGGGTTTTGCGTGATTTTGAAATTTTCTTTGAGTTATCAATTTAAAAAATCTTTGAGGCTAATGTTGAAATTCGTATTTATTCGTTGCTCTGGTTAGTTTGTTTATTTAATGAAGTCTTATTTTTATAATTTTTATTCTTGTTTTGCTTGAGGACAAGCAAAGATTTAACTCAGACCATACCCATCCCGTTTCCGGGCCTAATTAATTCCTTTAAATCTGTTGATCTTCCTACTTATGTTTCTCTAACAAAATGATCGCACCCATTGAATTTTATGGAGTATTTTATTTGCATGACTTCAAAGTATGTTTAATCTCCATTAGCAAAACTCACATCACAATCCAATTATGTAGTGACTTTCACATCTTTAGAGGAACATGGTAACTTCTAGTGAGTAGTGGCCTTAAAGGAGGCTTTATCATATATGATTTCCTGGTTTAATTATGATTCCGATTCTATATGGCATCTTAGACGAGTAATTATTTAGTTATCTTGAAACACCGTCACATGGTATCCCATGCCAATTACATCTTTTCATTTCAGTGGGCTCAGAGCTGCAAGCAGTGAGGCACCACTAAAATTGAGAGATGTAATTAGCAAGGGGCATCACGTAGCGGTAGGGGTGATCACTCGGGTAAACCTGAAAATCGAAAACCGAATAGTAAAAATCGAATACCGAATTTTTAAATATTTTACTATCCGAATAACTACCCGAAATTTGATTTAACCGAATAACCGAATACCGATAACCGAATTTACAATTCGATTATTCGGTTAATAACCGAATATACATAATTAACACCACCCTTACACAGTACACACCACTGCTGACGAATACTGGCTCTTAGCCTCTTACCCACCACCACTGTTGATCATAGCTAATAGTACCATGATGTTGCACAATTTCTCATTTGCTACGAAACTTGATAAGATATCCTATTATATACAATGAAAGAAAAACAGGGGTCAAGCTGAAAACGAGAATCAATATCATGTGGCAAATAAATAAGGACAAACAAAGTGACAACTCATAAACGTAATAAAAAATCAGGACCTCAGTCACAAGGAAATCATCAGTGTAAGAAGAAGATGAGATAGATAATCCGATCTACATTCTCAATCACCCAAATTAATATGATTATATATATATATATGCATAATCATAATCCATTAAAATACAAGAGAGAGAAATAAATCGTATGCAGGATAATCCATGCCCTGTTTTGGCTTAATCCTCTGGTGGATTGTTGCTCCTTTGGTGTGGTCGATAGTTCCCGTTCCCTTTCTTCCGGTGTTTTTCTAGCGCGTTGGCTGACTTATTTCGCTAAGGAAGATACTGAGATCGGGATTTGGGGGAAATGGAGAATGGCAAATTGGGGGGGGGGGGGTTAGGTCACTCAAGAGTCAAGGACTCAAGGTCAAGGGGAAAGTGGGAAACGGGCAAGGACGCCTCCTCGCGGACCGCGCCAGCTCGCTTGGGCACTTAATTTTTTTTTCTTTCCTATTTCAGTTATACAGGTAACCGAAAAATTTAAAATCAATACCCAATCCCGAAATCGAAAACCGTAATTTAAAATGGGTATAACCGAATTTGTAAAAATAATCGAAATAATTCAATTTTTTGATTTTATCCGTTTTTTGCTCACTCCTACGTAGCGGTGTCTCTGGACCAGTGAATAATTTTTCATCTTAGACTTTGTCCTCCATCTATTTTTATTTTTTTATTCCTCCACCATCCAATTTTACTCTTAGTTTGTAAACACACACTTATTAAAATATTTTAAAAAAAACATAAATTTTTTATCTATAAATTACCTATCTTAATTACTCTACTATTATCTCTTTTGTTTCAACTAATTTATCAACTCTTTCTTGGAATAATAATAAAAGAGAGAGGGAGAGAAGGAAAAAAGAATGTAGTTGTCCCTTCTAATGTCAAAAGTAGTAGTGTTATTTTTTTTAATATACGTCATATTTTTAATAAATATTTTCCATAGATAGATTAGAATAGTATTAAAAAAAATAAGATAAAATAGTGTTATAATAAAAAAAGAATAAATAGATTTGAATGATAAAAAAAATCAAGACAAATTAAATGGACAGAAGAAAGAGTATTATTTTTTGTAATGATAAAACTTTACGTTAGTTATAAAATTAAATAAGTACATCAAATGATCAAAAGTTCCTAACAGACATACCAACTGATGGGACTTGTCAAACATAGATGTACGAATTTTGTCATCCATCTATCGTCGTTCTTAGAAGTTAGAAGTGTTAAATTTGTTTCTTCTTAATAAATAAAGGGTTCTTTTAATATGTGTCTTAAGAACACATATTAAACGCGAAAATTAAGAGACGAAATTTATTAAATATTATTTATTTATATATGTGTACTGAATTTAATACATAGAGTTCACTAATATATTATTTTTATATACATAAAATTCAGTGCACATACATAAACAAATATTTAGTGGTCGCGCTTAACATATGCCCTTAGCACACATGTTAAGAAAACTCATAAATAAATACTACTCCATCTGTTCTTTTTTAAATATCGTTTAAAATATATATTTTTGTCTTTTAAAAATTTATTATTTGAAAATTTAAATTATGTATTAATTTTTTAGTTTTTAATATTACTTTAAATATTAAATATAATTTTACTTTTTTTATTATTTTTTATTCAATAAATAATACTCTTTTATTTTAATATAAAAATAATATTTATATTTAAAAAATATAATATTATTTTTTTTTTTAATATATGTGTCCAATTTTAAAAAAATAAATAATAAAAAAATGTTAGAGTATAAAGGTAAATTTAATGTTTATCCATTAGGACCATTACTACTTCCATAAACGATGGGAGGTGTTGTCTGATTCAGTGCTACAGGCCTACATTTAATACTGCTTAAAAGCCGATTCGAATTGAAGTTCGACATTGACTAAATTACGTATTTTTGTATTTTTTTAACAATCGAGGAATATTATTCAGATGTGTTAAATTAATATACTAATTTTATAATAAAATAAGTTATTATATTAATGTGATATTTATTATATTTGATTCATTTATAACATGTATTATCCTATTACGAGCGTAATGATATTATATTAATTTTTAAATTTTTTTTACATCCTCTAGTTGATGTATTAGTCTATTACGTCTATAGTGTAATAAATTATAAAAGACAAAACAATAATTATTACAATTGATTTGACATTTTGATTTAAAATTTATTTTATTTATTACATACAATTATATAATTTAGTGAATTAAACATAATTTTGAACATAATGTAATAACATTATAATTACTACACAAATATAAAAAAGTAATCAAACAAATATGTCGTAATAACCTATTACTATTACATTATAATTTATTACATTATGTAGACTATTACATTATATCAAATTTCTATTCCGCAAATCAAAACATTTAGTTAAGTTAGAATATAAGGACATTTAAAAATCTTGTTCATATGGAAGGTAATTTATTCAAAATACAATTATTATTTTTTTAATTTGTAAATGCAATTCAAACATTACCGCTACAAATGCTAGTAACAAAACAAATTCAAACAAATTCATTGTAATCTTTGACGGCTCAAATAAATCTCTACTTTAAATGGTTGAAATGCAATATCTGCCTTTATACTTGTTTGACTGACGTTTTAAATGGAACCACATACAGCGGCGAAGTCAGCATTATTTTTTAGTGGGATTAAAATTATTACTAAGTTATAAATAATTTAAAGAGAATTTGGGGGTATGCTCCCAACCAATTTTTTTTTTGGATACTTTTGTACTCTTTTTTTTTGATAATTTGAGCAGAATTTTAACAATTTTAGTTTTGCCAAGATTGGATCCCAAAACTGTACATACACTCAAAGTCTTATGAGTAGTTGTTTTATCATTGAACCATAAGAGGCTTGATACTTTTGTACTTTTGAATCACACATATATAAAATACATGTACTTTTACACTTTTAAATCACACATATATAAAATATATGTTTTTTTGGATACTTTTGAATTACATATAGTTATTAATTTTTTCTTGGATACTTTTGTACTTTTGAATCACATATATATAAAATATATATTACTAATTACAATGGAAGTATAATAACTAATAACACATGGTATATATATACCATATTCACTCATAATAGACTTTTCTAATCACAATGGTTCATAATTAATTAATTATTTTAAAAAATAATTTAAATTAGATTATTATTTAGTTTAAAAATATTATAGAGAAATATACATATATAGATGGGATAGAAGTCATATGGTGTTAAAATTTGATTGAGAAAGATATAAAATTTTAATTTGAGCCCGTATAGTAAAAAAAATTATAAAATTTAAATGGGATTAATTTGAGGGGGTTTTAGAACTTCCAATTAATGTGAAATATTAAAGAGATAAATATTTCAGTGGGGTTAAATATGTAAATTATACCCAAATAAATTTAATATATCATATATATAAATAAATAAAAATTTCAATGAAGTTAATTGATCCCACACCTTTACATCTAACTTCGCCACTGACCACATAGGTAAAATTATGTCACCTAACACCGTGTCTCGTTGACTGAAGTATAAATCTCAAAATTTTCCTCGTAAAATTCATTAAAAATACAAAAGACGAATAAATTCACAAAATCAATTTAAAAGAAGTTGATGCACGTAAAACAACAGCAAATATATATTAGTATTTATATTATAAAATTTACTTGAATTTCTAATAAGTATAAAACTCAAATTTTAATAAATTTTAATTCAGATATAACAATTAGTTAGTAATAAACTCACTATAATTTTTTAATTAATATATTATAAAGTAAGAGGCTTTATCCACGTTTACAATTTTATTTTACTTTTAATTGAAACTCTGTCCATAATTGGCCTTTCTGAATAACTTCAAAAAATTAATTATATTTACACATGCCTAACAATTATTTCTCAATCAAATTGTAACAACTCTATCTAAAATTGTAATTTACAAAGACTCCTCCACTTTGAAACAAACTCTTCACCCACGATTACCCACTCATCCTACTCTCCACTCAAAATTTCGCTACCACAAAATTAGGTTTCTATCGAACTGAATTTTGATATTATTTCCTCGAATTTATTTACTGTTCTCGATTTTCTGAATTTACTCTATGCCAAATTATCTCTACATCAAATTATTAACGTTTTAACTTCTTCTCATAATTTTCTTTTTCTCACTCCTTAGCAACCCCTAACTTCTTTCTAATATATCCTTAACGACACGCATTCTGTGTACCAGAAACACCAGTGCTTCTAATTAGAGACGGTTTGTTTACTTTAGGTATGAATAAATCTGAATCTGACCGAATAAGTAATTCAAACTGTTTGTTTAATAATTTTTAAAATCTGAATAGGTCTAAATATATCTGAACGATTCATTTAAAATTTTATAACTTAATGAGTAAGAAATAGTACTGAATAATATTTTTACTTTCATTCACACAAAAACAATTAAAATTTACATTCAATATCTATCTTGTTTACTATTGTAAACAATTTTTGTTATGTATAAATTATTTTTTATTTTTGTTTAACAAATTGGATAACCAAATTAATAAATGTTGTTGTAATCTTTTATTTTGATTTTATGTACTATAGAATATTATTAATTTGTTTTTAGTGTTTTATTCTTAAAATTATATTTTTAATGATACACCTCATTAAAGATTGTTCAAAAATTTATATTTAATTTTTCTTAGATATAAGATAATATTGTTTATTTATAATTATATAATAAATTTATTCATAACAATCCAGAAAGTTAAAATAGAATAATACACGTACTCTGATACTTTAGACAAATAATTATCAAACACGTCATTTCATTTCGTATTCAAACTTTTACTCTATTCAGTTCATTCAGATTTTCTTGTACATTTAAAAAATTTCATTCAATTTTATCGAACCGCATCTTAATGAGTACTAAACTGGTAAGTGGCTATAATAAACTCCCTCCCTCCAATTTTACTTGTCCAATTTACATGTCTTATTAATCTTTCCGACTGCATAGTAGTTGAATTATAAAGCTAGTGAGAATCGAATATTATCAGACAATAAGATGCACTCCACCACTAAAAATCAGCAGTGCAAGAAAATAATCAAAAGTCAAGGAAAGATTTTACGCAAGTCTACTCGTCGTTGACCATTTCAAACCCAAAAAGAAGGGGCAAAAAGTATAGAAAGATATATAATTGATACAGTAATATGGGTTTTGATTTGATCGATGGCGTGTCCCGCCAATATTACAGCTTTCCCCATTCCTAGTATGATGTCCCATATCCGTGCTCCAACCTCAAATTTCTAAACTACAGATCTTGACACTTCAAAGATATGGTTCCAGCCCCAAATTTCTCACTACAGAATTTGACACTTCAAATTCTATGGAAGGGATAAAAAAAGATTAGGCCTATCAAAGGACTGCTTGTGCAGAATATTATAAACCCATGTCATTTTTTAATAAGGATCCAAGGAATGTCCTGTTTCATGAAAAAAGGAAAACCACCCTACAGATGTCCTCATCTCATCTAAATTCACATGATTTTATATCTCGACACTTAATCACCTAATAAATTAATTTAGAAATAATTTAACCATACATCATAAATAAATTTATTAGCAAAATCATTTGAAAATGATACAAAGTTTTTTTTGAAACATCCTTATAATTTAGGTTCCCATACCCTAACCCAATAGGGTTCAAAAGAACAGGTCCCGTTAAGGTTGATGTAATGCCCGGGCAAATTCCACCACTCAAATATGTAGTGCTAGTACTAATCAAAAAAACAAATTACACACTTCTATTCATTGACAATTAAGGATGTTTTAGTACAAGAAAGACCACCTATGAACAAACCTCAAAATATAAACAATTAACATGAGATATATAATTGATACAGTATGGCTAAAATCATTGTTTTTTTTATAAAAAAAAAGGCTTCTATCCTTCGTTTAGATTAAAGAATTAGGATCTCACAACAGAGTGCAGAACATTTAGAGCAATAAGATTCCCAACAGAGCTAGAAAAATAGGCAGAAGATTGTTTGATGACCATGCAAACTCTAGTTTAAAACAACATACCAAGCTTGCCAATTCAACAACATTAGAGCAAATTCTAAAATCACGATAGTCCTCCATTTATGATTGGAGAGAATATGCTACGTCAATAACAAAAGTTCTATCCGCTCATCATATGCTACGAAAACAAAACTTACCTACCTTTAAATTTTAACAACAATATGATTAAGAACCAGCCAGTACTTACTCCACAAAGTCTTCAGCATCTCCATTGCCATCATATGCTACAAAACAGAACTTTCCTTCCACAAATTTTTAACAACATTATGATTAGTACCACCTCCAGTACTTACTCCACAAAGCCTTCAACATCTCCATTGCTATCCCTATACAAAAAAATAGCCAAGGCTTATAATACGACAATAACGCTTTTGAGTAGTAGTTGATAAAATAAAAACATACTTCAACCATGTAATCTAATTCATATGATCCACTAGATGATGGGACAATAATGTAATTAATACTCAATTATAATCCACAATGTAATACAATATCCTAATTGTGATACAAAGTATATACTAATTTAAGGTTTACATAACGAGCATGATTTCAGGTTTAGGACTTGAATAAAATTACAATTGGCTAAACATTACCACTTGGTCAAACAATTTAACTATATACAAGTCAGTCTGCGCGACTTCAAAATTCTAATAATTGTCAAAAATGTTAGTAGTTAAAATAAAAAATGTGTTATTCATTCAAATGCATTATGATCCATTTTACAAAGAATGACACAGATCTATGTAAATATAAAGACATGCATATGCTACATATCAAAAATGAAACAATCATAAAAAAACACTCATGAACTAGAAATAATCTTCAACATATTAGCCGGTACATAAAAGAAGTAAATATGATAAGAAAAATAGCTACGTCCTGACAATCCAAAAACCAATAGGTAGAGCTTCAATCAAAAAACCCAACATTAATCTACATTTGCTAGTCTATTATCGATCACCATAATAGAAACCCTGCAACCTCATTAAATGAATGGACAAGACATAATATGCAGAAAATGCTTACAATAATACAAATTAAAACTGCAAGCCAAGTACATCAATTGAGAGATCAGGGAAGAAATTTACCATATGGGCGAATTCCATATGCAACCGATCCGCATAGCTTAAAATGGCAACAAGATGTCTACCATCCAGGGCCGGCCCTATGTTATACCAAAAAAAGCAGGGGCTTTAGGCCTCATTTGAAATAAGGCCCCAAAATTTTAAATACCATAAATAATTTATATAAAAAATATTTTATAAAAATATAAGCTCAATCAATTCTTTAGGACCTATAGTCCAATTCAAATATTAAATACGTAAAAAAAAATTAACTATATAAAAAAATCTCATTTAAATAAAAAATATTAATACTCTATCCGTCTCAAAAATAAAAGTTCTCAATTGATTTTTGTAGTCAAATTTGACAAATTTTAAAATTAAAAATTAAACATATATAATTAGATTTTAAAAAAAATAAATATTAAGATTAGTACTAAATTTTATGTAATTTATAATGTTTATAGGCTTTATATATATATATATATATATATATATATATATATATTAAATAATAATAAGATATAGTAATTTGAAAAATGGTCAATTTGACCATAAAAATCAATAAAAGATGTACCAAAAATAGAAGGACTCATTTAAAAATATCGCTTTAGGCCTCAAAATGTCTTGAGCCACCCCTGCTACCATCTATGTCTCTGTGTCCGTTGCACTCGAAAGAGTCATGGTGATTTCGCATGTTTCCATTAACATCAAACTTAAATTTCAACTCACTTAAGCAACAAACATCCTCATACTCCTCGTACTCTTCTGAACCCTTATGTGAACCCTTATGTGAACGGTGGTGTATGAATTCCAACTTGGGAAATGTGCCATATTGCGGATTATTTATAAACGCAGCAGCAAGAACATTGGCATCAAATTTGACACACCTCCCAGATCTAAAAGTAAACCTCTCCCCTTCAAAGGGAAGGCGAAACCCAATATTAGCACGCGGCACGTCCACTTTTCCATCCACTTTTCCGTCAATGGGAAGGGGAAACCTAATATTAGCATCCTCATGGAAAACACTCAGCACGTCCACTTTTTCATATAATCTTAAAGTGAACTCTATGTATGTCTCTAAGGTCATTCCAAGACCTTCACCGTGTTTCATAAAAGAATCAATAACATTACAGAATTGATTCTTAAGACTATCCCATACATCTTTTTTTTTCAAATCACTATGATCAAAGTAAGTGCCCCATTTCTTCAAATTCCCCCATACACGAGGCAAGTTATATACATTATCATTTTTAAGCAAGTATCGCTACAGAAAAAGAAAAAAAAAATCAATACATATTTAGTGAAATGTTTAAATACAAATTTCATAGAAATAGTTTTATACAGTTCATTGAACAAATTTCATATAAAAGTAAATGACAACCAATATAAAGGGCAATACCTTCAAAGCAAGGTAGTGACCATGGCGTGCACGTTCCTTTTCATTTTCGAACTTTTTACGTGTGGATCTCTTCATATATGGCTGCCGCTTTTTCTGTTGTTTCCATTTTAGTTGGCACAACCCCTTGTGACGGTTTTGTTCATCAAGGACCCAAGATGCGTGAATCGATGTGAAGACTCCCGGGTTTAGACGAGAGAACAAAAATTTTTGACAATCTGCACTTTTTTTAAATTGACATATCATAAATCCAGGAACGTACGAAACAGCAAGAATTATAGAGTTTTTTGGATCTGATTCAGGAGGAAGATTTTCAATTTCTGCAATTGCAGTTGTTATGAGGGGAAGATTTTCTGCCGTAGGCTCTGCAGACGAAAACGCCATGAGGAAAACCGATTGAAATGGATGAGGAAGGTGCTAGGGTTTGGGGGAAGAGAAGGGGGCAAGGTTTTGATGTGTTGAAAATGATATTTCGCTGAAGGATTAATTCTTTTGGCATTGGATGAATATATAAGAATTTAGCAATAAACCTACTGTGGTAAGCCTTAACGATGTGAGCTGTGGTTTATAGATAGTGGGCGACATTACCCGTACCTCCACGTTTGTAAACAATCCACTTGCAAGCACAAAAATTGTGACAAGAAAATAAAAATTAAAAGCAATTTTAAATATTAAAAAAAACATAATTAATAAGAGAGATTGAAAATTGTTGCATGTTAATTTTCAGTCCAAAAAATAAAGGTTCAATTTTTTTATCCTTTTTTTGAAATAAATTCTGTTATTGTTTCTCCTTGGCACATACAAATTTTTTGTTAATTTTGTTTCTGATGTTTGTGAATTTTTAATCCAAAAAATAAGGTTCAATTTTTCTATCCTCCTTTTTTTAAAATAGAACAACCAAACACTGCTCAAACAAATTGTGTGATTGGTTACCTTTCAGTTAACCAACAATCACAGACTTTGTTTGTTTGTTTGACGGTGTTAGGTTGTTCAATTTCAAAAAAAAAGACGGGAAAAATTGAACCGATTGAAAATTCACAAACAAACATACAAGAAAACAAAATTAACAAAAAAAAAATATGTATAAAATGTCATCCTTGGGTAGAATTTACAGGTACTTCCATACATAAAATGTCATTGGGTACCACATTCATTATTTTGACGAATGGCTTGACATCTTTTGAGGTTTCCTAGCTGGACTTAAATGGTCCTTGCGGTTTCCAGGGCAACTTTGACTTAGTAGTAGACTAGATACAACCCCGCGCGTTGAGGCGAGATTATTCGTTTTGTTAAAAAAAATTAAAAATTAAAAATTATTTAGATTAATCACCAATCAATTTGAGATAATATAAAATAAAATTATGGGATATAATATCAATTTAGAATTGATGCAATTTTGGGATATAATATCAGTTTAGATTTGTATTTATGAGATAATATTAAATTTTTTTGTCTGATTAAGGAATTTAAAAATTAAAAAAATTATGCATGAATTTTTTTTGTAAATAAAGTTTTAAAGCCCAATGATGGGATAATATTACATATTTTTTTGCTTGAGAATTATTTTTTTTAAAATTAAAAATTCAAATTATTGGATAATATCATATATTTATGTGTCAGAGTTATTAGCAAAAAATGAGATAATAAAACAAGTCAAAAATCAAATTATTGGATAATATCAATTTGAAATTGCGGCAAGTCAATATAGTTTGACTGGTATATGAATACAACATTATAACAAAAAATTCATACGAATCTATTGTATAATTGTAGTTTTGAGCAATATGTATAGTTTACATGTTATCAGTTAATTCAATATTAACTCTCTTACTTTGTTTCCCATTGTTTGTGCTGAGTTGTAAATCTCCAATTGCAGTTAGTTGAGCAATAACATCTAAACACAAAACATTACAATTATACAGTTAAATAATAAAATTTGTATGAAAAAGATGGCTTCAAAATCATTGTGAAACATACCAACTAAGTAGGAATCATCAATCGCGCTAGCTAGTATTTGATCAAATGGACTGAATTGGAGTCCATATGTATGAATTGAAGCATCATCGGACTCTTGCAATGAGGTGAAATATACGAAATTAATCTTATATGGATGTTTGGTAGCTTTAAAAGAACCATCGTTCTGACTAACAACAAAATTGGTGATAATAAAAACTTTGTTTTCCTTGACCAATGGTTAAAATTTATTTTAAAGTGTTCTTTTGATATTGGCTTGTATTCTGTCATCCTACAAAGGAATAACTTGTAGATGTTAAGTTGTTATAATAAAGGTAAACAATTTGTAGATGTCAAGTTATTATAGTAAAGGTAAAGTTTATGTATGTATATATATGTTCTTATTCAACAATATCATCTTAATACTGTTTATGTAATCACCTTTATAGAAGCAAGGCATATTCCAGAGTTTAGTTATTTGTGCCTTAATTTTCCACATTTCTCTTTACAAGACTGATGTTAGCAACACAATTGTATTTAGTAGTTGCGCTAGCTAAATAATCAAACAACAAAAAAGTTGAAGTCAGATTCGTGTTGAGACAAAGGTTCAGAATGAAGTAGAAGTAGAAAAAAAATTGAAGTCAGATTCATGATGAGGCAAAGAAACAAAATGTAATAGAAATAGAAAAAGAGCAATAACAAAAGAAAAATAAGCTTACCATATAGAAGCAAAATATATGAAGAAGAAAACTGTTATGTGGTGTGATTTAGAATGAAATAGGTGGTATATATTTATAGGGTTATTATAAAAATTGTGTAGACCAACCATACATAAAATTGGATTATTATCTATTTGGTATTTCTTTAATTTTGCAATTTTATATGATTTGTGACAAAAAAAATTAATATTATTTTTTGTGTTATACTTATATATTTTAATGGGATAATATTGAATTTTTAATTTATTGGATAATATTCGATTGTGTTATATTCAATTTGAGATTGCTTAAGTTCATGGGATTTTAATTGGATAATATTCAAAACTGAATTAATTTGATAAGATCAAATTGAGATTGCTTAAATTATGCAATATTTTTAGGTGATAAATTTATTTGCAACAATTTAGAATTATTGAATGTGTGACACCCCAGGATTTAACAAGAATTTTAAATGAGGATTATGATTAATTAAGTAAAGATTATTAGTCAAAATCTAATGTTGAGTGACAAAGGTATTAAGGAATGATTAAATGCAAATTATTATGTGATTAATATGTTATAATGACCTGTGTGGTTGAAATGGTATGGAAGGACTTTAAGTGTAAATGTGGATTTATAGATCGATTATGGATCAGTTAGCTATATAAAGTGTATTAGTGATATGTCAGCTGATGAATTATAATATATATGAAGATGTGAATATGTATATTTGATATAATAGAGAAAGAAGGATTCAAGATAGAGATTAATGGAATAATAAAGCTAACGAGCTTTGAATGCTTTGAAGTTATGAAGAAGTGGATAATTATGAATTGAAATAAGATAATCGTGATATGATGTATAAAGACAAAAAGGTAAAACTCTTAAATATGAGTATAAGGAACGTGGATTCCAAGTATGTTGAGAATTGGTTTATGTGAGTGAAGTAAATAAGTAAAAGGACGTTAAAGTCGTAATTATGCTATTATGAGTTTAAATGATAAAGGATAATGGATTTTGGTAATCCGGTTGAGGTTCGCTTCACGAGGAAGCGGTTTATGGAAAAGCAAGTAATTCGACTATTTGAGATATCGAAAGTTGAAATTTATTGATGATGGAACCAAAAAGGGTTTGTAGAGAATTGAGAATGAAATGTTATACAAAATAACAATTATGGTGAATTATTATTATTATGTTATGAAATTCAAGTTTCAAAGTGTGACATGTGTTATGGGACAAGCTATTTATGGATTATTTGATGATGCAATAAATGTCAAGCATAATGGGACAAGTTTGGATCAAAAAGGAATTTATTTGGATGAAAAATAAGCCATTTATGAATTTTAAGAAATTAAATCTCTAGATTTTGGTACAATGACCATATTACCCTTGACAAGTTGAGAAATTATATTTGTGTCCCCAAAGTGGACTAATGACTAGTTTACCCTTGGTTAGTCATGTGAATTGTCATAAAAGACACTAGCTATGTTTGAGTTAAGATTAACTAACTGTGGTTAGTTGTTGGAAATACATATCACTTATATATGTATATGTGTAGTCATATCAGCAAAGAGAGAAAGAGAGAGAAAATAGTGGAAGCCATGAAAGCTAGGTTTAAAGCTTGAAATCCAAGAAGCTAGGAAGTTTAATTGATCAAGTAGCAAGAAGAAAAAGGGAAGAACATGACATGAGTAAGCTATCCATGTCAAGAAGTTGGTCATCAAGCAAGATAATGCTCGATATAGCAAACCAAGGCAAGGAAGGATAGAATGGTCAAGCAGTGCAATAAAGGTTAAGTAAAATAATGCAGACCAGGCAAGTTTTTCAGACTTAAGTGTATTAGATATTCTATGTGAGCTACATGATAGCCTGTGAGTTGAATGTGCCTTATGTGCAACTATGTGGATTAATTGCTAAGTGTACTACGTGACATTAAGCATAGTATGTTAAGGTAAAGGATGCATGACGCATATTTGGAATTGTGAGCATGAAAGGTGTTATCTGAATTACTTGCTGAGCTTTATGCTCATTCTTGCTATAAACTAACTTTTCAGGTAAAGTACAAGAAGGTCGGATGTTCCGGTTAAGCTAAGGTAAGGAAAGTGAATGCATGGATAAGCACGGGCAAAGTTGTTATATGTAAATGGTATAAATGCAAGTGATGTAACAGTGTGGTCTTAAATGTTAAACCTAGATTTGAAAAAGAAGTGTATAATTTGTAAATTCATAGTAATGAATGTGCATGGATGTATTATCAGTTAGAAGATGTAAAGGTTATAGCTTGATGTATTCTGATGTTAGTCGGGTCTACATATACTAGAACTCGCATGTATGGAAAATATGTATGGAGCAGGTTATGCATGATACAGGTATGAGATAAGCAGGTTGATGTATGGATCAGTTATATGTAGACAAGGACATGTATGATATAGATGAATGTAAAAAGGTATTTGTGAACAGGAACATGTGTATAGTCAAGGCCATGTATGAATACTTCATGGCGAATTTTTTTTTTAAGAGTATGTTAAATCATGAATAAATATGATTATAGAAATTGTAATAGACTAGGTCACAATTAAATAATGGTTGACCTAAGTTCTAATGAAGAGTTAGTAAACGTTGCGATCGTGAGACAAGTTTAAGGAATGTAAGTTAAATAAGTTTTAAGATAAAATATATATATATATGGACCGAATTTATGGTCAACAGATTGGTTTCAAAAGTTAAAAGTTATGTTTAACGCACGAGATTCCAAGTTAATATGGTTTAAAGTAAATCACTATGTAATCCAGATATAATTGGACTTAATTAAGGAATGTGGGATCTCGGGGCGTCACAGAATGACAGTCATATTTATGGGTTACATTCTATTTTTTATGATAGTAGTCTGATTTGTTAAGATTAAATTAATGGAATTTGAGGATTTGAGATTGGTAAAATTAATGGGATTTTAATTGGATAATATTCTAAACTGAATTAATTTGATAAGATCAAATTGAGATTGCTTAAATTATGCAATATTTTTTCTGGTAGAGTTATTTGCAATAATTTTGGGAGGTAAAAAACAATAATATTATATGTACAAATCCGAATGTATTGGATAAAGTAATTATGGATTTAGTTTCGAATCATAATGCAATATTTACGGAGAAGTTTTATTTTTGGTTGGAAGAGTTGCCAGAAGTTGGGGATCTAATAATATTATCAGATAATTAATATTATATGTAAAAAAAATTAAAAATTATTGCATGACAGTCATACCATGGATTTGATGCAATTTTGTAATCACAACATATTTATTGGTTATATTACAATTTTATTGTGTAATTATGGAATTAATATTATTTTTTTGTGAGATAAAATTAATTTTTAAAAGTTTAATACATAGGCGTGAATTGTATGAGTTAAAATAATTTTATTGTCTGTGAGAATAGTCTGAATGTAAAAATAATTTTTTTATGGTGAGTATGGTCTGATTTTTGAAAGCCGAAAAAATATAGAAATATCCAATTGTGAGATGTGATATGCATATCGAATTAAGATATGTTGAATTATTCTGTGTATGTGAAATAATTAAAAAAATGGGTGTATTAAAGTTTCACTGAAAGTGCAAGCTGCGAGTGACATTTCCAGTAATGTTTCATCATAGAGCGACACGTGGCATAAGTTTAGATTTAACGTGGGATTGAGATAAATGGTATAATATTACGCTGTAATATAATTAATGTTGTTATATAAGTGTAAATAAATTGTATAATATTATGTTATAATATAATTAAATTAGTAATGATAGCATTTTTGCAGTTGAGATTAACAGAGCACTTGAGATTATCAAAACAGTTTAGATATGTACTGATTTTGTTTTTAGGATATAATAATTATGTTTGAACATAATTAAATTTAGATTTGTAGTGATCGTGTAGATTATACCATACATTATAAAAATAATTTTGTTATTATTTGTGTGTGGTATAATATTATAAATGGTATATAATGGTTAGTAAATTGTATTTTTTTACTTGTTTAAGGTATAATGTATAGTATAATATTATAAAATACGAAAGGCAGGAGTAATGGTTTAGCTCAATTTTGTTATTATTTATTTAATAATAAAATGTATGATATAATGTAAAATATAATATTATAAATGGTATATAATATTTTAAAATTCCAAAAGCCGAATTTAATGGGTAATTATGGTTAGAAATTTAGGAAGTAAGTTATATGTATGGTATAATTATATAAAATGTATAATATTAGAAAATTATAAAAAGTGGAGTAAATTCCCAATAGTAAGGATTGAGGGTATTAAATACGTAAGACATGTGTTTCATTGTGAGAAAGTTACTTGTCAAGCAACGGTGTTATGTACTGCATTTTAGTATATATAATAGATACATAATACTCCATCTTTTTCATTACATAAATCGGGTAAGATATAATATATATATATATATATATACACACACACACACACAGAGAGAAGAGAGAGGGAGAGAAAGAGAGAAATTTCATTAATTTTAATATTAAATTATTAATATTAATTTAAAATTTTATTACTATTTATACACTAATTAATTACTTTTTATCTTCTTTCTTAATTACTCTATTTTCTTAATAATAAAAAAAGAAATGATTAATTTTTTCTTTTAAACATATATAAAACATCTTATATTATAGAGAAAAAAAATTCTTTTGAAATGACTTATAAAATAAAAAAAGGGAATACTTTCAAATGTTAAAAAAGTACTCCAAACAAACCCATACAACTTCTCATTTTATTTCCATTACTCACATAATAATCACATAAAAATTTACCGCATAGTACTCATATTTTTTTTTGATAAAGTATAAATTTAACTTTAATTTAAAATTGCATTATTAGTAGAACACATGCAATTATAATTTTAAAAAAATTTTAAGTATACAAACAGAAATGTGCTAAAATAAGTATGAAGGGGTACAAATGTGTTAAAATAACTATAAACAGACAATTGCTCATTCTTTTTTGTTTTCTTATTGTAATTTAAATTTAAAATCGCGCTCGTATAAATTTGAATTTATGATCGTATTACTTATATTAATTTGAATTAGATTACATTTCAAATTGAATAACAGTGACTTACTAACTCTGACTCATTAATATTGGACTAATGTAATTTTATTTTGTCGAAAAATCGTTCAAATTGAACTATAAAGTCAATTTAGTTTTAAATCCTCTCAAATCATTTTTTTATTTTGAAATTCCCTTTTAATTTGGATTATGAATATTTCAACATTGTGTCTGTTGGAGTTTCATTAATTTTGGGCAATCTTGTTTGTTCTGATGATAGCCTGAAGTTTGGACAATCTTGTTTGTTTTGTTGGAGTTCTATTACTAAATTCTAAGAGAAGACTTGTGTATGTTCAAAACCCATTTCAAAAACTCGATCAATTTCTCACCAGGAACAAGTGGGGTTTCAATTACCCTTAAAACAAACTCTTCATTTAAATATATAACCATATTATCAAGGCAATGCACTAAATATAGTGCATTCAATTAAAGCCAATGCACTGAAATTGAACAACCATTCAATAATGTCAAGAATGTCAATTATAATACCAACCACTTGCAACCCACTGACTATACCAAAATCTACCAATAACACAATAAAAACACGTCCTAAAAAATTAACCTTGTCTCCAACCAAAAACAAATATAGCAAAACATGTTCATAATATCATCCCAATCAAAATTATGACATTTTAATCTGCTTAGTGAAAATGGATTTACAGCCTTAATCCCCCTACCAGCCTTTTCAAGGGATGGCAATTTACCTTTAGCAGTTAACTTCTTGCTACTGCACTTACTCTTGAACTTCTTTGTTGCAGGCTGAGAAGTAGATGCACCCATCGCCTAATATCTTCTGCATATCATTACAGAAGAAAAAAAACTCCAATCACTTGAAAAAATAATTACTTGTCAGCAGATAACTTTATGGATAGGTGAAGGACAAGGTGAGGTAAATACTGGCTATGTAACAAGCCAATGGTCCATTACATGCATAAAATATGAAACAGTCAACAAAGATTCAAGTTTGGTTCGGGGATTAAAGTGTAGACTCATAAAAAATGAAGGTCAATAAAAAATTATAATCATATACATATGAGCACAAGTACAGTAATTCAAAGGGCAAGCTGATTAATTAAGCAATTAATAGTTGAAAATCGTGTAGAATTTCCACTCCCCAATAGCATAACCACAGGAACCTCCGAAATACACTGACCAGGTCTATTCGAGGAAACACACCAAAATCTCTTCTGAAAAATCTAGCCATTCTACAAACACATTTATCTTTGTAAGCATTTCTTTATGATAAGGGATAAATTTGACAAAAATATGTAAATACAGAGGCCTCAGCATTTGTCTAACTTGCCAAAATAATTCTTATTTTTAATTTTGTGTTTGCATAAGGGTATGTATGATAATTGAGAAAAAACAGAAATCACAATAAATAAGCCCACTAACACCAATGTTTGGAATTCTCAGGCAAAACCCATGAAAGTATGGAACCACAAAAAATAAAAAAAATAAAAAAGTACAAATGTCTACAAAAATGCCCACCAACATCAATATAAGGAATTCTTGAACAAAACCCAGAATCTTTGGAAAAACCCATTGAGATATGGAACCCATAAATATGTGTTTCCCCAATTTCAATGTGTTCGCTTTGAATAACAATCGTATTATGTAGTGTTTGGAAACTACTTATAAGTTGGTCAAGCCAACTTATAAGTTATTTTGGAGGAAAAGGTGTTCGAGAATGAATTTTTTTTTTTACTTATACGTTAGCTTATTAGTCAAAAAAATAAGCAAGCATTACTTACTTATTTTATTATGACTTATAAGTCATTTTTCTTAAGTTCGTCAAAGTATTTGAAATGTCCATTATGCTCCTAACATATTATGCTAAATTACTCACTGTATCCTTTAAGATTGTTAGCTGTTGATTGTTAGCTATTTGAAATGTTCATCCTACTGATGTCCTTTTAGGGCCCCGTTCTGGAATGACTTATTTTTTTGACTTAAAGTTAAAATTTTAGTAGATTTATAAATAAAAGTGTTCGGCATCACTTTTACTTATAAGTCGAAAATTATAAGTAATAGTTGTGGATGTGTTTGGCTAATAATGACTTATAAATTAAGTAAAATATAAAGATTACTAAAATATCTTTTAGTAAGAATAACATTAGAAAAATAAAAGAGGGCATTTCTGTCATTTTATAATGGTTGATCGACTTAAAAAATGACTTATAAGTCATTTTTTGTCATTTTTTAAGCAACAATTAGTTGCTTATTTTTTTTGATTTTTTTTTAACTTATAAGCAAAAAAAAAGTTGATCCCGAACGCTTTTTTTAGCTTAACTACTTTTAAGTTTGGTTGACCAACTTATAAGTACTACCCGAACAGTTAGAAGAAGATTATTATTATTATTATTATTATTAGTAGTAGTAGGAGGAGGAGGAGGAGGAGGAGGAGGATTAGGATTATTATTAATATTATTAGTATTATTATTACTATTATTATTACTACTACTACTATTACCATTACTATTATTATTATTATTATTATTATTATTATTATTATTAATATTATTATTACAATTATTATTATTATTATTGTTATTATTATTATTATTATTATTATAACAAAGAAACATTGTTATTGTTAAAGTTCATGTCCTAGAGGTCAATTATTTGGTGTAATTGCTTAACATTTTTGATATTATATTTGATTGAATAAATGAATTATTTTATTATGATTTATTTACTGCGTTATATAAATGTTAGCATTATAAAAGTCCTTAGAATAATGATACAAATTATATAGCTTCAAGTATGTGACTTGAACATGAGATTATATAATTACAATTAGTATCATTACTCTTAAATGTTCCTAATCGAGTATTATTGTTAATGGGACAACAATGATGCATTGAGACTAGTATGTGGATTGACTGATGGTCAAATCTCATTGGTCATAAATATATGAGATATTGAGTCAATGCATAGGTACATGTTAGAGAATAATGTATTGGACAGGCCCATAATGAGAATTCTACGTGGAGTATTATGCAAAGTGTCATAAGAAATTCTCATAGTGATAATGATGTAATGATCCTCCGACCTAAAATCACTATATTATTACACGAGAATTTATGTACTTTGATATCATCAAAGGTTATCTTTAATAGGGTGGACAATAAAATGTGATTATTGGGTACATCATGAATTATGTGAGGAATATGAGTGATCTAGATGGAATTTAACCCTCCTATATATTAAGGGTGATATCCATAGGCCTCTTGATTGAGTAGGACTATAAAATGCATGACCATGCTCAAATAGTGATTTATTTCATATAGTCTACTCATTGATCAATAAAACTCAGATTAAATTATGAAGAGTATAATATATTCCATGCCTCGAGTTTAATCTAGGATGTCAAAGTTAAAAGGATTAAATTACATTGAAACATTGGTCGCAAAAAGGTTGTATCGAATCACCGACCTTATTATTATTTGGGTAGCAGTGATGCATTACTAGATGTCGCTCACTATTTATAATTTTATAATATGATTTTAAAATTATTGTCACCATAATAATAATCTATAGGGTCACACACTTAGAACATATTTAAAAGGGAATTAATTTAAATTGTAAGTATTTAAATATGTCAATATGATTGATAGTATTTAAAATTATGAATTTAAATTAATATGATAATTTGTATATCTGTATATTAATTAAGTAAGACTTAATTAAGATATAATATATATAAATTCGGATTTTATTTTTCTAATTAAATTAGATTTTGGTTAATTCTTTTAACTGCTATATATACATGATATGTCAGCTGTTTTAAAAAAGACGTGAAAATCAAAACCTAAACTGGAAAAAAACCTAGCCGCTTTCAGAAAGAGACTAGAGAGAAAAATTCAGATCCAGATCTTGGAGCTAGTACCGCAGTTCTCTTTGCTGCAGATCGTGTGACGATTCGCAGGACATTCGTGTGGATACCGTAGAGGCGTAGTTCTGTTGGATTGCATTGAAGATTCGAAGCCGTTCTAGAATTTTCATCGTCTCCTGTCTAGCTTGGATAATCGGTAAAACAATCTAAACCTCTGATTTAATGTGTTTTCGCATGGATCATGTTTTAGAGTTTCAGAAATTTTTTGAAATTCCACTGCTTTTACGATCCGAAATCCTACAGTTATTGCATCAATGTCCTTTTTAATAATCTTTAAATTATATTTTAACTTATAAGTCATTATCAACCGAACACTTTTATAACTGTTTTAACTTAATTTTTGATTTATCAGACAAATTGGTCCCAAACACTTTTACTTATATTTTAATTTTAAATCAACTTATATTTTAATTTAAAATCGATAGAAAATAAGTCATGCTGTTAGTATAACCTGCATAGACATTTAGTCTCTTAGAACACAAACTTTTCTCATAATCGATATTTTTTGCCAAAACAGACCCACCATGTCCATTTTCCAAAATCCAAAATTTCTTCAATCCAAACTCGAAATTCTCCTCCTTAATTCCCTCCATTAACTTAGGTTCTAAATTCCCCAAAGTATCAAAAATCTTACCTGAATCAGTGGTCCTCTCCGCATCCATACCTTCAATTCCTTTAATTAATTTAGGTTCTGTAAACCCTTGCGCAACAAAATCCTTACCTAAATCAATCGTCCCCTCGGCATTTGTGCAGCGACTATCCACGACCAACATCTCAACATCACCTCCACCGTCGATTGTCCGGACGTCGTGAGGATCAAAGGTTGCGATTGCAGGTACCTGATCTTCCGAGCTGGAGATAAACTGAGTGTGGCGGTGCTCCGGAGGAGTAATTTCGTTCTCTAATCTTCTTTCTTCTATTTCTCTGTCCTTAGGGGCAGTTAGGGAATGATTTTTTTTTTTTTGTGACTTAAAGTTAAAATTTAGTAGATTTATAAATTAAAATTTTAATAGATTTATAAGTAAAAGTGTTCAACATCACTTTTACTTATAAGTCGGGAATTATAAGTAATAGTTGTGGATGTGTTCGGCTAATAATGACTTATAAGTTAAGTAAAATATAAATATTACTAAAATATCTTTTAGTAAGAAGAACATTAGAAAAATAAAAGAGGACATTTTTGTCATTTCATTTGAGTTGACCAACTTAAAAAAATGACTTATAAGTCATTTTTTTTAAGTAACAATTAGTTACTTATTTTTTTCGACTATTTTTTTAAATTTATAATCTCAAAAAGAAGTTCATCCCAAATAATTCTTTTAATTTAAGTACTTATAAGTTGGGTTGACTAACTTATAAGTACGTTTCGAACAGCCTCTTAGTGGTCTTTCCCCTTTGATATATATATACGAAGGGCAAATATGTCTATAGCTATTTCAAATAACAACCTAAACATGAAAAGCACTTTTCAGTTCACCTCAAAATTTAGGCCTTTAAGGGGGTGTTCGGCGCCAACTTATAAGTTGGTCAACCCAACTTATAAGTTGGTGAGTCATTATTAGTGTTCGTTTGCTACTTTTTTTATAACTTATAAGTAAAAAAAAAAATAAGTTTGTGAAATTTAAAAAAAATGACTTATAAGTTATTTTTTTTAAGTTGGTCAACTCTAATAAAATGACAAAACTGTCCCTCCTTATTTTTTTAACATTCTTTTCACTAAAAGATATTTTAGTAATATTTACATTTTACTTAATTTATAAGTCATTATTAACCGAACACTTCCACAACTATTACTTATAATTCTCGATTTATAAGTAAAAGTGATGCCAAACACTTCTACTTATAAATCTATTAAAATTTTAATTTATAAATCTACTAAAATTTTAATTTTAAGTTAAAAAAAATAAATAATTCCCGAACCGCCCCATAAATGTTGGATTCTAGGTAAGTGGTACTTAAGCGAAATTTGGTCAAATCGCGATCCAGAGCATAGAAGCAATTGCGTTTCCGTCAGAGAGGCAAACCCTAAAATAATACAGTCAATTCAATTCATTTATTTGGTAGAGAGGGGTAGGTGATGATGGCAAGTGAAGAAATTGATACGATAAAGTTTCTTCCTCCCGACTGGTTTGTTGGATATCATATGAATCATCATGTGCGTCGAAATTATCGTTCATTATCGCAAGTTCTCGTACAGGTGCAGACTGATCTGGGTTTCCTTCCCCCACAGCCACCGGAGGAGGAGGAGGAGGCGGATGATGATGATGGGAAGAGAAACCCTAATAATACTGGTGATCAGGACATGGAGGATGGAGGGTCCCACAAACAGAACCGGAAGAGGAAGAGGAGTAACGAGGATGAAGATGAGAAGGGAAACCCTAATTTTGATTCTTCTGATGACGAGGAGGAGGTGTTGATGAAGGTTAAGATGGGGTCTTGGGATATGTCGATCAAGGAGGGTGATCAATTTGATATCCCAACTCTCCTACGTGACTGCTCAATAGACTACCTCATTACAAACGACGGGAAGAAGGTACTTATTTGTTCATTAACTATTTGTTAATTACATTCCTGAATACTATAATCTTCTACCAGCTGTAGTTTTTCATTAATATTCTACTATATCTTGCCCTATATCTATTACTAGCTTGTAACCCGTGCCTTTGGCCCTATTAAGGGTGAGATTTATACGGTCTTGATGTTTTATTAGCTGAGCGGAAAATTCAAAAATAGTTGTGTTTTGTTATATATAATTGCCATTATTACCAGCTTCATTTTCTTGTCGTCATCACAGAATTACTAAAGTTTGCTTAATTCGTTCTTTATTTGTTTAGGTTGAAATTAAAGGGCACTTCTCTGGCAAACGGGTTGTTCTGTATTTTTGGAATCTGTCCGACGATGAACCTCTGCCTCATGTAGGCAATATGTGTCTTCACGAGGACATAAAAGAAATATACGATGAGTTCAGTCCCCTTGGACTGTTTGAGGTTGTGTTTGTTGCATTAGGCAACAACAAGAAGGTTTTCGATGAAGCATTTTCTGTCATGCCGTGGCTTGCCATCCCACACGAAGATCAAAAAGGCAGAGATACGATCGAAGAAAAGTTTGCCATGAAATTCTTGCCAATAGCAAGATCAGTTTTCTTTGATGTAGACGGCACAGTCTTGCTTCATGATTGTGAGTCCGACTTCCGCCGGTTTGGAGCCGAAGGCTTTCCCTTCACTGAAAAAAGGATTTCTGAAATACTAACGGATGATCTTGCACTTTGGAAAGAACTAATATCCTTGGGGAAAAAACCCTGGAAAAAACTCTTTGGTGACTTTGTATTTTCCAGTGAAGGAAAACCGGTAAGTAAATTTCGCGAGGACTAACTAGTTTCTCTCCATACAATGTGGTTGTGAATAATTTCAAATATTTGTTGGGTTCTTATCATCATGTGCAATTAATTCCTGTATACAACTTTTGTTTGCAGGTAAGTACCTCCGATCTTGAAAATTGTATTGTGGGACTGCATTTTTTTGACAAATCACCTTTGGATGAACCCTGGGCTAGAGTCCTTTTTAGTACATGGGAATTGTTGAAAGATGATCCAGATAAAAAATTTGTGATTGTTTCTATTAACAAAGGTAGTTTGTCTCTTTCGTATTTCAAGAACACATTCCCTAAGGAGTATAATGACATCCCGTGGTATAGACTGCCCTGTGATGGTAGAAAGATATGTCGGCTTCTCTATATTCCTCTGGAGAATGATGATATATCGAGTAATGCAGGTCATTTTATCATTTCCGAGCGTGATAAGTATCAACCCCTGAATTACTTTGCCTTAGACATCTTGGAACTTTATGGAGTTGAGGCATTTCCTTTTACTCTACAAAGAGCGGTGGAATTAGAGAAGAAGAAACAACACAAATTGGGGTTGTGCGAACTTTTATCACCCTCAGCTCCATTATGCAGAGGATGGTCTACACGATCCAAGGTATGTGTGCTCCTATGATGAGCCCCAGCTAGTGTCGAAGCTATTAATTTTGTGTCATTTTTTTTTTCAAACCTAAATTGGGATTTCTGAATGTTGAAATCTGTTTTCTGAAATTTTCAATTCCTCTCGTAGGACGATACTATTGTGTCCAATCTCTTAGGGGTGCGTGTCCTTTTATTATTTGCTACAAACTCTTGCTATGGATGCGGATCATTTTTGCGTGCATTGAAGAGAATGTATCATGAAAAGGAGACAAATGACCATTTTGAGATCATTTACATCTCATTGGATGAATCCCAGACTGACTTCTGTAGCGGCATCCAAAAAATGCCGTGGTTGGTCCACTCTTTTGTTCCTCGTTTTGCCCTTGACTTGGTCGAAAAGGTGTTTGGATTTACTCCTCGCCTTCCTGCCATTGCAGCGTTTGGACAAGATGGAAATCTTCAAACAAAAGAATCAAACTTACTTTTTAAAGAAGGTTGGTGCTCCGAGTACCCGTTCATTCAAGCTGAGGTGGATGATGAGGTTTGCAAGGAACTGATCAGTCGGTACTGTTGGGACTTGAGTGAAGTCTTTGCTGAGTTCTACTACCCACAGTAGATTCACTTTTGGTAGGTGTCCTAGATTAACCTTTAGATACATGGGTCTTTCTTTGATCTGTAGATATTACCATTGATTTTGGTGTATTAAGAATTATGTTTCTATGTTTATGCTTATTAGTTACATGTTTGTAAGATTTTAATTTAGGAAAGATAGGAAAATTTATTTGGGCAAATTTTGCAAATATTTCTCACAAAAATAATTGAATTTATGTGAAAAGTATAATAGGCATGATCAACAATATTTTTAAAACTAAGTTTGACAGTCACATCCGTTCTTTAACGACATTAGGAAATAGGAAGCAAGAAAAATACAATGTACTGCTGTTAAAATTATGTTGATACATGTAATCACAGCTGTAATCAGAATTACACGATTTTTGGTAAGATGAACAGATCCTAATGGTGTGATAAAAAGAATTAGAAAAAAAAAAGTAGGAATATTTGTGGCACCAGGAATATTAAGCATCCGTTTGGAACTTGAAAATGCAGAGGAAAAGAAAAGAAGGGAAACAAAATTAAAGGGAAAATACTTTACCTAGGTTATGTTTGTTTATAAAAAATATAATTAGAATTGAATTATTTGTATTAATTTAAAACTACTTCGGACTATTCTATTCCATAATGTGGGATTTTAGTCCTTTCATGTTGAACTATTTAGTCTCATTATTTTATTCTATGACGAGGGATTTTAGTCTTTACATGTTGGACTATTTAGTTCCATAAAACCATTTAATAGCTTAAAATGAGGGGATTATTAATTTCAAATTCAACATGAGATTATATAATTCCTCATAAATAGCCTTGAAAATGATAAAAAATAGTCTATAAAATTATTTAAAGGACTATTAATCTCATATCACGAAATAAAATAATTCGAAATAGTATTAAATTAATACAAATAGTCCAATTTTAAATATGATTTTTACAAACAAACATAGTCCTATGATTTGACATCTTGTTGCACAATGTCTCCTATTAACAATTTTTGCATAACACCGTTACTTTAAGTGAATAACTGTTATTATACCCTTAATAGCATTTTCTTCTTTTTTAAAAAAGTTACAAAATAATTGAAATCAATGTTCACCTTAGCCATCTTCTTTAGCTCTTCCGAATCAACTCAAACCCACCCGAAATATTCAAATCACCCGTGTTTAAACAACATAACTCAGAATGTCATAATCAGTATTTGGTACCTGCAGATCTTCCTACTTGGGATATGCACTAGCTCAACCTTCTTTTCCTACCTTAGATATTTGTGCAAGAATGCGATCTTCATACTTTGGATCCAACTGACGAATTCCAAGGTGAAAACGCATTCGCGATACGTAAAAAAAGGTTTAACCTTGCACAATCGAGTCGATGCATTACATTGTCAACATCTCTCATTGTTGGCCTTTGTTTAGGGTTGGGATGGCAACAAGAATTTATAACTTTACCAAATTTGTCAAGCTGCTTCACATGAAAGGATTTCAATTTTGGATCCACCATTTCTCTAAGGGTACGTTTATTTGAAAAAACATACTTGAATTGGACTATTTACCTTAATTTAACATTACTTTAAACTATTTTATCTCATAATGAAAATTAATAATACCTTAATGTTAGACTATTAGTGCTATAAAATCATTTAATAGCTTAAAGTAAAGGGACTTAATCCTAAATTTTTCATGGGATTATATAACCCCACATAAATAGCATTAGAAATGATAAAAAAAATAATCCATAAGACTATTTAAAGAACGATTAATCCCTTATCATGGGATAAAATAATCCGAAATAGTATTAAATTAATACAAATTGTCTAATCCCAAATATGTTTTTTACAAATAAATGTAGCGCTTCTCCCCTCTCAAATAAACCGATGCCCAGTCCTGGAATGAGAAACTGTCTACCTAATAGGAGCCTGCCTGTTATCATTTCAAACAATATAACACCAAAGCTATAGAAGTTAAATTCTGGATTTAATTTCAGCTCCGTATCAGCAAATTCATTCCATAGACCAAAATATGACACCTTGTCTGCATAGTCTTCGGTCTGATTTACAACTGAAGAGTTTAGGTGGTTGTGGGTTATGGGTGCCTTTAGTTGATGCATATGCTCCAGGCAGTATGCCATCCCCATTGCGATCCTCATTCTCGTCCCCCAGTCCAAGTGCTCTGCTTCTCTTCCTGCAGGCCCCACAAGATCTAGAGATATCAATCCAAATTCATTTATAAAAATAAAGGTAAGTTGTTGTAAAATATGGATACATAGTGGTGGGCAAGCGTCAAATATAGTTCAAAAATATGCTCCAAGCCTGATAATAATTAGACAAACCCTTTTTACTTTTTGCCCACACATTACTGTAGGTAAATATATAATCCACAATTGGAATATTTATCATAAACTAATCCTGGGTCTCGGCAGGGTTCTGTTTATTGTTTTCCAACATGATACGGGCCTCTGAGGATTCTTATATACAACTGAAAATTTATATTCTAAAACATTTAATCAATATATTTTAATAGCTATAACTTCATATGTGTTTCACTCATACAGCCAAGTCAAATATGTGAACCAAGTCTCCTATCACCAAAAGAGAAAGCTCGCAAAAGCTCTACTCAGACCAAGTCATTATGAACATGCACGAATGAGTCCAACCAAGTTGAATATTCTGGAACTTCTCCGTATTAAGATACTCCCTCCTTTCCATTATATAGGTCGTTTTAAAAGTTTTTTTTCTTTCCAAAATATAAGTCGTTTTACATATATCTAGGAGAACAAATTTAATCATTTCCTATTATATCCTTAAAGATGAAATAATTAAGAGAGAGAGAAGGAAGAGTAATTAATGAGTGTATGGGTAGTAATGAAATTTCAAACTAATATTAATTGTCTAACATTAGTATTAATGACATTTCTTAATATGTGTAATCATATCTTAAATGACTTATATAATGGAAAGGAGGGAGTATGTTGAAAATATCCAAGTTTCTTAGATTAAAGAATCCATCAAGTCCCGATGCCTTATGAGGCTATAATTAGAAAGTTCATGCTATTATGGCCCCAATCAATTGTTTTCAATGTCCTTGGAAATAATAATTAAGTCACCAAATCCTGGCTTGTAACTGCACAGAGTGTACTTAAAGAATCACCTTCCTAAGAAGTAAGATCAACCAAGATCATTTTCTTACAAATCACCATTATCTGTTTATCAAACTAAGTATGAAATTTGAAACTACGTGCAATGAAAGTAAAATTTTAAACTTGAACCCAAATACAAAATCAAGGCAGCAGTTAGATACATACTGTGTAAACGTTCAAGCAGTTAGATACACGTTGGCATTAAATTTGACATATATATCAAATTCATTATTTTACGAAAAAGTAAACCTCTGCTGTGCAATAGGAAACCTAATATTAGCAGTCTCCCGAAAACACTTCCCACTGTCCACTCTTTCATTTATGTCGTTCACGTCTTGTTTTCAAATACCTAGGATCATAGTCCAACAGGTCTCCATTTCTTCAAATTCCCCCATATAGTCATATACGATGTAAGTTATGGAAATTATCATTTTCAAGCAAATATTGCTACAGAAAAGAAAAAGAAAAAACAAATACCACAATGAGAATGATGTTTCTGAAAAAAAACCAACAAAATCAATACATATTTATTGAAATCTTTACATACATTCAATTAAGGCATTTAATTATGTTTACAATAGAAAAGTAAATGACAACAAATCTAAAGGCAATACCCTCATAGCAAGATAGTGACCACGGTGTGCAAGTTCATATATGGCTGCCACTTTTTCCGTTGTTTCCATTTTAGTACGCACAATCCCTTGTGACGGTTTTGTCCATCAAGGACCCAAGATGCGTGAATCAAATTTTTTTGCCAATACCATAAACCCACGAACGTATGAAACAACAAGAATTATAGGGTTTCTTGGATCTGATTCAGGAGGAAGATTTTCAAATTCTGCGATTGGATCTGTTATGGACATAATATTTTCTGCTTGTGGGCTCTGCAGTCGAAGACAAAGATGCCATTAGGAAAACCGATTGAAATGGATGAGAAAGGTGCTAGGGTTTGGGGAAGAAAAGGGAACGAGGTTTTGACGTGTTGAAAATGATATTTAAGAAATGTATGGCGGATGGATTAATTTTTTGGCATCGGATGAATATATAAGAATTTAGCAATAAACTTACCGTGGTACGCTTGGATTTGCCGCGTTGGGCTTCAGCTGGTTGATATTGGGCCACCAATACAAAAATTGGATCTAATGATGTGGGTTGTAGTTTATAAATATTGAGGGGTCCTTAACACTAATATACAACAATTAGAAAGTAATTACAAAAATAAAACACACACAAAATAATTACAAAAATAACACAATAATTTCAAACAATTTAATTTCACATTAATAAGGAACCTAAAATCAAGGCTGCCATAATTCAAAATTCAAATCATATGGATGAAAAAAAAAAAAAAAATCTCGCGTCTGTCTTCATCCATCCGCCTCCTCCCTCTCCTCTCTCCTGCCTATCACCACCCCCAGCCGCCGGCTCCCCTCCCCTGGCCGCCGGCTCTCCTCCCCTGGCCGCCGCCTCCCCCGCCCCCGCCGGCTCCCCTCCCCTGGCCGCCGCCTTCCCCGCCCCGCCGGCTCCCTTCCCCCAGCCGCAACCTCCCTCCCCCTCCTTCAGATCTCCCCTCCCCATGTTTCAGATCCTGCGAAAAAGAAAGGGGTGGAAAGCAAGCATTAACTGTCAGATTATATTTTATTTAACTTCAACAAAAGTATAAAACTGCCAATGAGGAGAAGAAGAAGAAGAAGAACATTCGCCCTACAAACATAAGTAAATGGTAACCAACCATTAATACGCATGTAACCAACCTTTAATACAACGGTAGTCAAATCTTAATACAAAAGGTAACCAAACTGAAATATAAAGGTAACCAACCTTTAATACAGAGTTAACCAACCTTTAATATAACAGTAACCAAACTTTAATAGAAAGGTAACCAAACTTTAATACAGAGGTAACCAACTTTTAATATAACAGTAACCAAACTTTAATAAAAAGGTAACCAACATTTAATATACATGTAACCAACCTTTAATACAAATATAGCCAACCTTTAATACAACGGTAGCCAAATCTTAATACAAAAGGTAACAAAACTGTAATACAGAGGTAACCAACCTTTAATACAAAAGTAACCAAACTTTAATACAGAGGTAACCAAACTTTAATACAGAGGTAACCAACCTTTAATATAAAAGTAACCAAACTTTAATAGAAATGTAACCAAACTTTAATACAGAGGTAACCAACATTTAATATAAAAAGTAACCAAACTTTAATAGAAAGATAACCAAACTTTTATGAATATTTGGTTACACACAAAAATTAAAATGGTTACCTCTGTATAAACATTTAGATACCAATTGAAATATAAAAAAAAGTTTACTCTATTAATTTTTTTTTATCACTATTTGGTTACACACAAAACCTAAAATGGTTACCTTCGTATGAAAGTTTGGTTACTAACTAGAATATAAAAAAAAATGTTTACTGTGTTAAAAAAAAATATGCAACGAGTGGAGGAAGGGGAGAGGGTGGGGGGTTGTGGTGGAGGGGAGGAGGGACGGGGGTGGGAGTGGGGGTCGGTGGCTGGGGGAGGGGGAGGGGGGAGGGAGGCGAGGCGGCCAGGGGAGGGGAGGTGGCCGGGGGCTGGAGTGGGGTCGGCGGCTGGGGAAGGGGGAGGGGGAGGCGGGAGGGGGCAGGCAGGGGAGGGGAGAGCTGGAGGAGGGGGAGGGAGGCGGGAGAGGGGAGGCGGCCGAGGGCGGGAGGGGGAATCTGCGGCTGGGGGAGGGGGAGGGAAGATCGGCGGCTGGAGGAAGGGGAGGGGGAATCGGCGGCTGGGGGAGGGGGAGGGAAGATCGGCGGCTGGAGGAGGGGGATGGAAGATCAGCGGCTGGGGGAGGGGGAACCGGCGGCTGGAGGAGGGGGGGGGGGGGGGGAACCGGGGGGTGAAGGAGGGGGAGGGGTAACCGGCGGCAGAGGAAGAACATGGAGATGATGGAGCCAGAGCAGAGTAAAATGCCGGTTAGGATCGTGGGAAGAGATATTTTGGCTATGCAATCCCTTAAATTAAGGACTTACAGTTATATTAATATTGTAAATAAAAATAAAAACTGTAATATTATTGTAATTATTTTATAGAAGTATGATTTTTGTAATTAATTTTAAAAATGTACTAATATATGTAATTTACCCAATATTGAGCTATATTACCCTATACCTCCACGTTTGTAAACAATCCACCTGCAAGCACCACAACTGTTGAGAAATATATTTTTGACAAGAAAATAAAAATTAAAAGCAATTTCAAATATAAAAAAACATAATTAATAAGAGAGTGTTTGTGAATTTTCAGTCCAAAAAATAAAGGTTCAATTTTTCCAATAAATTCCTATATTGTGTTATTGTTTCTCTTCTGCACATACAAATTTTTTGTTAATTTTGTTTCCTTTGTATATTTGCTTCGTGAATTTTTAGTTCAAAAAATAAAGGCTCAATTTTGCTTTACCAAACACTGGTCAAACAAACTGTGTGATTGTTTGACCAGTGTTTGTAAAAAAAAAAAGATGGAAAAATTGAACAAATTCACAAACAAACATACAAGGAAAACAAAATTAACAAAAAATCTATATGTGCTTTGATTAAACAGAGGAGAAACAATAACACAATATAGGAAGAAGAGATCGTCAAAAATGGATAGATGATTATATGAAGACTTTCTCCTCCAATAGATCAGAATAAAAACTATCTTCAAGAGCACAAAACATGTTATGCAGAAACAACTTGAAACAAGATCTGCTAAGAAAAATATTCCTGAGACGTCAAAAAACCTATTTTCCAGAGATCAGAATAAAATCTATTTTCAAGAGCACAACACATGTAATGCAGAAACATTTTGAAACTAGATCTGCCAAGAAAAATATTACTGAGAACTAAAACTAACACAAGTTTATCAGATTTTCAGGAGCACAACACTTGTTATGCAGAAACAACTTGAAACTGGATCTACTAAGAAAAATATTCCTAAGAACTAAAACTAACACAATAGTTTGAGAGAGATGGCCATCTTTGGGTAGAGTTTACAGATACTAACATATGAGAGAAATGAAATCCTTGGGTAGAATTTACAGATACTTCTATATATTGGCCCTTGCGATTTTCAAGGGTCAACTTTGACTTAGTAGATAAGCAATATTCCATCCTTTTCATTACATAAGTAGTCGTTTAAAACATAATCATATATATTAAGAAATTTTATTAATTTTAATATTAAATAATTAATATTAATTTAAAATTTTATTACTATTTATGCACTAATTAATTACTTTTTACCTTCTTTCTTAATTACTTTATTTTTTTAAGCATAAAATAGAAAATAATTAATTTTTTCTTTTAAACATATATAAAACACTAGCGGTAACTCATGCCTATGGCACTGCTACCACTGCCGATTGAAAGATGAGAATGAGGAATTAGAGGAATGACTATTCAACTTTTGCAAATTAGAGGAATGACCAAATGAGAAAGCAGTATAGCAAAGGCATAGAAAGTAGGCGCAAAGAACTGTTACCAATGACGACATGGAGTTGTATAGAAAGTAGGATCCTGATATATGAGTATGCCTGTATAAGCATCAGATTATACACAACTCCATTAATTATAAATAATAATAAATAAACAGGAATCAAAACCAAAATATAGCTCCACATGGATGATTGAGACTGCAAAGAAACATGAAAAAAAAGACTTGGTCTAACAGTTTATACATAAGGATTAGCCGCTATGTTACTACAAATACCCAAAGCAACAGACTTGTCTACTATGAATACTCTAAAATTGTAAGTTAGACAGACCCACAGACAAAGCAAAAACCAGGATATGGATGCATATGGATGGATTACCAGGATCTCTAACTGATAAGGCCAAGCAGAGTTAGTTCATTCAGAGAGGTACTCCCATACTTACATACTCTAGAGCCTAGACATGCCCACATACATTAATAGATTAAGATGTGAGAGTGATTGAATTTCTTCTACAGTGAAATTAGATACATAACATTTCTTTAATAAAAAATAAAAAAAATCATTTAGAACCAATGGCCGTATTGTAAAATAATACAATAACCAATATAATTTGAAGCATTAACATAAAATGGACCATTTCTTTGATTATCAAATCCTTAAAAAAACCACCTACATTAAATTTTCAACAGCCTAATTACATTCCAATATAAAACAAAATCATAACTTTTCTTTGTTTCCCCATCAAATAAATAGTCACTCAGTACATTAGAGTCTCATTTAACTTTGTAAATCATACTAAGTTTTGCATGAGAAGCTAGGACACATTTAAAATTATCCAATAGGTAATGTCAAGAAGAAGACACATTTAAAGAAAAAGAACAACAATAACTACAACAATAATAATCATCATCAAATGGGACCTCAATTTGGGATGGACGAAGTAGGAGTTTGATTTTTCTACAATAATATGCTATCAAAAACCCACCATCCTGCTCCACCTGATTTCAAGTACCCCACCCAAAAAATAAATTGAGATTTGATTAAAGAGGCAAAATTTGATTTGAGAGTCACCGTGCAATATCATAATCAAGTACCAAATTTCATTTCATTCAAATAACTACCGATTTTGAACTTTAATCACATTAAATTCAAACTTCATTTGAATTTTTGACTTTGAACTCTCATTTTACAGCAGAGATCGCATTAATAAATCTGTACCTTTTGATAAACAAAATGTCAGCATCTGAAGCTCACTTACAGTACACCACAGTCATTAATAAATATGTACCTTTTGAAGAGATATATTCTCGGTAATGAAAAATTCACCATGAGGATCATCAATCACTCCTTCATATACCCACCTAAGAATTATTCACTCCACCTTAACAAATAACTTAAAGTAGAGTGAACATGTTGTGGTACAAAAAAAGACAGCAGTAGTGAATAGTAAATTTTGAAGAATGTAACATAAGACAACTTTTTCAAAGCAAGTTTATAGACCACGACTAACAGAAAAGCAGAGCTTTCCAGCAAGTTTATAGTCCACAACTTTTTCAAAGCAAGTTTATAGTAAATTTTGAAGAATGTAACATAAGACAACTTTTTCAAAGCAAGTATTATAATTCTCTATTGAAAAATCAAATGAGCATCTTTCTCCAAGAATATACATTTCATGAAGTAGCTTTCCGAATAAATAACTGCAAAAATATGCAGTTACAAATAAGTACTCTGATAAATGGATAAAATAACTCCTTATAAATATTTTTCATCAAGTACCTTCCCAGTATGACAAAATAAGCAGAGCTTGCAGATTGCATCATCTTTTCCAGCAGTGACCTCACTACATGATCACCAGCCATGTGCTTAGCCTGGAAACAGAAATTATTGTTAGACAACTACTATCAGAGAGGAGAGTTTAGCAATCAAGACAATAAATTAGAATTTAAATTTTCGAGGGTAGGGTGGTGGGGGGGAATGAAACCATAATCCTTGAATAGAAAGCCTTCCAACTCAGATTGATGTTCAAGTTGTGCCACCATAGCCTGGTAATCCTAAATTACGTAACACTTGTTAGACCATCAACCAAATGATCCTGTTCCACACTCTAGTTTACCCCGCACATGTGGACGTGGTAGAGCTCGTGAGGACATCCCGCCAACATCTCAGCCACGTAACATCCCGTCAACATCTCAGCCACGTGACATCCCGTCTTCATCTCGAACAGTGCAAGGTGATGTAGAGACAGATTATATGGACAATGATTCATCTCAGTTTTGTACTCCGCATCATTTGGTATATACACAGCCATTCCCAAGTCCACTTCCATCAGTAGGTGGAGTTCCATCAAACTATCAAATTTTTCCCTCAATGCAACACGAGTCAACATTTTCCACACCTCCAGCTGCACAACATGTTGAGACACCATCTACATACATTAGGGGACCACGTAGAGGACCTCTGAGAGAGGCTAGAGATAGAGGGAGACCATGTGGCACACATGACCGGGTGCATAGATAGATAAATCATTTGGTTGTATTTAGTATTGAAATTGTATCTATATATGTTAGTATTTTATTTTTTAAATAGATTATTCTTCATTTGGTTTATAAGTAACTATATATGTTATACTTATTTTTTGTTTATGAAACTTTTTTAAAAAATAAAAATTATAAATTTAGGCGTTGAAAGAGTCTTTTCTTTAAAAAATAAAATGGCATTCAACGCCATTCAGATTGGCGTTGGAGTGTGTATTTTTTTAATCAATTAAAAAATAAATTCGTTTTTAAAATTTTGTTTAAAAACTAAATTCATTTTAAAAAAACGAATCAATTTTTTTAAGTATTTTAATTTTTTTTTATATTTATGAAAGGTTTGTCAGGTTGGGTAACCGACGTGAATCAATTATATCTATTATATATTATTTTTTTTCTTATAAAAAAAAAACGAAAAATTTGAAAGCCATTTAAGCTAGCGTTGGAATGTGCACTTTTTTTTATAATTAATTTAAAAAATAAATTCATTTTTTTTTAAATTAAAATTTATTTTAAAAAAATTAAACAATTCGTTTTAAAAACTAAAAATTTAAAATTTTGTGCGTTTGAGTATTTTAAAAAAGGAAAAAAAAAAAAAAAAAAACCTAACGCCATTTTGATTGGCTTTGAAGGTTGAAAAAAAAAAATTCCATGTTTGGGTGGGTTCAACGCCATTCATAATGGCGTTGAAGTGTTTTTTTTTTTTTTTTTGTTTTAAGAATAAATTTATTTAAAAAAAATAAATTATTTTTTTTAAAAATAAAATAAATAACTCACTTTTTTTATAATTAATTTAAAAAATAAATTCATTTTTTTTAAAATTAAAATTTATTTTAAAAAAAATAAACAATTCGTTTTAAAAACTTAAAAAAGGGAGAAAAAAAAAAAAAAAAAAAACCTAACGCCATTTTGATTGGCTTTGAAGGTTGAAAAAAAAAATTCCATGCTTGGGTGGGTTCAACGCCATTCATAATGGCGTTGAAGTGTTTTTTTTTTAATTTTGTTTTAAGAATAAATTTATTTTAAAAAAAATAAATTATTTTTTAAAAAAATAAAATAAATAATTCATTTTTTTATAAAAATTTTTTTATAAAAAATGAATTAAGATAGATAAACCAATTAATTAATAGTTAATCTTCCAACGCCATTTTAAATGGCGCTGAAATTTCTATTTGAGTGTCAACGCCAATTTGATTGGCTTTGAGGCTATGAATCAGAATGTGCGAACTTTTTGGCTACAATTCAGAAAGTTGAACAAGAAAGAGGCCATCCCTGGAAACCACCCTGGGTTCAGGGGTAAAGTCAGAAAAAAATTCAGTGGGATCAAAATTGTTATTAAACTATAAATAATTTGACAGGAGTTCGGGAGCAGCGTCCCTGAGCCAATTTTTTTTAATATTTTTATACTCTCGGGTCAAATATACATATATAATATATATTATATTATAATGATAATATAATAACTAATAATATATGGTATATATACATTATATTGACTCATAATAAATTTTTCTAATCACAACTGTTCATAAATAATTAATTCATTAATTATTTTGAAAAATAATATAAATTAAATTATTATTTAGTTTAAAAATATTATAGAAAGAGATACATATATTTAGGATATATAAGTCATGTGATTAAAATTTGATTGAGAAAGTTATAAAATTTTAATTTGACCCCGTATAATAAAAAATTATAAAATTTGAGTGGGGGTCAATTTATATATAATACTTAAAATTTTTAAAATTTATCCTACATTATAAAACAATTTTTTTTTAATAGAATCAATTGACACCCCACTATGGTCCACGTAGCTTCGCCACTGGGTGGGTTCAGTGTAACCAATAATAAGTTAACCGTAGTTGGACTAAGGTCTAACCGTAATGGGGACAGTGCTTGTAAATATTTTGAAATGGTTTTACTAATTTTTATTGATTCAAGTGATCATATATTTCACACCATAAAACATCTAGGTTATGTTTATTTGTAAAAATTATATTTGAGATTGAATTATTTATATTAATTTAATATTATTTTGAACTATATTTATCTCATGATAAGAGATTAATGGTCCTTCAAATAGTCATATGGACTATTTTTTATCATTATTAAAACTATTTATGAGGGATTATATAATCCCATGATGAATTTGGGATTGATAGTTCCACTCATTTTAAGTTATTAAATGACTTTATGAGACTAATTGTTCAACATGAATGGACTAATAATCCATCATCATGGAATAAAAAAAATAATTTTAAATTAATACAAATAATCCAATCACAAGTATGTATTTTGTAAACAAACATAATCCTAGGGAATTGATATTTTCATACTATTTTTTAATATTTTTACACGGTAAATTCCACATATATAGTCTATGTCGTTATATATTTATAACAACATTTTTCGTGGAGTACACTGTATAAAAATATTAAAAAATAATATAAAAATATCAGTTTCCAACATCTATTCCAGTCACTTTCACTATTTTGCTTTTTAATGTGTTGTGCGTGCCTTTCATACTTTATCATGCTCATGACTTTGAATTAGTTGATAACTAGATACAACCCCGCGCGTTGCGGCGGAATTATTTGTTTTATTTAAAAAAATTAAAAATTAAAAATTGTTTAGATTAATTACCAATCAATTTGAGATAATATAAAATAAAATTATGGGATATAATATCAATTTAGAATTGATGCAATTTTGGGATATAATATCAGTTTAGATTTGTATTTATGAGATAATATTAAAAAAAAAATTGTCTGATTAAGGAATTTAAAAATTAAAAAAATTATGCATGAATTTTTTTTGTAAATAAAGTTCTAAATCCCAATAATGGGATAATATTACATATTTTTTTGCTTGAGAATTATTTTTAAAAAAATTAAAAATTCAAATTATTGGATAATATCATATATTGGATAAACTTTACTGGGATAATATCATATTGAGAATTCAAATTATTGGATAATATCATATATTAGAGTAGAGAAAGATGACAATTATTGGATAATATCATATAAAATTATTGGGATTTTAATTGGATAATATTCTAAACTTAATTAATTTGATAAAATCAAATTGAGATTGCTTAAATTATGCAATATTTTTTGTGGTAGAGTTATTTGCAATAATTTTGGGAGGTAAAAAACAATAATATTATATGTACAAATCCGAATGTATTGGATAAAGTAATTATGGATTTAGTTTCGAATCCTAATGCAATATTTACGAAGAAGTTTTATTTTTGGTTGGGAGAGTTGCCAGAAGTTGGGGATCTAATAATATTATCAGATAATTAATATTATATGTAAAAAAAATTAGAAATTGTTGCATGACAGTCATACCATGGATTTGATGCAATTTTGTAATCGCAACATATTTATTGGTTATATTACAATTTTATTGTGTAATTATGGAATTAATATTATTATTTTTGTGAGATAAAATTATTTTTTATAAGTTTAATACATAGGCGTGAATTGTATGAGTTAAAATAATTTTATTGTCTGTGAGAATAGTCTGAATGTAAAAATAATTATTTTTATGGTGAGTATGGTCTGATTTTTGAAAGCCAGAAAAATATAGAAATATCCGATTGTGAGATGTGATATGTATATCGAATTAAGATATGTTGAATTATTCTGTATATGTGAAATAATTAAAAAAATGGGTGTATTAAGGTTTCACTGAAAGTGCAAGCTGCGAGTGACATTTCCAGTAATGTTTCATCATAGAGCGACTCGTGGCATAAGTTTAGATTTAACGTGGGATTGAGATAAATAGTATAATATTACGCTGTAATATAATTAATGTTGTTATATAAGTGTAAATAAATTGTATAATATTACCTTATAATATCATTAAATTAGTAATGATAACATTTTTGCAGTTGAGATTAACAGAGCACTTGAGATTATCAAAACAGTTTAGATATGTACTGATTTTGTTTTTAGGACATAATAATTATGTTTGAACATAATTAAATTTAGATTTGCAGTGATCGTGTAGATTATAACATACATTATAAAAATAATTTTGTTATTATTTGTGTGTGGTATAATATTATAAATGGTATATAATGGTTAGTAAATTGTATTTTTTTTACTTGTTTAAGGTATAATATGTAGTATAATATTATAAAATACGAAAAACAGGAGTAATTGTTCAGCTCAATTTTGTTATTATTTATTTAATAATAATATGTATGATATAATGTAAAATATAATATTTTAAATGGTATATAATATTTTAAAATTCCAAAAGCCGGATTTAATGGGTAATTATGATTAGTAATTTGAAAAGTAAGTTATATGTATGGTATAATTATATAAAATGTATAATATTAGAAAATTATAAAAAGTGGAGTAAATTCCCAAAATCGTAATAAAGATTGAGGGTATTAAATACGTAAGACATGTGTTTCATTGTGAGAAAGCCACTTGTCAAGCAACGGTGTTATGTACTGCATTTTAGTATATATAATAAATAATAAATTTTAATAGTTATAACTACAATTGGTATATTATATGTAAATATATAATTAAAAAGTAAATTTATAAAAGTAATATTTTTTTTTCTTTTTATTGAAACTCAAAAATACAAAAAAAAAGAAAAAATTTAAATTTTCTATTAAAAACTCATAAGCAATACAAAAAAAATTAAAAAAATTTCTTCTTCTTTTTGGTTATAATTTAATTTTTTATTCTTTTCTTTTTCCTCCAAAAGTCAAAACAAAGTGTTAATCCGGAAACTTCACATGTCTCTATATACCAATCAGCTATATATACTACTCCCTTCTATACTAGGCACTAGCCTTTCTATTCATATTGCAACTCACCAAAAAAAAAAAAAAACTAAAACCCCTTAATTATTTTTCTCATCTCTCTTTCTCTCAAATAAATTATCACTATCGATAAATCAAATTCAGCAATCAAATTTTTATAACGTCCATTGCGAGATTTAATGGACAAAAATAAGTACAATGAAGATCTACTTTCGATAAATCAAGATATGCTTTCTACCACAGTAATAACTATGACCATGCCTTTGTGGCTTTGTCCTATCAGTCTCAGTCTTGAAGTTTAGGAATAGTTCTTCCATACTAAAATTTAGAAATAAAAACCAAAAATCTAAGAAAATAAATTATTTTTTTTATCTTTAATTTCATTTCAAAATCTTTTTATTTATATTTTACTATCATATAACTATATACTTATCACTATCTCTTATTCCTATACAATTTTTAATTTCGTTAGTGTTTTTTAAAATTCATATTCTTTATAACAATAATATTTGATAATATTATAATTAATATATTAGTATATGTTGGGTTGAGATAGTTTGGGTCCGGGTTTGGATCGGCCCACTCTAAGATATGCAGTTGGTCCATACTAATTATTGGGTTGGGCCTGGAAGAATTAATTCGTTGGACTCTTTATTTTGTTGGAGGGGCTGTTTGGAAGAGGAAAAGCCAGCCTACTTGGAATTTGAAGAGTTTGCTTGGGGAATAACGGTTGTCTGAAAGAGAGACGTTTATTTGGTTGATTAATGCTGGCAATTATGGCTGCATGGGCATATAAAAGGGGAACAACAGGAAAGAAAAAAGACTACTGATTACTTACTTATTGACTTACTATTCACACAGAACCAATTTTCCAGCATACAAGCTCTCTACTATCAAAGAATCCTGTAAACACCATTATTATTTTAGTGAATTACTCTCTTTCCCCGTGGTTTTTTCCCGATTTGGGTTTCCACGTAAATCTCTTGTGTCTTTACAGTAATTTCTTTGAATTAATTGCGTTTGGCGTTTGATTTCACTCGTTATTTTGTGATTTAAACGGGTGCTACAAAATTTGGCGTTAACATTGGCGCTAGAAGGAGGGGCGGTTCTGTTTGAAAAATCACAGTTGAAATAAGAAGCAAGTTTAGCAGGATTATGGAGTATCAGAATAACCATGTGGAGCGGACAGGTTCATCAACACCAACGGTTAGAGGCTCGGTGAAGGATAGATTGGGTCCTTCCCATCAAAGGGGAGGATCGATGGCGTCGCACTCTAACTCAGTTCGTCAACGGTTGTCTTCCTTTGATTCTCCTGGTTTGGGACATGACAGGGGAACTATTCGTCAAGATTCTGTTCGGGAACACACGGCTGGAGGAGAAGATCTCCATGAGCAAAGGGAGTCTATCAAGAGACAGAGGATTAAAGCGGCAGAGGAGGCTATGTTATCTCTTCAACATCAGCAAGAAGGGTGGGCTGTTCTACTGACAGAATTGAAAAGGGATGAAGAGCCTCAGAACACAATACAAGGGTCTGGAATACAGACACCCCAGAGTAGAGGGGTTCGGGGACGGGTGAATGACCCACCCACATCACAATATGGAGTCGGAAATAGCTATGGCCCACCAAAGCCACGATCGGAGCAAGCAGGTGGGGGGCCGACCCCCTTTCGGGATAGGGGATCCACTTATTCAGATCGGAGGAGGCGTTCACCATCTCCCCAAAGACGTCATGCCCGAAGTAGGAGCCCGAGGAGAGGTTCGGGGTATGAGCCCGATGATCGAGAAATCAGGAGCCCGATGAGAGGTTCGGGGTATGTGCCTGATGATCGGGAAAAACGGAGTACAATGAGAGGTTCGGGGTATATGCCCGATGAAAGAGAAATCAGGAGCCCGATGAGAGGTTCGGGGTATGTGCCCGATGATCGGGAAATACGGAGCCCGAGGAGAGGTTCGGGTTATATCCGTGATGATCGGGAAGTTCGTAGCCCGAGGAGGAATTCAGGGGCTGAACCTGATATTCAGAAAGCTAATGATAGTGATGATCCCTTACTGAAAAGGATGGTAGAATTGGAACGACAACTGGCCGAAGTAAAGGCAGTAGCAAAGCCCACCAATACCAATTCTCCATTCTCAGCTGTGATCAATATGGAGAAGGCTGATCCGAAGATGAAGCTGCCACCATTGGAGTCTTTCGATGGCACTGGAGATCCATACGACCATACCAACTCTTATGAGATTGTGATGGGGTACTACAACCATTCAGATGCAGGGATGTGCAAGATTTTCATAACCACTCTGAAGAAGGCAGTAAAACAGTGGATTGTGTCTCTGCCGTCGGGAAGCATTAATTCATGGAAGGAGCTGTGTGATAAATTCCATGACCGGTTCGGCAGCAACAAAAGAAGGGGTAAGCTGACTGCATCGTTGATGCAAATCAAACAAAAGGGAGATGAGACCCTTGGCCAGTACGTGCAAAGATTCAGGGAGGCAGCAGGGGTCGTAGTAAACCTGGATATGACCCAGGCGTTGGGCTTCTTTACAACGGGTTTGGACATCTACAGATCAAAGAAGCTAATGAAGAATATAATGTTCAAACCACCGAAGGATCTGGCAGATGCTTATGAACGAGCCGAGAATTTCATTGTCATTGAGGAGGCCATGACTACTTTGTCCAAAAATCAGAGGGGATCTGAACAATACAAACCTAAAGAAGGAAAGTCGGATGTGATGGATAGGTTGGGCCCGAGGGGAAATAATCAGGCAAATAGACCACCCATCCAGAATAGGTTTGGACAAAAACAATTTACTCCCCTGAATACTGATCGGGTGCAGGTGCTGAATGAAATCAAGGGTACACAATTTTATGAACCCCCTCGGAGTAAAAGGGGTTATGAAGGATTTCAAAATCAGTTCTGTGAGTACCATCAGAATAGAGGACATAATGCTGAAGGATGTCCAGACTTAAAGAAGTTGATTGAGAAAAATATACAAAATGGACGACTACAGCACTTTGTAGCCGGGCAAACAGTCCCACAAGGGGTTCGGCCCCAAAAGAATAATCAGAATGAGGCCAGTGGGAGTCAGCCGAGACGAGTCATTGATGTCATAAGTGGAGGTATGCCCATAAAGTCATCGGAAAAACGCAGGAGATCCACCTCGGATGCGGTGATGGCTGTAGCAGAACAGCCGATTAAAACAGAACGACTATATTCGGGGTCGGTGATTTCATTTTCAGATGAGGACTATACAGTTGACTCAGTTGAACCTCATGAAGGGGCATTGGTGATAACTGCCCAAGTAGGGCCCGTTGATATGAAAAGAATTATGATTGACAACGGGTCTTCGGTTGATGTTTTATACAGTCATGCTTACCAACGCATGAACCTGGAGGGAATTAAGCTGGAGGTTGGCCAGGAATCTCCATTATATGGGTTCGGGAATGAAGCGGTGCCAGTAATCGGTACAATTGAGCTGCCCATGGTGTTCGGGGAGTCTCCCAGACAAGTGACAGTCAATGTCAAGTTCTTCGTGGTGCAAGTAGATTCGGCTTACAATGCCATTCTTGGAAGGACGACTTTGTCAGCACTCCAAGCAGTTACTTCAATTGCCCATTTTAAAATGAAGTTCCCTACCCCACATGGAGTCGGGGAAGTCAAGGGAGATCTGGACATTGCCAGAAGATGTTATAGGCATACTCTTACAGCACCAGTGATCGGGGTCAGCAAAATGAGACAAACTTTGACAGTAGATGTTGAGCCGTTCACGGAGGGACTTACTGAGCCATTGGCCTCTCCAGCTGAAGAGACTGAAGATGTGCAGCTTATTCCGGGGAATACCGAGAAGCTGATTAAAATAGGGGTCGGGTTGCAAGATACTTTAAAAAGGGGGTTAATTGAACTACTCAGAACTTATGCTGATATCTTCGCCTGGACACCCCGAGATATGCCTGGGATGGCAGAAGACGTGGCCATTCACAAGCTATCCGTTGATCCCGAGAAGAAGCCTGTCTTTCAGAAGAGGCGTATTTTTGCTCCCGAACGCCAGAAAATAATTGATGAAGAAGTGGGAAAGTTATTGGATGCCGGGATTATTGAGGAAATTGAATACCCGGAATGGCTTGCAAATGTTGTGCTGGTCCGCAAACAAAATGGGAAATGGAGAGTTTGCATAGACTACACGGACCTAAATAAAGCATGCCCGAAAGACTTCTATCCTCTACCCCACATCGACCAGCTGATCGATGCTACTTCGGGGAATGTCATACTCAGCTTCCTGGATGCCTTTTCGGGATACAACCAGATTTTGATGGAGAAGCAAGACATCCCGAAGACATCATTCATTACTCATCGGGCTATTTATGCATATAACCGGATGACATTCGGGCTGATCAATGCCGGTGCCACTTATCAGCGGATGATGAACAAAGTCTTCCGAAAACAAATTGGTCGGAACATGGAAGTTTATGTGGATGATATGATCGTTCGGAGTGCAAGGGTGCATGACCATCTGAATGACTTGGAAGAATGCTTTCAAACAGTTCGTCATCATAATATGCGGTTGAATCCTACCAAGTGCACCTTCGGGCTCGGTGCAGGCAAATTTTTGGGTTATTTAGTCAGTAAGAGGGGGATAGAGGCTAACCCAGAAAAAATTAAAGCAGTTATTGATATGAAGTCCCCAAAGACATTTAAGGATGTGCAGAGATTGGCAGGTCGGATAGCTGCTCTTCGGCGATTCATGTCACGATCGGCCGAAAGATGTTTGCCTTTCTTTGACACTCTTAAAGGGCCGAAGAACGAGAAATCGTTTCACTGGACTTCGGATTGTGAGGATGCATTCCAGAGCATCAAGAAATATCTGTCTTCGGCTCCGTTGCTGCAGAAGCCAATTAACCGGGAGGTACTTTATGTGTATTTGGCTGTAAGTGCATTGGCTGTTGGTGCTGTCTTGATTCGAGAAGAAGGAGGCCGACAGAATCCGGTCTACTATGTTAGTCATGCCTTGAGGGATGCAGAAACGAGGTATGCCAACTTAGAGAAGTGTGTCTACTCCCTGGTGATAGCTAGCAGAAAGCTAAGGCATTACTTCCAGGGTCGGGTGATAATTGTTTATACCGACCAACCCTTAAAGAAGATTCTCCAAAAGCCCGATGCATCGGGAAGGATGGTGGCTTGGGCTGTTGAGCTAAGCCAGTTCACGATTGAATACCGTCCTCGGACGGCGATAAAGGGCCAAGCATTGGCTGATTTTATGGTGGAGTGCATGTTCTCCGAAGAAGAGTCAATCGGTTCTTCGGGATCGGATGTAGCACTGATAGCTGGGGGGCAGCCAGGTCCCTCTCATTCTTGGACTTTAAATGTTGATGGATCATCCACAGCAGACTTGAGTGGAGCCGGGGTAATTTTGACAAGTCCTGAAGGTTTCAGAGTCCAACAAGCAATCCGGTTTAAATTCAAAGCGACCAATAATGAGGCGGAGTACGAAGCTATATTAGCTGGCCTAAGATTGGCTCGAAGTTTGGAGGTCAGGAGCTTGCTGATCATGAGTGACTCTCAGCTTGTGGTAAAGCAGATTCAGGGAGAATATGAAGCTCGGGGAACAAGAATGACAAGGTATATGTCCGAGGTGAAGAGTGTTTTGCAATACTTCGTTTCTTATTCATTGCAAAACGTGGATCGGAATGATAATACTGTTGCTGATGCTCTGTCAAAGCTTGCTACTACCCCGAATGAGTCCTTATCGGGATCAGTATACATTGAAGAATTGATCGAACCTAGTATACTGAAGAAGGAGGTCAAGTGTGTGGAAAGATCTAATTGCTGGTTGACTCCTTATTTAGAGTATCTGGCCGAGGGTAAGTTGTCAAGTGATAAAATTTTGGCAAAAAAGATAAAATATAGAAGTGCATACTTTTGTTTGATTGATGGAGATCTGTTCCGAAGGGTGTATTCGGGACCCATGGCAAAGTGTCTAATCCCGTCGGAGGCTTCGTATGCTCTTCGGGAAGTGCATGAAGGAATTTGCGGCGACCATATGGGGGCCAAGTCATTGGCATATAAACTGATCCGTCAAGGATACTATTGGCCAACGATGTTTCGGGAAGCAAAGGAGTTTGTGCAAAAGTGTCCCAAATGTCAGTTGAATAGTTCTGTTGCACATCGGCCACCTGAAGAGTTATCATCAGTTCTTTCCCCAATTCCTTTTGCAGTTTGGGGTGTTGATCTGGTGGGGCCGATGCCGAAGGCCAAGGGACAGTTTTCCTATATGATTGTGGCAATAGATTACATGACCAAGTGGGTAGAGGCGAAGCCACTTCGGCGAATCACCGAGCAGGATTGCATTCATTTCCTTAAGGAAAATATTGTTTTTAGATTTGGGATCCCGATGGTCCTTGTATCCGACAACGGACTGCAGTTCGTAGGAGCTGAGTTCGAAAAGTTCTTATCTGATTTGGGGATTCAGCATCGAAGGGTATCGGTTGCTCATCCTCAAGCCAATGGACAAGTAGAGGTAACGAACAGAACTCTACTGAATGGGATCAAAAGGAGATTGGATGATGCTAAGGGAAGATGGCCCGAGGAGTTACCAAGTGTTTTATGGGCATATAGGACAACTCCCCGAACAACTACGGGAGATTCTCCTTTTCGTCTTTCATACGGGACTGAAGCCTTAATCCCGGTTGAGGTTGGCTCTCCTTCTTTTCGGAGAGTTAACTTTAATGAACTGTACAATGATCAGGGACTTCGGCTTAACCTTGATTTGGTGGATGAACTTCGGGATGCTGCAGTTATGAAGTTGGCCTTATATCAACAGAAAACAGCAAGGCACTATAATCGGAGAGTTAAACAAAGGCGTTTCGAAGTCGGGGATTTGGTTCTTAGGGAAGCAGAAGCATCTACCCCTTTGAACACGGGTAAGTTGATGCCAAATTGGGAAGGACCCTATGAAGTTATTGAAGTTGTAAAATATGGGACATATCGTCTTCGGGATATGTCTGGGTCCGAATTGAAGAATTTTTGGCATGCAACTAGATTCAGGAAGTATTTCCAATAGTCGGGTAGAATGTTTTAATTACTTGTACTTAGTTGGATTTTGAAGAAAATTTCAGTACATACTATATTGTTGCACAAGACATTAATAAAATCCTGAAATATTCATTGATAACATTGATGTGGATTACATGGAAGAAATAAAGAAAAAATACAAAGAAAAAAGTTTGCAGTTTGGGGTCAATTATTATCCTCGGGAGAGTCAGAGTCGGAATCGGAGAAAACTGAAGGGTCCACACCGGCTTTTGCTGCCTTTGCCACAGCAGCTTCAAAACCTTTGTGGAACTGTTTTAATATTTCCTCCAGCAGTTCGGGAGATGCTCTGTACTCTTCCAAGATCTGATAACGAAGTTCGGGGGTCCCAAGGCGAGCTTGTTCCCTTAGAATTTTGTTGGCGGTTTGTTGGCGTTGGATATCGGAGGCTAATTGAGCGTTCTGTTCTTTCAGCTTGGTGAGTTCTTCGGTTTGTTGCTGAAAGTTCTTCAATGTTTCAGAATTCTCTGTTTGTATTCGGGTGATCTCTTCTGTCCGTTGGTTATTGATGTCAAGAACACTCTCAAATTGTTGTTGGAGGTTCTCGTTGGATGTTTTGAGGTTGGTGTTCTCGGCGGTCAGTTCTTTGTTCTTCTTCTTCAAGGCCTTATACTTGGTCTTCATCTTTTTGGCCTTTGTGTCACTGTTTTCCTTCCTTGATTCCCGACCAAGGAGACGGCTGAAGGTGGCCAAGGCCTACATAGAGAATTATCAAGAAGGATGGTTAGAAATCTTTGAGAAATTTTTGGAATAACTTAAAAAGCAATTCTTACCCGGCCTTGATGAAGGGCGGTGGCATATATAAGCTCCCGATTGGTGTAGTCGTGGAATTCGTTATTATCGGCTCGGAAGTTGAAGCTGTTGTAGGCCGTGTATGGAAGGCTAGTGTTGGCTTCGTCCGGGAAAAAGGAAGGACGGGGTTCGTCAGTTGGTTGTTCCGGAGGCGGCTCGGTTGCAGAAGGATCAATTTCGAGTATCGGCTCTTGTGTGGGTTCGGCTTGCTCTACCATCGGTCGTTTCCCGGCCGATTTACTACTCTGACCCGGAATTGATTGGGGTTGATTGGATGTTCTTTCTTCGTTTGGATCAGTTGTTTGTTGTGGTGATGGTTCGGGGGTTGGAGTTTTATGTTGATCGGGCGTTTGCTTGGTCTTCTTATGCGTGCGGGGTCGGGATGAATCTGGTTGAGATTTGGAAGAGTGCGAAGTCTTTTGTTTTTTGGACTTCAGCATTTTTCGAAGCTCAGACTCAGATATGTCAAAAACACTCCGTTTTTTGGATATCTCCGGGCCTTTTCTTTTTGGGGCATCCGAAGATTGGTCGGCTGAAACTCTTGAAGTATCCGGAGGGTTTCCCGAAGAGGGTTGGACTTCAGTTTGGTTTGCAGACTCGGTTTGAATAAATGTTTGGGCTTCAGTCTGGGGGGCAGACTCTGTTTGTGGTTGAAGTTTTGTTTGTTCGGCTCCTTGAGCCAGAGGGTTTTCACCCGAAGTTACCGAAGAAGAAGAGTTTTTCTTTCTTCGGATCAGTGGTTCGGCAGGAGGTTCGGATTCTTCCGAAGAGGCTGGAGATTGAATGAAGACAGGCCCCTCCTGGGTCTGTCCTCGGGTGATCGGGGGAGGACTCGAAGCATTCCCTTCCGAGTTACGAAACAGCACTACTGCACGAAAGATGGATAAGGGTAAGATGCACAGATTAAAACAACTTAAACTCCATATGAATGACTCGGGTACTTACTTCCATGAGTGTAAAGCCAATTTTGGTCGGAAAGGAGGTTGTTCGGCCAGAAGTCGGTCGGCATGGAGGAAAGAAGTTTCTCGAGGTCGGCCTCCCGAACGTCCTCAATCTGATCAAATCCTAAAGACGCCTTGCTTGGTTCTCCCCAGGGAGGTAGTAGGACGGTATCCGTTCCTCGGATGAAGAACCAAGATGAGTGTCATCCTTTGTTGCTTTGAGGGGTGGCCATCCAAACCTTCCGGTTGGTGTATCGGGTTAAAACATTAAATCCCTTCTCTCTTGAATTGATGAGCTTGAAGTAGCTCAAGAACATATCTAGGGCCGGTTCGACCTCCTGATCTCTGCAATGGGCTATGAAGCAGATCAGGTGGATATAGGAATTGGGGACAAGTTGGGAGAACCCAATCCCTATGAACCCTAGAAATTCGGTAATAAAAGGATGGAGAGGGAATCGGACGCCATGTTGGAGAGTCAAGGATGGAACTCCTATCCAGCCCCCCTCGAGTTGCCAGTACATCCTCTCATGAGGTCGGGGAACTCGGAGCTCATACTGAAGCGGGATTTGATAATCATGGCGGAATGATTGAAGCTTGGCGGGGGTTACAGATGAAGGGGTGTTTGCTGCTAAAGCATCTCTATACAGTCGACGGACGGCATTCTCCTTCTCCCTATCAAATGTAGGTTGGGCTTGGGAAGAAAAAGCATGACCTTGAGCTGCCATGGATTCCGAGAAGAAAAACTTTTGGGGATTTTTCCAGACAAAGAAGGTGAGAGAAAAGGGGATTGCAGAGAGTAAGCAGTGTGTTAAGAAAGAAACTTTTTGGGGCTTTTATAGATGAAAATAATACATACAGGCGTCAGTTTTGGAGTATAGGGAGGCGCACGAAAACCAATAGGCGTCAATTTTGGGAGTGTAAGGAGGCGCATAAAAATTAAACGGAAGCAGCTTTGGGGGAACGTGATAGGGGGTTGATGATCGTGTGCCGGACGTGGGAAGTTAAGGCCTGTTTGGGTATAATCACTTACGAGGGAAATAAGAATGTTTGAATTACTCTCCTATTTAAGGCTCTTAAAAATAGGAGAGTGGGGGGCAATGTTGGGTTGAGATAGTTTGGGTCCGGGTTTGGATCGGCCCACTCTAAGATATGCAGTTGGTCCATACTAATTATTGGGTTGGGCCTGGAAGAATTAATTCGTTGGACTCTTTATTTTGTTGGAGGGGCTGTTTGGAAGAGGAAAAGCCAGCCTACTTGGAATTTGAAGAGTTTGCTTGGGGAATAACGGTTGTCTGAAAGAGAGACGTTTATTTGGTTGATTAATGCTGGCAATTATGGCTGCATGGGCATATAAAAGGGGAACAACAGGAAAGAAAAAAGACTACTGATTACTTACTTATTGACTTACTATTCACACAGAACCAATTTTCCAGCATACAAGCTCTCTACTATCAAAGAATCCTGTAAACACCATTATTATTTTAGTGAATTACTCTTTTTCCCCGTGGTTTTTTCCCGATTTGGATTTTCACGTAAATCTCTTGTGTCTTTACAGTAATTTCTTTGAATTAATTGTGTTTGGCGTTTGATTTCACTCGTTATTTTGTGATTTAAACGGGTGCTACAAAATTTGGCGTTAACAGTATAATATACTATAAAAAAAAATATAAAAAGTAAAATAATTGACAACATAACCTATACTTCGGAGTTCGGACACGATCATGAACGATTAAAGAAGTCTTCTTCTTAATGGCCACCACCTCGCATATTCTTTCTACATTTAAAACTCAATTACACTCCCTCTGTCCTCAAAGAGATATATAATTTTTTTGTTCTCAAAAAAATAAATTAAAATACATGAAAAAAAATTAGTATATTATTTAATGGGATCTATAAATATAAATAAAAAAAAGACTCATTATTTTATGTAATTTTGTGAAACTACAAAAGATAAATTTGAAAGAAAAAAAATTATTCTCTTTTCTCCATTTAAAAACGTACTTAAACCATCATTTTGAGAGCTAAGGGAGTAATAAAGCATGGGTCTCTTCAAAGTATAGCAACTTACTATAGATTAGTTTAACTCAATTAAATTTATAAATTGTTAGAGTTCTTACTGTGTGGCGCTAGTTTTACCTAATTAATGAAGAATTAATTTGTTACATATTTTTCACTCTCTGTTCAACAGTGTTCGATGAGTTAATAGTTTTATTAAGTAGTACGGAGAAATATAAACAAATGAACACTGTGGTTTATTTATTTATTAATTTATTTTTTATTTCTGTATTTACATGGTACTACTTTAATTTAGAGATTCTGTATATATAAATTTTTCAAACTTAGGTAAATATAGCCTATATTAATACACATTTTAGTTAAAAAAATTAAAGATGAAACAAATAAATATAGACATATATTTATGAGTCCTTCTACATGGACATGTTTTTTGGACATAGAAATTGGACATTTTCATGTTTGCTTGGTTTTTTTTTTTTTGTTGGTATATATCCAAACATATTTATACTATGAATTTAAAATTAAAAAAAATTAAAAATCCAAAAAAATTAGATATAATTTGGATATATATCAAAAAAAAGGTTGTATGGCCCATACAATCCTTTTTTTGATATATATCCAAATTATATCTAATTTTTTTGAATTTAAAATTATTTTTTTTTAAAAATCCATAGTATAAATATGTTTGGATATATATCAACAAAAAAAAAAACTAAGGGAACATGGGAAAAAATAGGGACCGGTCCAATTTTCCTGTCCAATTGGCCGGTCCGCCTGAACTTATTGTATATTTATATATCCACTACTAAGTTTTAACAAATAATATGCTTGATAACCAAGCTTCTCATGGTTCAATGGTAAAACAATTATTTATAAGGCTTTGGGTGCATGAGGTCTTGGAATTCAATCTTGACAAAATCAAGATTATTAAAATTTTGCTCAAATTACCAAAAAAAAAATTAATAATAATAAAAAATAATATGCTTGATATGTACCGATTTTTGAGCTTTAACTAAGAAATAGTCTTTTAGCAGTTCAATATATATATATATATATATATATATATATATATATATATATGGGAATTTTAGCTAAAACTCAGAAAGGGTCAGAACACTCTTTCTCTCTCCTTAAACAAATTTTCTTTTTCTTCAATTTATAATTCTTTTATGGAGCTTACAAATTTTATTGCTGTAGTAAAAGAAGCCTATAATATAGTGGGGTGTTATTTTTTACTTCTGGGGCATAAGAGGAATACTAGATGACGAAGGTTTAACATGAAACTTCGTAAAGTTGTTATTTTTCTGAACTTGCATTAGAGTTTGCTGATCAGAATGAAGAGTAAAACTGTGTACATTTCTGATTAAAAATTGGTCAAGTATTTGTGGTTCAAACAATTCATGGAAAACGAATAATATATATGTTATGAAAACTTGATAATTTAGATATTTTGTATGTCATGAAGTCTTACAGTGCACAGGGATGGTGTTATGAATCACATTGAACCAATGTCTAAACTGTGAGGTTCATAAATATTACTATTTAAAAAAATAAATAACGATCTAGTTAAAATAAATTAACCAACCAACCAACCCGTGCTTTACATTGCTAATATATGCTATTGGGTAATTTCCCATATCATTTTTCTAATTTAAAGTTTGCTACTCCCTCCGTAATTCATAAAGGCTCTGTTTATAAAACTTAGAAATATTAAGAAAGTATAACTGTTTCATGTTTACCCCTCAAAATAATAAGTTATTAGTTAAGTGGCAGTAACATAATAATGAAATATTGATGATAAATTTGAGACATTGTGTCATTTATACTCCTGGAAATAAAAAGGACTTATTTGTGAATAATTTTTATTTTTTTATTTATAGGTGAGACTAATTTTTTGGAACAGATGAAGTGATTTGTGAGTTGTGTGTACTTGGTGATCCACGCCAGTTTTCCATCAAGACAATTTAGAAATATGAAGGAATATTTGGCAGCCACTTATGATATTTTCATACGACTGGATCCTTGATTTAAGTAATTTAATTAATACAGTTATATTGGCTTTAGTTGAACAAATTATTAATAAAATTATTTATCTATTCAAGTGAGACTTTTGTATCAACCCGTTTTGTTTAATTTATTATGACGTCTTCAGTTCAGTTGTATTTAAGTAGAAAAATAACTGTTTTGCATGTCTCAGGTATGTTGAGTTTTAACTTTCGATTGTTTTATTGTATGATAATTTTGAACCTCTTCCAGGACTCTTTTTAGTAAATGTTTATGCTGCATTTTAGTTGCAAAAGTAACCTACCTGCAAGGGAGTAATTCTTAGGATATGCATTGCCCTCCCCTCATGGAGAAAAGCTGGGTTTACAACTTTACATGCAACAACGATTCACGAATCACTATTCTACTCCACTTTCAGCTAATGAAGCTTATATTTAGCTGCTGAGATATGAAATGTTGTATTATCCAATTCAAGAGTATTAGCAATCTTTTAAAAAACAGACTCGTGAGTATTAGCAATCTTTATAAAACATTATTACAACACTCTAAACTGTACAACTTTAGGGGTGTAAATGAACTGAATCGAGTATTGAATTGTTCATATTTGATTTATAAAATTTATCGAGTATGAAATAAAGTTTGATTGAAACTTGTTTAACTACCGAGTCGAGCACGATTTTGAATCGAGTCCGAGCAGTTTGAATTTTTCGAGCAAATATGATCTGAGTATCAATAAAAAATTACAATTTGTATAAATTCAACTAATTTATCAAACTTTAAAATTCGTTCATATTTGAATTGTTTATATTTCGAATCGAGTTCAAAATGAACTTTTGGTAGAGTGCGTACAAATCAAGCCCGAATTAGTTGGTTAATTTTACACCCTTACTCAAGGATACTAAGAAAAGAATAAGTATATTACGTGTTCACGGTAAAAGTAAAACCGTCACTGAGAACAATAAATCTATTCAAGCCAATTCTAAAATAATAAAATTCCAAATTTGCAACTCTTTCCGATAGTTTTCTGAGGGCGGAGATAGCAGATTGCTATTCTCTACAAAAATGATAAACTATGGACCATATTTGTATTTTAGTTTATCGAAAAGCAATCCAAGAAAAGCGTATAAACCACATAAAGAATATAATAAGCATAAAAAAATTAGAATCTTAAAGGTGGCCTTCACGTTGACAAACAATTTTCAACACAACTTCTTGAAATGCAGCTTAGAAGTTCCCACGTCAATCCCAAAATCATGTTCAAAATATACACCAAACTTAACAATCCAATAAACTGTATAAATGCCATACAAAAGTTTTCCCTTCCCACAAGACAATCTTCTTGAGTCTATTTTTAAGAGCTTCCAGTTATCCATTCCTTCGAAAGATGGCAAGAAGCCAACTCGCATTTATTGTCACACTTCTGCTCTCGTTGGCCTTCCCATCCATATCGGCTTCTGAAGAAGTCCTGACCAAAACGGTGGAAAAAAAAGTCAATGTGGTGGTTGAAGGCGTTGTATACTGCCAGAGCTGCAACAAGTTCGGATCATGGTCATTGACCGGGGCTAAGCCCATTTCTGCTGCTAAAGTTGGTGTTATGTGCTACAACCACAAAAATCGAGTCAGCTACTATAAGGCATTTGAAACAAATGCAGACGGGTACTTTTATGCACAACTGGACGGGTTCAAGATCAGTCACAACCTATCGGACCATCCTCTCCAGTCATGCCATGTGAAGCTGGTTTCATCCCCTCTTAAAAGTTGCAACCTTCTCACAAATGTTAATTATGGACTCAATGGCTCACCACTCCGTTATGAAAATAAGAGATTGTTAGGAAATAATTATGAAGCTGTGATTTATGCGGCTGGACCCTTGGCTTTCCATCCGGCTTCTTGCAACCCCACCACTGAACCCTAAAAAGTCTACCAGCTATCTTCAACTTTGATCAATTTTTGTATTGTTTTGCTTTTACCTTCCAACTTCGATGTTGCTTATTGCCTTGCTAATTTTAAGAAAGATGAAAACTAAGCTGTGATTTTTTTCTATTTATTCATAACATTAAACGACTCCACCTTTTCATCAAATTATTCACATTTCAATGTTTCTGAGATTATTTCTACTCTACTTTTATTTTATTTTTTTATTTTCATAACGTGGACCTGCTAATAACTCAAATGATTGATTCTACAGAAATATTTGCACTCCTACAATCAAATACACAAGGATGTTGAAAGTTAGCAAATTCTAATAAGATCAGATATTAATAAGCGAATTCTAATAAGATCAGATATTAATAACACAATTAATGGAAGATTAAATCTAGAGTAGCAAAGAAATTGCACATACCTATTTTCAGAAGGTCCAATGACATTCCAAACATTTTATTAATCTCCTCCATTGCCTCATTTGTACACAAAGTCTGCTCAAACAAATCACTTTCATTTCTCGAAGACGAACTTGGCTGAAATTTCCCTAGTTTATTGTCCAAGTCATCATCAGGAAGTATCAAAAACCCTCCACAGTCTCTCTTCTTTTCTGGTGCTTTGTCCTGCTTCTTGGATCTATTTTTCCTAGCAAATTCTATTGGCTTCCCAAACATGCTATTAATATCATTCATAGCCTCCTTCAAGTTAATTGTGGGCTCTACTAGACCATGGTGGAAAACATTTTCCACCTGCAGCTCATCTGAAATAGTGGAACCTACAAAGCGATAAACAACTGTATCCTCTCTAAGTCTTGCTTGAGGGGGCCTCTCCACATTTAGATATTTGGAACTCTCTGGTAAAATATCTTTTGGATTTGGAAATACAAGAGCGTTTACGCTCCCACTAGAAATTGGAGCACCTTCAGTCAGTTTCTGAGCCTTTCTGTCCTGAAAGTTACAGTGCTCAAGGGCTCTACTATTATTTTCTTTAGTAAGTTAGTTCTCATGGCCTCCCTCAGTCATCTCATTGTTTTCCTCATCATCTATAAATATTTGAAGTGGTTCTTGTTGGGATTGATGAGTTTCAGTACTCTTACGTTGTGGTAATAAAGAGTCCATTTCCGATTTTTGCTTTGACGATCCAACCCCATTATCTAAATTCTCGTCGACAAAACACCACAAATCCATTTTTCAAACTCTGATCAGCTTTAGGCTGGCTTTTATGTGATCTCCTACCAACACGTGCTGGCTCTAGAGGCTCTAGAAACATGCCATTTATTGCATTCATGGCCTCTTTTGTGTTGATTGTTGGTTCCACAAGCCCATGATGCCATGCATCTTCTGCTTCAGACTTTCTAACAAGTGCAGTATCTACAAACTTAACCACAACTGTATCGTCACCAAACTTATTTTGAGGTTCTTCTGCTTCACTATCTTGATGTTTGATATAACTTTTGCATCCAAAATATCCAATGCTTCCCTGCTTAACAGATGGGTCACTATGTTTTTCAACCTGGTCCAAATTTGATGCAATCCTTGGATGATTGGATTCATTCCCTAGCATGCGACTTGTAGAGCTCTGTGGGATGAGAACCTTGCTTTCCACACTTCCAAACTTAGGTTGTGTTTCAGATAAAGATTTCTTAACTGAGATTCCTGTATACTTGCATTTGTTCTCATTTTTTTCTTTATCCTCATCACAGCTGAGAGAAATTGTTTCAGCACACAAAGGTCTAGTGCTAGTTCTCCGTCCCTGGCTCAGCAGAAAATCTGCCAATTGTTAGATAATAAAAGAACTTATCAACAAAGATAAAGGCTCAACAAAACATGTATAAAAATACAACCTCCATTCTCTTGTTCTTGTGTCACTCCATACGATGAATAAATTGTTCAAATGATTCTTGCAATTCATCTATAGGCTCAGCAAGGCTGTAAATTAAATTTTAAAAGGTGAATACATATCTAACTCACATCAATAAGGAACTCATTTGTACGAATGATATGCTTACAGTATCTGGCTCATAGCAGAAGAATCAAAACGCCAAATTCTATGATTGAATGCAGTGTCATGTTCTTAATCAACAGAAAGTAAGATAATTAATTATTTCCTATGGTAATTGGAGGCATATGTGATCTTAATATGAACATAAGGAGATAAAAGTATGTGAATCACTGAATAGTGATGTGTACTGACGAACACCATAGAGAGTTCTTCAAATATGTACATGAAATGGGCAAAACACAGTGGAGTCCCAATATTTGAAGAAGGTACATGCTGGTAGCTTGATCTGTTAGAAACAACCCAAATGGAGCCAACTAGCTAAAAAAGAATTCAGTTACATATTGATTATCAACTCTAGGCTCCATGAGACCTAACAACATATTGGCCGAACTTTTATTCCTATAACAACTTTTTCGGTTTATACTCAACCATCACAGAGAGAGAAATTATATAAAAGAAGCATCGGAACTGCAATTCAGCTGAAATTGCCTGGCATAGGTTAGCATTACGCCTGTTGCACCGGTGTCAAGAATCTCAACAGCTTGGCCAAGACCACCCCGGACCGCCAGCAGGCTTGCGGTTGCCTCAAGACAATAGCAACCGGACTCAAAGGCCTCAACTACGGACTTGCTGCTGGCCTTCCCGGAAAGTGCGGTGTCAGCATCCCTTACAAGATCAGCCCCTCCACTGACTGCTCCAAGTAACTATATACGTAGTTAAAGTTACTGCTTGTAGTGCATGGGTTGTCACTCTAGCTAGCAATAAACAAATGCACCTCTAGAGAATGATCATCATCTAGCACATAATAAAGCTGAAACTAAGAAACTTGTAAAAAGAGCTCTGCTCATCACATCAATGATATAAATAAATGATGAAAACCAGAAACATCTTAATAATATATTAAAAGGGGAGAAAAACAAGTTTTGCAGTAAAAGAAGCTTCAAGAAATATATCTATTAACAAATTAATTGCATTCGCAACACAAATAAAAACAAGAGCATCACTTTTGCATGCTGAGAAGTGGGTGAAATTAGTGTCATGGCATGTAGAAATTGTTGGGAAAAGTGAACCTAAAATAATCTCAATCCCAGGAATTATTTTTCCGTCTTTGTGAAATTAAATAGGAAATCAACAAACCCAATAATGAGAACAAAAATAACAAATAAACATTCACAAGCAAGACACAATATTTAACGTGAAAAACCCTTAAAGGGAAAAACCACGGGTCAAACCCCAAATCTCCACTATATCAAAATAACGGGTTTACAATAATCCTCCCAAATTTTACACCCTAAAACTTGAGGTTATACAATAAATTGAAAGTACAAATTTACCTTTAATTAGATTGAGAAATCTAATTAACTTCACCACCCAAAACTAAGAATTAATTAAAACTGTTAACTAATCAACACCAATGACGGATCACGAACAAATACTCGTCTCTCTTCTTCTTTTTCTGTTGTAGCCTTCACGCCACCAAAACTCCTTATATATATACATGTATAGCCAAATTCCTTTTCAACTTTGGGAACTTAATTCATACATGCATGTTACATTGCTATTCCTGGATAACTTTAAAAAGTCATTCCAAATCCAAAAGGATTTCTGCAGCCTCACACGGATTATAGCTCCAAATTCCTTTTGAATTCGGGATTCCAATTGGGCCACGCATACATGCATCCCATAATCCTTTTCTTATTCAGATAAAATACCACACATGGATTTGGATATCCTAACAGAAATGTCATCCCTTTTGCCCTCTTCGTTTTCTATACTTGAAGCAAGTTTAGCACATATAAATATCAAGTCCTTATATACTCTTGTAATGGGGTTTCAATTACCAGTAAGCAGTACATAGAGCTTAAGAGGACTTATGGACCCCTCTCCAAATCAGAAGAACTAAGATGACATAAGTGATAAGACCACAATACCACTGACGTGCATAAAATTCTATAATGCTTGATACAGTTCTTCTATATATCCCATTACAGGAGTCAAAACAAGTAACCAAAATGTTTGCAATCAAAAAGCAGAAACAGATCCATTTTCAAATCAAAATAAAAGCAACCACAAAACATGTAAGCAGAATAAGACTGCTTACTTCTTCACACCCAAATGGTACATCTTCTCAGCCTCCTCGAACTTCTTCATCTTCTCATAGTTAAGAGCACAGGCCTGATAAAATAGTGACCTGCTCATCCCTATGTGATACACCTTCATGGTTCCCAGAACTGCTCCCGGATCATCCATAAAAGCCATCTACACAAGCAACAACAAATATATATAAAACCCACCAAATGTAGCTTCAGCAGCTATACAAATTGATTTTCTGAATAAGCAACAAAAATTATCAAGCAAAACAAAAACATTTCAGTCTCATATTACACACCCACAAGGTTCTAAAAGGCGGGAGGCAGGCGGCCGGGAGGGGCCTAGCGCCTAGGGGGCCTGGGCCGGCCTAGGCGGAATTTTTTATTTTAAGCCAATTTTAATATTTTATTTTACATTTATACAAACAAAATAATAATATAAAGGAAAATAATCTATAATAAAGATAGTAAATGCCTTTACTTAAAGTTCAAACACATATCCATGTTGCTAATGTCAAAGTTCAAACAGAAACATACAATTGTTTAAAGTTCAAACACAAAAAAATAATAAAAAATACAAACTAATAGTCTTTCCATATCCCTCTATATCTCTCTCTAACTCTTCTTCTCCATATCCCTTCAAGATAATGTCCCAATCGGGCTCACGCTCATACTCTTCATCTCTCTCTTCTTCCGTGTCATCATTAGACAAAAAAAAATTCACGGAATTCTCTTACTCTAACATTTTTATTATTTCTCTTAATCTCTAGCACGCTATCCATTTCGGATGTTTCACCAACCGCTTCCCAATTAAGGCCCGAACAGCCCTCAACTTATTCATTTATTCCTATGACGTCGTTTTGTAGCTTAGTTATTAAAATTAAAAATAAAAAAAATTCAGCCCTAAATTTTCCACTTAGGCCTCGCCTAATTTCTCCATCTTGTCCACCCAGTCCTGTATAATTTCGTGGAGGGATTTTTTTCCTCCTTGGACATAGGCTAGGCGCTAGGCGGCCTAGGCGTGACGCCAGGGGGGCCTAACGCCTAGGCGGGGATTAATCGGACCTAGGCGGGGATTTTTAGAACACTGCACACGCAATATCAACAAGCAACGAACTGATTTAAGTGAAATTACCAACTTGTTAACCCAAAATTTAAAGGCCCGACTCAGTTAATCCAGCCAACTAGTTCTCTTATGCAAATTGGGAAGATTCCTAATTCTTTATAGGCTTACAGTTCCTGAAAATTTAGCTACTGATCCTTTAAGTTATGAAACGCAACTAATCTCACCTTAAGATCCAAAACCAGGTGAAATATTTACTCGTGAAAGCAAAATTTCTAATTTTTTTTTTTTAAAAAAATATCAAATATTACTCGTGAAACAAAAAGTTTTAATTTTTTTCATAAAACAAATCGAATTCTAATATACCATCAATTGGGGGAAGTTAAGATTGAAAGAACGAAGAACATCAAAACATAAATCTTAAAAAATATGATTGAGGTGAAATTACCAATTTTAACCAGACGCGAAGGTAGTAGCGTAAGTCGTTGGAGTAACGACGGTCAGTGAGGAAGGTCTGTGCGCATTTCTGAAGAAAACGAGGGAGTTTCTCCTTCAGAATCTGAGGAGGGATTGTATCTTTCATCTTCCGAATCCCTCTGTTACACAAAACTCCGCCTGAGCATTTGAAGTAGAGAGAGAAAGTATTGAAATATACCTAGATTTCAAAAATTAATACTCCCACCATTTCAAAAAAAACAGTCCCATTTTCAATCAAACTCAAATGAGACACTTTTAGTAGGACACAGTGAGTAGAAGTAACAATAATGGAGAGAGTAAGGGGGGTTGTTTTACCGAAGCCATGGGAGAAGAGGGTCTTTGCCGGAGTACGATTTAATGTCGGAAATCAACTACGAGAAGATACTGTTGTACAGATTGCTGCTGCTATCCGCCATTGATTATGGAGACTGAGAGAGAGTGAAGTTAAAAGTGGAGGGGAGCCGTGGAGCGGTGGAGGTATTGCTGAAGAAGACGAATATCTAATTTGAACTTAGTGGCGTTTTTCGGTTTCTCCAAAAAGGGACCAATAGCTGGACAACAGTACCCCCAAGGCCCCAATATATAAATATTTAGTCTTCTGAGCCTAGCCCACTGAGAGTTTGGGCTGGCCAAATGTTATGGACTCTTTTATTTTTCTTTCATTTTTCATAAAAATTATGATTATGTTACATGTTAACAAGTAAAAGAAAAGAAAATCATAATGGGCAAAAGACTATTAGCTTGATTAATTATTGAAGCTCAACATTGTAAGCTTGATTATCCATTTTTAATGTGTGTTGTATTGTGTTATACCTTTAAATTAAAATAACTATAGATATAAAAAGTTGCTTTTGTGAATTAAAATATAAGAAGACTTGTAATTTTATGAATTGGAACCAAACAAACATACATATAGGCACATAGCATAAAATTACAACTTCTTGATACAAAGTTTTGTCCCCAATTAATTATATGGAGATAATTCTACCTACTACAAGCTAGTGATTGATTATCTCTTTTAGGCCTCATCTCTTTACGCGCAAAGACAATCTTGTTTGATAAAAATTTAGTGGTTGTTTCATAAAATTGAATGAAAAGTTCTGAATGTATAAGAAAATCTAAATGAGTTGAATGATGTAGAAGATCTGAATATGGAATGAAATGATATGATATGTTTGATAATTGTCTATCTAAAACATTTGAATACGTGTATTATCTTATTTTAACCTTCTGGCATGTTATGAACAAATTTATTATATAATTATAAATAAACTGTGACGCCCCCAAATCTGGGCCTACACATCCCAATTTGAGACGACAAAAATACAAGGTAACTATTACAAAACAGTACATAGTATAAAAATACATAGCTCAATAATACACAACTAAGTCTTCACTATTATTGTCATACTATTTTACAACATGTGAAGACTACTACACCTATCACTCGGACATTCACTCCATTCCCCTGCTAGATCCAATTACTCTCTCAATTCCTGAAGGATAATAAAACAAACAAAAGAGTGAGCTCAGATAACTCAATAAAATAATATCATGACTAAGACAACAATGAGTAAACTATCATTAATATTTAATAGTTGAGTTCTTGATTAAATATGATAAACAACAAGTTTTAGATCAATAATAATAGCGAAATGAACAATCCATCACAAGAATCATGTAGACCATGATTTCCACTAGTTTATCTTTTTCAGAAAAACATCAACTTTTATCATCTGAAATATTACTGATCATGATCATACCAAAAACAATTCTTTTTTGTCCCGAGTCAAAGAGAATATTCACCACTTGTCATAAAAGACACTCAACAATTATATCGTCTTTATCCTATCATTTGTGCCCCAAAAGACACTCAATAATTATATTGCATTTATCTTATCATCTGTGTCACATGCCATAAATATTCATCAATTATATTATCTTTGCACTCAGGCCAAAAATATTCACAACAACTTGATTATTGAAGATTAGTACAAATAACAGTGATATAAATGACGAATAAAAAAGATAGAATAACAGGATAAACAAAAGATATCGAAAGTTTACAATTTTACTTTGTTCAAAGTCAAATAATGTTTAAATTGTCAATATGATGTAAACTCAAATTCAATAATGATAGTCAATATCCATAATTCAAAATAACGGTTAAAGTTCAATACAAATATTCAGATAAATAAGAAGGTTCACGTAAAATGATATTAAATGAAGCGCAAACTATTAAGGAACATATAATCATTTCAGGAAGTTTTACCGAACAATACTTACCATAGTAAGTTTAAGAGTATGAAAGAAAATGATATCACTTACTATAATAAGTTTAAGAGTATGAAAGAAAATAATATACATTGCTTTAACACGTGACTGTATATTGATTTAAATGAAGTTGATCAACCTATATATTTATAATTTAATTAGTAACTACCACATATAATTTCGTGGTATATATCAATTCGTATGAAATCATCAAAAGTGATTTGATAGTAAAAATTTGTGTAGTGTACAGAATAAAGTATAATAAATTTCAAAATAGTTTTTGAAAATATTATTTCAAAAGAATTTTCAAGAGAAAGTTTTTCAAAATGAATATTCTAAAGAAAGAGTATTCTAAATGAAGATTTATAAATACCGTGTGATGTGTGTGGTTACTTGACTAACTATTATGAAAAGATTTACTTAAACAATACTTATACTCTTACAGATCTTCACAAATACACACGATAACTTAAGTACACCTAAAGAGAATTTACACAAAGTAATATTTAGAGAGTGAAATAATGAATAAATAATAAAATTTATGAAAAATTCTTAAATTAAGACCTCTATTTATAGCAAAAAATCTTATCATAATCCAAGATTTTCTAATTTAATTCAAATCGTATATTTTAAGATAATGTGTGATATATACCATACATTTCATCTTTTCAGATTTCTTTAATCTAAACCATTCATTCAAATTTATTTTAATCTATACCGTTCATTTCATATCTTAATAAAACAACTAACTTTATATATAAAATAACTAACTTTATATATAAAACAATTAATTTTATATAAATCAATTAACTTTATATATAAAATAATTAACTTTATATAAAATAATTAACTTTATATATAAAATAATTAACTTTATATATATAACAATTAACTTTATACAAAGTATATAAAATAAATAACTTTATAAATTCAATTATTCAACAATAATTTATCAATTATTTATTATTATAACCAATTGTTGTAAATGCAGTGTAGTTAACTTTCTGAGTTAGAGCATCACAATACTAGCAAAAAAATCAACTAATAATGGAATACAACAGTTTAATCAACATCATAATAGGGATAACAATAATGCATAAAATAAATAAAAGAAAGAACATGTTACTGTGTAATGACAATTATTGATTCAGTAATGTGAATTATTGTGCATATGTTACTGTGACAATTATCAGTTAAATAATATGAATTATTGTGCATGTGACAATTATTGGTTCAATAAAGTCAATAGTGTACAATAGACACTTTATCAGTTCAATAATATGAAACACTGCGTTACTGTGCAATACCGTATATTACTATGCAATATCGTGTTTTACTGTACAATACCGTGTTCTACTATTCATTTACCACCGAGTATTTTAAGAGTTAAAAGTGATGGTACTGTTGATTATTTTTATTTAAAAATATTATTTATGTCGTTTTCTATAACCAACATTATTTCGTTGTAAGGTATACCAATGTTTGGTTATTTTAGCGCCGTCGTACAAATCGAATATTTCTCGGCATAACGAATATTTCCCGACAAAATAAATATTCTCCGACAAGGTAAAACTTGCACAAAATATTTGTTAACTTTAACTTTTGTCAATTTATCCATTTACTGTTTCAGAAGAAAATATATAAAGAAAAAAATTAAATTTGTATTTCATAAAAGTCGGAGTCTTACATAAACAATGTTATCTTATATATAAGAAAAATTAAATATAAACTTCTGAATCGTCTTTAATGAAGTATATTATTTGAAATATAATTTTAGGAATAAAATACTAAAAAATATTAATAACATTTTATAGTACATAAAATCAAAACAAAAAACTACAGCAACATTTATTAAATTGGTTATCCAAATTGTTAAACAAAAATCAAAAATAATTTATACATAACAAAAATTATTTACAATAATAAACAAGATGTATATTGAATGTAAATAAAAATATCACTGAACAATACTTCTTACTCATCTAGCCACAAATTTTTGGATGAATCGTTTAGATACATTTAAATTTTAAAAATTGTTAAACAAATGGTCTGAATGACTTATTCGGTTAAATTTAGATTTATTCATACTAGTTCAAAAGTAAATAAGCAACCCCTTAGCCAACATCTTTTTGGCTATTAAAAAAAGAGAATGAAGCAAGTATTTCTAAAAAAATAGGCTCATCATTACTCTTTTACTCTTAGTGTTCTAATTTCATTTTCTTTATTCTTTATTTCACTTTTTTCCCTACACCACCACCATCGCTGCCACTAGCCCCACTGCCATTTACCACCACATCCACCGCCACCCATTACCACCACCAACCACCACCCGCCATCCACCACTCACTAACACCACCACCCACGACCACAACTGTATTTTGTAGTAATTATGTAAAATTAGCATAATTATTATTATTTTTTATTAAATTTAAAATATTTTATTAGTTATACATTATTGATAATTTTATTTGAATTTATTTAATACTTATTATATTTTTATTCACACTCTAAGTTTGTATAAAATGACATAAAAGTAAAATATTGTATTCAGCATATAATAAAGAATGGTTATTAAACAACACCTTTATATTTAAACTTTATTTAAAAAAAAAACTCTATTTTATATAAAATCTTTATTTTAATAAACTCTTCTTACATAATTTTATCAAACAATACCTAAGCTATAGTTGAAGTGTCACCAACCTTTTTCGCACAGGAAAAATATGTGTTAATTGTTTTAGCAATATTTTAACTTGCATAACAATATTATTGATAAAGGGACATTATTACACACATAATATTTAATTATAAAATTAAATATTATATTTATTTTAATTATTAAAAAATAAAATTTGACAGTATTTTGTTAGTTCTGATTTGTTGTGTATTTTTCTTTTTTCATAATACAATAATTAAATATGAATATAAATTCATAAGTTTTCGGTAGAGGGTTATGCAAGTCGTATGACTGTGGGCCTGTTCGGGAGTGACTTTTTTTTTTGACTTAAAATTAAAATTTTAGTAGATTTATAAGTTAAAATTTTAGTCGATTTATAAGTAAAAGTGTTCGGCATCACTTTTACTTATAAGTCGAAAATTATAAGTAATAGTTGTGGATGTGTTCGGGTAATAATGACTTATAAGTTAAGTAAAATATAAAGATTACTAAAATGTCATTTAGTAAGAAGAATGTAAAAAAAACAAGGAGAGACAGTTTTGTCATTTCATTAAAATTAGAGCCTGTTCGGGACCAACTTATAAGTTCGTCAACCCAACTTATAAGTTGGTTAGCTAAAAGTAGTGTTCGGGTGTAGCTTAAAATAGTACTTATAAGTCGAAAAAAGAGTTAAAAAAGAGAGTAAGTTTTTGGAACTTAAAAAAAATGATTTATAAGTCAATTTTTTTAAGTTGGTCAACTCTATTGAAATGACAAAACTGATTCTCCTTATTTTTTTTAACATTGTTCCTATTAAAAGATATTTTAGTAATTTTTACATTTTACTTAACTTATAAGTCATTATTACCCGAACACATCCACAATTATTACTTATAATTTTTGACTTATAAGTAAAAATGATGCCGAACACTTTTATTAAATTTAACTTATAAATCTATTTAAATTTTAACTTATAAATCTACTCAAATTTTAATTTTAAGTAAAAAAAAAAAAAGTCATTTCCGAACGGCCCCTTAACCAACTTTAAAAAAATGACTTATAAATCGTTTTTTTTAAGTTCCAAAAACTTGATTTTTTTTTGACCTTTATTTCAACTTATAAGTTAAAAAAAAGCTGTTCCCGAACACCACTTTTGACTTACCAACTTATAAGTTGGGTTGACCAACTTATAAGTTGGTCCCGAACACCCCCCGTGTTCCGTCACCGTCGTCCTCGTTCTTTCTCCTCCGGCCTCCGCCACTCTATGGGCCTGTTCGAGAATGACTTTTTTTTTTGACTTAAAGTTAAAATTTTAGTAGATTTATAAGTTAAAATTTTAGTAGATTTATAAGTAAAAGTGTTCGGGAGTATTTTTACTTATAAGTCGGGAATTATAAGTAATAATTGTGGATGTGTTCGGGTAATAATGACTTATAAGTTAAGTAAAATGTAAAGATTATTAAAATGTCCTTTAGTAAGAAGAAGAGGAAAAAAATGACTTATAAGTCATTTTTTTTAAGTTCCAAATTGTTGCTTATTTTTTTTGACTTTTTTTTCGCCTTATAAGTTAAAAAATAAGCTGCTCCCGAACAGTACTTTTGACTTAACAACTTATAAGTTGGGTTGACCAACTTATAAGCTGCTCCCGAACACCCCCTATGCTCTCTATATATCTCACATATACATACACAAGACATCTATGGCTATCTCGAGCGAAGAGTCCGGAAGAGCATCGAAAACCTGTCTCAGAAATCCCAATAATCGACGATGACGAAGAAGACGTAACCGAAGATTTCGATGAAGAAGAAGAAGAACCAGTCACCGAAGATTCGAGAATACGTTCCGAAAAAACGAAAATGGAGAACCTATTCCGTCGACTCTCGTCGGAGAGAGTTCCGCTGCGAGTCCACGACGTTTTAATTAAGGGTAACACCAAGACGAAGGACCAACTCATCGAAGCTGAAATCGAAGCCCTAAAAACCGCAACCACAGTCCAAGAGTTGATTCAGGCTTCCAGTATTGCTAATGCTCGGCTCCAACAACTCGAGATTTTTGATTCGGTTAACATTACCCTCGATTCCGGGCCGCCGGAGTTGCCCGGGAATACTAATGTGATTGTTGAAGTTGTGGAGACCAAAAATCCTGTCACCCGTGACATTGGCATTTACTCCAAGCCTGAGGTATACCCTCTTTTTTGCTTAACTAAGTATGTGTCTATATATGTATTTATACTAGGTATATTTGAATTGATTTTTGATGAATAAATTGTCAATTTCTGAGTTTTTATTTTGTTTGATAGCCGAGTATTGCTGTTTGCAGTAGGAATTTATTTGTACAAACCTCTTTTAAGTGGTTAGATATGGGATTTTCATTTTCTGCAGTGAGACTATTGGTATAAGTATGTGTAACCAACGTTTTGTAGTTATTTAAAATTGCATTGTTAGCTTGCACTATTCTTATTATAAATTACTGTTATTATAAATTTGTACAAAGAATTATTCTATGCACCACCAATGGATGATTAAAACTGGCATTGACCAAGGCTTTAAATTTATTTAAGTAATAAGTCTCTAAGTGCATATGTATGAGGCACCAAGACAGTTCAACTTTAGATTGTGCAAATTTCTAAGTCCAATTTTTGAAGCATTTATAATTTTTTATTATATCACTTGTCAATTAGGAAGAGAAAGTTCATCACGATTCACGACTAAGGGCCTGTTTGATAAATCTTAGTACTAACCACTTAATGAAGATTTCTCTTATTGTGTCAGCTTCTATGTACCAAATGATTTGTTATCAAACAGGCTTATTGGATGCAAAGTTACTTATTCGGTCATTAACTCAAAGCTAACTTTTCCAATCAGTGCATGCACTTAATGACTTTAGTACTAAATTGTCCTTACACTGTACCCTCGACATGTTCAGTAAATTGGTGCTCCTGAGTCTTAACTTGAGTACTACTTGAGGAACATGAACAAATGAATTTAAACTTCTAATCAATTGAACTTTGACACATCAAAAATTGAATGTGGATTGTTCCTTTTTTTAAATTTTTTTTTTATCTTTCCACGTTAAACTTCAAAATTTAAAAATTTTGCAAGCCACTTTTGTGGGAAGAAACCACTTGAGTTATTTAATACTTTACTATTAGAAGCTTTATGAATGCAAATTTTAATATTTATTGGGTTCTAAATTATAAGATTTTTATTGATTTTTTGAAAGCTAATTTAAACATTAATATTATTTTTTAAAAATTATAAAATATTAAATCTTATAATGAATAGTATTTTTTAGGTAATTTAAATTTTTCATTACTGTATAACTACAATTAAATGATCTATATCAATCAGAGGGTTAAAAAGTAAAAATACACTCATTCAGATATTTCAAATGTAAATTATCAAACACATTTATTCATTCAGTGATCAGTGTCTCTTCTTTATTCAGCTCATTTAGACGCCTTAATTATTCGGACTATTTCATTCAGTTTTATTAGACAACCCCTAAGTTCTCTTTTTTTTGTTTGATCAGTACCATTTAAGGAGAACAGCCTTCCCAAGGGGTTAGAAAACCCACTAAACAGGGAGAAAAAAAGTATACGTTGCGATCTAAAAAACACTGCATAATGAGAGAAAATCCATTTTCAAGGGAAGAATAACTTGTATATTGGTTAATCTTAGTTTGTTATGACATGAAATCTGTCTAGCATTAGGTAATTGTATATCAGAACGTGAACCATCAAACTAAGCATAAGGTGACTGAGATTTTCAAAATGCTACATAGTCAACACATTTTTTCTAGCAATGTTGCTTCTCTGATGCTTTTTTGCTTTTAGCTGCTTACGCCATGAAATACATTCTAGTATTTGATCCAACACGTTGGTCGTTGAGTACTTTCAGAAGAACTGAGGCAGATATGATATTATTACTATGTATTCCAAGGTTATTTTGCTACTGTTGGTACTTTTTTTTATTTCTTCTAAAATAGAATCATAAACGCCATGCAACAAGATAGTTTGCACCTCTGACTGATGAACTAATTTCTTAGTCCTCTTTATCTATTTAGACCCATTTATAAGCTTTTATCAGTAAACTGGATTAATTTGATGTACATTTTACGTAAACTTTAGTTTCTATTCAATGCTGCTTAACTGCTATGCAATTTGAACATACTCTTTGACTTATGTTTGCAGTTTGTATGGATGTGTAAAGCATTGCGTGGCTACTGCTAATTTTTGATTTTTTTTTTGGTAGGTTAGATCTTGGTCACTTGAAGGATCACTCAAGTTTAAAAACTTGTTTGGTTATGGAGATCTGTGGAATGGCTCTTGGGTTTATGGATGGGACCAAATGTCAGAGGTCAGTGCTGGTGTATTTTTACCCAGATTTAAAGGATTAGTTACTCCTTTGGCGGTTCGAGTGTCCTTGCTTTCACAAGATTGGCTGAAGTTTTCTTCTTACAAAGAGCAGTCATTGGGGCTATCTCTTGGCCTACTATCATCCAAGAATCATGATGTAGCATACAATCTCTCTTGGCATACCTTAACCGATCCATCACAAATGGCATCCAGGTCAGTAAGAAGGCAGCTTGGGCATAGTTTGAGCTCTGCTCTGAAGTACACATTTAAGGTAGACAGGAGGAATTCTTCTTTGAGACCAACACGAGGGTATGCTTTTGTTTCTAGTTCTCAAATAGGTGGCCTTGTACCTGATTATCGGAGCTTATGCTTTTTCCGCCAGGTTCACTATGCTTATCATACCTGTCCTTTAGGTTCCCTGTGTTCTTCTGAATTTCTTTGAAGCTTTTTCTTCATCATTATTGTTTTATCATTAAAGTATTTTGTTATGCACATTATGAATCTGTATTGATGTGCATATTGCCTGTAGGACCCTGAGGATATTCTAGATGCGTTATCATGCTTTCAGGATTATTTTTGAAACAGATTCTAACAACTTTGCATGTATAAGTAGTTATCAACTTTTCCATTAAAGAAAATTTGGCTTTCAAACATGGTTACATTCATACTTGTTATTTTGTCTTTAAAAAATCCTGTAATTGTATCACTGTAATTTGAGGTCAGTCTTATAAGAAAGGTAACATGTTATATGTGAATAGACCAGCTCATTTTTTGTTATGAATGTATGATATGGAAATGCCTCCTGTGTTGTTTTTTTACACCGACTTACGGTTTTTCTATCTTAAAAAGTAGATGGAATGGAAGAAATATGAAAATTAAAAATGTTATCTGTTGGTTTATTTCAGGAAAAGAATGTCCATATCCCTTTTTTTGTTTAGAGATGCAACAGCTGTCTCAATTATACATGTGATCTACATCTGATACTGCACTGAACTCAATTTCTTCTATGAAAGGATCAAACTTCTTTTATTATATAGGAATGGAGAATGTAGAATCTAGTATGTTGGCTCCTTGACTTTCTGTTATACATATTCTAGAAAGATGCAAATATTCTCAGCTATAATCAGTCTTATAGAGGATGGATAAATCTTATCTCTATTTCTCATCCCCCCTTATCCTCCTTGTGTTGTAAGGGAGTAGGTTTGGAATGTATGGGGTGTTAGTTGCTCATTTTATACTTATTGAAGTATATGTAGCAGTAGTAGATATATCTATTTGTATTTCTCTTTCCCCCCTTCTTGTGTTGTAAGGGAGGAGGTTTAGAATGTATGGCACATTAGTTGCTTGTTATATACTTATCCAAGTATACGTAACAGTAGTTGATTCTAGATTCTAGAAATAAACCCCGGAGAATTGGTGAAATGACAGTTCGCATGAACAAACAACCTCAAGGTTACTGTTTCCAATACTCACACATGGTGCCAAGCTTAACTATTTCAAATTAAAAGTAATAATATACCTTAATACCTATACATTTTTTTTATAAATTATTGCTGCTTTTGGCAGCCTGGTTATACAAGATTTTTCATATTGACCGAACACTGAGCTCCACAAGCAAATGTTTATATACCCAATTGTGTATTCCCAACACTTCTAAAAATGTCATTTTTTCATCTTTATTAATTCTTAACATTTATAACACAATGCTTCTGTTTCTCTGTTTTGAATTCTAACTATGATTTATCTGTACCTTGTTTGTAACTTGTTTTTGTTAACTTGTATACTCTCTTTTCATGCATGCAGATTTCTAACCTAGTGATGTAATGTATTGATTTAACATGAAATAATCGTTTTCATGCTTTTCGATCTGTTTTCTTAATTTTTTTTATCTTGTGAAAGGGACTTTATTCTTAAGTTCTTGCTCCGGAATGTAATAATGTTCTTCTTTATAGGAGTTTGATCTTCGATATGCTTTCCCCTTGGGTTTCTACAATTCTGCATTCAACTTTGGGATTGCCAGTGGTGCTATTTTTCCTTGGGGAAGTGGATTCTTGAACAAACCTTCTTCATTGCCTGACAGATTTTTCTTGGGTGGTAATTCTTCTCCAGTTTGCACCTTGGGAGGCCCAACATCATTGTTGGGTTTCAAGTCAAGGGGGCTGGGCCCTACTGAGCCAAGAAGGGAAGTTAGGGCCGATGGTGGGTTCTGACACATCTTCTGGAAGGGATTGTCTTGGAGGTGACCTTGCCGTTACTGCCTTTGCAGACCTTTCTTTTGATCTACCGCTGAGGGTGTTAAGAGAAGCCGGTATACATGGACACACCTTTGCTTGCACCAGGGGCCTTACTAAATTAACACAGAATGCATTCCGGGAGTTATCTTTCCAAAAATTCTGTGATTCTTTCCGAAGCTCAGCAGGATTTGGGATCATTATACCCACAATTTTTTTTCCGCATGGAGGTCAGTCATCTGTCCTGAAAAACTTAAATCATATTTAAGATATTGAGAAATCTCGTATACCTTGAATTTAAGGGTTGAAAAGAATTTTCCATGTCACAGAAATTCTATGGCTGCAAAAGCATGTGGACTATTTTTCTATATTTTACATATCAAATGTAAGGTTGTTGTGTGTGAGAAACTATACGTATTTTTGGATATGAACCTCCCCCAGAAAAATTTTCACTTCCAAAAACATATTTACATCATCCACCGACCACCATAAGTGAAAATCTAAAAGTCTACAAATTCCACCTCTAATCCTGGATAAACCTCATGAACCCAATAGAGTCCAGCTTATGAAATCAGTTTTATTTAGAATTCATTAAACTGAACTAGAATCTTCTTATTGCCTAAACAGCTGAATATAAATTCTATGGAAGATTTCTTTGGGATATTGTCATGTGAAGGGCCTGGTTTGAATAAGTCGGTTGATAAAATGGCCTGGGATGATATCTGTTGTCCCAAGAATGAAGGAATTAAGAACCAGAAAATTGGAGTCCTGGAATAAAGTTGTGTTCATGACTCACATATGGAGTCTTGCTGCAGTAAAGGCACTAGGAAGATTCAGGTTAGGAATTTTATGGTGCTAGGAGTTGAAGTAGGTGGTTTGGAAGCCTAGCTTCTGGAGCTTCTAGAAAGAGAGTACCCTAGGCAAATTTGCTATTAATCGGTTGGTGGGAGGGGATAATTTGATTGACTAGTAACTTCGCAAGGGACTGATATAATCGATGATACTGACAAGGGCTGCTTTAATTCGACTATTAGAAATGGATACTGTTAAAAACTCAGGACAAGTACATGAGCTCTGTCCTAGGCCTTGAGAAAAAGATCAAGATATTCAGAGCTTCGACCAACTGAAAATTTTACTTCTAGAATATGAGCTGGTGGAATTGGTTTTGTTGCCCATTATTTACCCAAACATGGCTTTGCTAATTATCAGAGAGAGGATGCTGATGGCAGAGAAGCTAAGAAGGTAGTTATCAAAATGATAGACTCATCCTATGTGGTCAAACTGACTCCTGTGCTCATGTTCTTTTCAAGTGTCCTTATGTTGTAAAAGTATTGAGGCGCTTGAAAAAAAATATGACATCCCTAGCATTGTGAACCCTGGTAAGATGAAGTTCAGACTTTTATGTAAATGGGAAGTCTATTTCTCAGTAGGTAGGAAACTTTGCCTTAGCTGCTGCAATGTATCACTTATGGATGAAGAGAAATAATAGAATATTCAGGATAAGTTTATGATTGAAAGCCTGCTGCTTAAAAGATTCGAGTGACAAAAAATATGCTGCAATGAAGAAATGGACAAGTAAAAAAAAGAAAAAGAAAATGTTTTTGCAGCCTACTGAATCTCGCCATTGTAATAACAATATTTTCTTGTTTGGATTCTGGTATAGTTCGTTTGATTACTGTTACTGGTTTTAGGCTCTATTCTGTTGGTAGAAATAAATTCTGAGTTGATGTTGGTCTCTTTTTGTTATTGGACTACATTGCATTTTGGTGATCAATTAAAAGAGAGACATTTTATTTAGGGCAGGCTGGCCAGGGTACTCTTAGGAGTTAGGAGACACCAGTCTCCGTCCTTATACAAGCATGTACTATTCCATCCTAATAATCTTCCTTTTTCATTTCTCAGCCATATTTGATTGTATAGTATATACCCAGTATGCGCACAACACAAAACAGTGATTAGGATCCCAAGTAGTCTTGAGCCTTCAGAGAGGCACCCAAATGTTCACCCTTGGATGTTGAACTTATCCAATATAAGTAGAGGTGCACAAAAAGCCCGTGACCTTCAGTCTGACCTTGGTTTGGTCTGGGCTCGGCCTGGTCAAAGCCCGGCTTGATCAAGGCCTGGACCAGTCAGACCCGGCTTTGAGGCTTTAAAGAGGCCGCTGTTTGAAGAGAAAAGCCCGGCCTGGGCCAGAGCTCAAGGCCTGGTGGTAGCACTCTTTCTTAACACTTAGCAGCTACCAATTACCTTCATGAAAAGCAAGTAGAACAAGTCTTTCATGCAAAGTCACATAATATCATAATTATCATTGAAGTATCATCCTATGTAATATTATTTGGATCTAAAATCTTCCCATTAACATTAATAAATAATTAATATCTGTACTGAAGTAATGTCCAAATATAAGCTGCTTTCTAAAATTTTAAACACTCCATTAATTACGTAAAATCATATCTGCATTGTTCATTCATTCATTTAGGATTATGAGAAAAACAAATAATTACTAGAGAGCCATGGACATACCATAGAAACCCTTGCACTATAGGTGATTGTATCTTCAATGAATTTAACTAGTTAGATTATTTAATATTTAACATTAAAAGTTAGTTTATTAAATATTAATAATAAGTTAGTTTTTTGTAAATACTCTAGTTCTTCATTAAAATTTTTATTTTTACAAAATTTTATTAGTGTATACTTTATAGTTTTTATTTTTAATATTTAACACTAAAAGTTAAAAAAAATAAAAAAGGGGTCGGACCATCCAGACTTGATCGGCCTTGGCTTAGCATTGTGCCTGACCTGGGCTGCAGGCCTAAACAGACCACATTTCTGATGCCCAAGCCAAGCCTAGTCTGCCAGACCAAAAGTTAAAGCCTGGCCTAGTTAACGCTCAAGGGGACGACCAAGCCATGCCGGCCTGTTGTGCATGTCTAAATATAGGAGATGGGAAGATTAAACTGACTTCACAACTCAAAATATGAGCCAGCTCCTTGGGCGTTGAACCTGTCTAACAGGAATCAAAGATCTTTTCCTCACATTGGTTTTAAGTTCGTTCACCGTGTCAAAACAAATCAAAACCCATTGAAGCCTCCAAAATTGCTCCTCCTTGTGTGCGAATTAATGAGATTATTTGTTTTCTACAAATGACAGAAACAACCAAAGGAGGTGAATGGGTGATAACATGATAAGTAGCAACTTTAATATCTCCAAACTCTGACTTATGAATAAAAATATGGGAATTGATATTTTCACAAGCAAAATTGATAAGTTTCACAAGTTCTTCCCACATGAATGATAAGCGGGGTCTACCCTCATGTGAGAGATGAACTTGTGGAACTAACAATTCTACTTGTGGAAATATCAATTCCCAAAAGTACATTAAATCTGCGTGTGAAAAGAATATTCTTCGTGAATTTTATTTTCTGTTATATATTTCTATTTTGGAACCTGTCTGACGGCTTGATATTGTTATCAGGTTAACTATTGCTACATGCTGAAGCGGCAAGAGCATGATCGCGGAAAGACGAGAAATGCTATGCGTAATGACCTCGCCACCGATTCAGCCAATGATCCTACGTGGAGGGTGGGTCCCAAATGAACAGTAATTAATTCAAAAATTCCAACAGATGTAATTAGAGTTCACGCGGCAATTGGGAAAAAAGCCGCCCAAACAGAGTACTAATTTTTCTCTCACTCTATTGTAACACAAATAAAGAATCAATATCGCTCATTTCTCTTCCGTAAATCAGCTCCGTCGGACTCCACCACCACCACCACTGATGGATGATCGGACTCCACCGCTACCACCGAATGACGATCACACTTCACCACCAGCACCGGCACCAGCGGACAACACCACCATCACCATCACCGACGAGCTCTGCTCTCACAGGTTTCTCTCTCTCACATTCTTTTTCATATATTTGGTACTATTCAAATAGAATTGGGTGATTTTCCTCTCCATATATAATTTGGTAATTTGATTTAAAGGAGCTAAAAGTATGAGGTCATTAATGTTAAAATCCTTAGATACTCTTTATTGCTCGTCTATTCAATCAGCCATGGAAATCGTGGTTGGAGGTTATGTTGTTCAAACATCACCAGAACCCTATTTCAACAAAAGATTATTTGTTAGCGTGTTGTTTCTTTGAAGCTCGTCAGCATTTATTAGTTGGTTGCTGCTAGGAAGGAATTTATTATTCAAGTTGGCAGATGATTTTTTTTAATCTATTGCATCAGTCTCCCTAAAGAAAACCCAGCTTCATTCGTCAATGACAATTTTATTTTACAATCGGATTCTCTTTGGAGCTTCCAAGAGTTGCATTTCAGTTTCTGTTCCTATTTCTAGAATGGTTTCTCAGGCAACATCTCCTGTAACGAGAAAGGCATGTTCACCACAGTTACCTAATCCAACACCATCCCCACCTCTGCTTACTAATGAACTGATTCTTGTTGATCCAAAGCATAGCAATGAAAGTTTAAGCCAAGAGGTCATATATCTAAAGGCACAGGTAAGTGTCATTTTGATGATGCAAAAAAAATTGTATTCCCTTTATGCATATATCTTTCATCAAGGCTTTGCTCTTGAAACTGCTTCAAACTTTCTTCTGCCTGCTTCCGCACTGTCCCATCCGCTGATTGTGCATTCAAAAGAATCAGGGTGATCTCTGTAGCCATATTGTATCTGGAAAGCATCAGACAGCTCATATGTTATGTACGAGAAACTTGGGTAAATGTAGCAAAAATTTAAATCCAAGTGATCAATAGATAATTAACAAAATTGAATGGACTATTGCAGCAGTCAATTTTGTTTCAACCAACTTACACCGCACCCCCAACCCCCTTTCCCTTACCCCCAATAAAAAATAAAGAAGAAAGTAGTTAGCTAATTACTCATGCTGGTAAATTCAGTTTCACCAGAACTGAACCATAGCAACAACAGTAACAAGCCCCCATAGATGATTGTTTACGGTCCCCCACCCCCCAAAAAACACAATACAACTAAGTCTCATAGTTTTATTATTCCACTCATAAATCCAAGCTCAAGCAGAATCAGCAAGTATAGTAAATAAGGTCTGGCAGAAGAATAAAGTAGTGAACGTAACAACAAAAAAATAAATAAATTTTAAAAAATTATAGGCAAAACATTTCACAAAATACTAATGCTAATGATGTAAAAATTATGTAATGGTCTTCGTGGAAAGAGGCAATGCAGTGAACCACTTTATTAGCCATAACAGAACACAGTTCAATAAAAGCAAACAATAACATAACAGAAAAGCTGAAAGTAGTTCACAAAATACTAATGCCAATGAGGCAATAATTATGTAATATCCTTTATGAAAAAACATGGCAGTGAAACAATTTATTAACCATAACCAGTTCAGTAAAAACAAAAGTTTACAAATCTGAATACACACTATCCTGTAATAAAAAGTAAAAGCCTTACTAGAGGAAAATATCAAATCCACATAAAAACAGCTTACTGGAAAATTGATGAATATTTGAGTATCAATACCCACAAAAATATCAAAATCAGTATAAATATCTTCAATGGAACTCGAACAATAAGCCAATACTAATTCTGACCTTGAGTATATCTATACAGGAGCAATACTTGAACAGTTCAACTCAAGAGAAAAAGTAACATAAATTGTCGATCAGCACAATCAATCGAGTTTAAATTTTTAACCGCATAATTTATTGCATGCATCATCAATGACGCCCCTTTTTTAAAGCCGAATACAGAGTACAGTTTGAATTTTTAACTCAACCTAAAGAAAAGAAGTACGATTAGATCAGCAAAAAATAGATCGACCCTTGAAATAAGTATGAGTGCTATGAAACCCTAATTACTTGCATGAAAACTGAGCAAAATTAAGAAAGAGCTTTAAATAGATTAATACAGAATTACCTGAATCTTGCGCTGATATGACTGATAGAATCGGAGAAGCTAAACTCTCCGGTCGTTAAGAGCAATAGTGGCGTTGAAACCCTAGAGAACGAGTGACAGAAAGGGGAAGCGAGTGAGTTATATAGAGAGAAAAATCACCCAATTCTATTTGAATAGTACCAAATATATGGAAAAGAATGTGAGAGAGAGAAACCTGTGAGAGCAGAGCTCGTCGGTGATGGTGGTGGTAGTGCTGTCTGCTGGTGCCGGTGGTGAAGTGTGATTGTCATTCGGTGGTAGCGGTGGAGTCCGATCGTCCATCAGTGATGGTGGTGGTGGACTCCGACGGAGCTGATTTACGGAAGAAAAATGAGCGATATTGATTCTTTATTTGTGTTACAGGAGAGTGAGAGAGAGAAAAATTAGTACTCTGTTTGGGCGGTTTTTTTTTTCCCAATTGCCGCGTGAACTCTAATTACATCTGTTAGAATTTTTGAATTGATTACTGTTCATTTGGGACCCACCCTCCACGTAGGATCATTGGCTGAATCGGTGGCGAGGTCATTACGCATAGCATTTCTCCGGAAAGACTGGTGTGCAGTTATGCTTTTCTTTACAGTGATATAACCTAGAGTTCCTTTTCAACTTATTTGAGTTAACATTGCACATACGAGATTTTTTGTGCTAATCTTCTTGTCTTGGTACTACATTTGGTGGCTCTGATGTTTTTGTATTCTCAAAATCCAGACAGAATTTCTGCTGCACATTACACAGGGTATTATTAAGATTTTAACATAGGTAATCTGAACACGCACTTCCTTTTGATGGTGCTTGGTTAAAAGAAACATTGAAATTGGGTATTTTCTATACAGTTTCAGAGCATTTGGCAACATTTCTCAATTGTTATCATGGCATGCAAGTTTCTAGGTTTGTCTTCTAGAAATTGCTTTTTTGTTGCAGATTATGTTTTATACATTCATTTTATGATAGTAGGGTAGGGTTTCTCCTCTTGCGATTGAAAATACTAGAGCGAATGCAGACCTAGTTGAGCGTAATTATTGCTTGGCCGGTTCTCCGTGTAGCCCATTATACTGGTGAATTTCGTTGGCAACTAAGAATAAGATTGGTAGTGTGTATGGCAGTGATATGTAGATATCTTGCATGCCCCCTTTTTAAAGAGTTATATTCTTATTTTTTTGAGTTTAATTTTACTTCATTCTAAAATTATAACAATGCTCTTCCTACTGGGTTTTGGCGAGTCAAGCTGCCATCACTGGCTTCCTCATGATGATTATTGAGGACGAGGTCACTTGGGGAATAAAAACAAGAATAAGATTTTTTTGTCTTTTGGTTTTGGGACAGGATGTGTTGTATATTATTATTTTAATTAATGTTTTATTATTTTATATGGATAAAATGACTATTTAAACATTATTATTATAACTACTTTGCTTCTAGCAAGAATTCAACAATATGAAAACGGCCTTGGAAGTACCAGAAATCTTACATTATGAGAAGTATTTGGGTTTACCATCTTTGGTGGGAAAAAATAAAAAGGCCAGTTTCAACTACATTAAGGAGAGAGTTTGGAAAAAAATTCAAGGGTGGAAGGAAAAGCTTCTGTCTCAGGCGGGTAGAGAGATCCTTATCAAGGCAGTGGTCCAAGCAATACCAACCTACACAATGAGCTGCTTTAAGCTTCCTTTGGGACTGTGTAGTGATATTGAGAGTCTTATACGGAAGTTTTGGTGGGGTCAAAATGGTGATAGAAGAAAGGTACATTGGGTTAAGTGGAACACCCTTTGTAAGCCAAAATCAGTTGGGGGTTTGGGTTTTAAAGATTTGGCAAACTTCAATGATGCCCTCTTAGCAAAACAAGCATGGCGATTACTTCATCAAAAAAACTCCTTGTTTTATAGAGTTTTTAAGGCGAGATTCTTTCCAGATTGTTCTATCTCGGAAGCTTCTCATTCCAGTTCGGGGTCTTATGCATGGTACAACATATTAAAAGGAAGGGATTTATTGTTGAAGGGTGCACGTTGGAGAGTGGGTTGTGGTAATGCTATTAGTGTGTGGAAAGATGCTTGGCTGCCTTCTAAAGCTCATCCAAGAATTGAATCTCAAGTGGTAACTGGTTTTGAGGAGATGAAAGTTTCTGAACTCATAAACCCAGTCACAAAGAAGTGGGATTCTAATATGTTACATGGACTTTTTATCCCACAGGAAGCAGATTTGATTCTAAGCATTCCATTGTGTCAAAATGCAATGGAGGATATCGTAGTATGGCCTTTCACCCCATCCGGAATTTACACAGTAAGATCGGGTACAAGATTCCTCACAGCTGAGCACGAAACGAATTCACAGGATGTGCATGCACAGTCAGATAAAGAAGTGTGGAAGTTAATCTGGAGTCTTAATGTGCAAAGCAAAGTTCGAAACTTCTTATGGAGGACCTGTCACAATGCTTTGCTGGTGAAACAAAATCTTACACGAAGGCATATTATACATGATGACGTATGCGATCTCTGTCAAAGCGAGACTGAATCGGTTGTCCATGCTCTGTGGGGTTGCACACAGTTGGCACAGGTATGGGGATCTTTGCCTATATTTTCATTCAGGCAAACGAGGGAGTTTTCTTCAATTCAGGAAGTGCTCACTTTCACGGCCCAAGAACAGAAAAATCCAGAACTTTTGGCTTCAGTGATGTGGACTCTTTGGTATCGTCGAAACCAGGTCCGCACTTCTACTAAGGAGTTCCCACTAACGCAGGTTGTACCCATAGCGACTCAAGCTTTGGCATTCTTTCAACACACAAATGCAACTACTAATGTACAAGTTTGTGATCCTCCTCAATCCCAAAGGGTTCAATGGTCACCACCGGCAGAGGGAGAAATTAAAGTCAATTTCGACGGAGCTCAGTTTCACGATATTGGCAAAGAAGGTTTGGGAGTTGTTATACGAAATAGTAGAGGACAAGCTTTGGCTTCTTTATCGGAGCAAGTAAGGCTTCCATTCTCTCCAGATATAACAGAAGCTTTGGCTGCTGCTAGAGCTATTGTTTTTGCCCAGGGGTTTGGTTTAACTTCATTCATATTGGAGGGGGATTCTGCAAATATTATTAAATCTTTGAAATCTGATGAGGCTTCTCTATCCTCTTTTGGCCATATTCTCAGCTCAGCGAAATCTACAATGTTAGGTGGTGATATTAGTTTTTCTCACGTTGGTCGAATGGGTAATACGGTAGCACATAATCTAGCTAAACATGCTAGACATGTTAGGGGTTTTTTGGTATGGACGGAGAATGTTCCTCCACACCTTACTCATGTACTTTGTGCCGACTACGGTTGAGTTCTTTTATAAAACTTTAATTCTTGTTTCTCAAAAAAAAAAAAAAACAATATGAAAAAGTATAACTGTATAAAAATTAATGGTAAATTGTGTTTCAATCATTAAAAGATGAGGTTTGATAAGAAATTTATTTTAAGTTTTATTTTTTAATAATTGAGATGAATATAATATTTAATTTTATATTTAATTTTTATATACGTAATAATATCCTAAAAAGGTTTAATAAGAAAATAATAAATTCATCTATTAATTAATAATTATTTTAGAGTATAACGACAAGAGTTACCAACCAAGGAGGACTCTGGCGGAGGCTACGTACATATATGATGATCCACTTGCTTATGCATAGAAAAAAGAAAAGGTCGGTGAGATGTCACTCACGTGGGACACAAGAAATATGCTTGACAAGGAGACCGACGAATAATATCTTTAAATTGCCCCAAATTAATAAATTAAACTATTCCATTTGAAAATATTCTTACCCTACCATGCATACGTACGTTATATCGATATATGAAGGCTAGCTATCTACCTATCTACTCCATATACATACATACTCTTTTATTATACTCCATAGCTCGCTTCAACAAAAAAAAAAAAAGTTCCAAAATTATAAATATTTAAGATGTACTCTTGTTTCATGCTTCTTACCCTTAATACTAATTAATTAATTGTTGTTTCAGTTTTTGTGGCATAGAAATAAATATTTGATGATCAAAATTGATAATATTAATTATGACATTCAATACTAATAATTATCGAAAATAGATCTCCTTTTAATTATAAAAAAGAAATAGTATGTATGTAGTTTCTATTATATATAACTTTAGTCCAATAACAAGCAATTAAGTGTCTCATTTGAGTTCTAACTTTCTTGATATGTTAAGATTTATCAAAGAAAATACAATCAACTGTTTTTCAGAGAATTTGTCTCCTTTGATTTCTAATTTTTTTGATATATTAAGATTTAACAAAAATACGATCAACTGTTTTTAACTTAGCAAAAATTTTTAACTTTAAATTAAAAAAGAAATTAAATCATAAAAAATATTGTACATGTCTATGACGAATCTTGTAGAATATATGATCTCCATCCATTTCACAACAAGACAACCATTAACAAAAAAATGTTGTTCACCTAAAGAATTGTAAATTCCATAGAAATAATTCTCTTTATGTTATAAAATACACAATCTCCTTAAGTTTAAGGATACAATTTCACGATCATATCATCACTACATATAGAAAAACTTCCTCATTACCGAAATATATATAAGATCAACTTTGACTATTTAAAATTAATTAGAGATATTTTTAAATTTAAAACTAATATAATTTAATTAATTTTTAAACATAATAAATCTTGTAATAAGTAGTACTATTTATAATTAAACTCCTTCTGTCCAAGTATATTTGTCATAATTTTTTTTTTGGTTTGTCCAAATCTATTTTTCTTATTTCTTCTTTAATTCTATTTTGACCTTATTTTTTCAGTATTACCCTCATTTAAATTTATATATTTTTTTAATTGAAAATAACATGATATACATTGAAAAAAGTAACACAAACTTTGACATTGGAGCTCTCCTTTATTTTATTATTCCGAGAAAGATTTAGGAGGTTAATTAAGATAAAAAAATTGATTTTAAAAAATTAATATTAATTTTATATTTTAAAATGAATGAAGTGTATTTTAATGTTTGTAAAATTTTATAAATAAAGCTCTTTTTCAGGAATGAAGGGGAATAGTAAACACAATCATAAGAATGGAGTGAGTTTCATCTTCCGATGGAGTACACACACATATACATGACGTGTGTGTTTTGCGAGTGTGAGTTTATGTGTCGACAACGCAGTTTAGCCGTTGGATCGATCACAACAATGCTCCTAGAATCAATGGTTATATATATATATATATATATATATATATATATATATATATATTATAAATAGGTGGTTATATTAAAGGTACGATTTGACACTTGGTAATAGTAGGAATTTTGATTTCCATATTGTATCAACTAAATATTATATTGGAGCAGTTGTGACTTAAGAATCTTGATTGAAATCAACTCGGTTTTTGCGTTTACTGAGGAGGACTGAATTATTATGATTCTATCTTGCATGCATGCATGATGAAAGGAAAAGACAGACAGACATGCTCATATTGATATTCATGTATATTATGAGAGAATGGTAGATCGATCCGTATTTATTGCTTCACCCATGATTATATAAAATGGGAATGACAATAATTTATTAAAAACACAATAAAAAGATGGAAATCCCACGTATACTAGTATTAGCCTTAGGAGTTGACTTTACAGGTTGCAAGCGAACCAACTGTAATTTTAATCATATTCACAAGAAACATACACCAGCCCACCATTGTTCAGCTAGCTAGGTCTCTCTCCGTGCTTATTTTATACTTTCCTAAAATACACATTCCTTTCTCATTAATGATATTCTATCATTTTTTTTTACATTAAGTAATCGAGAATATATATACACATATATTATATTAGCTTTACTATATATATCCATCCGTTAACAAAACCGTCCCATTTATTAAATATTAAGGACATATTTTTGTGCAAAGTATATCAGTAAAAATATTGATAAATTAGTTTTGTGCTTCTGCGCGGTGATCATGAAGTTATGATTGTTAATTTATTTGAGGATATTGTGTCATCCAGTACTAGTATCATTGAAAAGTATTTTTTCTGTCTCAAAATAAAAGTCCTTATTATTTTATCCATTCCAGGATAAAAGTCATTAGTATTATTTTAAGTAATTACAAGTTAAATACCTACTTATCTTAAATAATTTATTTTTTTATAATAATTTATTTATAATATCTTTAGTATTAATTGTTATATTTCTATTCTCTATGCATATTTATGGAGTATCACTAGTCATGTACAGAAAACTATACAATTAAATGAAAATTTAAATATGGACAATTTTGTCATTTTATTCTTTCTTAATATGCGCAAAAAAAGTCAACTAGAATTTATTATTTTAAGTATTTCCAAGTTAAATATCTACTTATCTTAAATAATCTATTTTTTACAATAATTTGTCTATAATATCTTTAGTATTAATTGTCATATTTCTATTCTCTATGCATATTTATGAAGAATCACTAGTCCTGTGTAGAAAACTATATAATTAATGAGAATTTAAATATAGACAATTTTGTCATTTTATTTTATTTCTTAATATGTACAAAAAGTTAACCAGAACTTATATCTTGAGACGGAGAGAGTATAATCTTTTCATGAAACAAAAGTTTGAGAAATGAGAATATACATGTAGAATTCCGACTGGTCCTTCTAGCACATACCATGATCAATTTGTATGTATTTATTTTGTTGATGCTAAATTCTAGATACTTTGACAGACAAATTATTATTGATCAAATTCAACTCGATAATTAGGAAATGGAGGAAAAAGATCGTCCCTTTTGATCCACAAATTCACAGGAATAGATGACCTTAGCTTTTCTTTTCCTCTGTGTTGGATGCCTGTGATTTCTCACGATGCCCGTGATGGAAAGTTCATGGAAGTTGGAAAAGCAAGCAAAATGGAGTCACATAAATAGATCTTTCTAAATGACTTTAATGGCAATTAGTCCACACGAGCGTGGAATGTTGAGTTTTCCATGGGAAAGCAAAAAGATTTCCCATATATATATATATACATGCATATACATATATTTAGAGAGAGACTAAGGTCAATGTCATTCCCATGTTTATATGACTTTTTAACGCATGACTATATATGGGTTAATTATTGGAATGTTGAAATCCTCTACAATATCTAAAAGTAAAAATAATAATATATGCTCTATATATACGTATCACTTAATTATAAGTTTAGAACTTTTGAAAATGCAAAATTTATTATAAACCTCGAATTCTAGCATTCATATGTATTGGTCGAGACTTCTAAACTTTAAATCATACTCTTGTCATTCTAAACTATAAAACTAATATTGATACATTTATAAAAAATTCTTAAAAAAAAAAAGTTTACAAAATTAAATAATATGTCAAATTGTAATTAGTAGATGCTTCACTATACATAAGTAAGCCTAATGGTTGTAACCTGAACAGAAGGGAAAAGATGAGGGAATTATATTATCTTCACTTACACAAATAACAATACAATTACATGTATTTATATTCACCAATAATGCACAAAACCATCTAAACTAGGAAAGAATACAGATAAGTATGAAAGCAAGAACAAATCTGCTATACATTTGAACAAATCTGTTACACTAATTAAGGAGGTCAGATTGATTCTTCCGAGTCAATTAGCCTTTGCTCCAGGCGTTAAATGGTTTTGGTACTTCTATCATAACCAACCATCATTTTGTATCTCTTGTATGTAATTATTCTTTAATCACCATAGTATAATTGTATTGACTATTTAAAAGTCAATTTTTAATATTCTCAAATTTAAATTAAATTGATATATATAATGCATTTAAGTTTTGAAAAATAATAAATAGTTGATTACTAGTAACACTTTTTAAATAGTTTATGATATTTATAATTATATTGATATAAACTAAATATGTTCATGTTAATTTTAAATTTAAAAATATTTAAAATTAATTTTTACATAATTAATATTAATCTTATAAATTGTAAGAGAAGTAGTACATTTCTGCAATATTTCTATGATATATTTGAATTCAGGAACTTAATTCTTATGCAAGTGGGAAGGATATACGGTACTGGAATCCTAACTCCCAAGAAGGGACAGTCCGTGATTCTCGACAAAAAGATATATATAGTGGCGTTTTTTCTGATACTTAGCGACTCCTTTCGCCTCCCTCACATGACCGATCAATGTTTTCAGAATCCATTCGTTCAGTAAATTAAAAAAAGTATTGAGTGATGAATCACTGATTCAACCAGTAGTCGAATTATTATTGAACCAGTGACGTCATAAATATATAAAAATATATATTATTAATAATTAATAAAATTTTAAAACATTTAATTTTTTATAAGCTAAAATACAGTGAAATTATGTTATATTATTGATAAAAATATTTTTGAAAAAAAAAAAATCTTTAAAACCGGTTCAACCGATTATTGACCAAATTAGATGAACCGGTCTAAACCGGATCGGAAAGGGAACCGATTTCCGCTTCAATCGGTTCACTGCTGATTCCAAACCGATTTTCAAAACATTGTCACCAACTAGAACTAGCTCCACACACATGCAACTCTCAGCTCCCTCTCATCCATATATATATATATATATATATATATATATATATATGATGTTATCCGAGTAAAAAGTGTTGCTTAAAGTTTAAGTGTCTTTAGAAAAATTGCTAATGTGTAGCTATATGTATATTTGCTTTGCCATCATCATTTTTGCTCAGAAAATTCGCTAAATATATATTTGAACAGACAATATTTACATCATTGTTTTTATAATGAACTATCTGTAGCATCTCTTAGGGAACAGATTAAAGATCAAAGGGCAATAATAATCTTTGATAAAAATGTTAAATTTTTGTTATGAGTAAGCACATTAATAGATTATCATGATTTTGTATTTATTTACATAGTAGGCACATAGTCTGTTATTATGTCTAATTGCAAGAAAAATCACAAAATTTTATAGCAAGATATGGCATGACAATTTTTGAAATCAGTAGCAAAAAAAACTTATGTATTCAAGTATTCCAAGTTTAATAAGATTCAAACATCGAACTTTATTAACAACAAAATTGAGCGAATATGCTTATCAAATAATATAATTGCCTGATTTGCACTTTAACTAGTGAAAGCAAGCGAAAGTAAACATGTGAAAGTGAAAATAAAAGACAAAAACCATGAATATAAAAAAAGTTACCAAATAAAAATCTTATACATCAAATTACCCCATAAATTTGTAATATATCCTCTCTCTTCACATAATGCGTGGATTGGATGTATGATATACATGTGTATGGATGATATAAATATATAAATATATATATATATCATACATGTGTATGGATGATATAAATATATAAATATAAATATATATATATATATATATATATATATATATATATATATATATATATATATATATATATATATATATAATAGTTGGACAAATAGAGAGAGAAAGAGATGTGCTTTCTTTAATTATATGTCAAGGGCAAAGGCTTTTCATCATTCCCAATTCTATCATCATATGCTTCAAGGGCTTTCTTACTACCTTCTTAATTAGAATAACCCTTACTTCATCAGCTCAGACCTCATGAAGGAAAATAAATTTCTAAATTAGATACCACAAGGCACTGATCCCTAGTTATCACAACTGTTTCTTGAATTATCAATTCTGAGAAAAAGGGGTAAAAAAGAGCATCCAAACAAAGAACCAATGAAGGAATGTGATACTAGTTCCGAAGATTCCAAGACAAATGAGAACGAAGACGAATTACAAGAAGAAGAGCTCATGAGTATACCTAAAAATGGAGGAAGCTCAAGCAACAGCACAATCGAAGAGAATGAAAAGAAGGCGGCTTCTGGATCATCAGTGAGGCAGTACAATCGTTCTAAGAACCCGAGGCTTCGCTGGACACCGGACCTTCACCGTTGCTTCATTCATTCGGTTCAAAAATTAGGAGGACAAGAAAGTACGAGTACTATCTCATATGTATTCATTTCATCCCAAATTGGATATCGTAGTTTTTTAATTGAGAGTTAGAAACGATTTTTTTAAATGTTTGAAACCAAAATTTTTCATTATTACTCTATCTATGATAATTAAAATTGTAATAATTTTGTAACTCTATCATGCATTTTCTGATGGTGTAGGAGCAACACCTAAGTTGGTTCTTCAATTGATGAATATCAAAGGCCTTAGCATCTCTCATGTCAAGAGCCATCTTCAGGTAATTACTCATTTAATTTGATAACCCGATATTTTATATCATAATTTACCAGTATACTTGTTGAACTTTTTTCTCCTTAATTAGATGTACCGGAGCAAGAAAATTGATGACCCAAATCAAGGTAACATATATATATGCACTAGTCATCCATATATATAGTGCAAAATTAGGGTTTTCTGTATATGGTTTTTAATTAAAGCCTATGATTTTATTTAAGGGGAATACTTTTTGTCACTTTTGACAGTTATTTCGGAACAAGGGCTTCTTAGTGATGGCAATCAAGATCACCATATTTATAACCTTAGCCAGCTTCCCATGCTTCAAAGTTTTAATCATAGCCCTACTTTCAATTCAAGGTATGAGAAAATATTTATTATAAATTAACTGTCACCATTACTCAATTTGGATATGAACATTTTATGATGGTAGAATTCTGTTAATGATATATTTGTTGTTTAATTTCCTTTTTTTTTTATAACCTTTTCAAGATACTCGGATGCTTTGTGGAGTCGCCATTCCAATCCAATTTATAGGCCTTTCATGGGAGGAATTTCGTCGAATAGCATAATACAACAAGGACTTTTTGATTCAGTGGTTGAGAGACACAAATTTGAGAGCAGCAATTATTCATTTGGTTCTGATTTCAATAGGGCTAATTTTTCATTCAATGAAAATCAGCCTAGACTATTTCAAAGTCAAGACCCGTGGCAAACCCATGCTAGAAGAAGCTCAATGGAGCTTAATTTCATCAAAGAACATCAAGATAGAGGGAGGGATGATCAAGAGAAAAAGGCACAAAAAAGGAAGGTTTCGGATCCAGATTGCAACCTTGATTTGAACCTGTCACTGAAAACTGTGACACCGGAAAATGGACGGGATAAGAAAAATGTCGATGATGATGAGGTTAATACTAGTAGTTTATCTCTTTCTTTATTCTCATCTTCAACTTCAAATTGTATTATCAGATTAGAAAAAAGTGATAATAGTGGTAAAAAGCATGCAAGAACAATGACAAGTACCCTAGATCTGACTTTGTGAATGAGACAATTCTAAGTGAGATTTTGTGGTACTTGTCCCATAAATAATGCACAGATTGATCAGTACTGTCATGTGCTTGCCAGAATATAATTAAGGTAATGGGACTACTACTTGTTCTTCTTATTGTTGTTATTACTAGCTAGCCGTATTTAGTTATATATATGCATTGTATAAATATCGTTAAGATTAGTTTAAATTTCTAATTTTTGAATATTCTAGTTCATTGGCAATAGGTATATATATTATTCAGAATGATAACATGACCGTATTATCCTGCAATCTTTGTCTGATAATAAATCTAGAAAATATGTTTATATATATATTTGTGTCAGGGTTTGTTTTCTTGAGAAGCTTAAAGAAACAAGGATTCTTGTAATCTGCGTATATATCGGATCTCGGAAACATCTCACCATGTTGATGATCTTTTCTTTTCAGTATTCTGAAAATTGTTAGAAAGGTAAGATTTATAGACCACTATGCAAACTCTCACGATCACTAAAGCCTAATATGTTTTGAAGAAAAAAAAACCCTTAATTCTTTCTGAGTTGTTTAAATATCATAAACTATAAATAGTAATTCAATAAAAGATGAATAACTTTTCATATGAATAATTTAGTAAGTACAAGTTTGATAGCCCATCCCTCCGTGCGAGGTAGTTTATTTAACATTTTTTCACAAAATTTTGATAATTCTTCTTATAATTGCATTTCTTTGTTACCGATTGAAATTATATATAATTTTTAGAATTTTAAGGATTTTTTTTCTTCATATTCTTTCTCCATGATTAAATATAATTGTAATTATTAGTTATTATTGAATATTAAATATAATAATAACTGTCCGAGTTAACTCATGACAACCGAGTTAACTCATAATTAATTAAGATCTGACTCAATTTAGATCGATGGTAGGATTTTTATATATAGGTATTCCCTACAGTAGTTTGCTTCTTCTTCTAAACCAAATTAACTGAGTTGGTTTTTAATTATTTTATTTTATTTTTGGATTTTATATATAATTCCTTTCTTTGGCTCATTTTCAAAATTATATTCCATCCCTCATGCATGCACCCAACTAACAATTAAGCAAAAGAGTGTCAATTCAAATAGGATTACGACGAAAAGATTTGGTGTTGATACAATTATAAATTCCACAAATTATAAAGCTTGTGAACACTTCACTTATTGCAATTAGGTTTCTGTTGGATGTTTGAAACTTTAGAATTACATAAGATCATTATGCATGTTTTTGAAACAACAAACTACTTATAAATTTATAGTTGATGTTTCCGAAATAAAAAATGGTAAAAACAATTTCCTTAGTGTGCGTGTGTATACACACACTGACACACACACAACCCAGAAACAAGAGATACACTTGGAGATAGTCTTTATAGTAACAAATTTTAGTCATATAAACTTAATATTCAAAAAGCTCATAAAAATTACAACCCAGAAACAAGAGGTACACTTGAACATATTCTTTATAGTTACAAATTTTAGTCATATAAACTTAATATTCAAAAGGCTCATAAAAATTCTTTTATCCGAGAGCATGTATTTTAAACAAACGTTAATGTGCCAAAAAATTAGAAGCTAAAGTAACTAGAATGTTTAGAAGATAGGTTCCCTCCAGCTCCGGATGACTGGCATCAGCTTTATGTATTAATTATTGATCATGTTAAAGAAATCAAATAACAGCCTAATTATCGAGAGAGACAGAGAGAGATATATATGCAGAAGAGGAAGAAGATTAACAAACTGCTGTGATGATCAGTAATTGTCTTTCAAGGTTATTGAAGTAATTAAGAGAATGATATTACTACATTCCAAATTCTGAAAGGTGGCAATGTTGTAGGCCAATGTGATGCCCCAAATTAAAACTAGGGAAGTATACCGTAACTTAGGGACCCCATAATTTTCGAAGCCTGCAAGTTTTTATCGAATTATGATTACGGCATGTATCAATATTTGAAATTGTGTTGAATTGTAAAATTTCTCACTATACTAAATGCATCGCTAAATTGCAACAAAAAAAGCGATATATAAATTATCATTTTCCGAATTTCAGTTGTTGCATAATGCAATAACCCCCATAACTACAATCATGTCTCATTTAATTCCTTCAATATAAATGCTAGATAAATATATATATATAGTGACAACAATTTTAAACTACAAATCTAAAAGTCCAAACTCCTAACCTAGCCCGTCCGAAAGGCGTCGGCTCGCATACATACATAATCCATCAGAGAAGGATCTAATGCAAGCATAATATATACTGCTTTCGTTTTAAGATAAAAGCTTTTTATTGATTTTTATGATCAAATTGATCATTTTTTAAATCAATATATATTATTATTTTTTTATATATATGCAAAAAATTATAAATATCATAAACTACATACTATCTAGTACTAATTTTAATGTTTATCTTTTTGTAAATCTAAATATATATGATTAATCATTAATTCTAAAAATAATAAATTTGACCACAAAAGTCTACGAAGAAATTTTATTTTGGGACAAAAAGAGTAATTGATATACTACAAATCAATTACCATATGAGAAATACATATTTACAATTTATATGCTCCCCTCAGCTTTCAATTTAACATTAAGTGCAAGTATTAATCTAAATTTGAAATTTTCACTTTTTTTAAAAAAAAATTTAATTTTTTTTATCATGTCCAAAAATCACAATAATCAAAATATGAGTAAAACGGACTTTTTTTTGTGGGTAAAATTTACCACAGTTCACTTTTTTTATTTGTTTTTTATACTGCTGTTGACGTTGGCGTCTTGTTGATACAGTACGATAATGTCGCACGTTTTCATTTTCTGAATGTCCTTGATACAAATACGATAATTTCGCACGTTTTCATTTTCTGAAAGTCCCCAACCAAAAAACGTATTATAGATGATTGCACATTTTGCTTCCTATTCAGAGTACTGAAATTTAAGTAGTTCAAATGATTCCCATTAATTAATATTAATATTTGAAAAATAAACCATTGTACTAATTCTGAATTTCTGATCCACCCGCTATTTAAAGATCATCCGTAATTTATACACACTAAGTAACAAAATTTAAAGACAAAAAACAAAGAAATAAAAATAATAATCTAAAATTTAAGATCTATTTGCTTTTCTTTTATGAAATTACATACATCCCTATTATTTTGTTAGAAAATTGATATTTTTATAAGCAAAAGTTATAATTTCACAAGATTCTTATAGTAAATAAGTCCCGTATTTATGTGTGAGATATTATAAAAACTAGTATTCTCGGCACACAATTCTTGCGTGAAATTAAAAAAAAATATTTAAATAAATTTTATGAGAATAAATGAGAAAATAGTGGAGAGAAAATAGAAATTGATAAAAAAGTGGAGAGAGAGAAGGGAAGTAAGTAACTATTGGGTATGACATAAATCCATATTGAATTTGAATTTAAGTATTACCTAGAATCCGTTTTGGTTTGAAAAAGTTATCTTTCTTAGTCATACTCAATTTAGTATTTCTTATTCTATTTGGTTATATAATTTGCCTATGACCTATAAATATAGGTGCTAGTTTTTTGGAGAAGAGACATTCAAAAAAATTCTAATAATTCTCATAGTTCTCTCTTTATCTTGTATTCTTAAGATTTTTATTTAGTGGATTTGTTTTGTCTTTCTCCGTGATTTTTTTTTCGATTTGGGCTGTTTTCACATAAAACATTGTGTTATTGTCTTTATATTTCTGTGTTAATTTATTGTATTTGCCATAGTTTGTCATAACAATTTGGTATCAAGAGCCTTGTTATTTTTGATCCATACTATGGCGTTGAGTTCGACTTCATCAACGGAATTTGATATTAACAAATTAATTCGATGAGAATATTAGTTTCAGTCTTTGGCAGGTTCGGTTGAAGGCTTTTCTTACTTTACAGGGCTTGAAGAAAGCCATTGTAAGGAAGCCAGTGAAACCTGTAGATATGTTTGATGCGGATTGGGAGACGAAGAAAGCTAGCGAGATGTCAGAGTTAGAATGGAAAACTATGGATAATGATAAAGCACTTTCGGCAATTCAGTTGTGCCTTTCAAATGATGTGTTGTAGGAGGTGCTAACGAAAACTACAACTGCTGATTTGTGAAAGAAATTAGAGTGTCTCTATTTGATGAAGTCCCTCACCAATAAATTGAGACTTAAACAACGACTTTACACCTTGCATATGTCAGAAGGTACTAAAATCAAATCTTATATAACTGAGTTTAATTCAATTGTAACTGAGTTACAGAATATTGATGTTAAGATTGATGATGAAGATCAAACCCTATTGTTGTTAGTCTCATTACCTCCTTCATCTAAGCACTTTAGAAACACTATGATCTATGGTAGAGACACTATCTCCATTGAAGATGTTAAGACGAATCTTATGAGCAAACAAAAGCTAGATTCTGATATGACTTTTGGAAAAAGTGATGATCAAAGTGTTAGATTGTTTGCCAGAAGGAGGTCAGTCGAGAGTAGTTCAAAAAGTGGCAGTACATACAGATCGAAATCTCAGAATAAGAATTTTAGTTGTAACTACTGTCATACAAAAGGGCATATAAAACATAATTGTCCGAAGTTGAAAAATAAAGAACAGAGAGGAGATAAATCATGGTCAGATTAATAGTGGACAAAATGTGCAGAACTAGTAAAATAAGGGTCAAGAAAGCCTGCTCAGGCTAGTGTTGCTGAGGATAGTGATGATCTTCTATTAGTAGCCGATAACAGAGAAAGACTTAACAGTGACTGAATTTTGTATTCTGGCTGTTCTTATATCATAGTGTCATACTCGTGATTATTATCCACATATAAATCATTTGAAGATGAAATTGTTTTGATGGGAAACAATTCTAAATCTAAACAATTGACATTGGTACAATTAAAATTAAGATGCATAATGGTATAATCAGGACATTGTCAGATGTTAGACATGTTCCAAGTTTGAAGAAGAATCTCATATCTTTGGGTACACTAGATGAAAACGGGTGTAAATACACAACTAAAGGTGGAGTTATGAAGATTAGCAGAGACTCTTTTATGTTGATGAAAGGAATCAAGGTCGACATTTTGTATAAGTTGGAGAATTCTACGGCTACAGATTCAGATGCAGTTTGTTCTTTAATTATTGTAGATGACACCACCAGGTTGTGACATATGAGTGAAAAAGACATGGATGGATGCTTTGAGTAATAGAGGCCTTTTGTCTAGACAAAAAAATAAGAAAGCTGGACTTCTATGAACATTGTGTCTTGGGGAAGCAGAAGTTTCAGGATTGCGGTTCATAGAGCAAATGGGACTTTGGACTATATTCATTCAGACCTTTGGGGACCTTCATGGGTTCCTTCCAAAGGTAGCTGTGCACATTATCTGCTAACCTTCATTGATGATTATTTTAAGAAGGTTTAGGTCTACTTCTTGAAACATAAGAATGATATTTTTTGTGACTTTCAAGTAGTGGAAGATTTTGATTGAAAAGCAGATAGGGAAAACAGATTAAGAGGTTTAGATCAGATAATGACCTTGAGTTTTGTGAGACTGGGTTTAATGAGTTCTGTAAGAATGAAGAAATTATTAGGCATCGTATAGTTATGAAGACAGTACCGTAGCAGAATGGAGTTGTAAACTGGATGAAAAAAACTTTGATAGAGAAGGCTAGGTGCATGTTATTAAATGCAAGTTTGGGTAAGGAATTTTGGGCAGAAGCAGTGAACACAAGTTCTTTCTTAGTGAATCGTTATCCTTGCACAACTATAAAATGTAAGACCCTTAAAGAGGTTTGGTTAAGTAATCCTCCAAATTATTCATCTTTTAGGGTATTTGGTTGTCCCGTATATGCACATGTGAATGAGGGAAAACTCGAGCTTAGAGCTAAGAAATGCATCTTTCTTCTGGTGTGAAGGGTTATAGACTTAGGTATGCTAATCAGAAGTCGACAAAGATCATCATTAGTAGAGATGTTACTTTTGATGAGACCGCTATATGCTTTATAAGAACAAGGAATCCTCTATTCCTTGTATTGATAGTTATGATAGTGTTGGTCAAAAGGTGGAGCTTGAAGTAACTTTTCCTTAGGTTTAGAAATCACAGCAGAGTTTAGATCACGTGACTTGTTACAGATGAGAATATAGTTCTAGAGGAGGAACGTGTGGACAATCAGTATAGTCTCACTAAAGATAAAGCAAAGAGGACATTGTGACCACCACAGAGATATGTGTATTTAGATTATGTTGCTTATGCCTTGTTATTTATCAAGGTAGTTGATTATAGTGACTATGTGACTTATAAAGATGTTGTTTCCTCAAATGATTCAGAAAATGGTTGTTTGCTATAAATGATGAGACAAAATCTTTTTAGAAAAATTAGACTTGGGAGTTTGTGAATGTTAACCACCCAAAGATAAGAAAATTGAGGGTGCAAATGCATATTTAAAAAAAAGGAAATCATCCCAAGAGTTGAAGATGCTAGGTACAAGGCTCGACTAGTAGCTAAGAGATTCAGTCAAGTCAAGGAAATGAACTTCAATGATGTGTTTTCACCAATTATGAAACACATCTCTATTCGAGTATTACTTGGTTTGGTTGTTATGCATGATTTGGAGTTGGAACAACTCGATGTGCAAAACATCTTTCTTATATGGTGAACATGAAGACAAGATTTATGTGCGTCAACCTCAGGGATTTCAGATTTAAGGAAAGGAAGACCACATTTGCTTGTTGAAAAAGTCCTTATATGATTTAAAGCAATCTCCCAGGCGCGCAATGGTGTAAACGATTTCATTCATTTATGATTGGTATTGAATATGACGAGCCAATATGATAGTTGTGTGTAATTCAAGAAACTTTAAGATCGCTTATTTATCTATTTGTTGCTTTATGTTTATGACAGGTTGATTGCAGCAAAAGATAGTGCAGAGATTGGTAAACTGAAATCACAGTTGAGCACAGAGTTTGAAAAGAAAGGTTTATTTGCTAAGAAGATTCTTGGCATGGAGATTTAACGAGATCGCAAAATTAAGAAATTGTACTTATCCCAGAAAGACTACATCGCGAAGGTGCTAGATCGTTTTGGTATGAAGGATGCCAAACCAATAAATATTCCTCTTCCTGCTCACTTTAGATTATTAGCTGAATTATCTCCTCAGACAGATGAGGAGGTTAGGTATATGTCAAGTGTTCCCTACTCTAGTGTAGTTGGTAGCTTCATGTACACTATGATTTGTACTCATCTAGATATTTCACATGCCACTAGTGTGGTAAGTAGATACTTATCACGTCCAGGTAAAATTCATTGACAAGCCGTGAAATGGATTTTAAGATACTAATTGTGAGGTACCTCCGATGTTGGTTTAGAGTTTGGAAGGAATAACGATTCTCTTATAGGGCATGTTAATTCAGACTATGCTAGTGATCTTGATAGAAGGAGGTTGTTGACTGGTTATATATTTACCCTTGGAGGTTATGCAATTAGTTGAAGAGTTACTTTACAGCATACAACTTCTCTTTCTACTATAGAGGCAGAGTATATGGCTATTACAGAGGTTGTTAAAGAAGGTATTTGGTTGCGAGGCTTGTTTGGAGAGATCAGTATGGATCATGGAGTTATTTTTATCCGTTGTGATAGTCAGAGTGCTTTATACTTGACTAAGGATCAGATATATCATGAGATGATGAAACATATTGATGTCAGGTATCATTTTGTTCGAGACATTATTGAAGATGATGACATTAAGATCTTGAAGAATGGTACTGTAGATAATCTAGCTGTCGTGTTAACGAAGGCATTACTAAATACCAAGATTGAACATTGCTTGAACCCGGTTAGTGTTCGATGCACTTTAGTTGTACATTCGAGAAGAAGAGAAAGTTCATTGTTAATTTGTGCTATATTTGGAGGACAAATCTAAATAAACAACATCAAAACACAAAACTATCTTAACCATTAAAAAGTGAGGCATAACATAGATTTCAGTGCCATGTCTCACTTTAATGGTTAAGATAGATGTAGTGTTTGAATATTGTGCACTTATACTTATTTATATTTGGAGGATTTAAGTCAATGTGGAGATTTGTTAAGTATGACATGAATCTTTATTAGATTTGGATTTAGGTATTACCTAAAATCCGTTTTGGTTTATGAAAGTTATATTTGGAGGACAACTCTAAATAAACAACATCTAAACACAAAACTATCTTAACCATTAAAAAGTGAGGCATAATACATATTTTAGTGTCATGTCCTTCTTTTTAATGGTTAAGATGAATATAATGTTTGGATGTTATGTTTGGATATTGTGCACTTATACTTATTTATATTTGGAGGATTTAAGTCAATGTGGAGATTTGTTAAGTGTGACATGAATCTTTATTAGATTTGGATTTAGGTATTACCTAAAATCTGTTTTGGTTTAGGAAAGTTATACTTTCTAGTCATACTTAATTTAGTATTTCCTATCCTATTTGGTTATGAAATTTTTAAATGACCTATAAATATTGGTGTTAGATTTTTGGAAAAGAGACATTCAGAAACATTCTAATAATTCTCATAATTTTCTCTTTATTTTGCATTCTTAAGATTTTTATTTAGTGAATTTCTTTTACCTTTCTTCGTGTTTTTTTTCTTCCCGATTTGGGTTTTCTCATAAAACACTGTGTTATTGTTTTTATCTTTTTGTATTGATTTATTGTGTTTTCCATAATTTGTCATAACATTAACTACTCCTATCTTTTAAAGGGTAAGTTTAGAAACAAAAAAGCTTTAAAAAATTGTTTATAAAATAACTGTCACTTCTCCTCCCACTTTATAATATATGGATAGATAGATAGATATCAAATTTATTTGTGAAAATATAATTCTCATTTGTTTTTGTTACCGATTTAGAGTTTCGAGTGGACTTTGGAGATAATTTTAGAGAATAAAATAGATTTGAGGAAAAGACTTCATTCATCTCATTCATATTCAAGTTCAGTACATACTCACTCTATATATAACACCTTCATTCTACATTTAATCTAAATCATTCATTTATTAAATTCTAATCTCAACCATTCATTTTTCATCTACTAAACACCTATAGTTGACCTCAGTCAACACCTTAATTTATTTAGCATTATAATTTGTAACATTACCATCCTCTCAAAATCCACCTTGTCCTCAAGATGACACATTTCACAACACCACAAACATTTTGATGGTGTTGAGGCCAGTTGTTGGTATTGTCAAATTCATGTTGTCTCCGCGTAAGGAGGCTCACCTGCTACAACAAGAGAATTTGTTGGACTTGACTAAACTAGCATCAGGGTTCTTTTTATACACCACTTCCGTCCCCGTAATTACATTTTTCTTTATGGCAGAGAGGATTATAGTACCTCCAATTGTGATATTGTTACTTTGCCCCTGTCACACAATTGTCCACCCACAACATTAATTGCCAATATTATCTGCATGGCTTCCTGCTGCAAATATTTTTGATGTCTTCTTAGGAAAGGGTAGCAAGGGACCCATCATCTTAGCCCCGTCAACATAAAAGAGGAAGGCATAAATTTGTGCGAAGTTGGTCAAACTAAATGTCCAAGCATGTAACCCAACTGAGAAAGTATCACTCAAAGCATAAATTGTGTGGTTGTGGCCACCTTAAAGTCCAAGAAAGACACAACCATATTGATTTTCATAATCATACATTACCTCTTTGACTTGCTTGTTAATCTCTGTCACTCCTTTCCTGAAGAAAATTATGGCACCACGTGGCCCACGAAGTGACTTATGTGTTGTGGTGGTGACAACATCTGCATAATCAAAAGGTGATGGGACGATGCCAGCTACAACCAACCCACTGATGTGTGCCATATCTACAGACATAATTGCTTTCTGATTGTCACGAACCTTGCGAATATGTGCGTAATCTTAGAGTCGTGCATAAACACTAGCACCACCAACTATTAATTTTGGTCTGAAGAGTGTAGCACTTTTCTCTATCTGGTCATAATTAATATACGTAATGTTATCATTCAATCTGTAGGGCATAGTCTCAAAAATTATAGAAACTGATGATATATTCTTTGAGTCAGTCTGATAACCGTGTGAAAGATGGCCACCATCAGGGTCAAGTGTCATGATTCTTTCATGAGGTTTCAATAATGCAGTGTACACTTGAAAATTAGTTGAAGACCCTGAAAAGGCTGCACATTCATTCCCCGTTTTGCAGGATCCAACCAAAATGCTTCCACACGCTTCTGACACAAGGATTTTGCCATGTTAATGTACTCATTTCCTCCATAGTATCTAGCACCCGAATATCCTTCACTATATTTGTTAGTCATAACTGGTCCAACTGCTTACGTGACAGAGACGGAAGTGAAATTCTCTGATGGTATAAGTTCCAGTCCCTTATCCTTAAGGTGGAGCTGTTTGCACCCATGGTAAAGCCCAAAATATTCTTGTAACCATAGTTCTGCCCAGTTGTCCCTTATCACATTATAGCCATTCAAATGCAATTTGTAACCTTAGAAGCTAGCATCATAAAAGTGATCAGACCATGGAGGGTTGTATATTGACCCAAATTCCGTCTTCAACCATGCATCCCAAACCACCTTCATAACTTATTCAACATGTAATAATATAGAGCATACATGCAGCGGAAATGAACCGAATTTTTTTTACATCTTTCGATTACCTTTGAAGCGTATGCCCATAATAACGAACGGTTAGAATCTCGTGCTCAACGAACAGTTCTTTCAGCGATAATTTAGACTACAAATGAGTATAAAATATATCTTCCATAATTCGAGAAGCTACAAAGTTTCAAGCTTCACAAATGACCTACAATGACTTATAGAAAGCTCTCTTTATTTTGCTCTCAATTTGCTTTGTTTCTTCGTATCTAAAATGATCAGTATTGCTCTCATTTTATAGTACTCTAAGAACATGTAACTTACATAAATTAAACAAGAAATAAATCATTTGTAACTCCCAAATAAATTACAAAGTAATTCCTATGTTTAATATATATATTACTCCCAAGTTGTAACATATATAACTCTCATGTAACATATGTAACTTATGTCCAGCAAAATTAAGAGAGAGATACATACACATGTTCATTGTATCTAGACAATGAACCATGTGGCTATACACACCGGGTCGTCCGCTCCATGGGCGCTTCGATTTGGGTCCATAAACCAACACAACAAGTTACCATTCCTTTTGAAATTGAAAAACTCCAATTTGTATAAAACTCCTCGTTGCAATTTTATTTCCAGCACCAACTTTTGGAATACAGAGAGCAAAGATGGAATTAAAGGGTGGACCATTCAAGTCCTTCACATTTTCAACCTTAATTGTTTTGTTTAATTCTACAAGATGAGCACTAACCAACGGTAATGAAGATTCTTCATATACATCTTCTTTTGATGCTTGACAAGACATATAATTTTTAGGAGCAACTAACATTTCAATATTGTACTTCAATTTTGATTCATTCGTCTTTAAAGAAACATCAACTGAGTTGCCTCTCGTACAAGTAGCACCAAGCTCCTTGATAGTGTCATTTAAATCAAGCGGCCAATTTTGGTCACATTCAATATCTATGTAGTGTACTGCTTTCGTCTTTGATAGCAAGCTCCTTGAGTTGCCTCTCGTACAAGTAGCACCAAGCTCATTGATAGTGTCTATGTAGTGTATTGCTTTCGTCTTTTGGTCACATTCAATATCAATAACATGAACAGTGTCAAATGACAGCTTGTAACACTTTGAGTAGCCTTTGAATCTTTGTTCCTTAGGACCCCAACCAACCTCTTGGAAGTTCAAAGCACCTGTTATACCTATAGATTTGCAGAAGTTCCAATTCCTAATGGTGGTTTGGCTATCAAAAAAAGGGTTCTTGAAGGGGCATTTTCTTGTTGGTACGGAAACATGTTGATACTTTAGAGTGGTACTATCAAGACACAAATTTACTCCAAAAATCAAAATTATGATATCCCAAAGAGTCATCCATATAAACAGGTCCCACACATATTTCCCTAGAGCAGACATGGAATTTTGCACCTAAATGGTCAAATTGAGACATACCAATCTGGTTGTATGCTTTGATTGGTCCATAATTTGTTGTAGGCATACTGAATCATATTAACCTCTTGAAAATAATATGCATATGGTCAAATTGAGACATATACCAATATGGCATGTGGCTTCCTTTCTATTTTATGAGTTAGTCACTTCCTTGACTTGGTGCCCATTAAAATCCAAATTTTGGTCAAGACTTCTTTCAAATACCTTATTTGCAAGGCATAACTCTTGTCATTTTGCCGAAATAATGGCTCTTTATAAGGAATTTGGAGATAACAATTTTACATATTCCTGGATTTCTTCCTGCAGCCAAAGTTAATGAAGATGCTCACCACCCAATTTTCATTAAATTTCTCTTCATTCCGAGTCTCTGCCCACCTTTTAAGTTGCAAAGACGAGTTCAAGACAAAGTGTTGGATTGTTGATGATAAACGAAATAGTTCATCATAAATTCATTGTACTCCAACTCCAAAATTTGAATATCCGTTGCTGTTAGGAGTAGCCGATTTTTCATTTCACAGCTCCGTAATTCATCCAAAAAATCACTAGGTTCTACCAATTGTGTATCTGTTGATTCCATGGATTGGTTGCCATTAGTTTCCGCCATGAAAGCTCTCAATAAAAGTACCATTGTTATCGATTTAGAGTCTCGGGTAAACTTTAAAGAGAATTTCAAAAAAGAAGATAAATTCGAGGAAAATATTTCATTCATTTTATTCATATTCAAGTTCTTAATCTGAACCATTTATTTACTAAATTCTAATATCAGCTATTCATTTTTCATCTACTAAACCCCTATAGTTGACCATAGTCAACACCCTAATTTAATTAGTATTATAATTGACAACAGTTTTCTTCCAAATTTAAGTTAGTTTTTATTTTTAATTCCATCCAAATATTTTCCCCTCCGAATATCATTTCAGAATCTCGTCTTATCCTCCATCCTTTTATTTTCTTCTTCCTTTTCAAATTCCTGTGTGTCAATTATGGCGCGCACAAATCCAGCAGTAACGCCAGCACTTCACCAAAACCATTTTCACTGAAGGGTGCGCTTTAATGCTTTGGCGGATGTGGGTGAGGGTTTGGGGATGAAGAAAAATGATGGGCATTTAGATCATTTAATTGAACAGTTGTATAACTGCATTGGAAGAATTATTGGGTTTGTCTTCTTTCTGGATATATTCTTCCTTATCATTAATTTATTAGCAACTAATTGCATGCTTTACCCAACATTAATTTATGAAAGTTGCTACATGGAGCTTATACTTTAAGGTTTTTTTTATTTTTTTAATATTTTTATAAAATGTATATTCTCCGTCCCAGAATTTTTATCCTCTTTAAGTTTTGGTGAAGTTTTAAGAAATTCTGCTGATAAAGTAAAAGTTTTGTTAAGTTCCAAAAGGTAATTTTATAAAGGAAAGTTTCGGGTTACCATAATTTTGGGACCAAAAAAAAGGAAAGGTGAAGAGATAATTTGGGATGGAGTGACTGAGTGAGTAATTAACACAATCGAAGAGAGTGAAACTTGCTTGCTTGAATTGCAATTATTGACTGCATTTGCAAAAAAAAAAGGGAGAGAAATTTCCCCATAAGTGCTCACTTTTCTATTGTCCTAGACACTTGCCCTGACTTGTCTCTTGAAACTAAAGACAGTATAGGTTAAAGTAATGTTGGTCTTATGTACAGCATTCATTCTGAGCCAGGAATATGTAATGAAGAACCTTGTTACTGAAAGTTATTGAAACTTTAAGTTTACATCCTCTTATATCTCAAGCTTTCATTTTTGTTTGATTGTTATTTTCAAAGTGAAATAATTGCTTCCTGTCGTCAAATCCTGTTCTACCTTTGAAGTCAAACCATTTAAAGTTAAACTATTATTTAGTGGCTTGGTTTGATTAAACCCGTTACAGGTGAATGTCTTCCTGCAGCTATTCCCCTTATTGTGGACAGACACTGCTGGAAGATCTTATAGGAGATCGTCAGGTATAAGATCTTTGTTTGTTAAGTATTTGAAAATTAGTCTGTGCCCCTGATGATGCTTGACAATATGAAAGATCAGTTGTTGATATTTTAGATTTGGATGGTTTATTTACATGCATTTTAATTGTTTGCAAGGCTATAGTTGTATTTTATGTTGTATGGAAAACAATGTGTCACCCTGTTGCAGTTATGACAAGCTCATCAGATAACAACCATAAACACATCACTGTCACTGTGAAAATTTACATTTTTATGTTTTTACAATTTCTTACATTACTATGTTCTTGCAATTTCTTACACGCACTCATATCAGTTACCCTACTGGATTTCGAGATTGGAAGCAACATCTATTGAGCAATCTAAGAAGAGCATCAGCCTTTCTTCGAGCTTTCGAAGTCCCTTCGGCAGCCAAGCTTTGCAGAGAACGAATGCTTCTTGGATTCATCAATATTCTCCTGGCAACTTCCTCACCACCAACTTTAGGCCCAATAAAAGGGTTATAGAATTCTCCTTGCCCTTGGGAGATCCAAATCTCAACAGATCAATAAGAAAAGGCACTAACACCCTACTCTTCCTTATTTCCCTCAATCCTTGAGCGCACCCCAAAAGCAGGGCAAGCATTGCTAAGGCATCATCTGTGATACCTGCCTTGTCATCCATCAATAGATCAATAAGTAATGGAAAGGCCCCGGCAAGTACAACACTTGCCTTGTTAACATTATAAACTGCCAGGTTATAAAGGGCTGTTGCAGCATCCCTTTTCCCAGCTGTAGTGCCATCTCTGAGGAGCTCCATCAATGCAGGAATTGCTTTAGGATGGGCGCCAATAATCACCTTGTAATCATTTATCATAGACAAGCTGAAGATTGCTGCTGCAACATTTTCCCTTGCCTCCATGGTTTTCCCTGATTGAAGAACATTTATTATGTTGTCAAGTGAGCCTGCAGCCATTATTAGTATCTTGTTGTTGTCAAATATGGAAAGGTTTAGTAGAGCAGTGACTGCATTCTCCTGGATTCTCGAGACATGGGAGACTATCAATGTGACCAGAAATGGAATTGCTCCTGCTTCGGCAATCATCCTGCAATTGTCCATGCCAGTTTTTGCGAGTAACCGGAGCTTGTATGCAGCCTCTCTCTGGATATATGGTGATTCTGTTGCTAGTTTCCCCACTAGAAATTCTGCTGTCATCTTAACTGCATCACTAGCAATTTTTGTGGCGGAAATGTGATCAACATCATTCTCACATAGCTTCCGCTTGCTATTGCTCTGCTCCAAGTCTGAAGAAGATTTAGATTCAGGTATTTTTATGTTGTTCTCTTGGCACCATTGATGGATTAAACCCTTGAGTGCATAGTTGGGTACGAGTGCCATGTGAATTAGCCTCTGCCCACTCTTAGGACGTGTGATGCCCTGAGTTTATCCACTGGGTGATTGAACTATGATCGTAAGTGTGACCTGATGCTATTATCACAGGATCTCTCATTAATTCAAGTGAAATTGGGCAACGGAATTCGTCTGGAACATTGAAGACCGTTGATGAAGAATAATCATGTTGCCAACTCGATGTTGACTGCTTCAGATCCTCCTCTTGGGTTTTCTCAGTTTCTTCCTTTTTGAAAATCATGGATTTGGACAATGAAACAAGAGACATTAGATTGTTAATATTGGAAACCACAATGAGTCCACCTGTGCCTGCCTGCTTCTCGGCTTCTGCCTCTAGCTTTGAAATTTCTTCCTCAAAATCTAATGGACTTCTCACACCAATGCTGTTCAAAATCTCTTTCACTTTGTCAAAATCTATTACACAATTGTTCTTGTTGTTTCTATCCTTGTTGCTAGCCATCACTAGGAGAAGCTCCACTCTTCTTTGAACCTCTCTGGGTTCAACAAACAATTCAGCCCTATTCGCTTGCTTTCGAAGAAGCTCAACTTGCTCCCTACTGTCAGTTGTTATATTTAGCAAGCTCAGAGGTAAGATATCTAGTGCGCTCCCCATCTCTTTAACTATTACATGATATTGATTTGAGATAATATCTGTCTGCACAAGGTTCCACAAAAAGCTACCTTCCTTGCACCCTTGTATCAAAAGCATCACTATTCGAATCACGGAAAACAGTTCAGTGAGACACAAGATTGATGAGGGTGGAAGTGGGTTATTCGGTTCTTGAATCTCTTTAAACAATGAAGAAAGAAGTTTGATCCTTCTAATCATCATCTTCTTCACCTGCACAAATGGAAACTTTTCCATGGATGTGACTTAATTGGAGATGTGAATCAATGATTCTAGCAAATTAGACCTAGTTGGAAGAAAGCCCGAGGAAACCATGAGAGGAGGTAGAGCTATATCCATGGTGTCGCTTCTGTTCAGTGTAAGTTTTTATTCATTGTTCTTTTCATGGTCAAGGACTTGAGAGTTTCTCATGTTTAGATTTATTGAAGAAAACTTGATTGTTAGAACAAAGACAAGATAATAAACTAAATATTGTCATGGTTATTGACTTCTTCTGTTATTCTAGGTGATAATAATATGGCTGGTTGGAGAAGTCCTGAATTTCTGTCACTTGGAGGCCATACTGCTCCTGCTGTGTAAGTTATATTCTCATCAATTTTATATTTAGAGAAACATACAAATACATAAAATGAGCCTTGTCAAAGATTGATTTTATTGGTCGTAGCTTCTTAGAAGTATTTGCTTAAAAACCATTATATGTTAAACTAAGTAGGAATGCCTTGTCAAATAAATATGTTAGTGCTGCAGTTGGACGGAAGCTACATGCACTATAGTGCAAGATCAATGCAACTTGACTGGAGTCACATTTTATTTTATTAATGTGGCAAGTGATCCAGATGATGTACTTTAAGATCATCTGCGATCCATGTGATTCCAAACGCTGAAACAATAAATAATATACCAAATATAGGATTAAATCAAGTAACCAATTTCATAAGTATCATGATGGATTCTCTTGTTTGTTTTTGTCTTAAATTGCAATCAATTGCTAAATAGAAAGGTGATTTTGGGTTTTCGTACATTTGATGCTATTTGTCATATTTCAATTTAAATGTGTATTTCTAAGTTCTTACCCAACATGAGCTTGCTTGGAAGTCCACGCCGTGAGATTAATGGAAAAGACTACGATCGGCACTTAAGTAGTTGATGAGCTAGAATCTAGCAGTCAATACTTAAGTAGTTGATGAGCTAGAATCTAGCAGTTGATGTTATTAGTTTTTGTCATTTGCTCAATACGATGTTATTAGTTTTTGTCATTTGCTCAATATCTAGATGGTTAACATGATTTAATGTAGCGAGTTGGGTCAAAGTCAAATTAAATTATAGTCAAATTATAGCAGAATAAGATCCAATGCGTTGTTTTAATAATATCTTATTGGGCCATCTTAGCCTATCACAGGCTCATCCAAAAAGTCATGATTGAAGGTATTTGTAAGACCCCGAATTTTATGAAATACAAAATTTAATTTTCTTCATATATATATTTTTTTTCCTGAAATAGTAGATGGTTAAATTAATAAGGTTAAAAGTTAAGGATGTTATGTGTAAATTTTATTATGTCGGACAATATTCGTTTGGTCGGAGAATACTCGTTTTGTCGGGGAATATTCGATTCGTACGACGGCGCCGAAATAACAAAATAATGGTGGACCCCCACAACGACTTATTGTCGAATATAGAAAGCGACATACGTAACCTTTTTAAATAAATATAGTCAACGGTATAATCATCTTGAACTGTTAAAATATCTGGTGGTAAAGGAATAGTAGCACACGGTATTACACAGTAGCACACGGTATTATATAGTGTTCATATTATTAAACTGATAAAGTGGTTATTGTACTATATTGACTTTATTGAACCAATAATTGTCACATGCATAATAATTCATATTATTGAGTTGATAATTGTCACAGTAGCATATGCACAATAATTCACATTACTGAATCAATAATTGTCACTACATAGTAACGTGTTATTTTCTTATCTATTTTTAGCATTTTTGTTATCTCTTTTATGATATTGATTAAACTGTTGTATTCTATTATTAGTTGATTTTCCTGTTTATCTAACTCGAAAAGCCAACTACACTGCATTTACAACAATTAAATATAATAATGAATAATTGTGAATTATTGTTGAATAATTGAATTGATAAAGTTATTTGTTTTTATTATGATAAATTATATAAAGTTGTTTGTTTTTATATATAAAGTTAATTGATTTATTTAAAATTAGTTGTTTTATATATAAAGTAAATTGAATGGTATAGATTAAAAGATGATCTTTAAATGAATGCTTTAGATTAAGGAAATCTTGAAAGATGAAATGAGTGGTATAGATTAAACATTATCTTGAAATATACGGTTTGGATTAAATTAGGAAATCTTGGTGATGATAAGATTTTTGCTATAAATAGAGGTCTTAACTTAAGGATTTTTCATAAAAACTTTCTTGCTTATTCTTTATTTCAATCTCCAAATATTTCTTTGTATAAGTTCTCTTTGAGTGTGCTAAAGTCATCTTGAGTATTTGTAAAGATCTGTAAGTGTACGAGTTCATATCTAATCACGTGTTAAGGTAAGGGATACCATCTTTTTCATCTTCCATTATTCAAACTTACTATGGTAAGGGTATATCAATATTTAATTCTCGAAAATAATATCGTTTCTTTCTTACTCATAAGATGTGTCATTTATTTCCATGTATTAAATTGTGGGAATAACCTTACGGCGCGGATTATCGCCTGTTGGTGAATAACCTTTCGTATTTATTTCCATGTATTAAATTGTGGGAATAACCTTACGGCGCGGATTATCGCCTGTTGGTGAATAACCTTTCGTATTCATTCCTTATTAATCTCTGAGAATAACCTGACTACGCGGACTACTGCATGTTTGGTAAATTACTCTTCGTATTCATTTCTTATTTGTCTCTTGTTGGTAAAGTTTCCTGAAATGATTATATATTCTTTAATAGTTTGCGCTTCATCTAATATCATTTCAACTGAACCTTCCTATTTTTCTAAATCTTTCTATTGAACCTTAACTGTTATTCTGAACTGTGGATCTTAAATATCATTCTTGAATTTTAGTCCACATCATGTTGGCAATTTGGACATTATTTGAATCTGCACAAAGTAAAGTCATAAACTTTCGATATTTATTGATCATACTGTTTCTTCTGATTCATCATCTATATCACGGTTGTTATTCTAATCATCAAGAACCATGTTTTTGTGAATATCTGTGGCCTGGGGCACAGTTGATAGGATAAAGGCGATATATTTATTGTGCCTTTTAGGGCACGTGGTGAATATTCTCTTTGGCCTGGGGCAAAGATGAACTGTTGTTGGTATGATTATGACCAAAGGCTGAAAACTAGTATAATCATTACCGTTGGGTTATATTTGAATATATTTGGCTCGTAATGCAAAGATAAACTATTGACTGGCATGATTAAAATCAGGAACTGAAAATTTATATTATCATGACCAGCGGTATTTAAGATGATAAAAGTTGATGATGTTTTTCCTAAAAAGAGAATCGAGTGGACAATATAGTCTGCATTATTCTTCTAATAGATTGCTCATTCCGCTGCTATTATTGATACAAAGCTTATTGTCTATTATATTCAATTAAGAACTCATCTGTTGAAGGTTAATGATAATTTATTTGTCGTTATCTTAGTCATGATATTTCTTACTGAGCTATTTGAGCTCATCCTTTCTTTTGTTCCATTGTTTTTCAGAAAAAGAGAGAGTAGCCGGGTTTAGCGGGGGAATGGAGTGACGGTCCGAGTGATAGCTATTGTAGTATTCACATGTTGAATATAGTGTGGAAATAATAGTGAAGACTTAGTTGTGTATTATTGAGTTTTGCATTTCTGTCCTATGTACTATTTGTATTAAAGTTTATGTATTTTATGGCGTCTCAAATTGGGCTATGTAGGCCTAGATTTGGGGGCGTCACAGTATTAATGATAGCATTTTGGGTCTTTATATACACATTCAAATATCTCACACGAACCAATGTGGGATTGGGGTATTATCCTACAATGACTAGAGAGACAAAGTTTCTAGGCCTTGTGTGATTTTGTGTTCGGCCTGACAGGGACGTCAGGTATTTAAGTGGGAGAGTTTATAACACTCCAGTCCTATATTGGTTAGTGTGGGATATTTGAATGTGTATATAAAGACCCAAGATGCTATTATTAATACTTTTAGTCATGATCTTTTTAGTAAGCTTGTGGTGGGCTAAGATGATTGAAGAAGATATTATTGAAACAACGCATTAGGTTTTATATTTGATTCGGACTCGAGATTTAACTCGGATCGTTACAAGTAAATTCACGTAAGAAGATGCTCAAATGAATCGTGCTTAATGCTAAAGCATTAGAAACTTGTAATTGATTTACTGGGTTAAGAATAGAATTACTATAGAAGCCATATGGACTTGGGTACCTACTCCGCCGGCCAAGATTGCTTTCTTGTGGTTGGACTGTGCGAGCATTTGGCATTTTTGAAGTATGCATTTCTCCTCCATCTTCTAGTTTTCTATTCATATCAAGTTTAATACAAATCTCAAACAGTACATGACAAATAAGATTGGTGTGATACTAGTTAGTATAGTATTAGAAAATGTTACTTAAACAAATACTAGTGCTATCACACGTCCCTTTTGTCTAGAGGAGGAATCAGTGGTTAAATTAAAGGTATGCCTAGCTCCTTCCAGAATTCAGGTTTTTTTTTTCACAGAAAATATAAGTTAGATTCTTCTTACTCTCAGAAATGAGATTCAATCCCCTTGTGGAAATCAACTGCTGAACCAGATGGCCGGCCCTATATATTGGACTCTTGGATGCAGAGCCCAGTGACTTTGACAAGTTCCCTCTGTAGCTACCCAGATAGAATTGCTTGTATCTAAAGAATGTTTCAAACTTCATTTGTAATTTATTATGATCCTTCATTGGTAATGAGTCAAAAATGAAGCTTTTCAACACTAGTCAGAGTTCTGAATTTCAATATTTTCCTCATTTTTAGGCCTCCCTCCCTCCCTGAAGCAAGGTTAATTGTTGCTTGTTGACCCTTTAAAATGACTATTTTTTGTTATAATAATAGTAAATATAGGCAAGTGTAAACTGATTATTTATTTATTTATTCTTATAGCTTATATACAAAATATATATTTCCAAATATGAAAAAAGAAAGAAAAGGTGCAAACAGATTGATGGATGTGAAACAACAGCAAGCCATGCCAAAGTGGATCATGCTTCTCATTTTTCAAAAAAATGATTACAAAAAAGGAAAAAGGTCAAGAGGGCCGCAAAAACTTCCTAGACCATAAACAAACAATAGTGGGCCGGCCCATAATAGCTTCTGCCTAGCATAACTCTTTTTAGCTCCTCTAAGGCGCGTGAATCCCACTTCCCAGTTTGGATGATCAAAATACTATATCATTTGCACCACCTTAAAAACTACTTACAATTTTTCGTTGATTTTAATCAACTTTATTTTGTGCGTCACAATCTCTTTTTCTAAAATCTAAGAATTATATTTATTTTTTAAGAACTAATTTAAAATTGCAGTGATCTATTAAAAATTTAAAATAGTAAACTTATTTACTTATATTATGATGTGAAACCTAAAAGAGTATTGCATAAATTTATGAAAATAAATAAATGCCCATTTGTAATTTTTTTTTAGTAATAGACGATAAGAAATTAAATTCATCAATGAATAAATGCATAAGAATAAATAAAGAAAATACAATGTACGGTTGGAATATTGTCCAACTATTTTTACCCAATGTTTGTTTGTATTTATTTATTTGCTAAATTAATGTTTGTTTGTATTATCAAGAGAAATTTTCCTTTATTTCTATTTGAACGCATATATATACATCAAAATATATCAAATGCAATAATTAATGTATTAAAGATTTTGTGTTTGTTCTATGTCGTTTAATTTTTACTTTTTTTTCTTCTTATATATAATACGCTTTCTTTTCACATTTCCATTCTTCCTCTAAATTTAAATTCCCAAAAACAATCCTAGTTGTTTGTCTTTCTTCCTTGCCTTTTTTCCGGCACTAGATTGTTGAACCGTGCAACGCACGGTCTTTTCATTAAATTTTTATTTTTTAAATTTATATATTATATGAAAATACTTATATATATATATAGATAAACTTTAAAATAATAGATAACATTTAATAGGTTGATTAGTTGCCACACACGAGTTTCAAATAATGTGTGCCTGCGTGTATATATTTGGCAACATACCACCTCCCAAAACAAGGCTGTCTGAGAATTGAAATGGTGGCGCATGTAGCAACTCTCTGCTAGCTGCGAGTCTTCTAGTAAAACACAATCATAATCAAACACTTTTTCTCCAAGTTGGTGTTTATAGAGAATTATCATGTTTGTATCTTTTTACTCATTCCACCTTCAATTGAAATGACATTTTTTACACCAGACTTTCATTTTTGGGTTCCCAATTTTATTACATTAATTGAAGAATATATATATATAGGACTCCATCCGTGACAAATATTTGCTATGATTACTGTTTAGGCAACCATAATCTTGTCTGTTCATCTAAAAAACGAGTGATTGAGATTGGATAGGCTGAAGGCCCTGCCGCTACAAGGAAGAGCGGTGTGTGCTGTTCTTTGTACCGGCATGGCTAATTACATAATTGCCCCCCCCCCCCCCCCCCCCCCCCCCTCTCTCTCTCAACTCTCATAACATGTCGAATGAAGGGTAAGCGGCTAAGCAAGTCCCTTGCCACTTAAAGGATAACCAGCTAGGCACGTCCTTTGCCACTACAAGGATAACCGGTTAAATTGCCAATCAATTATAGCATTTTAATCCCATTCCTTTCTCAGCTTGCTCCCTTCTATCAAATATCTTTCTTTCCTTTCTCAGATCTCGTCGCACACGGTGACTGTCACTCTCAACTTCAAGTTGAATTTGTGCTCCAAGGATTCAAATTCATAAGTTCTTCTTAATCTGGGTAAGTATTTTAAAATGGCAAAAAAAATGCCTGCGCGAAATCTATTTTTATCTAGTTCTTCAGATTCTGATGCTAGTTTAGATTGTGCAAATGCATCTGAGTTTGTAAGTGAAGTTGCAGTAATAAATCTGAAATGGTTCTATACGTTGGTCAATTGTTCTGTAAGTTGGAAGAAGCTGAAATTTTTTATAGAGCCTATGCTATAAAAAATGGATTTGAGATTAGAATTTTAACAAGTCATAAACGTGTTAGTACGAATGATGTGTCCTCTAGGTTGTATGTATGTAAAAAAAAACTCGTACACCAGTTGTTATAAAGAGTTTACCAGATGATGAGCATGGTAATAATAAAATTAGTAGACAAAGAGACTCTATAGGACAGACATTATGCAATGTTAGAATATATGTTGTCCATAACAAGAAAGAAAACAACTAACGTATTTCGAAAGTTGAATTACAGCACAATCATCAATTGGTGACCCATAGTAAGGTAGATTTGATTAAGACATACATGAATATTACTTCAGTAGCAAGACAAATAATTGACACTTTAAATAAGTCTAGAATTGAGCCTAGTAGGATGCTGAATGTTTTGAGCACAATAGGTGTAGGAATGCAAAATGTTCTTTTCTCTGATGCAAATATTTATAATGTGGTGAGAGATTTAAAGCGTGATTTGGAAGATGAAAATGATGCACATGCTGCTGTGAATTATTTGAAAAAACTTGCATTCGCAAATGCAAGTAAATTTTTTTCTGTGTCAAACCCAGTGAAAACAATCGCATAGCTTGTATTTTGTGGGTTGACGCTCGATCAAGGTTTATGTATTAACAGTTCAAAGACGTTGCCACATTTGACACGACGTATAAGATAAATAAGTATGACATGCCGTTTGTTCCTTTTACCGAGGTCAACCACCATTATCAATCTATATTGTTTGGATTTGCATTATTAAGGGACGAGACAGATGACACTTTTGTTTGGGTATTGGACACGTGGCTCGAAGCCATGGACTACAAGGAACATATAACCATCATCACTGACCAAGATAAAGCCATGAGTAATGCTATTGCTACGGTACTCCTTTCTACTCATCATGTCTTGTGTTCTTAGCATATTAGTAATAATTTTTTTGAGAAATTGCATCATGTTTATGCTGAGCACCCCTCATTTAAAGATGATTTTAACAATTGTGTATATAATTCATTGTCCATCGACGAGTTTGAAGAGTGTTGGCAAATTCTAATTGGAAAGTATGAATTGTATAACAATGACTAGCTTAGAAGTTTGTATGATGTACATGATAAATGGATTAATGCGTACACAAAGAGATATTTTGCCGCGAGAATGACAACCTTCGATAGAAGTGAGGGCATGAACCATTTTTTTTAATAAGTATGTTAATGCTTCAATATGCATGAAAGAATTTGTAGTGCAGAGTCAGAAGGCTATAGAAAAATAATTTGTCAGAGAGAGGAAGGCCTACTATGTAACAAAACATCAAAAAAGGAATATGGTATGCGGGTCATCTTTAGAAGTGCACGCGGCAAACATCTACATAAAAGAGATGTCTAGACGTTTCCAACGCTAGCTCATCGATTCTATGAAGTACAACATGAATAAAGTGAGTGAATTATGTGTCATTGATACTAAGGTATATGCAGTGTATAAGGCAGATGCAGCTAAAAGTGGCCAGAGATATAAAGAAGTCGTCAACAATTGTCAGATGCGGTCGATAACATGTAACTGCCAAATATTTTCACATTTTGGAGAAATATACAAGCACATCTTGGGATATTTCACGTTTAAAAGTATTTCAGAAATACTAGATGATATGATTCTTCCTCGGTGGATAAGAAACGCAAATATGAGCAATGATGAAGAATTTCTCGTTACCCCAACAACTGCTAACTTTGAATAAGATCAAGGAATGCGCTATAATCATTTGATAAGTGATTACCAAGAGTTAGCGAGTAAAGCTGCTTGCCCGGTCCAAGGTTATAAAACAGTCCTTAAACTGAATGCACGAGGAAAAGTCCTGGTTGAACAGTTTGATCCAGATGAAAATAATTGCGAACTGGTAGACGATGACATTGAACCCGTGCTCGAAGGTACACCTCAAGATATAAGCTTCGATAATGATGATAAACATGAAACAAAGGAAGCTGAAGAAGATGAGTTTTTTACGCCAGTTGTTTCTCAAACAAAGGGCCGAAAAAAGTAATCAAGAATAAAAAGTGAATTTGAGAAAATCATGGGTACAAAGCTTTAATGAAAATGTGCAATTTGTTGCTTTGAAACTGATCACGATAAGCAAAATTACTATCGAGTGTTAGGGATTCCTGAGCCTAAAAAATAAGTGTAGTTTACTATATTCAATGTTGTATTATTTATTCTCCGTTTGTTGTAAAAGTTGTATGGACGTGTCATTAAGATATGAAATTTTTGAATATTGTCAATGTCATTTTTTTTCCATTTACACTAATATTAGTATAAGTATGAATATTATTATTACATAATAATAATAATAATAATAATAATAATAATAATAATAATAATAATTAATAATAATATTATTAATATTATATTAAAAACACTAATAATAGTATAAGTATGAATATTATTATTAAATAATAATATTCATATAATAATAATATTTAATAATAATAATATTAATATTATATTAAAAAGACCAATATTAGTATAAGTATGAATATTATTACTAAATAATAATATTCAATTAATATTACTATTGATATTTTAATATTTATATTAATATTAATATTATTAGTATTATATTACTTGCTGGTGCTAAACCGATATCCGATCTAGCGGTGTGTATGATATTGCTGGGCCCCGCTTTAGCTAGCCGCTATCTGGTCTGTCGGCATGCATAAGCCTGCCTACCCCATGTAGCGGAATAAGTAAATTAAGCAACTTTCCACATTTAGTTTTTTTAGTTATCATGCACAATACTGATGCGGTGAACCTTTTTTTGTTTTTTTACTCTCCCTACCGCTAAAAATATAACAAATCTTAATAACACAAGCCCATACTTGTAATAGCGTTACACAACTATTAATATATTTTACCCCTTTCTTACTGGCTGTATATAAAGACATATACAAATACCCTAACAAAGCCGTACCGTATCCCAAGAATACATTACACATTCTTCCAACTTGGTCAGAAAATACATATACCTAGGATGTACGATATTATTAGACTTATTTGGGAACAATATTGTTCCACATTGCCAAAGAATATAGGCCTTTATGTACCACCCTACAATTTTCTTACTTGCTCTGGAGGAATAATCACCAAAATGTTTGTGCAGACAGACCAATAAAATAGAACCTTGTTTTTTTGCTAGCTGATATTCAGTAGCTAACTAGTTCATCACCAAAACTGCCCCTAAAATATAACAATGGGGTATCAAAGAGGGGACAAGTTAAGGGTTTGTTCACCACAGGTAGTGTGACGACCCCGAGAATTCCCGCTCTGGTTACGGGCGACCCCCGATCATTAATGTACAATCTTTTTCTTACGAACCATAACATTATTTAATATTATGTTGCTAAAAACTCAATAAATTTAAACTTTTATAATCTTTTCTTGAACTTTGCCTCAGAATCGAAATTTTTACACTGATCTTACAAACTCAGATCATTTATAAATCATGACCTAGTGTATTACAATTATTGTGAGCCTACAAAAGCTCACACTTCAATAATAAATCGTTATGACTATCTGCTGACTTCTCTTAACTAACCGAGTTCACAATTATTAGCACTCGTTTTAATGCATACCTTCCTTTTACTACTATTACAAGGTCTTAATTCAAGAATAATTATAACCAAGGTTTTATAACCAAAAAATAACTTCAATCATTTCCTTTGCGTTTACCGGCATCTTCAAATTCCTCGCACCTTGCTGGAAATATTTGATTATAGCAAGAGTGAGCACGACGACTCATCAAATATAACAATTATCACATAACATGTAGTTCATAGTTAAATCATACTTCATGCTTTGCATTTTATATAGGCATCATGATTCTCATTTTATATAGGCATAATGCTTCTTATGCTTTGCATTTATTTAATTACTTTATACTTACAATGCATCTTAATATTTACCAAGTTATATAATACATATAACACATTGAAACTCATAACATCAATTGTATATCAGATATTCATATCATATGACTATACAAATGCATATTTAAAATCAATTCCCACATACTATAAGTGCACACATAACAATTTATACATACAGGAACAAGTTTGCAAGTACATCACATAATACTGAAAAACTTGTCTGATATGCGTATTGACTTATGCTACTGCTCTGCATCTGCGTCAATCATTAACGCTCACACAATTCACATTACCTTATTTGAAAGACCTAATTTTAAATAGGTTTATCTTCAAATTAGTAAAACACATAGGGATTCTTATATCATTCTCAAATGAATTGACACTTAAGTACATAATTCCCTATTTACAAACATATAAATTATAAGACAATATTATCACCATTGGATAATATTTTAGTTACCAACCCGTATTATTATACACCTAATAATACCTAAACCACTTACAAATATTATTAAGTATTTGCCAACATCTTAATTGGTTACTAATATTATTAAACCTTTAATAATATTTAAACCCTTACAATTATCATTAGTCCTTTAATAATAATTTAATCCTTTAGTAATATTTAAAGACTTAAATAATTAAATGAATTTTTTTTAATTACATTATCATTTCCTTACTTCCATCACTTTATTTATTTAATATTAATTAAATAAATAATTAATTTAATTAACTTTACTTGCTATTTATCATTATATAAACAATTACTTTATTAACCTTATTTCCATTTAATTATTATTTAATATAATTTAAATAATAATTAATTAATTAACTATATTCATTTATTATTTAATATTAATTAAATAATAAATAATTATTTTATTAACTTCATATCCTCCTTTATTTATTATTTAATAATAAATAATTAGTTATTATCTTTATTTACTTTAATTATTATTTAATATCAATTAATCATAATAATGGCTTTTATTTACTTTATTTATTATTTATTATATAAATAAATATTAAACTTGGGTTCCAAATTAATTATATAAAATTTTAAATATTTTGACTCAAACCGCTCCAAACCGACCTGTTAAAAATGGCTCTGCTGGACCCGGATAAAAAAATATTTAAAAAAAAAAAATTGGACTAAGGCCCTGGCCTTAGTCCTGCAGAAACATTTTTAGGGTTTTGCCTACCTGACCCCCGTTCACTCCGATGGTCATAACTTTCTTATTTCTTAACCTTTTTAAGTGATTCAAGCGCTTACGTGTCCGTAACTTCTTCCTCTACAATCTCTCTTTAGATCACACAACCAATTTCCAAACGGAACTGAACTAAAAATTGCTCATAACACAAAATGCAAACTAATTTCATAGTTTTGCTTGCTCAAAAGTTTATAAGTTATTCATTTCTTATCGGATTGAGCTCAAATTCGAACTATGGCTTTGTGGATTCATAAATTTACCAAAACTAAAGAATTTTCATATCAACAACCATTTTTCATACTCCACGACCAAGATCGAACATGACCAAAATTCTTAAGGTTTAGTTTAAAAACATACTTGACTTTAAAAGTCAGTATAAACTCATTCTAACTCATTTTTTGACGATTCAAGTTGGGGTATTTTTATAACCTCTAGAGCTATCTATCAAGTCATATAACTTATAAAAATAGCGACCACAACTCATCTCACAACTCAATGAACCTCATAACCAATTAGGATTTTTACCTGAAAGTGACCACATACACTTTTCTTACACTTATTCACATAATCAACATATCAAAACATATGTTGAGCATGTTTAATCATATATCTACATATATTTTATAGATCTAACATTATACAATATAAAAATAGGTTTTGAACGATTACAAATATATTTTTACCGTATGAAATGCATATTGACCATATATACTTCATATTGACTATAGAAATTACATTTTGACTATGGAAAACATATTAAGCATACCTAGACAAATATATTATGACTTCATCTAGATCCAACCTTGATCTCTTTTAGAATATCATTACAACATATATATACATACATATATAAACAAAGACCAAAGTTTTAGCTTAAGAAAACTTTTTAACCTTCATGGATGATCCACTTTCATAGCTAAGAAGTTTCACCATCAAGAGGCCTCCATCTTTAATCCTTGATTCAAGATCATTCAACCATCCAAGCTCACAAGATCTAGCATTCATTCTTTGCTATTCTCTCTTTCTTTTCTCTAGCACTTTGGTGAAATAATGACTAATGAAAAGTTTTGAAAAAGTTGTGATAGTATATTACTATTAGCTAAAATGTATACTTACACTAGGTGTAAGTATACAACTACACTCCTTCCATCAATAGGCCTACTAGTATACAACTACACTCCTTCCATCAATAGGCCTACTAGCTTGGCAATTATTTTCTTGCTTCTCTCAATGCTACAAAGTTTCCAAGGGAAGCTTCACACCCCGTAATTGCTCCTTGTCCAACAGAAATTTAGGGCCCACATGGCCTCAAAAATCTTATTTTCCTTTTCTTTTAATGTCTTAATATATCATACATACATATACACCCATCCATGTATGTATTTCCATCATCTTATTTATCATTGGACTAAGTTTTGGCTTCCATTTACCAAATCATTAGGCTCTTCCAATTAATTTGTTTGGGCTCCCATTTTGCTTCCAATTGGGTTACTAGATTAATTCTTTTAGGCCTCCCAACAATTTAAATCCATCAAACTCAAGGTTGGGCTACTATAATAACTTCATTGGGATAAAGTTTGCCACAATTTAATTAAATCATTGGGCTTGAAAAATAAAACCATCATTGGGCCTTTTTATATTTACATTGGGCCTTTAATTAATTTAAGATAGGCTAACTAACTTAATTCATTTAGTTATCATACTTGGGCTATCTTTTAATTCCCACTAACATGCCACTTAAGCTGCTAGTTTAATTCAATTTGAACGTTATTCAATAACTTATTTGGACTAATTATATAATCCAATTATACCTGTTATTTTAAATTGCCTACACAGTTTAATTCCTTAGTTTAGTCCACTAGTTAAATTTCTCAACCGCTTGGACTTCTCTTATTCTACCATTAGGGCTAGAATTTAAATTCATTTGGATCATATTGACTATACATGTAAGTATATCTCATTGTGCTAAATTGATTAATATTGGTTGGACTCTTGGTTAAAACTAACTTAATTCTTTACATTTAGGCTTCACCCATACAACCCTCTCAAGGTTTGAGCTTGCTTAAATTAATTCCACAATTGAGCTTCTTTATAACTCACGTTGGGCCTCTAATTAAATTGCATTGGGTCAATTAATAAAATTTACAACAATTTGGCCTTAAACATTTAATGAATTAGGGTTTGGGCCAATTAAAATCCAATTTCACCATAAGGGCAAACTTGTCATTACTCTTCACCAACCAAGAGTAAAATGGTCTCTAAGTAATTATTAAGACATCATAGTCATTAGAAAATACACTAGGGCAAAATGGTCATCTTTCATTTTCTCTAAACTAATTTTCTTTTATGAAAACTTTCTATTTATGGAAAGTTCCTTCCTTGTATTTTATTTTGTATTTGTGATTTTGTATTTACACATCGTATAAATACCTAGCTCTTAATATTTCACAAAATATTCATATTAACTAACTCTAGGTTTTAATTCTCATAGTTCATGATTACTCACATTTAATTTCTAACACATAAATTAGGTTAAATGTTTACTTATTCCTCAACATTCTCCTTTTCTCCAATCTAGGTTTCAAACCTTAACTGTTAATCCTGTTCGATTTTCATTTTCGAACCTCATAAATATCCGAAATATTACAGGTAGCCCAAAAATAAAGTGGACATCCTCTAAGGTTATTATAATTTTTTCACAATTTAGGTGAAAATTATTACTCTCGGGCCACCATCTCTCTACCAAGGCAGACATAAGAGAAAGGTCAGTTTGCTGAATAACAACTGTGTTTAAAAACCCCAAAACCACATCTATCTAGAAGATTTTTTTGGGATTGTGTTAAGTTTCATTGATCATATATTTGTTCAGTCATTTGAGAAAGGATTAGCTTACCCCTATCTTTACCGTCATATATGTCTTTAGACACATGATTTTGTTGGTTGTATAGAACACTCTGATCAATTAGTCCATAATTCCAACTGTCCATCTTTTACCTAAAAAGGCAACATAAAACCTTTTAAATTATTATCCCAATAAGAGGAAAACGATATATTAACAACAAAAAAACACTACTCCCTTCCAATCATAACATGCAAATATTTACTAAAAAACATAACTCAATAATATTAATATTAATATTATTAATATTAATGTTAATAGTATTCATGAAAGATAATATTCATATTAATATTATTCATGTTAATATTACTACTAATATTCATAACATGCAAATATTTACCGAAAAACATAACTCAATAATATTAATATTAATAATATTCATATTAATATTATTCATATTAATATTATTACTCACCACATAAAATATACAAATTGTTGTTAATTTTCCCTAAAAGTTGCAAAATCAAATACACAAAATAAAGCATAATATTAACAACAGAGCATTTACAACTTATATATAATCAATACTTCACAACGTAATAAACTTCACATGAATACATCATAATATTTATTTTCAAAATAAATTATAATATTTATTTATTTTTATAAATATAATTGATAAAAAAAATTCAAATAGTTTAGATTGAACCTTGCGACTTGGTTGCTGAAATCTCACAATAAATCTTGGTTGCAGGCAAAGGTAGTGAGGCGGTGGCTAGCAAAGGAATTGAAAATGATGGTTACAGGCAAAGGGAGTGAGGCGACGGTAACAAAGGAAATGAGAATGAGATAGGGTTTGGGATGCAATTGCTCCTACAAGGGGTAGTGGTAGGAAGAGGGGCATCATCGTAACTTCGTCAATTTAATGAGGGTCAGTAATAGTGTTTTTCCTAGCCGCTTACCTTTCAACAGGCATGTTATAAGAGTTGAGTGAGGGGCAATTACGGAATTAGCCATGTGGAAGTTGTCGTTAACACTCCAAAATTAATCCTTACTTTCAATCACAAACTCAGTATAATAGCAAGTAAGGGTTGAACCCACAGAGAATGATTAATTTATTTTTATGCAATGTAAACTAGATTTGGGGGTTTTTGTGACGCCCCGGGGAAAATCAACTTTGACCAACCGTGACTCCCACTCGTCAACGAATAATCACCACAACATTAAATGAAAACATGTTGTTGAAAAACTCAGTAAATTTAAATTTTTATAACATTTACTTAACCTTGTCTCAGAATCGCAATCTTTACATAAATACTACAACTCAGAACATTTATATTTGATGACCTAGTGTATTACAACCATTGTGAGCAAATAAAAGCTCGCAACCTAATCAATAAGTCGACATGACTATTTACTAACTGCTTTTAATTACACGAGTTTACAAAATATTAACACTCGTCTTGATTTACAACCGCCTTTCACTATTATTACAAGGCTTATACGACGTTATCTTAAAGCAGTTCTAAAAACAACGTCTTAAATAAAATAAACCATAAACCTCAAACATCTTCTCTGCGATTACCGGGATCATCAATTCCTCGCTCCTCGCTGAAAATGTTTATTATAGCAAGAATGAGCACGACGGCTCAGCAAGTCTAACAGCTACCACATAACACGTAGGTTACATTTAATTTATGCTTTATGCTTTATGCTTGGCATTTACATAGGCATCATGCTTATCATGCTTTACATTTATACAATTTACACATGCTTACCATGCATGTCAATATTTCCATGTTATATAACTCATATAACACATTCAATTCATAGCATTAATCATATACCAGCTATTAACAACATATGACTGTACACAGGCACATTTAAAATCAGTTAGCACATAAAATGAGTGCACACTTAATAGTTTATGCATATAGCAAACAGGTTCGCAAGTATAGCACATAGTACTGAAAAACTTGCCTGATAGTCGCATTGACTTACACTACCAGTCTGAAATTCGCGTTCCATCACTAACGCTCAACGAATTGAATTACTGTCTTCGAAAGACCTAATTTGCTTATCTGGCAATTAGTAAAGTACATAGGAACTCAGCTGTCATTTTCAAAAGAATTTACTCTACAACACAGAATTCCCTATTTATTAACTCGTAAATTATAAGACAATATTATCCTCCTTGGATAATATTTTAATTACCGATCAGTATTATTATACACTAATAATACATCACTAAATTAGCAACGCTTCTCACGTACTGAACAATACCTTAATTAGTTACTAATATTATTAAGCCCTTAATAATATTCACCCAATTATCCATATTATTAATCCATTAATAATATTTATCCACTTACCATTAATTATAATTCATTTAATGATAATTTATAATATTGGTAATAACTAAACACTCCAACAATTACCCGTCAATTGTTTACACTTTATTCCCTTTAATTCCTTCACATTATTTATTTAGTACCATTTAAATAAATAATTAATTCAATTAATTTTACTTGTTTATTTATCTTCACATAAACAAGTATTTCCTTAATTACTTCACATTATTTATTTAATATTATTTAAATAAATAATTAATTCAATTAATTTTACTTGTTTATTTATCTTCACATAAACAATTATTTTCTTAATTACTTCACATTATTTATTTAAATAAATAATTAAATTAAATTAACATTACTTGTTATTTATTATTACATAACAATTATATCATTAACCTTAATTCACTTTAATTATTATTTAATTTAAATAATAATTAATTAATTCTCCTTAATTCCTTTAATGATTATTAAATATCAATTACATAATCATTTCTTAATTAATTTAACCTCATTTATTATTTAATATTAATTAAATAATAAATAATTATTTTATTCACTTCATCTCCCTTTAATTATTATTTAATATCCTTTAAATAATAATTAAATAATTAATCATCCTTATTTATTAAATAATAAATAATTACCTTATTATCTTTATCCTCCTTTAATTATTATTTAATATCCTTTAAATAATAATTAAATAATTAATCATCATTATTTATTAAATAATAAATAATTACCTTATTATCTTTATCCTCCTTTAATTATTATTTAATATCCTTTAAATAATAATTAAATAATTAATCATCCTTATTCATTATTTAATATTAACTAAATAACAATTAATTATTATATTAACTTTATCTCCCTTTAATTATTATTTATTATTGTTTAAATAATAATTAATTAACTATTATCCTTATTCATTATTAAATAATAAATAATTAATATATTAACTTTATCTCCCTTTAATTATTATTTAATATCATTTAAATAATAATTAATTAACTAATTTATCATAATAATGGCTTTTAATTTACCTTATTTATTATTTATTATAAATAATAAATAATTATTAATTTTGGCTCTCAAATTAATTATATTAATTTTTAAACATTTTTACCCATTTTGGACTTAAATGACCCGACCCGATCCGTCCCGAATGGCCCGACCCGACCCGGATCGAAAAATAACATTTTTCAAAAATCTGCCATCAAAGCCCCGGCTTTCAAATTTACACTGATTTGAAAGCCCCGGCTTTCAAAACAGAAGCATTTTTGGGCGAAATTTTCAGATTTTTTCAATTTTGTCCCTTTGATTAAAACTTGAATAAAATGAAATCTACAAGTCCAAATGACCTCAAATTGGTATCGATGGATTCGTATCTTCTTGAAATACAAGATTCCATCATTGAAACACATTTTTGGATATGTTTAGGTCACAAAAAATGGGCTTAAAGTGGACCATTAGGGTTAGGGTTTTGAAAAATGACCCCCTTTGGTTCCAAAAATCATAACTTACTCATTTCCAAACCTTTTGACATGATTCCAACTAGGTTTTACTCTTCACTTACATATCTAGCATATGACAAAGTAACTCACATCTACAACTTGTAGGTTTCAAAAGGTATAGCCTCGAATCATACGTTCGATTAGAGTTCCGTCGGTAGAAATCGTTTTCAAGCTTTTTGCTAAACTTTTCCTAATAGATACCCATAAATACCCATGTTAACCCCATTGAACCCTAGATTTATAAATCTAGCACGGATATAAACATTTATAGCTTTGAAATTAGTTTTGAACCATCAAAACTACTTCAAACACTTAAAACACAAAGATGAAAAAGAAAACAAGGGTTTGAAAACTTTTGAACCTTTTAATAGCTTTTCTTCTTTTTGCTAGAAATTTTACCAAGCTTGGATGATTCACTTCCATAGATAGAAAGCTTCACCATAAGGAGGCCTTCATCTTTAAACCTTGCTCCTTCTTCATCCAACCATCCAAGCATCAATGATCTTGCTTTTCTTCCATGGCTTCTCTCTTTTCTCTCTAGCTTTTCATTTCTTTTCTCCAACACATGGAAATGAATTAAATGACCAACTCTCTCTCAACTCTCTTTACTTAGCTAGTGATATACATATAGAATGTATATCCATCTTATTTCTCCCAATACAAGCTACTATATAGCCTTTAAGCTATCACCAACTTGTCACTTCTCTTTCTTGCTCTTCCCCAAGTAAATTAAGCTCCCAAGGGAAGCTATTAAGCTCCCTAAAGTCCATCCCTCTCTCCTCCTTGTGCCCAGCCGAATTTTGGGGCCCACATGCCCCAAAACCCTTAAATTTTCATTTTTCTTTATTCCATTAGTGCTTATATACATATACATTAATTATATATATGTATGCACCTTATTTACCACCAATTAGGCTAGGGTTTGGGTCTTTATTTACCAAATCATTGTGCTTGGAAATTAAATCCCACAATTGGGATTCTCTACATCATTTTGTTGGGCTAGTCAATTAAATTAATATTGGGCTTGACAATTAATTCTATTTGGGCTTCAATTAATTAAATGATTGGGCCAAACATTAACTAAATCAACGGGCTAGGCATTTAAATCAATTGGGCTATACAATGGACTATGCACTAACTCTCACTGGGCAACATAATTAAATCCTTTAGGGCTCCCAACAATTAAATTAAATGAACGTCAAGTTGGGCTACCGAAATTAATTCATTGGGCTAGGTTTTGGGCCTTGGTAATTAAATCATTACCTAGCTCATTTACTTTATCGAACTTTTATATTACACAACCTAGGTTGATCCATTAACTTAATCAATCCATTAACTGAACCTTCCTATAATTTCTTTAATTATTTAAACACATAATTAAATAAACAAAACCATCATATACTGATTTAATTTAATCCCCCAGAAATTTACAATTATTGTCGATAATTTCATTTCTCTATATTAAAATATTCCGGGTCGCTACATTTTTCCCCCCTTGTATTAATTTCGTCCCCGAAATTTCAATATAAGGTAAATCCAAAAATTTGAGGGTAAATCTTCCTCATCAGGTTCACTGTACCTATATACCATATAGATACCTAACTTAGTGTATGCCTTATCATATACTCATTCAACCAATTCTAGGTTTTAAACTCTCAACAATTGTTTTATGAACACTGTCCTAGTCTCTTCGTGTCAGGACTCTAATTCCTTTTCAGTGATCGTCTGTCACTTTACCAGACTTAGTTTTATAGCTAAACCTCAATTTTCCGCTCGAATCCTCAAAAGCTTAAAAATTTTCCAAATCGATTAGTCACTACTCCCTCATCCGAGAATTAGCGTAGCCTTAAATCAGAATAATCACCTAAGACCATACAAATCAGTCTTATGAATTTTCGGGTCATTACAGTTTTGAACTAACTATAATTAACTAAATAAATAAAAGTAAATTAATAAAATTAATTAATAAATTAAAGACTTCAGTTTTTCGGTTCAATCTCACCTTTTCAATTAATAGATAAATTAATCAAAATATATTTTTATCCTTCCATGAAACTAATAACCCTAGGTAACAACAAGCTCTGCTATCCGAAATTTCCCATAATTTTAATCTAACAAAACAAGCTCTTCATTAGATCTAACCATTATACAACCTAGAACAAATTTTCTAAATTTAATATAATGGAAGCATTAATCACAAGAAAATTAGATTATTCTAAGCAACAATCTCATAAGCTCGGATTGTTTAACTTATATCATGATAACCATAGCAATAAACAAAAGTTTGACCACAATCATCTATCACTATTCACTACCAACGATTAGGAATAATATCAATTACACGTAATATAATTCCTAAATCTAGCAATTGATAATAATTTGATCAACTCAACAGGCCAAAATTAAATCAATCAAACCTAATATCAAATAAACAATTAAAATAGATTATCATAAATAATTTCATATGAGGAAGAATAAATAATATTACTGAATTAATTTAACCATTAATTATAATCGGGTTTGAAATTCCCTAGAACTAAATAATAAAATTAGTCAAACATAATAAATATAATGGATAAGAAAAACCTGAAAGAGAGAGCTCATAATAATCTCTAATAATCTGATCCTAATTATAAAACTTCTGAAAACACGAGTCTTCTAATATATTTATAGAAATACAATAATAATCCTAAGCTAATGTGAAAAAGAAATCCAATTTGGAATCAAAAAGTAGCAAAAATATGAAATAATTCGATTTTTCAGTAATTTCGCGTCGCCAAACAGCCCCTTAACACCAACTTTGACCAAGTCAACGCGCTTACCGCGTCTGATGACGTCAGCGCCCCTCTCGCGCATCACGCGGCCGCATATCTGCAGTCAATACGGCGTCATTTCCTACTCCCGCGGGTGACCCGGGTTCGATCCCCAGCAACGGCGCCAAAATTTGGAAGCTGTCGTTAACAATCCAAAATTAGTTCTTACTTTCAATCACAAACTCAGTATAATAGTAAGTAAGGGTCGAACCCACAGAGAATGATTAATTTATTTTTATGCAATGTAAACTAGATTTGGGGGTTTTGAACTAACTATAATTAACTAAATAAATAAAAGTAAATTAATAAAATTAATTAATAAATTAAAGACTTCAGTTTTTCGGTTCAATCTCACCCTTACAATTAATAGATCAATTAATCAAAATATATTTTTATCCTTCTATGAAACTAATAACCCTAGGTAACAACAAGTTCTGATATCCGAAATTTTCCATAATTTTAATCTAACAAAACAAGCTCTTCATTAGATCTAACCATTATACAACCTAGAACAAGCTCTCTAAATTTAATATAATGGAAGCATTAATCACAAGAAAATTAGATTATTCTAAGCAACAATCTCATAAGCTCGGATTGTTTAACTTAATCATGATAACCATAGCAATAAACAAAAGTTTGACCACAATTATCTATCACTATTCACTACCAATGATTAGGAATAATATCAATTACACGTAATATAATTCCTAAATCTAGCAATTAATAATAATTTGATCAACTCAACAGGCCAAAATTAAATCAATCAAACCTAATATCAAATAAACAATTAAAACAGATTATTATAAATAATTTCATATGAGGAAGAATAAATAATATTACTGAATTAATTTAACCATTAATTATAATCTGGTTTGAAATTCCCTAGAACTGAATAATAAAATTAGTCAAACAAAATAAAAATAATGGATAAGAAAAATCTGAAAGAGAGAGCTCATAATTATCTCTAATAATCTGATCCTAATTATAAAACTTCTGAAAACATGAGTCTCCTAATATATTTATAGAAATACAATAATAATCCTAAGCTAATGTGGAAAAGAAATCCAATTTGAAATCAAAAAGTAGCAAAAATCCGAAATAATCCGGTTTTCAGCAATTTCGCGTCGCCAAACTGCCCTTTAACACCAACTTTGACCAAGTCAACGCGCTTACCGCGTCTGGTGACGTCAGCGCCCCTCCCGCGCATCGCGCGCACGCTTTGCTGCCAAACGACGTCGTTTCTTTTACTCCACGCCTACTTCAACAATTTCCTTGCGCGCATTGCGCGACGTATTTTTCTTTCTGGTGAAACGGCATCGTTCTGTTGCTTCTCCGTTCATTAGTCTGCGCGCATTGCGCGGTAAACCATGCTGAGAAAATTACGATTCTGCCCCCGCGCGGCCACTTCCTTCTTATTTACCAAATTGCCATCAGTGCTGGTTAATTACCATTTTGCCATCAGACTTTTACAAGATTTACAGATTTGCCCCAAGCTTATTTTTCCTACAAAATAAAATAATTAAAAATAATATAAAAATACTAAAAATCCTAAAAACACATAATAATAAATAAAACACCTAAAATAAATAAAAACACATAAATAAAAAGAAATATAAAAATACTATAAAATTACTTAAATTAACATAAATTAATTAAAATCCTATAAAACCTATTAAAACCAAAATAAGCTAAATAATTAAACATTTAAGCATACAATAAATATAAAAACTAAGTATTAAGGAATAAAAATACCGTATAATTTAACCCTATCACCATGCCGATACAAAGAACAACACATGCCGCTCATCCTTGTAGCGACAATGCCTTCCACCTATCCAATCTCAGCCACTCATTTTTTAGATGAACGAACAGGATTATGATTGCCCAAACAGTAACCGTAGCAAACGTTTATCACAGATAGAGTCCCTATACATGGCTTCCAAAACATATAATAACATTTGTTAGCTTTTATTTGGTTATTATTACAATTCTTTTTACCATACTCATTTGCTCAAAAAATATGAGCATGGACATGAATGATACTATAGCTCTCTGACGTGGGACGGAATACCCATAGTAGGAATATACTGTTCTGTTATTGGATTGACTCATATTTTTGCGAGTTTGACTAAATAACCACTACAACAAGTTAGTCGGGAATCTCGGTCGGGTTTAAGGATTAATTAGTAGCCCAGTCTTAATGTATTGTGCCTAATGGGTTATAACCCATGTTATAGTAGTTATGATTTTTTAGTTGTTACAAAGACATTATTTAGTGTTTGGATCATTATAAAACGTGTGACTCATATTTTTGTGAGTTTGACTAAATAACCACTACGATAAGTTAGTCGGGAATCTCGGTCGGGTTTAAGGATTAATTAGTAGCCCAGTCTTAATGTGTTGTGCCTAATGGGTTATAACCCATGTTATAGTAGTTATGATTTTTTAGTTGTTACAAAGACATTATTTAGTGTATGGATCATTATAAAGCATATGAGTCGTCTAATGAACACATCAGATAAACAGAACTACTCAAATTAATGAACCTTAACATATTGTATCTTGTTTCGCTCTTCTTTAATTTCTTGTGATTGTGTGTTGTATTTCAGTCTTAAATCAAATACATTCTAAATAGTTTAAATGAAAACCTTGATTTTTTAACAAAAAAATTGAATAAACAAGTGTCGTAGGAGGCCTAGATATCATTCTGAGTGGCGAAATGATAAAAGTTAAATTCACAAGAGTTCTTAGAATAGACATGAATGTATGAGAATCTTAGTATTATTTAATAATAGATAAAAAGTTGTGCTAATTTTATCACAAGACTTTAGAGGGACAAAATGTGATTCTTTAATTATCAATAAGAAATTTCATAGAGAGATACTAAGAACAATTCACTTTTTACTGTTCACACTATTTCAAAGTAAAGTTTTGATAAAGTTATTAATAAATATTCAACAATGTAATTAAACAATAATGTATGAAATGCAGTTATGAATTCCCATATCATCTCACGCAAATAAGATTGCAAACATAAAAAGGTTATAAACAAGGGGATAAAAATGTAAAATACCCAGCTCCACAAGCTAGAGACATGTAAGCATATATCAAATTAAATGATTGAAAATAACTTAATTGTATAATCACCTTCATGGCACCAATAAGAGTAAAACACAAAGCAATTAATATATAGTACGTATAGGCTATAAGCCACCTTCTTTTTCTTTTCTTTTATTCTGTTTTGGTAATTTTACATTTATCTTGAAACATGTTAATTCAACATTTATGTGTGTTGAACATGCATGAATCATATATGCAATTCATTTAATCTACAAATGAATGCAAGACAGCCAGAATAAGGCACTCGAGTGTATATTTTATTATTCGGTAATTCAATGCATTGTTGATTGATTGAAATGAGATGACTGGAGTTGCCTTCAAAGTGGAAAAAGATATTGATCATAAACCTTTGTAAAGTGGCGTTGCAACTTGTTTTTTGGCTCAGCAATACAACTGTAGCAGCATGCATGCGCGGAGGAATATATATATATATATATATATATATATATATATATAGGTAAAGCATTCGAATCAAACATTTATTGTAAGTAAACTATCGTTAAAAACTCTAACGACAGGTAAAAAAATAATTTTTAACGTTTGGCACTAAAATTTCTAACGACAAGTTTTAAAAAAAAATTTGCCTACCCTAGAGGCTCTAGCGTCAAGAACTTTCACACCTAATTTGTCCTCTGTATTTGGTTGATGCAATAATTCTCCCGACAAACGTTTGCTATAGATGCGACTCTCTCTCTCTCTCTCTCTCTCTCTATATATATATATATATATATATATATATATATATATATATATATATATAGAGAGAGAGAGAGAGAGAGAGAGAGAGAAAAGATTCATGACATACCTCCTTAAAGAGCTCACCAAGCTCACTCCCTTTAACGACGGACCCGGCGATGGTTTGGTCCGTCGCCATAGGTTCGTCCGTCGCTAAAACTTTTAGCGACGGACAACATATCGCGACGGATAAACATTTAGCGACGGACGAACCTATGACGACGGACCAAACCGTCGCCAAGTCGGTCGCTAAAGGGGGTGAACTTGGTGAGCTCTTTAAGGAGGTATGTCATGGATCATTTATATATATATATATATATATATATATATATATATGAAAAAAAGGGGAATATGTGTCTTAAACACACATAAGCTTGTACGTATCTTGTAGGACGTAGTTTTGAGTTTTGAATGATAAATTGATGAAATGTTAAAACAACCATTAATGAAAATGATAAAATGTTAAAAACACCATTAATGAAATATCTTAAAATAGTAGGACACACATAAACTTGTGTGTGTCTAAAACACATATTCCCTTTTTTTGATATATATATTCTCTCTATTCTAAAATTAGAAATATAACTTGACTTTTGAGATTAAACGATGCTCTATTAAACTTTAAAATTGGTATGACTCATAAAAAATTAAAATGAAATAAATTTTGTGATAATTTTTTGTTATATATGTTACAATTATAATAATTATATCAATTAAAATTAAATAAACTCAAATCAATGTAAAGTTTAATATGCTATCGTTTAATCTTAAAAATTAAATTATATCTCAAATTTTAAAACAGATGAAATATTATTTGCTCATAAAAAAAGAAGAAGAAAGCTTAATTAATTCCTTCCATGTAGAAAAGGTTGAAATTAAAACATACCAAGGAGAGAGAGACTAGAGAAAGGGCAAACTCCTGGGAGCGGATAGATTGAGATATATACCTTTAGTTTCAAATAAATACATAATAACATGCTTCTTACTCTATTCGTTTTAAAATTAAATATATAATATAATTTTATTTTTGATATCAAATAATGTCATATTAGATTTTAAGTTAATATAACTTATAAAAATTTAGAATAAAATAAAATTTTAAATTAATAGTTTTTATTATATACTATATAATTATAGTAATTGTATCAACTAAAATTAAATAAATTTATATCAATTTAAAATTTAATATGCTGTCGTTTAATTTCAAAAGTTAAATTATATTTTTAATTTTAAAATGGAGGCAGTTACTTTATTACTAAGTAGATATATTTAATTTTATGTAAAAAAAAAACAATTCTTATGACTATACATATAAACAGTGTATCAGGGATGAGATCATAACAGTGGCAAAAATATGCACAAATTGATAAATTTATTTATATATCAATAACATATTTATTTTCAGAATTTGATATACCAATAAGATGTTTAGTTCTATTGATTTTTATTTTTTTCTAACTAAATGTTATTTCCTTAAAGAAAATGGTAATATATTTTTTCTAGCTTGAGATCTGAAACTTTTTCAAATTCTGAGAGACTGTTGGGGAAAATGTATTAGTTGACTCTGAATAAAAGTGGGGAAGTAATCAGTAGTATAATCAATGAACAATCATTTCAGGGACCCTAAGTAAAGAGTTTGGCTAAGCACCTAATGCACCAAATTTGTTAGCCAATACGATTTACACAAATTTATGTGGATACAAATTTACGCGACACTCAGTAAAATCGAGTAGCAATCCGTGGTTTTAGTCTACTCATGTAATTTTATTTTTATTGGATGGTATAATAATAGACATTATGATAAGTGTCTGTAATAAAATATTTATCATGTATTTAAATTAAATGAAATAATTTTATTGAATGATATAATAGTAGACGTTATGGTAAGTGTTTGTAATAGATATTTATCATGTATTTAAACTATATAAAATCATTTTAGACTTAAAATGTTTATTTAAATACACACTCAAAAAGTAATGATAACACTCTTTCAAAAATAATAATAATAATGATAACACAGTTATATACGTAATAAAATTTAAACAGGAAAAGAATCCTTAATTACCACACCGTTTGTGCCGATAGAAAAGATAAGTGGTGCTATAGGGAGAGACTTTCAAATTAAGACCGTTATATAGTACACAAATTTTTTAATGTCCCTAATCAAGTATTTTATTGAATTAGTCTTAATTGGCCAAGATAGGAAACAATGGTTGCTTTATTTACCCAATTTATGAGCTACCATAGTATATATGATCTTCTCTTTTAGCTTTCTTTATTATAAAACTAGATGCAGTTCTTCACAATGATATTGACTGCCAAATGACACTAAAGTACCTTGAAATTGATCCCTTTCAATTAGTGTAATGGATTTTCCAAAATTTTATAATCAAGGACCTAAAAGGCAGTAAGTAGCTCCCATAGTTATGTCAAATCATACTCCCTCTTTTTCATAATATGCTAGTAAAATGAGTTTATTTTCACTTTAAAACGAGTTAATTAATTAACGCTAAATAATTTAAATATTAATCAGGTGACCAAAAATTTACAACAATAAAGTTTTTACTACCCTTTGAGTTCTCGTGTACACTCACTGTAAAAGTGATAAACCACCGGAAACTAAAATGAAAACGTTATATCAATGTACATGCATGCATGGCCTATCCCTCCAAGAGCACCTTCTCCTTCCTCAATTTAGATTTAAAAAAAAAATTGTGATCCAGTACGTACTCTAATGAAAATTATAATAACAATGTAGAAAGCTACGTGATTTTAAAGTTACCTTTTTTTTTCCTTCAACTTAAATTTTGAAAATTAATAATGTCAGAACAATAATTATAATATTATATTAATAATAACGTTGACAAAACAATAAATGTCATTAAAAATTCAAAATATATCTTAAATAAATGTAAAAAATGTCGCTAAATGTAGATTTACTTTGATAGCATAAAAATTACTTTGACATTATCAACAACCTAAATTTTATTTTATTTTTCAAAATAAAATAGAAACAATAACATTAATCTATGAGTTAGGATATTATGCAGATTGAAGAAGAAAATAAATTTCTGACATACTCTTGTAAGAAAGAAAAAAACTCAAACAAACAAGGATTTTCAAGTATTATTTGTCTTTCCTTTATTATATTCAGTATTTCTTCTGTGTACGTTTAAATAGTATATTTTTTTTTTATCTATGGTGATAGACTGCAAAATTGAACTGTAATCTTGCATAGTAAAATGATAGGTTTACCACCTGACTCTCAAAGTCTCACACTAAGTTTATATATATATATATATATATATATATATATATATATATATATATATATATGTATATATATTATATTGAGCGGAATTTAACAATTTTGACATTGTCAACGTTGGAATTTAACAACCTTGGTATCGCCTACGTTTATATTTGATGATTAGACATTACTACAATCATATCCATGTTAAGAATCTAAACAAAAATAAAATAAAAACTAAAAGTCTTTCAATTCTGCACAAAGTTGCAGCTCCTACTGTTCTTCAATCTCCATTATATTTTACCAGATTCCCCAACTACCCTCGTAGTATATGTTACAATAATATAGGTTCCCTTCTGGTTGAGTGTTTTTACTTGTGAAATCTTCTCAAATCAATTGAAAAATATCCCATCAATCTACTTTGTTGATGAACCATCATGTCTAGCACCTATGAAGCCATAATTGTCACATCTGCTTTCTTCAATGCATTATCATGTCCCTTGTAACCTCATGGAAAAAGGCACACTCCTTTTACAGCACTGTAATTTTCTGCAACCAAAACATATATGGTAATTTCTGCAAAAAATAAAAAAAAAAGAGAGAGAGAGAGATAAACTAGCCTGTAATTTTGATCTAGTAACAAAGAGAAAAAGGTTTTTAAGTACTGGTGGAAAAAAGAGAGACGTCCAGATACAACCCTGTCATTTAACCTACCGTAGAGATATTATGATCTACCACTTCACATTATTAGCACGATGATCTAACCAACTAAGCTAATACGCCAAGACATTAAATAAAATCTGACAATAGATAAATCTTTTATGTGCAGTAAGTGTCGTCAAGCTATAAAGATAGTGGAGGGGAGAGGATAGGACTTGGGAATATGTGACAACTAAATGTCAACAAAAGCCATGAGGAGTCAAGAGCCTCGTTCCAGCTCTTCTTGTTCAGCCTGCAAGTTCTTGAAAAGGAGATGCATCCCAAATTGCCTTTTTGCGCCGTACTTTCGCTCCGACGAGCCGAAGAAATTTGCCAAGGTTCACAAGGTGTTTGGAGCTAGCAATGTGAGCAAGATCCTGAATGAAGTGCCCGAGGAGCAACGCGAGGACACAGTGAATACGCTTGTTTTTGAGGCCGAGGCGAGGCTTAGGGATCCGGTCTACGGTTGCATTGGCGAAATAGCTTCGTTACAAGGGAAGATGGTTCAGCTCCAGCATGATCTGGCCATTGCTAGAGCTCGACTCGCCGGCTGTGATGTCAAGCCTTCGCCATTGTTGGCCTTTGATGATCAGCTAAACATGGTTCCTTTCACTGACCTTCCTCCTCCTGTATACACTGGATTCGCTGAGAATTTCGGCCAGAATTCGTTGAACTCGGATCAAAGTGGCCTGATGAACGGGTATAGCCAATTTCCTTTTCCATAATCATCTTTCTGCGTCTCATGTATCTTCTGCAAGTCCAGTTTTATGATAACAATTCAAGCAAAGTAATTCCTCAGAATATTTGAAATAATTCTTGGTGTTACATGGGTTTGTAATGGATTATTGAAATGAAAGCTATTCCTTTTCAGAACAAAAGTACATCAAAAATAGTAACTGGTGGATATGTTCATCCTTAGACGTTACAAAAGGCAACGCATTAGGAAATTTATCCAACCCGGCAAATCTTGATAAACTTGCTGATGAACATGGAGTAAGCATTCAAGAATCCGGTGCCTACTTTAATACTTAACAGTTAATATCCGGTGAAAGAGAACCAGAATTGCATAGAGAAAGTTACTAATCTTTAAGCCAGAATAGAGCCACTACTAAAATAGTCTTATAATCTTTGGATATTTTGTCCAAAATAACCTAATTGTTTCATTTGGCAACAAAAAAAAGTTCACAGTTATGGAAAAATATCGTTGTAAAAGAAGGAAACTTGAATCAACATTACCTGCATTTGTAATAGATGAGATAATAATCACAAATTGACTAGACATGATTTTTTTTGAAACCTAGCTATGAGAAGGGTTACATATTACACTCGAAACATTACAAGTACAATATCATTGTAGCAAAAATAACTTATCATGTACAACAAACACAACAACCATGGACACAGACGATAGAAATCTGTCCCCTTACAGTCTTGATTCTGCATAAACTACTAGATCACAAACAATGTGTGTACACATGACGACATGAGGCCTGTTGAGGGCCTTACAAAGGGTCCATTTCCGCAGACTTGCTCACACGATTGCAGCTATAACTTCTTACCTGTTTACGGCACATAAAGTTAGCAAAAATGCTCATAAATGTGAATGGAAAGCAACAATATCAAACGACATACGAGCATTGTTTCAACTTCAATTTTTCCCCAAGTAGCACAAAACAAGGGGAAAAACATTGACTGCAAGTAAAACAATAAATTACTGAAACTTCACACTTGTCCGACAGAAAATAGATTACTCAGCCTTCACAGAAATATGTTGATTTAGGAGATCAATTTTACAAGAATTCTTCATAAACGAGTTCGCATGTGGAGAACTTTTCATAGATGTGTGAGGCAGGTATTAAACAGTTAGATATTATAATATACTCCATCCAGCACATACTGTTTGTAACACTTTCTTTCTGTGTAGCACAGATTTAAGACATGCCAAAAACATATTTAAATACAATATTTAATATATTTCTTTAAATATATTCCAATATTATATTTATAGATATTATATAAATATCTTTGAAAAATATTCAAATGTATTTTCAGTACGTTTTGAAATCCGAGCTACACAAACTAAAAGAAGTGTAGCAAATGTGGGACAGAGGGAGTATAAAACATGGGGACTATGAAGCATTTTGAAAATACTGCATGAATGCTTCTTATTCTTGTGAACCTATAGGGTAAAACAATAAGGTTTACAAATTTCTCTGTAATCTTGTCATTCAGACCTGTAAACCCAAAACATTTATTCCAATCATAGTTGTCATGGCGTCGCCTAAGCAATGACTAGGCATCCTGACGCTAGAGAAAGACAAGATAACACCTTGGACGCCGAGCCGCCAAGGCTCATGCCTTGGTAGTTGGTCCAAGTTTAGTGATTAAGTCATTTTGTACCCATGACTAATCATAACCCATGGACTAACTACATGATGTAATTTTATTACTTATTACACTTGTAAATTGACTTGGTTGATTTTTTATTTTTTACGTACACTTTGCTAACTTGTTCTGTTTTAATGTCAAGTGTTTAATTTTTGAATTTTGATTTTTAAGTATTCATATAAATGTATTTCATAGCGTAAGTTATTATATTTTGAATTTTAATAAGTATTAAATTTTATTGTCCAATATACTTTTGAAGTAAAATAAATAATATATAAATTGCATATCGTTAACGACTTGTCGTCATACGGACACCATGGCGGATGCCTTATCGCCTAGGCGTCTTGGCGGTCAACTACCGACGCGTCTCGCCCACGCCATGACAACTATGATTCCAATTAAATATAAAAGACAAAATTACAAGAATTATTTTCAGAGTAAGATAAATAGTTGATTGACTAGTATAACATTCCTGACAAGCTGCCATTCACAACCAAAGTAAGGCACTGGAGGTGATCCACAGCTGGCCCCCTCGTGCTAGGTGAAAACCCCAGGGATGCAGGACAAGCGTGGGGAAATAAAGTCAAATACAACATTTTGTTTGGGAGAGAGATCTCAGAAGAGGTCCAGCCTTATCCCTAAATTTTAGTCAAACTGGTCCAACATTAATTGAGTTAGAAGCTAGAATAACACAAGACTTGAAGTGGCTCCATGGACGAAACTTATCCTTCCCAAGTTTACTTAGCTTACATTGATGATCAATCTACCATAATCATAGACAATATCTGTCAATTCTGTCATGGTTTGGTGTTACAGAAACAGAGTTAAATGGTTATTCAACATGTAGAAGAGAGAAATATATAAACTGTTATATTTTAGACATCTTTCCATAGGGTCCCATATTACAAAATAACAATCACAGTGCAGTCTCAGTCTTCCCTCAAGGACCAATTCATAGGTTTTGCAAAAACTTATAAAAACCTTAGGAAAGAATATACAACTATGACATTTTAAGCTCCATCACATCTGATTAACGCAGTTTGAACACAACTGCATCGCTAATAGTGACTGGTTTCTAAACTATACTATGTCTTATTAATTATGTATCGATATTTTCATCTGACATCATATTATATTCTTTAGTGATCTAAAAAGGAAAAAAATCTCTTATAAAGATGTTCCCGGGTCACAGAAATGTACTACTCCCTCTCCCTACATTCCAAAGATCAATATTGACTTTTGAAAGTCAATTTGAGACATTTTTAAATTTAAAATTGACATAATTCATTTATGTTTTTTAAAAATAATAAATCTTTCAACTAGAAGTACCTTTTAGGTAATCTTTAACTTCATAATTGTATGGATAAAATTAATATTCATATTAATTTTTTTTAATTTATTAAGTTTCAAATTGACTTTTAAAATGTCAATATTGATCTTATATTTGGAACTAGTACAATTTAGATTTTTTTTCCCACACCCTCCGACTTTTCTAAAAAATTCGGAAAGAAAGATGATCCATAAGGAATACCTATCACATGAGCCTAACACCAAAAGATATACATAATACATTGCCAATACTTATCAATATATATCTATCACTTCCAAACAAGCTAGGCACATGTTTCCAATAAACCAGTGTTGTCAAATGCACTTGAGCAAGGCAAGGCAAGGAGGGCCTAAAGTGCCTTAAGTGGCCTAGGGTGAGGCAGCTTCAGAGACGCAGTGCCTAGGTGACACCTAGCAGGCAGGTGCAGAGCACTAACCCATTTTTTGAACTTAAAAACCCTTCTTTAAGTTGGGTCTCTTGATTTAAACAAAGGGGTACTTTTGTCAAGTGATTTTTAGTGCCTATATAAAGAAGATAAAGGGCCAAACTACCCATATGAATGAGAAAATCGGACTCTGTAAACACGACAAATCTGAGTGAAAAAAAAAAGAACTGAACCTATTATACAAGGTTTGTGAAGAATCTCAAGAAGAATACACAAATAATTTAGTGTCCTTACAGGGTATGTCTCTCGCATTCTATGTTTCACACACACTGAAAACTACACTGTATCTCTCTCACACACGCATCACATGCTCTATCTCCCCCTCTCTCTCTGAAAACTACTTGCAATTTGCATTAGTTTTGTTCTTTATTGTTGCTTATTAGCATGAAATGACTTTTATTATAGTGACGATGATTCATTGATACTGCTTAACTTGAAACAATTAGAATGTCACTAATAAACTCATTTTCAAATTCGCACTTCGCTTTTTTCTCACCTCTTGCCTTGAACTATGAAATTAGTGCCTTAAAAGGCGGTTTTTGCCTACAAATCTTAGTTCTACAACAAATACAAAAAGTCATAATTTCATGCAATGTTTCCATGTCTCATATAACCTGAAAGTGACCAATCTATAACCTACCTGCTAAAGTCTCACTTTATTTTAACTCTTGGCAACAAATGTCACTACTGATGCACTGGAAAAAGGAAATTCAGAGTCAAGATATTCATCCAACCTGATAAAGACATAGCAGTAAAAGATAGCTCAACCTAGGCGTCAATTTTCACTGAATGATATACAATCATGTGATAACAGTGGCAAGGAACCATGAACAAGTGAAGAAAAAGTATGATTAAAGTAAAAATGGAAAAGATTGGTTCGTGTTGGGTTCTTGAGAGAGCATTGATAATGGTTCAAAGGTTTAAGCTTCTACCAACTAACCAGACAAGACTTCTTTTCGTATGTGGAGAGTTAGCCCAATCAACAAGTTTTCTCTCACCTGCAAAGAATGGTCCATTTCCCTCTTTACAGCCGGTGTCATCATCATCTTGATTCCTTGGTGGGCAGCTCAGTTTTATGTATAGATACTCTTATAATTGATGGCTTGCTTTACAACTGATTAGTGTCCTCTCGACAATAAATGTCATCATCATGTGGTTGCCTTGCTGTGTGATGGTCTGTTTATCTAAATATGCTTAGAATTAGTGGTTAGTTTGGTGACATATTGAAGATTGTAGACTTATCAAAGTAGATAAATTGAAGGATGGTAGTAATTTAATATATACAGGCTTTGGTGATTCTAATGATAAAAGATCTAATGGACATGCTTTGGTCGCTATTCTATGGGGCCTTCGAATAAAAAGGAAAGCTAGATGTTTGATGGTTGTTATCTGTCTCTACCTCTGCCTTGGGAGAGTTTTGCTTTGCTTCACTTCCCTTTGCTCTGGGTTACATCCTCAAGTTTTTTGAGAAGTTACATTGCTGGATGCTCATTGGGATTGCATGCTGCATTTTATAATTTTCTGGTTTCTTTTCACTATGGGGACCTCTTGTCCTCTGTAATAACCCAAGTGCTTTAAAGTTCCACATTGCTTAAGTTCCACATTGCTTAAGTTGAAAACCATCAAGCCTCTCCTACATTATATATAGGGAACTACCCCTTTAGTTTTAAATCACTATTAATTAGGGGTGCACAACGATCGGTTTGGTAGGTAAAAAAATAACCAAACCATTTAAGTCGGTTATAAAAAATTAAAAACCAAAACCACCCAAATTTTTATTCCGTAATCGGTTATCGGTTTAATCGGTTATTAAAACTTAAGCATAAAAAATATGTAACCAAATTATAAAAAAGGCATATAATGAATATAGAATTATATAAAATAAATAATTATTAAAAAAGTATATAAATTGTATTATAATATTAAGGCATTCGGTCGGTTTCGGTTTTTTAATAAACCAAACCGAAACCGACCAATATAGTTTCGATTTTTTAGTTTTACAAGTTTCGGCAAGTGTAAGTGTCTTGTTGAAAGAGGGCTTTTTATAAAGACCTCCTCAATAAAAAAAATTGTTCTGTTGCAGCGCTCCAACCTCGTAATTTCAGATATGTTTCGTATTTAATTTTATGCATTGGTATTGTTGTTTTTATAGTTTTAAATATTGTATTTTATTTAGTTTGTTAATTGATATTTTAGGTATGTTGTATTAGTATTTTTGCATTGTTGTTATTTTTGTAGTTTTAATTATTGTTTTGTATTTAGATTATTAGTTAATAGTTTTAGATTAGTATTATTGGCTTTAATTATTGTTTTGTATGTAAAATATTATTTTAGTAACTTTAAAGTTTTGACATAATAATAGTAATTGTTTGAAAGAATATTTTTGTAATTATACTTATAGTTATTTTGAAAGAAATAAGAAGAATGTTAAATAATAGAATTGTATCCTAATGACTTTTATTTGTTCTAAATTTATATACGATTTGTTCGACTATTAATTTTGTGTTCAACAATATCACGATAAGTGACTTTCGGAATTATTTAATATTTTCGAACTGTATAGTGTAAGTGACTTTTGGAACTATTTAGTATTTTAATTATTGTTTATAATTATGAATGATTTAATAATTATTCAGATACCTAAATGTATTGTTTCAAAAATTGTGACTTTTGGAACTATTTAGTATTTTAATTATTGTTTATAATTATGAATGATTTAATAATTATTCAGATACCTAAATGTATTGTTTCAAAAATTGTTATACTTTATTTAAGGCTTTCATTTGAATGAAAACATTACACTTGTATTTTGTTAAAAACTTGGAACAAGTATCAAAATAGAATTTTAATTTAGAAAATGAGATTTATGTAATTTTGAACTGTGAGACAAGTATAGTTTTGAACATCGATAATATTGAGAAATTGTTTTTATAAACCTCATTCCGACTATGTATAAAACTTGTTAGCGTTTACACTGGTTCCAAAACTTTTAGGGTTTATTAAGGCGCACACCTTTAGATGCCCTTTAGGGAGTATGCATTCATCGATACCTTAGTAGGGAGCGTGATCATTGATATTATCGAACTTAAGGGCCGTGTTACAGGGCTGTTATAACCTCAGTCGCCAGGGCTGTGGATTAAAAGATACATGGAATATATTGACCATATTGAAATCATTTTCGAATTGTGTTTTGTGATTATTGATTTTGGTTTTGAAAAGTATATTGATTATTGTTACTGAACAAGAAAAGGTAATTTTCGAAAAGTATATTTACTATTGTTATTGAACAAAAAATTATTTCGAAAAAGTGTTTTGCAAATTGTACTTGATTCACCTAAATAGTAAATATTGTCACTTGCTGAATTTTACCGCTCACCCTTACATTAATTTTTACAGGATATATTGTTAAGAGCAAAGCATTGTTGTGACCTTTGTGGATGGCTGGAGATCTTTTATTATGGCATTTATTAGTATTTTGGAATTTTGGATAAGACTTTTGTTTTGAGAAGTTACGCCTCCAAATTTATGTTATTGGTATTTAGTTATTGAACCTGAATGTAAATTTGATAAATGAAATATTGTTGAGTTTTAAGTTAATTTCATTATTGTGCTTGTTGTTTGGGTTGCGCTATTGATATCGTTGTCTTGTGGACCTTCGGGCTTGCGGTGTGTGCCACTTCGAGCCTGTAACGGGTTTGGGATGTTACATCCTCTCTCCTTGTACTGCCTACTTTCTAATAAATTTCTTCTTTAATACAAAAAAGAAATAATATTTTATCATTTAAAAGAGGTAATGAAACTATATCTTTAATAATATCATTGTGGAAGTCTCCTACAGCATAGATCCCTTGCTGTGGACTTATACTTTCTTCCTCTAATTCTTCTGGCCTCACCATCTTTCTCGAAACTTAAAATGTCACCTTAGCTTAGCTAGGCTAGTTTAAAATAACTAGCATGCTTCTTGTAGAAGGAATATAATGTCATAACAAATCCATGATACATAATATAGAGCCACTGTTGAATAGCTAAAAGCTAGTTATTCCAAGCACCAAGAGCATGCCAAGAGTACACTTTGTGTGTGTTGAAAGGGAACTGGGAAAGGAACTACTACGTGCAAAACAAGCCAATGTGACCTCGTGTCATATCGGATACCGTGTTTCTAATGTAGGAATCGGATTCTTCAAGCAAAAAAAGACACATGAATCATAATCCCACATCACATACCCACTGAGGTCTTACAAACAGCAAGAATGACAATAGCTTCCCACAAATTTATCAACACAATACACTGGAAATGGATCAATTTTGTATTAAATAATAACAATTAATTTTTCCAAGGAATTGTCAAGCAGTAAACATTAGCACACAAGAACGACCAAAACCTTCGATGTCCGCTGCAACAAATTTGTGAAATGTGCATTCTAAAGAGAGATGAACATATGGCAAACACAAGCATAGACACACAGTAACTTGAGCATTCTTAAGTGCAAGTTTTAGGTTTCTTCCATGTATGCCTAATGCCCAATCTCAATAATATATCATAACACGCCAATCACAAATTGTATTTGAAAATGTTGCTAAACTATCATATCAATCCATCATCATATGAAAGGCAATAAATTATAAGTCTTGAGAATTCACCTGCACCTGACACTCCCTTTCTATTCCTCTTCATCTTCTCAAGCTCGAGCTGAGTATCCATAAACATATTCATCCTCTGGACCTCAAGCTCCTTGGTAAAGTCCATCCTCTGTTTCTCCAGTTCCATCATCTGCTGCTGCTTTGAACTCTCAATCCTCTCGTAAATCTCCCCAAACCTAAGAATTGCCCTTGCCAATTCTTTATAGGCAGTCTCCTCCGAAAAATCCACATAATCCATCCTATGCTTCCTCGAACCACCACCACCAAACCCCACATCATCATCCTCTCTTCCACCACCACCAAGAGAGCTCTCATTCGAGCCACTAGAGTTCAGCCTCGATGAGCCGCCACCGGAATAAACAACCAAATCATGGCTAGAGCTAGGTTTAGGGTTTGGCTTCGGCTTTGATTTAATCAAAGTAACGGAAGTACGATTCGATTTTTTGGTTGCCGGTGTCACAGAATTGGCTCCGACTAACTGATTTAAACGGTAATAAAACGGCCATTTTGACGGCGATGTTTTTGATTTTTCTAGCTTGTATTTTTTCTTCAAGGTATCGATCCGGTTCTTACACTGAATATCCGTACGGGGAGGCTTGATTCCAGTCCGATGAACGTTAACGGCGTCGGCAACTTCCTTCCAGTCCTTTTGACGGAGATTACCTCTGTTGAGTTGGACGTAACGGTCACCCCAAGCTTCGATTAGCGTCTCGGTGGCTCCTTCACTCCAGCAGTCTTCTCGGCCGCCGCCGCCGCCGCCGCCGTGGTGAGGCCGGCGAGGGGTGGCATGCGCAACCTGATTATCCATGGATTTGGGCGGGAGTGATGCTAAGGTACGCCGGAGATGAGGAGTGAGAAATAGGAAGGGAATGAAAACGGATCGGAATGGGAAAGAGAAAGGAAAAAGTAATGGGAGAGACGTTGGCCGTGCATCTGACTGACCGGAGGGGATAACGGTCACGTCAGATGCTTATTGGAAGTTGGACGGAATGAGTTAAGATCTCGGTAGTCGACAATCTTTTCCCTTGTTTTGACTTTTTCGACGGTACTTGCTTCCATATCGGTAGTTTACCCTTCTAGTTTTACCTTCAATCCTCCAAAATTTGTCCCACTATTTACTTCAGGGCGAAGCCATGTCTTAGGCAGAGCCTGTGCGCAAAGCCTGACCCGGGGTAGGGAGACTTAGTCCGACTGCGGTTGGGATACTCCACATTATCAAAAAATAAAAAAAAAAAAAAAATAAACTGTGAAAATAATAATTTAAGACCAAAAAAAAAATTAAAAAAAACACACACCCCTTTAATTTCTTGTCTTAGTTTGGTTAAGATAGAATCTAGTTGGCATGATTTTTGAAGACTAAAATGGATATGAGTATGACTTGAGAACAGAAAAATTCAAATGAAGTGAGCTCTTGAGTTAGAATGGTCCAATAAAAGCGAGTATTTAGGTTTAGATAGTGACATATAAAATGTTTGCGACTTGATCTTGGTTCAACTTTGGTTTGATCTGGTCAAAATCTGGTCTAGTTAAACCTGAACCAATCAAGTTCAGCTTAAAAGATTGTAAAGAGGTCGTGAATTTGGACCCTACGCCTGAACTGCACCGACTTGACAAAAGGTCTGGTGTTGTCTAACCTGTGGTCTGGGCCTTGATTTGGATTGATCCGATCTCAGGCAACCCACTCCATGCCAAGAATCCAACTGTCCAAGTACTTTAGCCCAAGTACCAACTATAGCCCAAACTGAAAAATAAAATAAAAAGTAGTTAGCCCACCCCTTTGAACAACGAATAGCCGGAGGTAAACATGTAATAGCCAATAGCCCACCGTGCAACAAGCAACAGTCTAACAAGTATCATCATTGTACGATACTAGTCTAATTTCCATGCCCGACTGTTTTATATATATTTTTATATATAAAATAATTATTAATAAATAATGATAATAACATGAATATCTTACAACAAAATAAATTTTCATTATTTATACAACTTTTTTTTACCTCAAATTGATTTTTAAAAAACATGATATTTACATAAGAATATAAGTAAATTTAACTTTAATATTTAAGTAAATTACATTACATGTTCGATACGACTTTTTAATCTATTCTGGATAGAACATTTAATTAATGTGACAGTTATTAATATTAATATATACACACAATATGAAAAATAGAATTTAAGGCATGCCTTAGCTAATTTAGCCAAGGAAATATAATAATTTCAATGATGTAGTTTTACATAAAATTTATACTTAATTTTTCTTTCTTTTTTGTAAAAAAACTCTAAAATGAATATTTTAACTCTAAGAAATAAAACTAAATCGTTTTTAATTAAATAGTCTTGGCCAAACTTAACTTAAGCATAACATTATATTCTTTATTTGCATATATTATAATTAACTATCAATGTATAATGTTTTATTTTTGCTACAGAATATCAAAGGTATCTGCAGAGTTATCAATAAATACATATTACGACTTGTTCCAGATCTTATATATAGATATTATTTTTTAAGATTACTTAATAATTTTATGTGTGAACTTTAAATACATTCTAATAGTTTAATTTACCAATTAATGATATAGATTAAACTTTTAATTTTTTAGTTTAAGTTATTTTATATTAAACATTAAAAGAGAAAAGAGAAAAGGGGAAGGGGTTTGGACTTAATCAAACCAGATCAACCTGAGATCAAACTTCCAAGAACCAAGTTTGGCTTGACAATCTCAAGGTCAAGGTCTTGCCTGACCTGGTTAACGGTCAAGGCATAACAGGCTCAGGCCATACCAAATCAGGGTGGTCTGTTGTGCATGCCTAAAGTTAAAGCAATTTAATAAAATGAAGGGCCTGTTGAAAAAGCACTTATTCAAAGTGTTCTATAAGTTAAAATTTAAACTGACTTATAAGTCAGTTTACCTGAAACTTATATATATATATATAACACTATTCTGACTTATAAGGTGTGAAAATGTTGGACTAAAATGACTTATAAATTACAATAAGTTATAAAGATTACTAAAATAAGAGTAAAATAAGTAAAACCTACTTATTTTAAAATAACTTATAAGTCATTTTTTAAGAAATAAAAATTATTACTTCTCAAAATCTACTTATAAGTTAATTTATAAGTTAAGAATAAGTCACATATGAATACTCAAATAATTAAAAAACTATTAACAAATTAATTTGACCAAGTTATAAATAATTCCGGAATAAGGTCTAAGAGCAAGCAAACTAGTGAGAGCGCATCAACTTTACTCATGGGTGGATGCAATATAGGAAAAATATGTCCGCTACTAATAGTAACGATGTCTGCTACTAATAGTAGCGAATGGCGTTTTTCGCTTTTTAATCTGGGAGGTTCGTGTGCAAAATAGATGGTAATGATGGTGTATGCCCATACGTGGCATATTCCAATCATAAATTTGCTAGAATTGACCAAAGGGAACGATATTGTACTTTAAAAATAATTTTGGGTGTTAATTGGTGATTCCCTAACTTGCGAGTTAAAGACAAAAAGTTTTAAACTTTAGGGTTCACTTTTGTCATTATCCCTTAATACTATCTTGAAAATTATGAATGAAGAGGTGATTAGTGAAGGGTTAGATCCAGCTGAGATTGGTATTTGATTCATTTTTCATATATATATATATATATATATATATATATATGCATTGTAAGACCTTAACATTTAATAAATAAGTTTAATTTTTTTTATAAATATTATTATAAACAGTAAGGTGTTAAATTGATAAAAGTGTTAAAGTTACGGATGATATGTGCAAATTATAAAAACAAAAAAATGTCGAAAAATATTCGGTAAAGTATTACGGAGCCAAAATAACCAATCATTTGTGGATCCCACAATGAAATAATTGTTGGATACAGAAAACAACAAAAATAATCTTTTTAATAAAAATTGTTCGCGGAACTATTACTTTTATAACTGTTAAAATACCCGATGATAAAGGAATAGTAGCACGCGAGACTCTACAGTAGCACACATTGTTCCATAGTAACACACGGTATTACACAATATTTTATATTATTGAATCAATAATTGTCACATCAGTAGCAACTCTACAGTATTTCATATTATTAAACTAATAATTGTTATAACACCCTCAAATTTGTGTACTTGCTATAACAGACTTTGTGCATTACGAATCAACTTTTATCTTCATATTTAAAATATTCAACTATGATATAATAAATAAAACCTCAATTTGATTCCAAACTTATAACATTCTTTCATTCCATAAATCATAACCTTTACAATATTTTATTACATTTCCAGATCATGAATGTTATGATCTATTTTTATAACATCTTGAAATTCTACACATTATGATTTAATCTAATACGTTAGTTATGAGTGTATCATAACTTACAATCCTACTCTAAAATCCTTCTTCTTATAATTCCGATATCATTTGGGATATCTTCTTTAACTGCAATACGACATATTTTGCAAGAGTTAACATAAATTGCTCTGCAAGTTTAACAGTTATCACATAACATTTTTCACATTTTATACATACTTCATACATGCTTCATATTCCTCATGTTCATATTTAACACATGTTTCATGTTCACATATATTTCACGTTTATCATGCTTCATATTTAATTCATGATTTACATCTAACACATATTCCACATTTAATATATATATACTTCATACATACTTCACATTTAAGGCATGCTTCGCATCTTTTTGTTTATACAGATATTAAAGTTCGCAATTATCAGGTTTATTATGTTCACATAACACAACTAACTTCCATTATCATTGAACAATTAGCACGTTCATAAGAATGATACATAACACTGAAAAACTTGTTTGGTTTGCTTATCCAGCTCACGCTAGTATTTTGCGTTCCTTGCATGATCTACAAATAATAATAGGGTCGAACTACCAATTAGACACTATTGTACCATTCACATTGATTTAATGTACTTAAGTACCCATTTATACATAAATTTAACTTATTTTTCCAAGAAAAACTGACCTGACCCAGATCCGACTCTATCTGGACAACATATGGACTACAGGTATGGCACTGGGTGCGCCATAACTAGGCTTATATTAGTGTAGGTCGCACTATATGGGCAGAACCCAAACTAGGGTTTGGACTACTCGACCCTTGCTCACTTAAATGGCCATAACTTTTTCGTTTCGTAACATTTTTGGGTGATTCAAGCGCCCACGCATCCTTAACTTCCCCCTATACAATTTATCTTTATATAAAGAATCCAATTCCAATCGAAAGTGGACTCAAAATCGCTCATAAGAACAAATTAAAACTAGATTTTTTCATTCTTTGCTTCAATTAATTATAACTTGATTTTTAACACTTATATTGAGCACAAAAATCATACCATGACTTGTTGGATTCATATTTTAACAAAACCAAAGCCTCACATCTTTTTCAAAACATTTGTTAGGCCAAAATAATAATCGAAAGCCACTAAATGTTCAAAATAACATACTTTATTAGAAAAACCACCACAAATCCATACTAGAACATTTTTCGTTCATTCTTCTTGTATTATCTTCGTAACTTATATCACATAAAACTTATAAATCTTTAAAAATAATTTTTGATCTTTGAACCATATAGCTTAGAAAAAACACTTTCACTTGAGAATTTTAAAAAATCAAGCTCTTTGCTTTAATGAACTTAACTTTTCATGTTAATAAAACACATTTTGACTACATAATCTCCATCAAAACTCATCCTTATACCTTCGGAACTCACCATGGTTCCTCTTCGTATAAATCTCCCACAACCAAGCATGCTATAAAAACATAAACTAAAATTTTAACTAGAGTTTCAAGTATAGAAAACTTTTAAACTTTATAAGCTTTGCTTGGTGCTTGATCTTTCTTATTTTCTTAGATGGATGCTAAGCTTCGTGTGCTAGACAATGGCTAGAACTTCATCTTCCACTTCACCTGAAAATGGCTTCTTCAAACGTGATGTTTTATTTTATTTTTTAAATGACATGGCAAAAATACGTGTCATGAGCTGACAAAAATGCATATACATATTGTAATGACCGATTTATCACCCATTTGGTTTCAGTTAGTGATTTTAACAATATTCATCGCTGAAAATATTGAAATGACCGAGAAAATTACGAACCCAATTTTTTTTTTTAATTATTATTAATTATATCCATAAGAAAATATGATGTATGTATGTATGTGTTAAGTTGTATGATGAGAAGTAGTAAATTAGTTAATTAAATTAATTAACTAAAGAAGAAAAAAGATTGCAAGAGAAGCTTATGTGATGAAATCACAAAGCTTGAATGTTGGCCTTGTATGACAATTAAGAAGATTTATAATGAACAAGTTAATTACTTGTATGAATAATGAGAAAAAAAGAAGCAAGTGAATTATTTAAGATAACCCAATATGGGAATAATTGTATGTTTATGAGTAATGATATTATAAACCCAATTTGATAACAAGGGTTAGTCAAGAAAATAATTTAATCAAGTTAAAGTACTTGTATTAATATGTGTTAGGATTTTATTAAAACAAACCCAAGAATTTATAAGTGATAGTGTGTTGTAAGCTAAGTTGGTAACCAATTTACCTTTAAATAGCAAGTCTAATTAGATTATGTAATAGACCCAATGAATTATATTATAAGTCCAAATGATGTATTAAACTAGGTCTAATAAATTAACCTAGCAGTCCATGTAATTAATTAAACCTTAATCCATGTAATTAATTAAACAATCACAATGCTTGATTTAATTAAATGTAACATAGGTTATTTAAATGTTAGCCCAATAGGATAATTAAATTGAGTCCAACCAAATTAAATGGATGAGCCCAATATATTATATCTTAGAGTTCAAAGTGGAGCCCAATAAGAATTCAAAATGTTAGTCAAACATTATATATATGTATATATATAAATAGGTGTATATATGTATAATAAATGTAACAAAAATAAAGCAAAAATAGGAGATTAAATCCCATTTTGCTGAGATTGAAGGGAGCCCCACATGGGGTGGCTTGATTTTATAATGTTGCTTCTTCCACACTTCTTTCCATAGTTGGTCAACCACCCTAATCATTCAAATTGGTCATTCATGCAATAGTAACCTCACTTAAGCTCATAATTTCACCAACACAAGATGATTAGTAGGTTGATGAGGGATTAGTAATGTGCTATATATAGAGTGCTACTCTTAGTTGTTATGTTGGTTAGTTCATTGTAGCATTTCCTAGAGAGAAAATAGATATCATTTTCTATAGAGCAAGAAAGAATACACTTGTGAGTGTGAAAAATTTCTACAAGAATGGCTTGGTGAATGTCAAGTAGCATCATCACATACTTTGGTAGGAGAAGAAGAAGAGCACACAAATCTCAAAAGTTTAAAAGTGCTCTAACCTTCCTATATTTTATTTTTGTAGCCTAGATCGATTTTGAACGGTTAAAATTTATTTTTAACCGATCAAAACTTGTTTATTTTATTCAAGTTTGTGTCATTTGGATGTGTAGAGTTTATTTTATTCAAGTTTGAACCATTAAAACTAAGGATTTATGAAATTAGTTTTCACTTTGTTCTTGTGAGCAGTTTTTAGTCCAGTTCCGTTTAGAATTTGGATTTGTCATCTAAATAGAAATTGTAGATGGGAAAATTCTAATGAGAATGGAATTAAGAATCACCCAAAAAAATTTTAAAATGAAGAAGTTATGGCTATCGGAGCGTCGGACAACCCAAACTGTGAAAAGTTGCTGCAATGTCTGGGGCGGCCACGCACCTTGTCGGGGGGGGGGGGGGGGGGGGGCTCGCCACTCCCGCAAATTTTTTTAGTGATGTTTTGTTGTCCAGGTCGGGTCGGTTCAGTCCGGGTCGAATTTTTATGAAAAATTAAGTTCATATAAGTGTAAAATGAGTGTGTTTGTATAATAAACTAATATATGGAGTTTATTAATAAGTGATTAGAATATTATTAAAAGAGTAATAATATTATATAATAAATAAAATATTATTAAATAATTAATAATATTAGATAATGAATAAAATATTATTAAATAATTAATAATATTAATATGTGATTAAAATATTATTAAATGGTTAATAATATTAATAAGTGATTAAAATATTATTAAATGGTTAATAATATTAATGTGTGATTAAAATATTATTAAATGGTTAATAATATTAATAAGTGATTAAAATATTATTAAATGGTTAATAATATTAATGAGAAATTAAAATATCATTAAATGGTTAATAATATTAATAAGAGATTAAAATATTATTAAATGGTTAATAATATTAATAAGTGAGTAGAATATTGTTAAATAGATAATAATATTAATAAGTGAGTAGAATATTGTTAAATAGATAATATTATTAGAAAGTTATTAAAATATTATTAAATTATTAATAATATTAATAGAGGATTAAAATATTATTAAATGAATAATAATATTAAAAATTTAATAAAATATTATTAAATGATTAATAATATTAGTAGAGGATTAAAATATTATTAAATGAATAATAATATTAGAAAGTTATTAAAATATTATTAAATTATTAATAGAGGATTAAAATATTATTAAAAGGATAATAATATTAGAAAGTTAATAAAATATTATTAAATTATTAATAATATTAATGTAGGATTAAAATATTATTAAAAGGATAATAATATTAGAAAGTTAATAAAATATTATTAAATTATTAATAATATTAATAGAGGATTAAAATATTATTAAATGGTTAATAATATTAATAAGAGAATAAAATATTATTAAATGATTAATAATATTAACAAATGATTAAAATATTATTAAAGAATTAATAATATTATTTGAAGTGTAAAATATTATTAAATGATTAATAATATTTATAAGTGATTGAATATATTATTTAATAAATAATATTATTAGAAAGGGTAAGACATTATTAAATTATTAATAATGTTAATATGCGATTGAAATGTTACTAAATAATTGTAATATTGATGAGGGAATAAAATATTATTAAAATGATTAATGGTATTCGTAAATAATGAAAATATTATTAAATAATTAATAATATTTAATTGACGATTATATATTATCAAATGTGATAATATTTTGATGTAATTAAGTGATAGTTATGTGATTAAAAATATTATCAAATGATTAATAATATTATTAAGAGTTTTAAGGTTATGATTAAGAGTTAGATGATTTAAGACATATATGGTAAAGTTATTAATGTTAAATAAATCTGTATGTGTTATGCTAATTGGAGGATCAATGTTGTTGAATGTTAGGTCATCCAAAGGAAGTTAATTTAAGTTGAATAGCGATAGTCAGCGGAACAGGCAAATTTCTCTGAACCCTAACTTGTATTTATTTGGCAAGTTATTTATGTAGAAGCTGAAATTTATTTCAAAATGCATGATGAAATAATTATTAAGAATTATTTCACATCTATATTGTTGTTGACAATCGCACTTATGTGCATTTGCATTACTGTTCACGTTATGAACTATTTAAAGAGAAATATCTATGTTATTTGTTTCAGCTAGATATTGCATGTGTTATTATGACTGTTCTTGTTATAAACTGTTCTAAGTGAGGGTTCTATGCCAATTGTTTCGGCTAGACCATGTACGTTTTAAATTCATAAATCTGAATATTGTTGAAGTTAGTCCAAACCATATTGTTGTGGTGCGGAATCTAAGGGGATAAGCTGAAATGAACAAATCATTATAAGCGGATAAGTTTACAGTCGGATGGAACATTCCCGATCAAAACGAAATTGATGGTTATATTGTGCACTCTATAAACGTACGATAGACTGATCACCTAGAGTACCTATCTTCGGATATTACGATTAAAACGATTGTTAATATTCAAAACAAAATGACAGTTGTCTGTCTATCGGGTATTATAAATACTCAAAACGTATGTTCATGGTCTTATGACATTTCAGCATGAGAAATAGTATGTTAAATCAATTGAGAATGTTTACTCAAAGTTGCATGTCTTCACAATTATTGTATATTGTTGAAGTTCCAAGAGCTAATTATTTTTTTTTATTCATGATATATCCTTTATTGTTATTTAAACTTGTTGAGCAAAGTAGTTGCTCACTCTTGCTATATCATGAACTATTTTTCAATTAAGCCGAGTGATTTATGTGACGACCCCGAATCCGGGTCCCTCGAACCTCGAATCCGGTCCAACATTAGTACTACATTTTTCTTATTGTTCATGAATTACAACAATATTATAATTGATAAATAATCATTTATTTACAATTTTACAGCATCTCTTTCTATTCCAGAATCGAAATCTTTGTACATTCTATTACAACTTTGAGATCATATGTAAGACCCCGAATTTTATGAAATACAAAATTTAATTTTTCTTCATATATATATATTTTTTTTTTGAAACAGTAAGTAGTTAAATTAACAAAATTGAAAGTTAAGGATGTTATGTGCAAATTTTATTTTGTCGGACAATATTCGCTTTGTCGGGGAATATTCGTTTGGTCGGGGAATATTCGTGCCGTACGACGGCGCCGAAATAATAAATTATTGGTGGACCCCACAACGGAATATTTGTCGGATATAGAAAACGACAGAAGTAACCTTTTTAAATAAAAATAGTCAACGGAACTGTTAAAATACCGGTGATAAAAGAATAGTAGCATACGGTAGTTTATGGTATTTTCTGTAGCACACGGTACTCTACAGTAACACACGGTATTGCATAGTGTCTCATATTATTTGTCTGATAATTGACACCGTAACTGTTACGCATCATTTCATCGATAATTGTCACTGCATAATATTTTATATTATCAATTCAATAATTGTTGTTACACAGTATTTTGCATTATTGATTTAATAATTGTCATTACACTGTATTTTATATCATTGAGTCAATAATTGTTGTTGCACTGTTTTTAAAATTATTGAACCTAATAATTGTCACAGTAACATATGCACAGTAATTCACATTATTGAATCAATAATTGTCATTACACAGTAACGTATGCTTTATTTTACATTATTGTTATCTCTATTATGATGTTATTTAAACAGTTGTATTTCATTAATTTATTGACTTGATATCTAAGAGCTAACTATACTGTATTTATAACAATTAGTCATAATAATTGAATTGATAAAGTTATTTGTTTATAATATAAAGTTAGGTGATTATTAGGTGATATGAAATGAATGGTGTAGATTAAAGTGTGAATTATTGTTGAATAATTGAATTGATTTGTTTATAATATAAAGTTAGGTGATTATTAGGTGATATGAAATGAATGGTGTAGATTAAAGTGTGAATTATTGTTGAATAATTAAATTGATTTGTTTATAATATAAAGTTAGGTGATTATTAGGTGATATGAAATGAATGGTGTAGATTAAAGATAATATAATATTTGAAATGGATGGTGTAGATTAAAAGATGATCTTTAAATGAATGGTTTAGATTAAATGAATGATAAGATTTTTGGCTATAAATAGAAACCTTAACTTAAGGATTTTTCATAAACTTCCTTACTTGTTCTTTCTTTCTCTCTCTCTAACTTCCTCATTTAAATCAATATCCAGTCACGTGTTGAGGTAAGGGATACCATCTTTTTCATCTTCCATTATTCAAACATACTATGGTAAGGGATTATCATTATTTGATTCTCGATAATAATATTGTTTCTTCCTTACTCATAAGACGTGCCTTTTATTTCCATGTATTAAATTGTGGGAATAACCTTACGGAGCGGATTGCCGCCTGTTGGTGAATAACCTTTCGTATTCAAGTAAGCACACTTAGAGAGAGAAAGAAAGAACAAGTAAGGAAGTTTATGAAAAATCCTTAAGTTAAGGCTTCTATTTATAGCCAAAAATCTTATCATTCCTTTAATCTAAACCATTCATTTAAAGATCATCTTTTAATCTACACCATCCATTTCAAATTTTATATTATCTTTAATCTACACCATTTATTTCATATCACCTAATAATCACCTAACTTTATATTATAAACAAATCAATTTAATTATTCAACAATAATTCACACTTTAATCTACACCATTCATTTCATATCACCTAATAATCACCTAACTTTATATTATAAACAAATCAATTCAATTATTCAACAATAATTCACACTTTAATCTACACCATTCATTTCATATCACCTAATAATCACCTAACTTTATATTATAAACAAATAACTTTTATCAATTCAATTATTATGACTAATTGTTATAAATACAGTATAGTTAGCTCTTAGATATCAAGTCAATAAATTAATGAAATACAACTGTTTAAATAACATCATAATAGAGATAACAATAATGTAAAAGAAAGCATACGTTACTGTGTAATGACAATTATTGATTCAATAATGTGAATTACTGTGCATATGTTACTGTGACAATTATTAAATCAATAATACAAAATACTGTGTAACAACAATTATTGAATTGATAATATAAAATATTATGCAGTGACAATTATCGATGAAATGATGCGTAACAGTTACGGTGTCAATTATCAGACCAATAATATGAGACACTATGCAATACCGTGTGTTACTGTAGAGTACCGTGTGCTACAGAAAATACCATAAACTACCGTATGCTACTATTCTTTTATCACCGGTATTTTAACAGTTCCGTTGACTATTTTTATTTAAAAAGGTTACTTCTGTCGTTTTTTATATCCGACAAATATTCCGTTGTGGGGTCCACCAATAATTTATTATTTCGGCGCCGTCGTACGGCACGAATATTCCCCGACCAAACGAATATTCCCCGACAAAGCGAATATTGTCCGACAAAATAAAATTTGCACATAACATCCTTAACTTTCAATTTTGTTAATTTAACCACTTACTATTTCAAAAAAATATATATGAAGAAAAATTAAATTTTGTATTTCATAAAATTCGGGGTCTTACATAATCGGCTTCCTAAAGCTACTCTGTAATGTTTTGTTTTAAGCAAGGGTGAGCACAACGGCTCAACAAGTTTAACAGTTTCACAAAACACGTAAAACAGTTCAATTATGCTTCATGCTTCATGCATCTTATGCTTTGCAGTACATACCTATCTCATGTATGGCATGCCTCACATTTAATCTACGTTTTATGTCTAGCCTCTATCATGACATATAGTTCAGTGCAGAACAATTGTCTTAAATCAACTACCGCATATCAATAGTTCAAATCAACTTATCTCACAAAAGCACATAAAAACATCTTTGCACATAACCACGTATGAGCACATCACAGTTTAATAACAACTTATAAATCATGCACGTAATGCAACACGTTCTGAAAAACTTGTCTGGTTTGTTCTACCAGTTACGCTTATTTGCGTCTCTCGTTCAACCTACAATTTATATATATAATTGACATAATCATTAGTTACAATTACTATTAATTAGTCTTATATAAGACTCTAACTTCAAATTATTAACTCTTAAGATGTCTAACAATCGAACTCTTAAGTTCCGATTAAAAACCCTAGCTCAAACCTAGTTGGACATGTCGGGTACACTTTAACCATTTATGTATTCCTTACACGTTCTTCGTACGACATACTTTTTAATAAGTTGTCTAAAGTAGTCATGAATAGACTATTTACATCAGTTTAATTTAATTAAACATTTTTCTTTTACATAACTTAATTATTTGGACATTTAACAATGTACCAAATATCTCAAAATATTATCTACATTTGATAATATACAACTAAATTCAAATATTATTAACCATTTAATAATATTTACATCACTTCTTAATATTATTAACCATTTAATAATATTTTAATCACTTATTAATATAATTAACCATTTAATAATATTTTAATCACTTATAAATATTATTGTCCATTTAATAATATTTTAATTACTTATTAATATTATTAATCATTTAATATATTTACATCACTTCTTAATATTATTAACCATTTAATAATATTTTAATCACTTATTAATATTATTAACCATTTAATAATATTTTAATCATTTACTAATGTTATTCCTCATTTAATAACTTTTTAATCATATACTAATATTATTGATCATTTGATATTAATTACTCATTGTCTAATATTATTAATCTGTTAATAATATTTTAATTAATAATACATTTTATGAAACCGGCGACTGAACCGAGGTTCAGGGCCTGAACACACTGTCTGGGCTGGCAGCTCTACGATCGTCGAGTGAGGGTCACTCAACGATTTTCCAAGACTGGCCCAGACTGCTCTACCACCAGTACTCTACTACCAGCAACACTCAACTACCAGCAGCACTCAACCACCAACACTCTACTATCAGCAGCACTCTACTACCAGCAGCATTCTACTTCCAGCACTCTACTACCAGCAGTACTCTAATACCAACAACACTCTACTACCAACACTCTACTACCAACATTCTACTACCAGTAGCACTCTACTACCAGTACTCTACTACCAGCACCCTACTACCAGCAGCACTCTAATATTCTATCTACTGACTTGGTTAAGTCATTCATTGGCTGAAGAGTGAGCTTTACGAGAAAAGTGCAACCACTCTACGATCTCAATGACGAAGTCACTCTACGATTTTCACTGCAACTAAGGAAAATTCTCATATTTATACTAACTTTATACAACATACCAACACTCATTTTAACCTTTCTGGTTTACTCTTTAGACTAACAAAACGTCTAACACATTACTTAAAAATGTTTTGATTTTGAAAACAGATCCTTGGACAGAAGGTTTAACCACCTTGGTTTTTTTAGACTTTTAGTCAAACACTCGGTGATCATACGGGAATATCTTCATAAACTGATTATTTATAGTAAACAAATACTCTTCCACCCCTACTCCAACGTTGTATCGCATGAACCCTTCATGGTCCTTAACACAGGTTTCACCCAACAGAAAACAACATCTAAACCAAATAATAAGCCAATACACCAGTCCATTCTAAAGTTTTATGAACATGAACATTGAGTACAGACCAACTGTGGTTCAGACTCATAATGTTGACTGGTTAAAATAACCGAAACCATTATTTTAGTTCTGATTCAATCATTAACTAGTTTCACCAACATTTTTGACTATCGAGTTTACATTACTCTCATTTAAAATCTCATATGCAACTCTAGTATATTTTGTTTCCTTAATCCAACCTAAGATAAAACCAGTTAAATGAATAAGGATAATATTGAAATAACCGGATAATACCTTCAATCTTTGACAGATGATTTACATTCAGATTCTGCCTTCTCTGAACAACAAGAACTCCTCTGAAGTTTGCATTTACTTCTCAAGCTCAATATCTTTCTTAGCCTAAATGAACGGGAAGGGGAAATGAGGGAATGACTAGTTGATGGACATTTTGATTGACCATATGAATGACTAGGGTTGGTGGGGAGTTGTTAAACCACTTTGCACGCAAAAATCAACCAGCAAGCAAGTTTTATGACCATGTGGGCCCCAAAATTCGGGATTGCTACATTATTTCACCAATTTAGCTTTATTTTTATATCCTATATCATTATATAAGTATTGTCGACGCCGAAAAAGTCGTTTCGTTTTTTAATAATTGCTCTTTCCAATTTTAGCCTTTAGATTTAAGATGTGATTTTGAAAAGGGTCGGCTTGAGTGTCGACGGGATTTGAAAGATCGATTTTATGATGAGCCAATTGACCAGAGTCGCCAGTTGGTATATTTGAAATGGATGTACCAACTCATCTGAATTTTGTTTTCGTAATCGCAGTGACTCATATGTGACTCTGAGTTAATTGGTCCGCAAACCGAGATTCATAGAGTTCGGGGGCTTGCTTAAGCGAGGGGAAGGTGTCAGGCACCCCTGACTTCCGTGAAAACACGGTTACGCAATCTTAATGCTTTCCCTTCCTTTAAATCTTAAAATGTGTGTTTGTGCGCGTGTGTATGTGTGTGTGCCTATGAAGATCGTTGGAATGCTTTATTTCTTGAAAGTACTTCTGAAATCTCGTTGATCCTATGCACGGAGGATTCGATTCGTTTTGAAAAGTTCATTTTTAAGCTTTCGTTTTGATAACAAAATCTTTAATGATGACATTTATAAAACAAGGTTTTCGAATCCTTCGTCAAATAGGAATGGAGCTCATCTGATACTTTCGATTTTATTTTTAGTCTACGAGTGATCTAATATCCTACTTTGATTGATTTTATGCAAATCTTTATCATTTCATTCCAAAATCATTTTTCTCGCGTCAAAAGGAAAAATCAAGCATTAAAATGGCGTTGGAGTTATTCATGGGCATGTGAGCCATCCAAATAACCCCAAACACCCACAATTGCACATTTCACTATCACGGGGCCTTAAACCGATTTTCGACTCGATGTCGTTTTAAGGCCCAAAAATTTACATATTTACATAAAGGCGCATCATGATCGCTACATACGCAAAAACTATGAAATAAATTAAAAGGATATCATCGGGAGGTTAGGAGGAGATTCCATTCATAATAAATCCTCCATAACCGTCCCTAATCCACAGATCTACAACATATATTGACTACATTGGATCTAACTTCAAAATACACAAAATCAAACTATTTAAATAGCAATGCACCAAATATTTTCGGATCCACAGTAGATCCGCCCAACAAATTCACAGATAAACGACTATTTATCGATTTAAACTACTAAAGCACGATAAAAAGATTAAATCTAATAAATCTACAAAATATGCACCAACACAAAAGAAGATTGAATTTTTTGCCTTGATATTGATGGAAAGAACACACTAGCACTCCAATCTAATGTAGGATACAAGGAATGGAGTAAAGATTGAACAAAAGGAAACAAATCCTCACTTTTTTTCTCACCCGAAGGCTTTCTCTCTCTCTCTCGCGCGCTCTCTTTTCCTTCTTTTTTTCGTCCGTTCGCGTCTGATGAAGAAATGAAACTGGAAGAGGCGTTTTAGAAACTCATATCTTGGCTGCAGGTACTTCCATCTGCGGCCGGCTTCGGTGCTTCCTCGATTTTCGTGTATTGATGTCGGTCTTTCGTTTTTTCGCTGGAAGGCTCGTATTTTACAATCTGAAAATCCCTGGAAAACGTGCCATATTGTTCGGAGCGAGACCCCCGACCATCGTAAGCGTAGTGGCCATTAGTCGTCTTTGTGATCAAATCAGGTTCTTCTGGATCAGCTGTTTGTCTCGCCTTAAGTAACCTGATGCTCGTTGTTTGTTATGACAGCTTTGACCGTAAGTCGTTTGGGTGACTTTGTGTTGGGGTTCACCTTCCTTTTCGCATGTCGAGTCAAGTGACGATTTTGCCCTCCTACCAGGGTTAGTGCAAAAGTGCAAAATTTGGGTGTCTACAAGTATCCATATATATATACACCAATATATATATACATTAACCACAACTTTGACTTAGTTTGGGCTCCACATTGGACTTAGGAATTAAATCTATTAGGCTCATCATTTAATTTATTTGGGCTCAATTTAATTATTCTATTGGGCTAACATTAAATACCATATGTTACATTTAATTAAAACAAGCATTGGGCTTGATTAATTATTACATGAATCAAGGTTTATTTAATTACAAAGACAACTAGGTTAATTAATTTGACCTAGCTTAATACCTCAATTGGAATTAAAATATAATCCAATTAGACTTGCATTAGATTATTCTACCACCTTGGGTTACTCTACATTTCCATTGGGCTTGTTACACCATTTCATTGAGCTAGTCAATTAAATCAATATTGGGCTCTATACCACAACTTAATAATTAAGTTAATTACTTAATTAATTAACTTCTTAATATTGTCATTCTAGACAATCATCCTAAATTTTTCTTTAATTCATGAACTATATAATTAACTCAATTAATTATATTACAGGACTTTTCTTTCTAATCAATACTTAAACTAATTAACTTTATTAGTTTTATTGAGTATCAATTACTCATCTTCTTATTTGGCTAATACGCACACTTTAGGTAGATATATTAATATAACCCCTTTCACTTTTCAATTGAATTTATTTTCTTAATAAATTCTCTACATGCATCATTAAAATATTCTTACATTTAATTTCTAACAAATCAATTATGTTAAAAAAAAATGTTTACCCATTTTCTACACATCTTACTTCTCAAATTCTAGGTTTTAAACCTTAACCTTTAATTAAATCAATTAAGATCTTATATAAAATCTTTAAAATATATGGGATATTACAATTTAAGGAGTGCAACGGCAAAGGAAAGGTGAACGAGTAGAAGTAATTTAGTTCTTACTTTATGTATAAACTTTTTGTATTATAATGTAATGATGATGTATTAAGGTTAGTGGAACTTGGGATTGAATGTATGTTTTATAATGAAATTATGTATATTTTTCGCGAGTTATTGAAGATTTAGTTTATGAATGTTTGTTTAGTAATGAATAGTGAGCACCGAACCCGAGGTTCAAGGGACCCAGATTTGAAGGCGTCACAAATATCATCTCCACCATGGAAGTAGTAACCGACAAAATTAAAGCCAATTTCAACAACAAATAAACTCGAGGAACGAGGATAAAAATTACCCTTATTTTTCTTAACCAACTTTTGAGAAAGTTCACCAATCTCTTTCACATTAGAAAATTTAGGATCATTTTTCACATCTACAATGTAAGTTTCAAGTTCATCATGAATGCCCCAAAGATCTCTATCTTGAAATTCCAACTGGTAAAACTTTACAAATTAAATCAACTGTTCTTTGTCAAATGCTGAGAAAGAGTTGCTTGGATCAAGACAAGCCATACATGAGAACAACTTTGTATTAACATTGTCAAATCGATCATTCAATACTTGAAGTTGACGACTACCTACCAATGTATAGAGTAATTCAACCTGAAAGTGATGAAGATTGATGTTTTTTTTCATCTCGACGTGATCTCTCTTTAACTAAAAAGATATCTTCCATTTCTAGAACGACTATCCCATGCACATTACAAAATTCAGTAGTTTTTGCCAGCAAACTATCCCAACCTGAATCTTTCATGCTTTGTAATAGTTGTTTTAAGACAGTAACTAAAGTCATTGCATTTACAAGATTTTTGTATTTCTTTTGTAATGTTTGTGACAAGGTATTCGGGATTCCCAAATTATTTTTCATTAAAAGCAACAAGAATACAAATTCAAAATTTTGCATAAAATGCAACAAAGTACCTGCTTTTATACTTTTATCCCTCGATGCATCATGAAATATCTAAATTATTCTACTGTTTTGATGATAACAAAATAAAAATTAAAAGTCTTTAGAAAATTATGATAGAATCCTCTCCACAGGATTTTTCCAAACAAATTAACTCTACGATTTTTGTCGTTATGAATTTCAGTGTATAAACGTAAAGTGAATTCTCATATCGTAGAATGACTTGGCTCTATGATACTAGTAGCTCTACTATACGACTCTACAATTTTGGTCTTTCTGATTTTTAATGTACAAAAGTAAAATGAATTCTCATATCATAGAATGACTTAATTCTACGATACTAAACTTTACATTTTGCAGTAGCTCTACAACATTAGAGTGATTTCACTCATTTACTCTACGAACTTAATTATATTTCACTCAACGATCGTAGAGTTCTCTTTTAGTATTTCATTCCTTAACTCTACGAACGTATATTTCACTCAACGATTGTAGAAGTTCAAGTTTTAATTCTATGAACTTATATTTCAGTCAACGATCGTAGAACTTCAAGTCTTAACTAAATTCACAGTCCATCTATACCTATATAAAAATAAAGTCACGGAGCAGTGGAGATGTAGTATGCTCTGTACCCATTGCGGAGATGTAGTGTGCTATAAAGGAGGAAGTGGAACGAGCAACGGAAGCCAAGCAACGGAAGCCAAGCAGAAGCAAGAACGAATGTTAATAAGTATGCTCTGCCCTTTGTATTTAGAATTAAAATGGAACTTTTAATTTTTTTGCCTTTCTCCAAGTTTAACTCTTTCATTAATCTTTCTCTTTTGAGTTTATTAACTCATATTTCTGCCCCTATCTCTGTACCTTTATAAAAATAAAAAATAAAAAATAAAAAGTCAGCATAATCAGTTGCGTGCGCTGCCCCTATTACATCCGCCCCTGACTATCCATTTATTTAGGAGAAGAGGAAAAAAAAATGGTAAATGACAGAATACGAAAAGGTCATTTGAAAGGTAAGACTTTCTTTTCCAAATAGACCGGGTGATTATTTATCACTGCATATCAATAAATTATACTATCCCCCTTCTACAAAAGAATCTCATAGTTTCATAACCAATATGTAAAATTTTTAAATTTTATTTGGACGTGAATTTATTTAATTGTAAGTAATAAAATATTTAAAATACTATTGAGCATCACATTGTTATTCGATAATTAAAATAAATTCACAACATAATTTAAATTCTAAAATTTTAATAAGGGTACCAAAGTCAATCGGGTTCTATTTTGTAAGGGAGTTTTGAAAATTTAGAGTCAAGGGAAAGAAAAATTATGCTATGCTCTTGGAGTATAACTACAGTTTGCTCTTTTTTTTTATATGAGGGTGAGGTTCATATGTGATGAGGTCTGTATGAAAGCCACTCTTATATGAAAAAGTATAATAAATAGTAATCATATTTCAGGAACATAGAATAACTCCTTGGGAGAGATTGATTTAGTAGCGCCGAACAAACATGCCGGTAATTTGGTGGATTTTTCTGCCGCCATTTTTAATGGTTTGGACTTTGGAGAGATTAAAGACAAAAGGAGCCTATCAGAGTTATTAACTAGAGCCATGTGCACATTATTTGTATTGGCTAGGTGATATGGACTGGAATACCTGGGGGGCCTTCAGTCACAAGTTTATGGAAACTGGATAATAGACCCTTCATGAGAGAAAAATAAAATTAAAAAGAGGCCCATTTTATTTTCAACTTTTATATATATATATAGAGAGAGAGAGAGAGACGAAAGTCACATTGAACTTTTTGAGGCTACATTGTTTAATATTTTATAACTAATATAAATTTATTTAATTTTAATAATATTTTGAATTTTTAAAAAAATACTATTAATTTTTTCAAAAGTTAACTAAATTCATAGTCCATCTATATATTACACAAAAATAAATTCAGAATTTTATTAAATAAATTTATATTCTAATCTCACTTTTAGTGATTGTGCAAAATAATTTGTGTTTAACACCTACTTTCCACTTAAGATAAAAATTATAGCTTGGTAACTGCGCGACAAAGTACTTCTCATCACGACTTTAAAGAATTATAGAAAGTTAAACTATCAGGCAACTCAAATAGAAACAAGTGCTGATATATATATATATATATATATATATATATATATATATATATATAGAGAGAGAGAGAGAGAGAGAGAGAGAGAGAGAGAGAAGACGGTTCAAAACATATCTCTTAAATAATATACTTCATTAAATAACATACGTTTATTAAAATAACGTCGTTTTGAAGATTATTTAATGACATTTTTGTAAATAAAAGAAAAATAAGTGGAGTCGCAGAATGTCACATCTTCTTTTAATATTATTTTTTAAAAAAAAGAATATTTAAAACGACGTCGTTTTGATAAATGCATACTATTTAAGATAGATATGTTATTTAAGATGTATGTTTTAGATCTATGCTATATATATATGTGTGTGTGTGTGTGTGTGTATAATTAAATAAATTACATTATACTATCTTACTTATTTATATATCTTAATTATAAATTATTCAATAACATATTATTTTAAAAAGTTAATTAACCACAAACATTATTCTTTGTTTTCCCGGCCGGCCCCTACCCAAACTAATTCCATGGCATTAGGTAAACTTATTAAATGCATGTCACACAATTCGAAAGGTAGGGCTTTTTATTCACGCAAGTTGCTTGAATGCTTGCATTTATTTAATTGACGTGCATGTGAGAAAAGATCAAATTAATAAGATCGTCGTATCTTCGATCCTTGGACATGCATATATAGCTGGTATTGTCATCGACAAATTTGCCTGCTCAGATTGTATATATAGTTTTTGCACACAATAATAGTTATACACTCTTATATGATTTGTTTACTACCTACCTAACTAGTCTGTCTTCATATATAATTGGCTACATGTAATTATTTGTGTCCATTATTACTCTAAATAAAATCATTGTAAAAGGTTGAGCTCAATGAGGTTTGACATTGCAGTTGTAGGATCGTACATGAAATTAAATCACTTAAGTTATGTTTCGTTGTAAAATAAAATATTTAAGATTAGATTATTTATCTTAATTTAACATTATTTTATACTATTTTATTATTTGACGATGAATTATTAGTCTATTAATGTTAGACTATTAATCTCATAAAACTATTTAATAACTTAAAATGAGAGAGACTATTAATCTCATATTTTTCATGAGATTATATAATCCCTCATAGATAGCCTTAACAATGATAAAAATAAATAAATCTATAAGACTATTTAAAAGACTATTAATTTTCTATCATGGGATACAATAGTTTAAAGTAGTGTTAAATTAATACAAATAATCTAATTCTAAGTATATTTTTTGTAAACAAATATAACCTTAAGGTATAAAAAAAAATAATTAAATTAAACCATAACTTGTTTTGTATCGTTCATGCATGAAATCTTATAAGACAGAAAAAATATTATGGACTCAATCTTTTTCCTTTTCAATAAATTAAATAAGAGGTATAAATATAAGATACCTCAAATTCCGGATAGACATGTACGTACATTGTGCTTCCTATTAACCTATTTTAGAGCCAATAACAGTAGAATAACTCTCGAGTTAATTAGCCCCAAAATTGTATCTATATATAATAAACATGAATAGTTAAAATTCCATTTTCGTAAATTAGTTTTACATCATATATATATATATATATATAGATATTATTCGTACGACACTCCTTCAACATATATCTAGCTGAAGTAATTTTTATTTATTTTTTTCTTTTGGCCCTTTTCTGAAAAGAAGTGAAGGGTTTAATCAGAAGTTTTCCAAAAGAAAGCGCGCTAAATAAAAAAAAGGGGGAAGCGTAGGCATGCATATCCATCGGAAAAGACCAAAAATATTTTCCATAGTCTTATCTCATCCTTTACAAATTTGAGCTTTGTGGTTGGGACATACTTTGACCCAGGGACTAAACTAGGAATTTGATCTTTGAAAAGGTTAATTTTTTTTTTATAAAACATAATATATATTTATCTCTAAAAAGTAAAGTTTTATCATTACAAAACATATTTTTACTAAACAAATATGATGTAGTAATAGAATTTGTTTTGACAAAGACAACAAAACATAGCAAGAAAAAGTCTTTTAGAACATATCAAAACTTCGTCAGAATTGCACTCGACATTCTTTCAAATCAGGAATAGGCAGATATGTTTGAAATTAGGCTCAGAAATAAGCAAAGATGTGTTAACATGATTTGATTGTTTTCTCTTGAAAAATGAATTAATAGTATGTGATTTTTCCATAATTCTAAAACAAAAAATAAAAAATTTAATTAACTACAGTACAAGAATGAGTTAATCAATATTATTGGACCACTTATTGAAATTTTCAATAATAAAATTTTCATAAATTTACAATCAAATAAGTAAGGGTTTTAGTTAGTTACCGGAAAACAAATTGAATATATATGCAATTGGAATTAACATATACAATATTATGATCACTCATTAAACTTTAAAAAATTAAAATATCAAGTTTCATAAAATAAACAAAGAATAAAAAAAATTAAATAAAGGTTTTAGTTGGTTACTTGTTTACAAATGTATCATTCAATTGGAATAACACATATACAATATTATGCTCCAATTATACAAACCTGTAATTATAATGAATTTAATAATAAAATTAGTTTGCAATCAATCTCTACATATACTTACTTTTCAACTCTTGTAATATACAGTTATTCAAGTTCTATATTCAGATGTAGTATTTCTATTTTTTTCCATTTTTCAGCACATGAACCTTACAAAATTTTCAAACCTTAGAGAGGGTCGTAGTCCCCTCCAGTCATAGGGTGGCTTCGTCCCTAGTTTGACCTAATACTATCTTTGTCCTAAAATATATAAGAACACCATTTTATTGATAATTTCTCTCTATTCGTCTTAAAATTAGAATTATAGTATATATTTCAAAATTAAAAATATACATATATTTAGATTATAAAATAAGTTCACGAACTTATTAATAATTCTTTTTTTATTGATTGGGTATTAAAACGGAATCCCTACTACATAATTTTTAGGATAAGTCTATACACACCATAACCAAACACTATATTCATTTATACTTTTAAAAAGTAGAACATTACATTAAAATTCGTGTTATGTCTTATTTTTTAGTAATATAAATAAATGTAGTATTTAATGTAGTGTTTTGGTTATTATGTGTTTATATATATTCCAATTTTTAACAATAAGATTGATATGTTTAGAAAAAATAAAAATATAAATTATTATCTTAAAAATATATTTATAATTTTAAAACATGTTAGAGAGTAGAAATTTATTTATTAATTTTTACAGAGGGAGTATTATAAACACGTACTCGTTAACGTGCCTCGTGGCTCCTGGAAGAGAGCCGTTCAGCCATCTCCCTGCTAAGATCAGTCTCTGTGTGAACGAGATAATAATTTGCTGATTGATGGTCGGTCAAGATTTGACAAAGGGAATCTCGACCCATACATTGTTGGGAGAAAAAATACACCAACCAACACTAACAACGGAACAATATAATTCTCTTTTCTTATGTACATCTAATAAGAAAATAATCTAAACAATTAATAATCAAAAACAAGTACACACAATAATACAAATAATTTTTTACGTGAAAAAATCTCTTGATCTGATGAGTAAAAATTAATTACGGGAGCACCAAAATTTTCACTAATAATAATAATAGACAGTACAACATTTTCTCTAGTAATAACTAAAGGCATAGACCAACAACAATTATCAAGAAAAATATTCTTGGCATGCTTCTTTAACAAGAAGAATAACAAGAGAAAATTTAAAACTCTATCAACTCACGCAAAAAGTCTGATACTAGGAGATTTCGATGCTCAATTCCATCGTTTATATTGAAGACCAACAAGTTATGGCATCACTCACCAAAAATCAGCTCAATCGGATTACGAATGACCATCCGATCACTAAATTAAAAAATATTATACTATTTTTTGCGAGAATTAATTTTTTTCTTTTTTCTTTTTTTACAATTTCTTTCTGTTTTTTCTAAAATCTATGCTATATTATCTACATAGGTCAATAGACCACCAAAGAAGGAATAACCCAACATATGTATGTCATCATAATTTGGTGATAAATTGATGGTGGGTGAAAATTGTGTTAATTTATTTCTATTACTCTTTTTATTTTAAAATTAGACATATAATTTATTATTATTATTTTAATTTATTATTATGTCTTTCATTTCAAAATTAGAGATATAATTTGACTTTTAAAGCGAAACGACGACATATTAAATTTTAAAATTGGTATGACTCATAAAAGTTTAAAAATAATAATTTATAATTAATAGTTTTTATTATATGCTATATAATTATAATAATTATATCAATTAAATAAATTTATATATATTTAAAATTTAATATACATTATTTAATCTCAAAAATTAAATTATATATTTAATTTTAGAACGAAAAAATTAATAAAATGGATAGATTGGAGTATATAAAATGCGTAAAAGTCTAAAAGAGAACAACAGTATTACAATCGTGTCTTTTACCCTTTTCCAATTAAGGTCAAACGAGAGGTTGTCTTGTGCCTTTCAATGGTAGATTTGCGTTCCTATCCGAAAGATACCTCCCTTTCTCATAAGGCAGTCAATAGTGATTATAAGTCGTGGATAATGTTATGACCTTATAATTTAGAGTCCTTATATGCGGACAGAAAATTGAGATCGGAAAATTGAACCAATCAATTTTTTTTCTCTCTTTTGATTTTTAAAATTTTTATAATATTTATTTTGACTCAAATATTTATAAAATTCAGTGATTTAGGTATAATTTGAATGTATATAAATAATCAGGGTTATACAGATTGTACAATTCTAATTATTTTTATGTATCCAAATTACACATAAATCACTGAATTTTGTAAATATTTAGGTCAAAATAAATATTATAAAAATTTTGGGTGTCAAAAATAAAAAATAAAAATTGGACCGGTCCAATTTTCCGATCCTAAATTTTTGTATGCTTAGACATATTGTATAATTTATAGTTTGGATAATTGTTCCGAATAATGTCTCATCTATTATTTTAATAAAGGAATTATGTAATTTAATAATTTTTTTTATCATAAATTAAAAAATTTCAATTAAAAAGAAGAAGAAGAAGAAAAGAAACCTCAATTAGGCATCTGTCTTTTACGTCTGTTCCAATTTCCGCTTCTCTGCCTGATTGATTCTCTCTAAAGAATGATGCCATTACTGGGATAGGGTTGGAGCTACTCCGCCAAAATATTGCCCTTCTGAATTTGTTGCACAGTAATTTGAGCCTTTTTCATGATTATATTCAAAAGTAAAGCTATATAATTTATGTCTTTATCAATATTTGATGTTATGGATATGTCCATAGTTTATATACTATAAAGGGTTGAATTATTTCTTTTACATAATTCAGACTATATATGTAGTTTAATTAATTTGTGCATATTGGTAAAATTAAAGCTGTAAAATGAACTAAGCGGTTCGGGTTAACTCACTTGACTAAAAATTCGATTCGAGTTTGACTCAAAATATAAATGATTCAATTATGAGTAAATTTTAAAGTTCGATAAATTACTCGATCGAAACTTTTCAAATTATAATTTTTTTTATTGATATTCAGATCATATTCACTCGAAAAGTTTAAACTGTTCAGACACGATTAGAGATCGTACTCGACTCGATAGCTAAATAAGTTTCAATGAAACTTTATTTCATACTCGATAAATTTTATAAATCAAATATAAATAACTCAATACTTGACTCGACTTGATCGATTCATTCACACCCGTAAATAGAATGAATGGAATGTTTCACATCATCTGCGCATAAAATTTATAAGCATTAAACATTTTAGTGAATTCACACATCTCATCCCCTCTCTAAAGAAAGATGCATGGGAGGCCTAAATTGAAACGGAAAAGGAACATGCGAAAATATTGGTATTTCTTTTTTTTGTTTATCTTTTACATTAGGTATCTTTTATTTATCAAGAAATTTTTTTTATAAAAAATTAACACATATCATAATCTCTTTGCTGAAACAAAAGATGAGACAATGTTTGTGACAAGTGATCCAGACTCATTAAATAAAAGCCATTTTAATGGAAATGCAGGGGTATTTCAAATATACTCCGTCTTTACAAAAATGTAATTTCATTTAATTTAATCTTTTTTCTATGCGTATTGAGGCTTGTTTAGAATATACCAATTTTTTGTCGTAATAATATTTCTAGTATTACATTTAAATTTACAATCACTATTGAAAGAAATGCAACTTAAATGTCTCTTAACTAAGTAAATAAATATTATCTCCATTTTAAAATATAAGATAAATTGTGTTTGTAAGCCTAATAAGATTTCCCGTACAGCTCATGTGGATGATCCACGTAATAATTTTTCAGTCGCTTAATGGGGCTGTTTGACGACAATTTCACATGTAAGTACAGTAATATGGAATTTCACTTGCAAGTACAGTAATATTCCATGCAACTCATGTGGACTTATCCGACGTAAAGCATGATTACATCCACTAGCTAATCTTTAATAGCTAGATTATAGTAGCTAGAGAATTAAGTAGAGATGACGATAAAATATTAGATAATATTCTCCTAATCCATATAATATCAGAAAAGAAGCATATATGCATATGTAAATTAATTAATGTATTAGGTATATATGATCTCCACTTGGTGATATATATATATATATATATATATAGGTAACACATCTGTAGCAAATAATTGTTGTCCACATATTATTATTAGAGGTTTTAACGGCAGTCAATTTTTTTTTTTAATGTTTATCGTTAGAGACTCTAATAGTAGACATTAAAAAAAAAATGGCTTATCACTAGAGCGTTTAACGAAAAAGACTTTCACAACTCTTTTGCTCCCTATATTGATTGCTACAATAATATTTTCAGGAATCATTTGTTGTAGAAGTAACCCCATATATATATATATAAATTGATATTTTTACAAAATTCAACTCACATAAATAGTAAGTGAGAGTCACCTTCATGTGAGTAGTGATTTGTGAAAATAACAATTTCTTATATAGATGTATATAGGACATATATGATGAAAGTTCTCTTTAGCCTGAGTGCAAAGACAATATGATTATTAAGTATCTTAAGCTTGTGTAGCAATAATACGTGATGAAAATTCTCTTTAACCTGAGTGCAAAGAAGAAATGTTGATTGACATGATCATGATTATTGATGTTACAGTTGATGAAATCTTGATGGCAAATTTTTAAATTGGAGAATATAGTAGACATTATGGTCTATTTGACTCTTTTAATAGATTGTTTATTCCGCTATAGTTATTTGCTGAAAACTTATGTTGTCTATCAAATTCTAAATCTTTGATTTATCACTGTTGGAGGTTAATGATAACTTATTTTTTGTTATTTTAGTGATGATATTCTTTACTGGGTTAGTTGAGATCACCCTTATGTTTTATAATTTCTTTCAAAAAATGAAAGTGTAGTTAGGGCTAGCGGGGAGAATAAGAGAATGAAATGATGGTCTGAGTTAATAATTATAATAGCCATCACTAAATTGTAAAATAATATGACAATAATTATAGTGAGAACTTAATATGTATCCAGCTGTACTATACACGACATTATAATAATTATAAATTAGAGAATTTATGTATATTATTTGTATTTTAGCGACTCAAATTAAATAATGTAGACCAGAAGTCGTTAGAGCTCTAGCAACAAGAAATTCTTAATTAAATGGCATAGTAGTACTTTTTTAAACAACCAGAAAGAATAAGTTTATCGTACTCCTTCTAACGACAGGTTAGAAGTCTTATTTAATCTTAGTCCTTGAACATTATGATGAATGATGTTAAATATAGTTGTTAAAATAATATTTTCAACAATCGATTGCTATGGATAAAAACCTTATATATATATATATGTATATCAGCTGTTCGTCCAAAAAGAAAGATTATGACAATAAATTCCACCAAATTTAATTACCAAGCCCTAGGTCCCCATGTAAAAAAGTTCCCGTCGTTAAGGAGAATATTATTACGAGTAATGTCACATGTCGGCGGAGAATGCACGTCTCAATTGTCCGGATATGTGTTAAAATATTTTATTTTTTTCTTTAAAATATAACATTATTATTTTTTTTAAAGTCAATTTTAAAATTAAAATTAATATAATTTTTTTTTAATTTTAGACAATACAATGATAACTATTAAATTATTTAAAAAATATTATTATTTAAGATTTATTATTTTAAATGAATCATTTTAATTCTAAGTTTAAAAATATCTCAAATTAACTTTTAAAAATCAATAGTGAGCTTATAATTTAAAACGAATAGAGTATAATATAGCATTTTAATGTAAACAATTTAGAAATGTATCCTCCGATCACTATAATTTTTTTATATTATTAATTACTTACTTTTTCAATTTCATAATTTTTATTTTATATTTATTCTTAAAAATTACTAGTTATTAGGTTAATAGTGGGCTCGACAACATAACAAAATTAAGTAGACAAACTTGTTAATACGAAAGATAAATCATTCTGAACATATAATCAAGCTACGTACATATAAATATTTAAAGCAATATGAACTTTTTTTTGACTAGAATTACCCAATTGAACGGAGGAAAATATAGTAATATGAACGTTTTAATAATAAATTATAATGCTATGTTTAAATTAAAAAAATAAAATTGATAAGTAAATGAAATAAATAAGAGAATGAAATTCTGAGTGTAATAATTTATTTTATTCTTAACTAAAAATAAGTTATTTTATACATTTCTCAAAAAAATAAAATTTATAAATTTAATAAAAATAAAAATAATATATTTTATTTTAATAAAAATATTAAATATTTTTTTTATTTCATGTGAATAAATTATTCTATTTCCACTAAATTTCTGTAATTCAAACGCAGCTTAACTGTTGATAGTACTTCGACAAGATTAGCATCTACCGACTTTCTATTCACACGATTAATTTATGCATGGAAATTAACACTGTAGAGATAATGACGGCAGGTTACACATATTATACCTATGTCCATATATCCGTATAATATTCCATATATATATATATATAACAGATATTTTTACAATAATTTTTAATAATTTTACATATAGAATTCACATAAAAATCAATCATATTCTTTCACAACAGTTAATATATGAGTTCTATATATAAAAATATCAAAAATTATTATAAAAATATCAACTTATATATATATATATATATATATATCGCCGTGTGTGTAAAGAGTGTGGTGAATGGTCACCGCCGGACAGACAGAAAGCAACCAAGGCCAAAGCAAAGCCAAGCTGGATTGATATGTTTTGCAATTTAGTGAATTAGTATTATTATTGTTTTCTTTCGCTAAAGTAATGCCCAGAGAATCTCAAACAAATCTTTCGGTGTATAAATTAAAGATACATGCTCCGTCCTTTCCTAACTAGGAAGAGTATGTGTTACTATTAACTATTTTCTCACTCCTGCAAAACCTAGATTTTTATTAAAAAACTATTTTATTTTAAGATATATAGTATAAATTATAAAAAATATCGTAGATCAAATGCGATAATTTAACAAATAAATGCATATATTTTTATTATGCAAAATCACAAGACAGAGTCTATCCCTCCACATTTTGTTGTGCAATGTCACAACTTCAGTCTTATCATGCTTGAGTTCATTCTTCAATATTTTATTGTATAAGGTTCCGAGTTAAAATCTATCCCTTAATATTTTATTATGTAAAATTATAAACTAAGAGTCTATTCTTCAACAAAAAAATACAAAAATTTAAATGAAAAATATAAAATGTTTAAAATTTATAACTTTTGCAAATATGATTATGTTAGAATTGATTTATACTTTTACGGGTTCGACTAATGACCATTACGATTAGGTAGTCAAGAATCTCGCTCAAGCGTAAGGTATAAATGGATTTGAGAATTTAATTAATAATTCAGTCTTTAGTTTACTAATGTATTAGACTGAAGTCCATATTATAACAGATATAATTTTTCAGTTACTATAAAAATAATTATTTGATATATGAATTATTGTAAAGTATGTAAGACATTTAATGAATATGTATAAATAAAACTAACTAAATTGATGAACCTGTATATATAGTATATTCTTATTTTTTTATTTTTTATCTAATATTCTGTATAATTATATTATTATTTAATTTTAAATTTTAAGAGACTATTTATAACCAGCACCCCTTTCTCCTTCTCATACAGGAGTGTGTGTACATATATATATATATATATATATATATATATATATATATATATATACATACACACACACATACCATCATTACATCAATTATATCATCATTTTATCACACCTAGCACAACATTATGAACATGGCCAGCTCTATTCAAGCAAAAGAAATCGATTTTATCTTTCCTTCAGACCCAACTCCAACTCAAATTCTTCATCTTTCCGCTTTAGATTCTCAGCTTTTCCTCCGGTTCACCATCGAATATTTGTTTATCTACCGCCCTCGTCATGGTTTGGACAAATCCACAACCACGGCTCATGTCAAAGGGGCTTTGAGTCGAGCCCTGGTCCCTTACTATCCATTGGCAGGTCGAGTGAGGGCTCGACCTGATGGCTCGGGGCTCGAGGTCGTTTGTCAAGCTCAGGGTGCAGTTTTCATTGACGCAGTCTCTAGTGACGATGTTGTCTCCGATTTCGAGATGGCCCCACGTTATGTCACACAGCGACGGAAGCTGTTATCGTTACAAGTGGAGGATGTTCTCATGGGGGCCCCACCACTAGTGGTTCAGCTGACGTGGCTGGCGGATGGTGCCGCGGCTTTGGGAGTTGGGTTTAGTCACTGCATATGCGACGGGGTTGGAAGTGCCGAGTTTCTTAACTCGTTTGCTGAGTTAGCGAGACTCACTGATTTCAGACCTAAACCAATATGGGACAGACATCTTTTTGATTCGTCGCCCTATTATGCAGCTTTTGTCAACTCAGAGGCTCATCCCGAGTTCAACCGAGTTCCAGACCTTTGTGGGTTTGACTCGCGATTTTCACAAGAAAGACTCACTCCTACCTCGGTCACATTCGATAAAATGTCACTAAATGAACTGAAGAAACTAGCAAAATCCCCGAGTCGACTCGGTGAGTCATCATACACGTCATTTGAAGTTCTCTCCGCCCATATATGGAGAAGCTGGGCTAAAGCATTAAACTTGCCATCCAACCAAATTCTCAAACTTTTGTTCAGCATTGATATTCGTAACCGAGTCGAGCAGAGTCTACCCAGTGGGTTCTACGGCAATGCAATTGTGCTTGGTTGCGTGCAAACTAGTGCAAAAAAATTGACAGAAAAGAGTCTGGGTTACGTGGCAGAGTTGGTTAGGCGAGCGAAAGAAAGAGTAGACGACAAGTACGTGAGAGAGGTGGTGGAATCGGTGAGTCAGACTCGGGCGAGTCCAGACTCGGTGGGTGTGCTGATTATGTCACAATGGTCAAGAGTGGGGCTGCATAAAGTGGACTTTGGTATGGGGCCCCCAGTACACGTGGAGCCCATCTGCAGCGATCGGTACTGCATTTTACTGCCCGTCCAGGATCGGGCGGATGCCGTGAAGGTGATGGTGGCGGTCCCCACATATGGTGTTGAGAAATACTTAAGTCTACTCAGTAGCACCAGCTCATGAAGAGTATCTGATTATAATTAACACGTTGACTTTGTAAGAGACGCATTTAGATTTCAAGTCTTTAGTGTGTGAGGAATGAAGACGTCACGTAGAATTTTGAATTTTATTGAATTGTAGTCCTTGGACACGTGGATGAACAAAAGTGATTTTACAGGTCACAAGAGACCACTGTAACTAATATTCTCTACGTCTGGTTTTATATCCATGATTATTGGAGTTACAAATAAAATATGGAGTTTTATCGATAAATTTATGTAGATAATAAATAAATAAAAAGTTTTAATAATTTATTTTATCTTTATCTTGTATTTTAATAAATATGTGCGTTACGCCCTCATGGGTCACAATAATAACACTGCCGAGCCCAACCAACTTCACTGAATGGTCCATGGGCTGAGCTGATTTTTTATTTATTCTCCTTTGGATTAGCTCAAGATTACATTACATTTCCCTTCATTCTACTTTATACTCGCTCCATTTCATAGTAATAGTTATTTTAGTTTTAACTTCATGCACATGGACTGAGAAAATCATTTAATAATTAAAATTTGTGTGAAATTTCATCACCACCCTTATGGAAAGTTGAAAACTACTAACACAAACACAGAATTTTTTAGGACAATGAGAGAAGCTACGGGTGATACAGGAAAGTAAGTAATTTATTCTCCTTATAAATGTTAACGACAAATAAATTGAAACAAAATTTTCTTCTAAAAAATCTATTATTATGGAATGGAGGAGGGAGTACAAGATTTGTCATATCTCTTCTTATTTAGTCGCTCATATCTGAAACTCTGAATTGCGATTGAGCATCATTGTAGAAATCGAATCTGATGTAAAGCCCAAGGCTAATTACCATAATAGTCTGTCTTTGAATTGGACCTCAACATCAAATTGAATTGTGTTTGAGGGGCCTATGGATAAGCCCAATAATTGAACTTGATATTATAAAGCAATAAGGCTGTACTTTTACTAGAGTCCATGAAAAGAGTCCTGCACCATTGAGGCTTTTGCACTTGTAAGTCGTAATTTATGAATTCTCAAGGTCTAGTATTAACAGATTTATTATTGGGAGATTTACATTTACCAATACATTTTTTTTTAAATATTACAATAAAAGTGCATACATAAAATATTTACAAAATTAGTGCATCTTCAATATTTAATTTATAAATTAGTGCATTTTTATTCCTTTAATTTAGTTAGGTGATTTAATGGGTAGTTGGTTTCAAATTTCAAAATCCAAATTAGATGATTTTTATTCATTTCTCTCTCCTCCATTTTATCTCTTCCATTTTCTCTCTCCTCCATTTTATCTCCTCCATCTTCTCTATTCTCCATAGTTAGTAGCGCCATTTCTCCTCCCCGCACCCGCCCCTCCTCCGCCCAACCCCCACCCCATCCCCTCCGCCCGCCTCCCCCCGTCCCCACCCTTCATCTCCCCCCGCCTTCTCCCTTCTCCCCCCGCCTCCTTCCGCCCTCACCCCTCCTCCCCCCGACCACCACCCCCACCCCAGCCCCTCCGACGCCCCCCCCCCCCCCCCCGCCCTCGTCCCCGTCCTTCCTCCCCTTCATCTCCCCACCCCCGCACCTCCTCCCCCCATCCCCGCCCCTCATCCCCCTGACTCCGCCCCTCCTCCTCCTCTCGTGGTGGCTCCAGATCTGATCGCGGTGGCCACCCCCCCGCCTTCTTCGCCTACTTTTTGGTTACCGTTGTATTAAAGGTTGGTTACATTTGTATTAAGGTTTGGTTACCTTTTTGTATTAAGGGTTGATTACCTTTATATTAAAGTTTGGTTACCTTTGTATTAAAGATTGGTTACCATTGTATTAAGGTTTGGTTACCTTTGTATTAAAGGTTGATTTCCTTTGTTTTAAGGTTGGATACCTTTTGTATTAGGGGTTTGGTTACATGTGTATTAAAGATTGGTTACCTATGTACTAAGGATTGGTTACCTTGTATTAAAGTTTGGTTACCTTTGTATTAAAGGTTTGTTACCTTTTGCATTAAGATTTGATTACCTTTGTATTACAGGGTTGGTTACCTTTGTATGGACGAGGCGGGGGGAGGAAGGTGGGGAGGGGTGAAGGAGGAGGTAGGCGGGGAAGGGGTACGGAGGAGGGAGGAGACGGGGGGAGGGTGGCGGGGACGGGGGAGGGGGGACGGAGGAGGGAAGAGGTAGGCGGGGAGGGGGGAGGGAGGAAGAGGCAGGCGGGAAGGGGAGGCGGGGAGGGGGAAGGAGGAGGCAAGCGGAGGCGGGAGCGGGGGGGAGGGAGGAGGCAGGGGGGAAGGAGGAAGTAGGGGACATGTGTCCTCTTTTCCCTCTCCTCTGTTTTTTCTTTCTCTCTCATTTGCATTCTTTTTGTAATTATTTTTGTTAGTACACTTTTTTTTAATTATTTTTGTTAGTGCACTATTTTTGTAATTATTTTTTAAAAGTTGTATACTTATATAAAGGACCCTTTATTATTTCACTTGCCCTTGGTTTGTAAACTATGGGGTTGTTTGCTAAAATGGTCTGAATAAATGGAAATTTCTGAATAAAATAGAGATTTTGATTAAAAATTGAACACTAATTATGAATAAATGCGTTTGATAATTATCTAAATGAATATAGTTTTCCATTTTAATCTTGTGAGGTATTGTGAACGATTTTATTTTATATATACATGTATGTAATGTAAATATCAAATTATTATTGATGGACTTTAAAACATGTAACGATAAAATTTCATTTTATCATCGAAAATATATTATACTAAACACAATTAATGATATAATATCAATAGTACATCAACAAAATTAATGATATAATATCAATAGTACATCAACATAAAATATAATAATAACCCCCCCCCCCCCCCCCCCCTCCCCCTCCAAAATACCACTAGTTATAAGAAATTTTTATAATTTTGAATTAAAAAATGATGTAAACTATTTAACTTTTAAAAATAATATAATATAGTTAGTAGTAATTTTGAAATTTTATTTACAACTTTCATAGTTGTATTGTATGAAATTTTAGATATTCATTGCAATCAAACATATAAATATAACCAAAGTATTTGTAAGCATATCAATAAAGGCAAAGATACTGTGGCAAAAAAGACTTGTGGCCAGCAACTGGTAGCTTGTAGCATGTAGGGATCAAATGGAAAGCATGTGTGGTTGAGGATATTTTTGTAAAAGGATCGTTAATTAAGTGAATTACCTTATTGAAAAAGTAAGACTGGTGTTGCTTACAGAACAAGTGGCTTTTGATTTGATTCAGACCGTGTGATAACAGTCTTTATATTATGTTATATTTATTTGTAAGAATTATACTCTTGAGACTATATTTTAATAAATTATAATTTAAAAATTATTAATTATAAAGTCTTAATTATATATTTGTTTTTTATGAGATTATTCATGAGATATCATAAAATAATTTTATGTTATAATTGTTTTGTTCATGATTATTTAAAGAATTGAATAAGAATTTATCGTTTGGACTATTATACTCTTATCACTAATAACAAAAATATCATATTCTCATTAGTTTGAGTATAGATGAATAGAATATAATAAATCGATCACTTTACTTTAAACAAAATTAAAAGTTAATTTTGTCATAAATTTTTAGTCCCAAATGGTATAATTATAATACCTAGTTGGACACATGGGATTAAATAGTCTCCACTTTTAAGTCATTTTATTATTCCGAGCCTAATGTGGTGTTTGATAAAATGAGTAATTAAGATTTAAATGGTTAATATATCTTAATAAATTAGATTATCTGAGTGAAATAACATCTGAACTTAAAAAGTTGTTTGGGTCTGAATGACTTTAAAGTTTAAAAATATCAATTTTAAAATTTAAAATATCTCAAATTGTTTGTTCAAAAATTAATAATGATTTTAAATTTTGAAATTGAGGGAGTAAAATATTTGTAAAGGTTCCATAGATTTAATTTTTCAATTAAAAGATAGCTCTTAATAATTTGTGTTTGTATCTTTCTCTTACCAGGCAGACAAAATTTTACCAAACAATTTTATCTTTTTATCGAATCAAATGTGAAGCTGTTAAGAAATATTAAGCGGTAAAAAAACATTATCTAGTCTCAAGTCTATTTTTAGAAACAAATAAGAGACTTAGGATTAATACTTTAATTTCAAATATTATCCTTACAACTAAACATGATGCTCGTGTCTTACCCGATAATAATTTTCCTATTTAGAGGCCAGTAAGAATTACCAAACAACAACGGTTTCTTTCTACACGTGCAAGTTTTGGGTTATACACTTATACGTGAGATGTAGTATTTAAACATTATATATAAATATATGATTGAACTTTCTCTTCAATGGGTTAATCTTTTAGCGTACTTAATTAGTGACTCAACAAAAATGAACATTTCAAATCTTTAATCAAAAGGATTTGGATTTTTTTAAATAAAGTTATTTATGTGAAGTTATGAATCCTTATATATTTGCACAAAATTATTTTAATGTTTGTTTTAGGACACAGTGCAATGATCCGTAAATTAATATCTACATGAGTAAATAATAATTAACGTGTTTACGTACTATAAAAGTAAAAAAAAATGTCATAATATAAATATTTATTATTAAACTATTATTTATATTATTGTGCCTATAATTAAGTTACAGAGGAATTAATTTTGTTTTGCATATGGAAGCGTTTGACTGTTGGAGATTAACTTCAGCTCATGTGTGTATAGTATTGGAAATGATTGGCACTTGACTGAATATCTTTTACGATGATGATATATGTGGAGTTGAGATGCAACATGGCAGATATACGATTTAGTCTAGCCAGTAACAATGTATAATGCAAGTAAAGAATCCTGAATCGATAATGTCAGGATTTTTAGGGGGTGTATTCGATTAGAATTTTTAAGAATTTATAAAAACTTTTAAAATTTAATTGTATTCAATTAAGATATTTAAAGAGTTTATAAAAGTTTAGAGGTATTCAATTATAATTTTTGTAAAGTTTTTAAAAATTAAGTGGTATTGAATTGAGATTTTTATAAAGTCTATAAATATATTTTGGCATTCAAAAAATCATAGATTTTTTAGATTTCTATTAAATGGTGGAGTTTGACAGACTTTAGAATAAAAGGTATAAATACCAACTCATATCAAAAGTCTGGCCTCATATCCAAAGACTTCCAAATATTTGAAAAAGAGAGAAAATGAACAAACGTGAAAAGTGAGAAAAAAAAACGTTTCAACCTTTCACAAGTATTTTTTTTTTTAAAATTAGGCTACGATTTCATTGAACTCGACTTCAGTGTTAACCAACCATTCATCCAGTTAAATTCTCATTATCGTAAAATTTTCTTCTTTTAATTTTTGGGTGATGAGAGGAGTACAAAATTTATTTGTTCCTTTGACAAACTCATGATTAGGATAATTGAAGGAAAAGGTTCCCTTGCGACAAAACCCTTGCAGCGGCGATGATGGATGATGAGCTCAATTACTACGCCTGCATTTTCTTTCTCTTGTCAATTCTTTTTGAAACTCGCAGAGGTTTCGCCAAACGATGCCAACAACCAGAATACCATCTTTTTTTTTCTCTGTTGTTGTGTTGAAATCTGTCTATCCTTGCTTAATTGAGAGAAAGGGTGTAATAATTACTTAATATAGATAGCCCTTGAATTTTTGTAGATTAATAAATCTGTAAATTAATTTACTACAAACCCCGTAAGTATAAAAAACAATGGGCACAAAGAATTTAGTTGAATAATAAGCAATTTATTACTTATTTGTTTTAAGGGTTGATATATAATTTAACTTTCAAAAAAAATAAAATTAATTTAATTGAATTGATAACGAATTTCTTTTTTACCAGATAATGTAGCTCCCGCTTGTCTGACCCAGGAATATACAGTCAGTCTTATCCAGATTATACCTACTCTACCATCTACAATTCTTCATCAAAGAACAGAGATGGTAACACATGTTGTTACGTAATTGAGAGGATATTTGGCATATTTAAATCAAGATTTATAATTTTTAAATATGTACCTCGATTTCCTTATAAAAACTCAAAAGAGTTGATACTAGCTTGTGTAGGACTTCACAATTTTTTTCGTAAGGAGTGTCATTCAGATGAATTTTTTATTGAATAAGATAACGAGTCTTCACCATCTTCATTGTTACTAGTCAATCAAGGAGATAATTTGGAACAAGTTTTTAAAACTCAAGAGCAACAACGGGAGAATGCTAATGAATGGAGGACTTGTATAACTTTTGATATGTGGAGAGATGTCAAGCATAATAATAACAATGATCGGTAACAAGAGTAACGTGTTTTTAAATGCTTAAAATTTTTGAATTATTATGAGTTTATTTTGGTGTTTACAGAGATGGGTGATTTTGGTACTCACCAAACTAGTTCAATTGTGTTAAAATTTTATTGGTATCCAAGTATCCAACTTTATCATAAAATGAGTAGAATAATATGAAGACTTTCAACATATATAAATTTCATGCCACGAGAATTCAATGAAATAATGAGATTTTCTCTAGTTCATGAAAAAATAAAGGTTGTATGCATGAGCTAATTAACAATTAATATAAGCTGTAAGATATTTTAGAAGTATACAAAAGTCTATCAAAATTTTGGTAAAAAGTTTATAATAGTTTGTCACTTATTTTTTAGAGTCTTTAAAAGTCATTTTAATTTTTTTTTAAAATAAAAGTTATTAAAATTCACAAGCTCTACAAAAGTCTGACACTTAAAAAGAAAAGTCTTTAAAAGTTTTAATTGAATACACCTCCCTTAGATATATTTTGTCTTATATTTGTTTAAATGATGTGGTATTAAATAAAATAAATGATATTTTATAACATACTCAATTACAAATGACGTACTCAACTAATACTAAGATATTATTTAAGACAAAAAAATTATAATTATTCTTAATATTATTTGTAATTGAATAAGAAAAAATGACGATGAGGTTTTAACTTAGTGGTTAAGATTGATGTTTTACTTAGACAAGTTTATTTATTTTTGTATGTGAAGTTATATTTCTTCTTTTATTTTGAGGTACTGTGATTAGTTTTTCATATTATAGTGATGAATTCTTTTAAAAAAAGAATATGAAAAAATGAAAGGCAGTAAAGCTAAATGAATATTCCTACCCTCCCTTTCGTAGTTTTTTTTTTAATAAATACGAGTCTTTAAGGCAGAAGAGATGGTATATGACTGAATTATTAATTGTTGGAAGAAGCTGTGGACTTGAAAGAAACAGCTCCCTCCAACGAAACAAGTTAGCAGGCCCAGCTAATAATATGCGTATCACGGAAAGGACGACAGATACACAGGCCCAGAAGCATACTGCTGTCAGATATATATATATACATAGAGAGAGAGATCAGTCTCTAAAGTAGTCATATATATATATAACGACCTGTTATTATAAATTAACTCTTAACAATTCAAAAATACATTAAAAATATCCCTGTCGCTAGAGGCTCTTCGAGCTGCAGCTTTGAATTTTTTTTGACTCTGCCGTTAAAGTCTTTAGTAACAAAAACTCTTACAGTAAAAATATCTCTCATATTAATTGTCGAAACAATATTCTAACAATCGATTACTCTAGATGGACCCATATATATATATATATATATATATATATATATATATATATAGACCGAGAGAGAGCGATCAGTCTCTATACTGACTACTTTATTAAGTAATGTGGATCTGGTCTGGTTAGAAGAGTTGAGAGTTCCAAAGCAAGCAATCAGGCACATGCATGCAGCATGCTGGCCTCCACTCCACTTCACATGCATTTTGCTGCTACCATTCTTCTCCTTCGTTTCTCATGCTGACACCTTACCCTCTCCATGCACATTAATTTTCTCCCTCCACTAAACCTGACCTAATCAAACCTTCTTTCTTCCTTTAAATTCTCTCTATAATTACCTAGCTCCAACAATTCGTACTCTACGATCTCCTCCTCCTCCTTCAATTCATCTCATAAACCTTCATATTTAAGCCTTGATCAAGCATTTGTGGGGCTGAAAAATGGACAGATCGAACACTTCATATTTAAGCTTTGATCAAGCATTTGTATGGCTGAAAAATGGACATAACAGTTCGGTCTGATTCGGTTTTAGATCAGAAAAGTAGAAAAGTAGGAGTTAAACTCAGATTCGTTAATAATATCGTTAATAATATGATTTAAATTTAAGATAAAAAAAAAGTTTTATAACTAATATGAATATAATCTAGTTACTGTAATACTAAACTCGTTTAAAGTAGTCAAATTTTGGAATCATGATCTGATACATATTTGAATTGATATTGTATACATACTATGATAATGTATATCTAATTAATTTAAATTAAATTGGACTAATTAGTTATTTTATATTTTCATTTTAGTTTCAACTTATTTGTAATTGATGTAATAATTGTAAAGTATAATTTAAATATAATTTTTTTATTCTATAAGTAAAATAATAAGTTTAATTTGATAATAATATTTATTGTAACGCGAGTGAGTTGCAAATAAAGATACAAAGATTTGTGTCTATAGACTATACACCAAATTGCATGTCGTTTCTAGTCATAAGAACTTAATAAAATTGGAAAATTTTCCAGCAAATTCATGGCTGTCCTAATTTGCAAATATAGAAATAGTTGCTATATATCCAGTAGGTAGTTATCTCCAGTCTCAGTGATAAGCTTCATGGTGCAGTTTGCTGCGCTTCAGGAGCACGTAGTAAGCAGAAGTGCAGTTAGAAGACTCAAGTGTTTTTGTTAGCTATTTTCTTGCTTTGTGAATAAGTGGTAGTAGTTAAAAAGAGGGCTTATGGGCTAATCGAAAGATACAAACCTCGTCTTGTTGCTAAGGGTTATCATCAAGAAGAGGGTTTAGACTATTCCGAAACCTTTGGTCCGGTACGGTTGTTAAGCCTACTACCATTCGAGTGATTCTCTCTCTAGCCATTTCTAAGTTTTGGAAAATTCGACAACTGGGTGTTAATAATGCATTCTTACATGGGACACTGTCAGAAACAGTCTTTATGCTCCAGCCACCTGGATTTGAGGATCCTAATCATTCTGCGCATGTCTGTAAACTACATCGCTTGTTGTATGGCCTTAAGTAGGCACCATGTGTATGGTACTCACGATTGTCTAATTTTTTCATACAATTGGGTTTTGCGATATCTCGTTCTGACACATCAAGGTTCGTATTTCATGTTGGATCAATACATTTAATACTATTGGCCTATGTAGATGACATTATCTTAACAGGGAATTCTAATGAGGTTATTGATGACCTGATCCTTATGTTAAGCTGTGAGTTCTCGCTTAAGGATCTGGGTACCTTACATTATTTTCTAGGAGTGGAAGTCGTTCCATTGAGCAATGGGATATTTACTTTCACAAAGAAAATATGATAAGTGAGTTTTATATTTATGTATTAACTATCTTTTAGTTTAATATTTTGAGTTCTTAAGTATTTCATATTAGTTTGAAGTGTTTTATGTTGCTTTTATGTGTTTTGATGTTATTTGGTAGGAATTGGAGTAAAGGCTTGGTAGATCAAAGTTTGGAGTTGCTATGCTTGCATTTTTAGCTCGCTAATTATGTAGTAGTCACTTCACACCTGATTTCTACCTTGATCCAAGAGAAATTTGTTAAATTCTAAAACATGAAAGTTGTAGATCTACTTGTCAACTTTCCGAAACATCTTGAATCACCTCAATTGGAGTTCGGATAAAAAAGTTATGACCATTTTTTCAATTGATGCTGAAGCAGCCAAAATTCTAGAATTTTAGGCAACAAACAAAACTGTTGCTATAGGGAAGCGCAACTGCGCTTGGATGACTGCAGTTGCACCTGAGCAATCTGCTAAAAAAAATATAAGGAGCGCAGCTGCGCTCTAGGGCTCCGCAGCTGCACCCGAGATGTGGCCAGACCACTTTTCGACGCGTTTTTGATGTTTTCGAGTGTCAATTGGATTTGGATGTCCACATATGCTTAGGAATTACATTGTAACCTATAAATACATAACTTTATTCTTTTTTTAATTATATTAGAATAGAGATTAACATAGTTAGGAATAGATTAGAATAGAAAATTAAGATTTTTATCAAGATTTAAAAGAGGATTCACGTAAGTATTCAAGATTGAAGGAAGAATTGAAGATCATGCTTCAAGACTAAGATCTTTTCTCTCTAAATATTTTCTTTTAACTATTGTTATTCTTGGGATGATATCTAATATTATGAATGTGTTTTCTTCGTTAGTTATGAGCTAATTTTATATTAAAGTTGCATTGGAACCCAATATCTAGTTTATATTAATTATCTTCCTTTTTGATTATGTATATATATGAATTGCTTATCATATTTTACATATAAAAGTATTAATTAATTGCAATAATTAATATGTTAGTTTATATGAAGTTGATGAATGAATTATAGATTGGATTTAAATATTTTTGTGATAAATATTTATGAGCGTTCATGTATTAATTAATTGATTGAAGATAATTATTGAGATAATCTATATAAAATTAGGAGATGGAGTATATATTTAGATCTGGATATGATAACATCTGTTCATAAAATCTAAGAGGGTTTATATGATTAGTATATAAGATAGGAATATACCTATGTATCTTTTGCAGTTATAAAGAGAATTTGAGCTTAATATTCTAATTAACATATTTCACATAAAAATATATTGATTTAATTAATTAAAGTGTTTATCTCTAGTTCTATTGCCTTAGGGTCAAATTTAGAATGATTTGTTTATATGTCATTGGAAGATGCGTATAAATACTATAAAGAATTCTCAATTAACAATTCTATAAAATTAATTAATTAAAAAGGAATTAAAGAGATTTAAATGAAGCATTGGGAAAAATTATAATATTAAGTAATTAAAATCTGATTTAATCCTTATCATTAGTTTAATTTAGTTGTTGAGTTTAATTAGATTTTACTTCATAGTTTAATTCAATTGTTTACATAAAATTAAATTGATAAAAAATTAGTATTTAGTAATTATTATTATTTAATTATCTATGGGAACGATACTCTACTTACTAGTATATTACTTGTTGACCGTGTATACATGCATATATTCATATAAAAAATACCCAACAAAATATATCCAAGATATCATACATCGGACATCTATGTCCAACTGTAAACCTCTTCGCACACCAGTCTCCATTGTCGTGAGTTTGACCAAGACAAAATAGATCGCTTTCTCTGATCCAAGGGCAGAGCCATTCAAGGGCTAGGGTGGGCTGTAGCCCGGGTGAAGGAGGAGGGGCTGTGAGGCGGAAAATTTCTCTAGTAGAGAAAACCAGTTTGAGAGATCTGATAGAACTGTAAAGGAGGGGCCCAGAGAAAACCAGTTTAAGAGATCTGATAAAACTGTGAAGGAGGAGGGGCTGTAGCCCGGGTTATTAGTGAATCATTCAATTCTTCCTATTCTCCTTAGTCCTTTGCGTTCGCCGTTAACCAAGGGTTGTGAGGAAAGGGGTTGTTGGAAGCTGTAGTCCGGGTGAAGGAGGATTAGCCCTGGTGAAGGAGTGGCTCCGCCCTTGCTCTGATCCTAAATTATATAAACAAATAGTGTATGCTTTACTGTAAACCTCTTCGCACACCAGTCTCCATTGTTGATGATCCTAAGTTAACTGTAGGATTTGCCATTTACATGGGTCCTAATCTTGTGGTCATCAAAGAAACAACGCATTGTTGCACGCTCCTCTATCGAGGCCGAATATAAAGCGCTTGCTGATGCTTCTGCTGAGCTTGTACGGTTGCAAACATTGTTTGGTAAACTCGGAATTTTTCTCAAAGATCCACCAATACTTTTGTGTGATAATATAGGTGCAACCTATCTTGCCTCAAATCCTGTGTTTTCTACTCGTACGAAGCATATTGAGGTTGATTTTCATTTGTTCGCGAACGGGTAGCCAAAGGCACTATCCTTGTGCGATATGTCACCACTAATGATCATCTTCACCAAGCTTCTCAATTCCACACACTTCAATTTCCTTCGAGACAAGCTAACAGTTAGTTCCCCACCATCGTCAGTTTGTCGGGGGTATTGAGACAGTAACTGTAATCCTTTCAGATTGGTCTCTTACTCGATTTGGTCTCCTTTGTCCAACGTGGCTTGGGGTTTTCTGCCTAATTCAAACTCCTACAAATTTAGGTTGTTATGTATAACAAATAGATGTCCATAATCTGATGTAGTTTGTGTTTCAAATTGATACTTATCTTGTAATTGATGCAACCACTCTTATCATGTATAAATATAACGGTGGGAGGCAGCATCATTAAGCATTCAATTATGTCATATTTATCTTACTCAATTTATCCCTTATATTAAGTTTAACTAGTATATACTCTCTCACAAAAATTTCATTCCTCAATTACTTTTTTAGAAAAAAACTGGTTTTATTCATTAATATATTAGTATAAAAAATATTTTCAAATTTGTATCATAATTTATTATCATACTATCATTACTAACCCAACAAATTAAGATAAATACGAAAAAGGAAAAATCTTAATATTTGTAAAATTTATAAATGTAACTTTTTTTTTCCCCTACTTTTGAGAAAGGGGGGAGGGTTTTAACCTATTATAGGAAAGAGGACTTACATTTGCAGAAGGATCAGGCGTGTATACATACGAGGAAGGAGGTCACGAGAAGATGGGAGCCCCCTCTGTCCATGATTTCACATTAGCGATAGTACATATCATGCGAATAGTATGAAAATAGAAATATATTTTTAATTTTGAAACATATAATTTTTTTTTGTAAAATTTGAAGAGAACCATTCTGTTTTAGAAAAATAATGACACTTATTACGTATGTTTATGTCAAGTTCTTAATTGTCAATTATGCTAATAAATATTAATGGTAACCTTTTGCATTTGATAGATTTGTAATAAGTGGTTGACCTTCTTATAGTTATATATGTCCAATCACGTGTATTAGTATATTTCACAGTTAATTATTATCTTTGTTTTAAAATTAGATATATATTTTGACTTTTTAAAATCATTTTTTTGTAAAATTTTAAAACTTAAAATTGATATAAATTCGTTCAAGTTTTGGAAATAACAAAGATGATAATTAGTAGTACAGTAGTACCTTATAGTAGTTTACAAACATTTGTTTGTATTAAAAGTAAATAACTTCATATTAATTTTGAATTTTAGAATTTCTCGAATTAACTCAAAAAAATTAAAATGTATCTCTAATTTTAGTACGGATAAAGTATAAATTTAGCATAAATTTATCATAATACATAATCAGACTCTTTTTATATCTGTCTTTCCACAGAGAAAAATTTATTCATTTTTAAATGTTGTTTCTAGATTTCAAGGAAGAATTAATTATTAACTCCATTCTTTTTTATCTATCTTTTGAAAATTTGAGATTTACTAATACTTTTTATTTGGTGCTTGTATATATCAAGAAAACATAATTAATGACTTAGTTTCTCATATTATCCTGCAGTAAATACTTATTTATTTCTCTTTTATCTTTTTAATAAATTTTAAAATGATTTTATTACATCCATTTTAATTAATAAGACATAATATTAGTTACGTTTCTTAATATGTGTGTTTTCACCTGAAATGTCAACTAAAAAAGAATGGAGCTAGTGTTTAATTTTCCATACAATAAATACTTATTGAATTTTCTTTCAAATTTCTAATAAATCTTAAAAGGGTGCTTTTGAAATTTTATACTAGATTTAATAAATAAATTAGACACAATATATATTAATTGAATTTTTAATACACTTCCTCCTTAAATTGCCATTAAACATATACAGAGTGAGATCCTAAATTGTGTCGGTTCGTACATATTAATGCAAGAAAATACAAATGATACGTGTAGAAAACCTCTTCCCCCCCCCCCCCCCCCCCGAAGAGTCTAGCTAACTGTTAGAAGTATATTAAAATTGTAAACTGTTATAAATGATAAAAAAATTACAATATAAATAATTGAAAAGATAATCAATTTCAAATAGAATAACAGATAATCAACAGAATGGTCAATCATAGTAACCAGATTTACTTTTGAAAGACAGTCATATTTCAAAAGTAATAACATAATATGAAGATCTGAGTAGTTTTTCAACACGAACAAAGAAAGAATCGACACTCATGATAATGTCACATATACATCTGAACAATCTATCTTCAACGATTAACGCACTAGAAAAATTAAAATTTACAATTGAAAAAAAAAATCTCAACTGGAGATAGTAAAGTCTCTCAAGAGATGATAGTGAAATTGAAATCATTTCCTAAAAGAGAAAGAAATCAGTCATATCAGAGAAAACAAGTCCCACAAATGGGAAAAATAAACTCCAAAAGAAGGGAGAAATTATTAGAGCACAAGAAGAGAGATATTTTTGATATTTTCAAAATTTATCGTTATATATTATATATTGTTTTAATAACCAACAGATGTATTGGTTCAATATTAGAGGTGTGATTGCTAGTTTGAACGGGTGTAACGTCGAACCAGTGCAATGGTTCAACTTGGGTCACTAGTTTGAACCGGTGTGACTTTTAGAAATGGTGTGTTTAGTTCATATCTTTTCAAAGTGAAAATGTGTCTTTTCAAAGGGGTGTTTGGAATCTAATAAATGGATTAGAAAACTCTCATTTGGGATAACAATTCATTCACAAGTAATGAATCTATGGTTCTTTTAAAAGAATTTTGGTGTTATTATTTTATTCTCTCTCAAATTATAGTTTTGAATTAATTATTATCATGCACATAGTATTTAATATAGATTAATTTCTACCTCTGTTTTATTTTGAGAGATGGATTCACTGTAACCCTATGCAATTTATATAGGGGGCGAATAATGTCTTAAAGAGATAGTGAACTTCCATTCGATTCAAGCAATACTATTATTATTTTTTTCTTCAGAATTTCAACAACATCCTACGACAAAAATTCCAACAAAATATAGGGGAGGGTCTCTTTAAAATAAAGAGAGCCCTCCCCAAATCTAAAGACATAGGCTAGGCTACATATATCTTGTTATTTCATAATTTTTAATATATTTTTTTTAATTTTGAGATTAAAAATATTTTAAATTAATTTTTAAAAGTCAATAATAATCTTTTAATTTGGGACGGATGAAGTTCGTGATTTCATTCAATAAAAAGAAATGAATTGAACAAACACATAACTATCAATTAGATGTAATAAGAACGAATTGAGAAGACCATCCCCAAAGTGAAAAAAATTAAAAGTTTAATCCCCTAATTGAAAAAATTGATAAAACAATTTCCGAAGTAGAAAAAATTAAAAGTTTATTCACTTAATTGAAAAAATTAAGAGTTCAATTCTTAAAATAAAAAAACGTTAAAAATTCAAGATATTAATTTATATTTAGGCCAATTTTCAAAGTCTAAAGTTCAGACTAAAAAATAATTCTCATTTATGAAGGTCAACCTTATATTTTTGACCGTGCCCTCTTAAAAACGTGACGAAGGAAGGAATTTGGTCACAGTACCCCAAATGCTAGAAAAAATGAAGGAAATTCTCATAATTATCCGAGATATATTTTTATATATATATATATATATATATATATATATATATATATATATATATAATATGATTCATAGTATGTATTTATTATAACATACATTATCTATACTATTAAAAAAGAAGAAACAACCTAGATTAAAAACTGAAAATCAACAACCCTACTATTAGTTGCGAACGATAAAAAAAAATGCATATCATTCACTATTAATAATAGTGAACGCTAATCAGAATAAGAATTTGATGTACATACATGGGCGGACTCAAGACACTTCATAATTAAATAATAAAATTTATCAAATATAAATTTTAGTTTAAAATACATAAAACTCACTGTAAAATTATTCTTCAATACTTCATTTTTTGGATTGAGGGATGACTAACTAACTTTTGAGTAGGTTCCTCATATTCGAATCGATGACATTTAGTAGTGTTAGTTAGATCTTAAAAAATATTTACTCATAAATTTATTTATCCTGATTCAAAATATCAAATACAAATTCACAGCATAATAAAAAAAGCTACATAATAAATTTAATATTATGAAAAAATAAAACACCCACTAGGTAGTATTGTCCTAAACCAAGATTGTATATTCACAATTCACGTCTTTACAATTATTGATTTAAATACAACATTAAATGACACACATGTCGAAAACTTGTAATGTAAAATTAACTAAAGAGCATATACCGATATACTAATTAGCATGAATGAATAAAATAAATTTGATTCAAAATTAAATAATTAACTACTCAAAGATAGTTAATAGAAAATTAGAAAAAAAAAAATTAATGATATTTAACCTTCACCTTAAAAAATTTTAAAAATAAATAGGCTCATTGAAACAAAAATTGAAATTTGAATTTGAAGTAGGATATTAGAAATATTTAATTGTTGATAAATGGCCTAATGTTTTTTTCTCAAAAGGGGAAGTACCAATTTACCATATTAGGCCTATACTTATAAAAAAAAAATCAAAAAACAGAGCTGGTCACTTGCCCCGTCTTGCCCCATGTATACAAATTTGGCAACATTGACTATCAAGAAAGTCACAAATTGACGTAGAATTAAAAGTTTATGCAATTATATATCACTAGAAGAAAAACTTTAATTTTCGACGAAACTAATTTAGATAGAAAGGATTCATCAAAAGTAGATTAACATTGACGAATATTTTGTCAGAATTAGTTCCATGCCAAGAATTCCCGCTAGCAGTAGTAGTATTCTTGACGGAATTAATTTTGACCATATTGTTTTCGGTTGAATTTTTGACACAATTTTTTGTCGGAAATGGCTTATTACTGACAAAAAAAGGATTATTTCTTAAGGAAAATTCGATTGAAAATAAGTTTTTTCTTATAATGATATATAATAATTAGTTTGACTATTACACGCGTTATGTGTAATTATTGTAAGAATATAATAGGAGTTTTATTCAATTTTGGGATAGAATAAAATTAGAAAAGACAAATTTTAATAAAGCCAAACTTGTTGGGGACAAAAATAGGAGAAAATTTGTGATTCAATCTCAAATATAAAAGACATAATTTGATACAACCTCTCCCTTTATAATTAACTAGCTGATAGCCCGTGCAATGCACGGGCTATTTTGAATAACGGATTGAATAATTTTTTTGTATAATATATCAATTATATTTATAAATATATTAATATTGTTATACCATTATTTTCATTTTTATTAAATTATATTTTTATATCAAAAGCCCATCGTGTAGGTACACAACATATACTCTATTTTATAAATACTTATGAAATATATTTCAACTCGGATTGTATAATTTTTTTGCATGACATATCAATTACATTTGTAAATATATTGATATTGCTATACCATTATTTCCATTTTTATTGTTTTTTTTTATTAAATTGTGTTTTTATATAGGTGTTGTATGTTTAATGAGTATTTTTTTTCATCAATAAAATTTACTGGATATACATTGTATTTTATAAATACTTAATGAAATATATTTCAAAGAATGTCTACTTTTTGTTGGGAATTGTTGGTGTATTATGCGCGAGTATTTTATTGTTGGACAATTGGATTAGTATTGAATCCCAGTTGGGGTGTATTTGCACAGCTGTCACTATCTTCTTACAGGAATATTAATGGAATGTGATAAACATTTCAAGTCCGTTTGTCTTCTTTGTCAAGCCATTTTCTTTTGTCGGCGATTAGCTTTTTCGACTAATAACCAAGAGTTACATCATCGTAAATGATGTGTAGGAGTCACCGTTGTCCGATTTTGAGCCTCCTCTCAGACGTACGCATATCGATGGTCGCAATTTCGACATTAGCAAAGTTTAAGCTGAGATCCCATATTTGTAAGCTCTCATCTCGTTTACTCTTATCTTCATAATAACATGTGTGATTTTGTTTGTTGTTTCATGTAGATATATGTTGTGTGTTATTATTATTATTTTTTGTTTTAATTGATGTTATATAGGGATACTACGAAAAGAGGGTTTGTTGTAGAGGTGCGTCCAGATCAATAATAGAGTTTCTGTCTAACTCAGTATTCACAGATCCATATCCAAACATGAATATAGTTGGGTGGGTTTCATTTATTTTCCTCCACCTCTAAATTAAATAAACTACTTCCACTTTGATGTTCACAGTTGCATTTTATTTGCTTTATTTCCATTGCATGCAATAATTTTCAACTAATTGCAAGTTTACCATATAAGTTTCATTTTATATAGCTTGAATGGTTGTGGTCTTCGGGTTCATGTTTAGGTCTTCTTTCATGTAACCTGCAACCATTCAATGTTTGAAATATTTTATTTGATGTAAAACAATTTTATTGTTTCTATTCTCATGAATTTTGCTATATTTTTCACTTGTGATTTTTGTTTCCAATTGTCCTAATAGTTTGTTAATTATTTTAGGCTCTTTGATGGGAAAATGGAGCCTGTAACTTGTAAACAACCAATTTGTTGTGTCTGAAAGATTCGTGGTACCACTATTGTTTTTTATTATTTTCATTAATTTCTTTATATGGTTCAATTGTAATATTTATTTGCAGTAGTCCTAATAGTTATTTAATTTTTTTTAGGTTTTTTGTATGGAATCTTGGAATCTTTAGCTGAGCTTTGTATGGGCGTTTTTGCTGATGCATGTATTTTTTTACAGCATAGAGATAAGTTTTTCTCTTGTGTTTTTATTTTTTTATGTTTTTTGTTCTTGTGGGAGCTAGAAAATTTATTATTTCTTTTTGAAATTCAGTTTACATTTTGTTATTGTATGAGTTTGAGCTTGATTTTTTATTTTATCAAATAATCACATCTTCAACTAATCACATTTATCAAAGCAGACATAAGTTAAATGGCAATATTGATATATAATTTAAAAATGTAGATATAAGACATGCTATATACAGGAAGAACAACGGATTTACCGCCACGCATAATAGCTGGTAATTATTATCACTTATTTTTTCTTCTCGGGAGCCCTTTTGTCATTTTTTGCTGGAGTTAGAATTTGGTGTTTTATTCCAATTTTGTCTTCCTCGGAGTTAACTTCGATATCTTCTTCCAAATCTTCCACAAAGTCAACTATCTTTCTCCTGTTCTTCTTTACCCAGTCTGGGGTCTTTTTTGGATCATTAGATTTCTCATTGTTTTCATGCTTTATCACTCCAGATTTTACTTTGATGTCATGTTTTGTCTCTCTAGATTTAACCTCTGATTTGATATTTAGAACCTTTGAAACTGTATATTCTTCATAGCCCAATTCTGTGTTATATGGTGTAATTTTGATCTGAAGCAAACAATTCTTTCCACATATATTATGAATTGCTGGTGGCAGTTCTTGCATATTTATACCCTGCATAATATTGAATGGTTATCAAGTGTGAATGTATGATACAATATTTTGTTATATGAATAATGTTTATTTACAAAAGATTCTTACTGCTTGTGGAGATTCTTTGTTGACGTCATTTATAAGTTGTTCGATAGAAACTCCTATGAGCTGTGCAGCTTCTCGATTCAACATGATAAATGTTGTTTCTCCTGTGATATCCTTTACCTTAATTGTCAGCTTGTACCGCTTGGTATTTTCCGTTTGTTCACCCAGACAATTCTGGCATTGAAATTTTGTGGATAACTCCTTAATTTCTCTGAGGCAATTATTGCAGGTTACATAGTACCATCCTTGCTCCAGTAGAATGTCGAGAATTGTGACCTCACATGTGCAGTACTTGAACTATAGGAGTATTATTCATTTTATAAGCATTAGAGTATATGTTATTGTCCCTTTTCTTTTAATAAAATGTTAAAAACTTAAAAGTAAAGAGATTTACATCTGATCCCTCTGGCAACTTCACATTAAGAAGTTGTTTGATGCAGAGTCGCTCAATTGCATCATCTGTTTCTTCATCCTTTCCCCCAGTTGGAATTTTGCAAGATAGATTGATGTTAGGTATATCTGGTAGAGTAGATCCAGGATGTTCGACCAAATTGTCTGTAACAACAGTTATTTTTTGTTTTTTTTTGTTGCCTTGACTTGGGCTTGTTTGTGATTGAGTTGGATTTTTTGGTACTGGTTTCAGCTCCTCGACCTTAGAGACTGTGTATTCTTCATAGCCTCTTTCAGTGTTATATGGAGTTATTTTGATTTGAAACAAACAATTTTTTTTGCAGATATTATATATAGCTGGTGGAATGTCTTGCATTGATATATCCTGTATTTTGTGATTTTATTAGTAGATATTACAAAATTATTATAATTAAATAACACTATATAATGCAAGATGTTATTATAAAACAGGTTGATTATTTAGTAACATACCGAATTTGAGGTGAGTTCCTTTCTTTCATTGATGAGGTGGTCAATAGGCACACCTATGAGGTGTGCAGCCTCTCGATTGAACAAAACGAATGTTGTTTCCCCTGTGTTATCTTTAACTTTGACCGTGACTTTGTAGCGCTGTGTAGTCCCAATCTCTTGATCTAAGCAATTTTGACATTGTAATTTGCTTGATGGATCCTTTATCTTACGTAAACATTTATTGCATGCAAGATAGTACCACCCTTGGTCAAACACTATATCATCAATTGTTACTTCACACGTGCAGTATATAAACTGTTGGCATTGATAGATGTTTTAGTATGTGTCAATGTAAAATGTGGAATGACATCCTTTTCAGCAATGTTAAAAATTCATTTATAGTAGGTATTTACCTCTGAACCCTGTGGTAGTTTCGCATTTAACAGTTGGTCTATACACAAACGTTCTGTGCTATAGTTTTGTTGATGTTTGTGCAATTGAATTTTTGGTACAATTTCAATAGCTGAGTTCATTCCTTCATTGTTTTGTATGCTACTCCTTATAATGGATACCGGTTGGTAAGGGATGTTAAAATAAACCCTTGTTGCAACTGTTGATGATAAATTCACCTCCCCTATAAATAAAATAAGTGCAAGTTAGTAATGATTCCTGTAAAAAAAATGAAATCCTAACTCACCTCTAAATTCTTTTGCAAGTGTTCCAGTAACTACTACAACAATCAAGTTGTCATTTTGTATAGAAAAATCTCTTTGAAAATTTAACGCCTGTTCTCCCCACATAGTTACTGTGATTGTATGGTGGCTGTTTGCAGTAACATAAAATTGTCATTAGTAGTATGAGAAATAAATTTTGAATTGAAAAAATATCACACACTATTTATGAGACATACCTCTCATTTGTTAAGACAATATCCAGTTTTTGAATTCCTTGACCAACTGTTTGTAAGTCGCTTATTGTTGTAAGCTGTCCAATAACATCTTTAAGAAAATAAAATGTAATAAATATATGAAGATAATTTTTAATTATTCATTGTGAAATGAGATTTTGAGTAATTTTATTTTTTTACCTATGAGATGTGTTTTATCTCCAGCCTTCTTTATTGTTTCATCAAACGTTGATAACTCAAATTTATACCTTGCAATTATATCTGTGTTGTTTACCTGAGTTATCGTTGTCTTGTGAAAAAAGTTAATCACCTTATCACCACTAATTGCTTTATATCTAGGCGGAGCTGGTACAATCTTGAAATTGGATATGACATATACGTCGTCTTCGTCCAATTTTTTCATGTATTGTGCTCGTTGGTTTAATCTCAAAATCAACATTACGTGATTATCCTGCGGGATGATGCACATAATTTATTTATATGATAGTAACTTTAATTTCTTGTTAAAATTAATGTTAGAAGTAATATAAAATTTAGAATACTACCTCTTCATCAAGCAGTATAGCTGTGGTGTTGACAATCTGTCCAGTGCTGAGATTGATCCCATCCCACATTCTTGTTAATCTGACCTTTATTGTATAATCATCTCTATCACTTGTTAATTCGCTCAAAGTTTTATAATTTCTTGCCATAGTGAATAAGTTTAGGAACAATTGTAGATGTGGAGTAGTTCTGTGTGTAGTATAAGGTTTTTATAGTGTGAAGTGTTATGATAGTTAATGCTTTATTAAATGTATTTAATCTATCTTTTGTGACTGTTTAGTGAAAAGTCAGATTGTTAATGATTTTATTAAAGATATTTTTACTGTTCATGAAACTTGCCTTTTCAGATTCTTAATTATTTTTTTATAGATATTTTAAATGTTCCTGAATGTTGTTTTCTTAAAGTGACTGTTTAGTGAAAAGTCAGATTGTTAATGATTTTTTTAAAGATATTTTTATTGTTCATGAATCTTGCCTTTTCAGATTCTTAATTGTTTTTTAAAGATATTCTAAATGTTCCTGAATGTTGTTTTCTCATATTCTTAACGGTTTTAGTAAAGAGTTTTTATAGGGTGAAGTACTATGATAGTTAATATTTTTATTAAATGTATTTAATTTATCATTTGTAACTGTTTAGTGAAAAGTCAGATTGTTAATGATTTTATCAAAGATATTTTTACTGTTCATGAATCTTTCGTGAATCTTGTCTTTTCAATTTCTTAATTATTTTTTTAAAGATATTTTAAATGTTCCTGAATGTTGTTTTCTCAAATTCTTAATGGTTTTAGTAAAGAGTTTTTATAGTGTGAAGTAATATGATAGTTAATGTTTTTATTAAATGTATTTAATTTATCATTTGTAACTGTTTAGTGAAAAGTCAGATTGTTAATGATTTTATCAAAGATATTTTTACTGTTCATGAATCTTTCATGAATCTTGTCTTTTCAATTTCTTAATTATTTTTTTATAGATATTTTAAATGTTCCTGAATGTTGTTTTCTCAGATTCTTAATGGTTTTAGTAAAGAGTTTTTATAGTGTGAAGTAATATGATAGTTAATGTTTTTATTAAATGTATTTAATTTATCATTTGTAACTGTTTAGTGAAAAGTCAAATTGTTAATGATTTTATCAAAGATATATTTACTGTTCATGAATCTTTCATGAATCTTGTCTTTTCAGTTTCTTAATTATTTTTTTAAAGATATTTTAAATGGTCCTGAATGTTGTTTTATCATATTCTTAATGGTTTTAGTAAAGAGTTTTTATAGTGTGAAGTAATATGATAGTTAATGTTTTTATTAAATGTATTTAATTTATCATTTGTAACTGTTTAATGAAAACTCATATTGTTAATGATTTTATTAAAGATATTTTTACTGTTCATGAATCTTGCATTTTCAGATTCTTAGTTGTTTTTTTAAAGATATTTTAAATGTTTATAAATGTTGTTTTTTAAGATTCTTAATGGTTTTAGTAAAGATATTTTAAATGTTTATGAATGTTGATGTTCATAAATCTTGTTTTATCAGATTCTTGATGGTTTTAGTAAAGATATTTTAAGTGTTCATGAATGTTGCTTTATAGAATTTCTGTGTTGGACTTCAGAAATTATTTATATATTCTTCAAAATAGTTTTGAGATGAAATTTTGTTATAAAATTTATGCAAATATTTAGTGATGATAATCAGAAGAAATAACATTACATTAATTTTTTAATGATCATTGTATTATTGAAAATGGTTACAAATTATTGAAAACTTCATGGTAGACAACATTCTTTGTAAAACCTTTTTCTGGATGACTTTCTTCTTGACATAAAACTTTTAGCCCCGTAGGTGATGTAACTCTTGATATAGCCACGTAAAATTGTCCATGACTGAACACTGGTTGGGGAAGATATAAACCTACATTTCGTAGAGTTTGTCCTTGGCTTTTATTTATCGTCATTGCATAGCAAAGTGCAACTGGAAACTGCTTACGCTTGAAAGTAAAGGGCAATGATGCATCTGTGGGTGTCATGTTTATTCTAGGGATAAAAACTTTCTCACCAATGTTGTTACCTGTAATGACGATGCCTTCAATTACCCACTTTGCCAACTGCGTCACAATTAATCTTGTACCATTACACAAACCCTTGCTTGGGTTTATGTTTCTTAGCAACATAATCGGAGATCCAATTTTTAGGTGGAGTTCATGGTTTGGAATACCATTAAACTTCAGCGAGTTTAAAAACTCAACAGGGTACATTGTCTCTTGGGCTTCAAAATTTGCAGAACTCTTGCAAATTGTGTCAGAGCTATGATACACCATTGACTCAGTTGGTAAATACTTCAAGACATAATTGTTAATTGAGTCTACATCTTCATTCCTTGGTGTTAAAATTGCTCTGTCCCTCACGTATTGTGCATCATTCACTTCATACTGTATGTTAGTATAGATTTCTCGAACAATTGTCTCGACTCCATTATCCCCTGCAGGAACCAATACTTCATTTGGAATTTGTATCCAGTTTGGTTCATCTTCAATGAGTGATGTATAAGGCTCTTTGCCGTCCCCAATATTAAGTACCCAATCACGGAAGTCAACAGTTCGATCTGCAATTGTTACATGCGGCACATTTGGCTCAATTCTCATATTTTCCTCTAATTTGATAACCTTACAACTTTCCCATAAATATGATCTGTTGATTGAGGACATTACAATTTCCTCTCTTCCTTTCTTAGGTATCACGGGTAAAATTTGACGAAAATCACCTCCTAACAATATTGTTTTTCCTCCAAATGGTTTGTTCATGGAGTCTGGGTCTATCTTTCGAAGTATATCACGGAAGCTTCTATCAACCGCTTCAAACACAAATTTGTGATTCATAGGAGCTTCGTCCCAAATGACCAAGTTTGTAAGACAAATTAGTTCACTTAGCATAGTGTTGTGTTTTATATCACAGCTACTGTTTTCATTTATCTTTAACGGAATCCTGAACCGTGAGTGAGCTGTTCTACCGCCCTCTACTAACAATGAAGCAATGCCGGAAGAAGCTACTGGTAATACAATCTTGCCATCTGATCTTAACTTTGCAATGATGGTTTTCCATAAGAAGGTTTTGCCTGTACCACCATGACCATAGACAAAGAATATCTCACCTTCTTCTTTTTCAACTGATTCAAGGACCGCCTCAAACACTTCTCGTTGTTTTTCATTAAGCATGTTAATATAACTTGCACTCTCAGATGCCAATGAACTTCTGTTATACATTGTTTCCTCATACAACAACCTATTATTACATTGTTGCTGCAGATCAACATCAATTACTGGCAATGTTGCGAAGTCTGATATGGACTTGCCATTTTTACGCAACAATAAATCAATGTCATAAAGAGCTAAAGACTGCACACGTTCGTTTGACATAATCAAATTTGGCATGTTGTAGATTTTCCTTTGCATGTATTGAACATCATCAGATAAATCCTTCCAATGTTTCTCCCATAATTCTAAAACATTTGATGGTTCACAAAATAACAAAATTGTGACGAATAGTGCTCGTAATTGCTGACCTGTTTGATGGACTGCTGCATCAGTTAATGCCGCGTGCCATTCATTGTCTGAGTCTAACAATCCTCGACGGTAACATGCTTCCTTGAAAGTGCTGTAAACTATTCCATCAACGGTTCGAATTTGCTCATACGATGTAGCACCTCTTACCACATTCAACAACATTCTTAAATAAAATCGTTCTCCGGAGGTTGGATGGGCATAAACCATCCGCCCTACAACTGCCATTGATTTTTTTCTTTGCAACCATGTTCCTTTTTTTTGGTCCCATTTGTAATGTTCGGGAAATTCAACAAACGTTAAATTTTGACTACTTTTATAGTGTCTGTTGCACTCCATCCACTGCATAAACATTGTATTTTTTGGGTCAGTACGGTTAAGGACTGATGGTAACTCTTCATCCTCATTGAAGCAGACTTGCTGCTCATTTTGTAGATGAAAATATAAACGTTGGACCGCAGGCTTGCGATAATGAATTGGGAAATCAAAGATTCGCCAACATGCTTCAGAACATGATATGTATCGGCAAGCTAGGTAATTCTGCACTTCATCATTAGGATTTGAATTTGGTAGCTGAGTTGTATTTCTTACTTCTTTATTGTCTTTAGATTCAAGCACCATAGTAGCCATGTCTGGACCTTTCGCCACATATTTGAATAAATACTTTATCAGCCAACCTTTATTGCACCATTCCACATTAATATGGGCATGATATTTGATTAGTAGACCTCTGTTATATGGTACAATGAACCTGTTACAACAATAGTTATTGATTAAAGGTATATAATAACGAAAAAAATGATTTTTGTTCATATCAAGACAATCTTACTTGTTGTCAATTTGTATTCCATTACGTGTGATTTTCCTTCCATTATCACGTCTACGGTAGATTGGGAAACCATTTTCATCCATTGTTGTAGCTGCGATAAAACTCTTTGGAAAATGCTTTGAGCATTTGTTGTTTTTCATACATGGAGAATTAGGGTTGCATGGACCGCAAGGGCCATGAATCATGTACTGTGACACTGCTTCGTATGCCAAAGGATCAGTCTCTCTATCTGGTATCTCAGCTGAAATTATAAGGTCAATATCTTCAGCAGTGCGGCATTTGTCGGCCTCTGATAACCACACAATTATGTGAACATGTGGAAGTCCCCGTTTTTGAAATTCTATTGTGTATGCAACTGTTATATGAAACATCATTAGAAGATTAAAATAATTTTTGGTATAATGTAAAAATCATTATTTGAAAATTTTGTAAGCATAAGTTCTCTTACTTGCAATCACACGCCCAAAGATATTGTTCTTAGTCAAATCTTCAATTAGTATGTCTACCTTAATCTTGAAAACTCGGGATATAATGTCAGGTCTCACAGAGGCTTCTGAGTTACGAATTTTATCAACCAAAATTCCAATTTCTGGCCACTTGGGGTTGCACGTAAATGTTATGAATAAATCTGGATTGCCAAGTTTTCGGCACACTGCTAAGCAGTCTTGATAATTTTGATGCATGAATCGTGGGCTGCCAGTGTAAGATGCAGGTAGCACAATACGCTTGCCCACAGTAGATGCATCAGTATCTCCTCTATTCACACAATCAACAATGTTATTGTAGACTTCAGATCGTAGTGTTTTTTGATTAGCAAGAACCCAGAGTAGCCGTCCATGTTCAATACAACACCAAGCATCCACTACAAATTGTAAAAACAAACGTCCTCCTCTAAGCAATGAGTGCCCTTCAGGTGCACGAAATTGCAATCTAAATGCATAGTACTCCCTCATTGTCACAGTTGATCTTTTGTTTGGTAGTGGAGATGTGAGTGTCCGATGTAAAATATTGGGTCTAAAACCATCTTCACCAAATGGAAACAACAATGGGTATTGTAAAGCCATGAAACTGGGATGAATGTTTGATATTCGTTTCAGTTTGTTGCTTTTGTACTCTACAATAATATCCCTTGAGTTGGTTAAATCATCATTGGGAACCAATGCTGCAAACTCATATGCATTTGTTGGGATATTGGTTTCTCGACCATCAGTACGTCGATCTGCGAGCAGCCTTAGATTTATCGCCATGTAATCTGTCTCGCAAAAGCGTTCTCTTACCTGTTTAAAAATTTTTACCATCTCATTCTCCCGAATTAACATTTCAGTAAGTGCCTATATTGTATATGGATTTACAGAGTCTTCACGGGCAGGAAAATTAAGCCTACCTAAGTAAGCATCTTCCGCATCATACATGTACAGTTGTGCAAAGACGGCACTTTTCCCCTCTGAAGGCAGTAAAGAGCCTATTCGATGGTAAGATTGACCATTTAATCTGAACACATATGGACCTCCTCCATTATTATAACTTGTGTCTACTTTCCCACCCAAAGAAGTAAATGCAAACATGCTGTTATATAAACGTATATGTCGTCGAAATTCAACACATTTTTGTTCTGTCCCATCCAATAAATGTTGTAATTCTATAGGACTTGGTTGTAGTAAAGGTAGCTGTACTTTTCCCTGATTGCAGCATAATGTGAATGTAGAACCTTGCTCCCGTTGTTGTTTCACTGATTGTTCACACGTCCACATCACAGCTTTGCAATTTTCACACTCACGGTTCGGCTCTCTTATATTTAGAATCTCAAAAGCTTGACCTGCAAGCATGAAGACTTTTTATACTACACACGCACTAATCTATACTTGGTATTTATGTGATATTGAGTTAATAATTTCATATACGTACTGAACAATATTTTATTTTTGTTAATGATGTTACGCATCCTTGTAGACTCGCACTTGTTACCTAGTACAATACCAAAAAACCAAATTACTAAAAAGTAATCCGAGAATCAATTATGAAATGTTTTAAGAAATAATAAAGTGAATTCATTTGTTTATTTCAATAAGCTACAGAAATTCTACCTAGCTCATCGAATATGTATGTACTATGTGAAAATATTAATATAAACTCACGTGGGTCATGCTTTCTTTGATTTGCCTGAGAACTGTTGTTATTGTGATTTTCAAATATTGGATCACAGACATTTAGATCATCATCATCATCTTCAGTTGCAACTGCAATTGCATAATTAGATTTCTTTTGCATACATTTAAATTTATGTATTCTGCTACAGGTCTAATATAGCAAAGATTCATTGTGTTAATAATATCACAATATACTCACCGTTATCACGTGTCTGTTGTGTCGAAGTATCTACAGGAACCACATTGAGAATAGATTGCATTTCCTTGGGGAAACTGTACCTCTCACTGAATGCAGAATGCACATTCACAGGTATATCATGAAGCATCAAATCTATTACATATATAAAATAGTAATCAGATTTTACAGTCATTATGACAAATTCATAACTTACATGTATGTCTAATACAATATTCTTACCTTGATTAAATGGTAGTTGTGTTGTTAAACTTTGAGGTGGAGGACTCGTATCAACGAAAATTGGATGCCAAGTCCGTTCAATAGTAATCAAGTCGGGGTCGGTTTCTACAGGTATATCATACATCATGATATCTGTTTGATTACAACTCACCAATCAGCCATTGATAATTTAAGAAGTTCACATAAATATTTAGCAAACCTAATGCTTACCATATATTCTATGTATTTGCATTTGAGACTCAAGACTGCATAATTATCATTTTTACATGTTGACATCTTAAAAAAAATGAAAGTACCATATTAACATTAGGACAACTTCTCATGCCTACTTGTGATTTGAATCTGGATTTGATAGACTACAGAAATTTTACTTATTTTTTTCCGAATATTTATGCATTGTATGAAAAATGAATATATAAACTTACGTGTGACATGCTTTGTTTGAGTAGCCATAGAACCTAGCTCAACGAATATCTATGCACTATGTGCAAATATTAATATAAACTCACGTGGGTCATGTTTTCTTTGATTTGCCTGAGAACTGTTGTTATTGTGATTTTCAAATATTGGATCACAGACATTTAGATCATCATCTTCATCTTCAGTTGCAACTGCAATTACATAAATAGATTTCTTTTGCATACATTTAAATTTATGTATTCTGCTACAGGTCTAATATAGCAAAGATTTATTGTGTTAATAATATCACAATATACTCACCGTTATCACGTGTCTGTTGTGTCGAAGTATCTACATGAACCACATTGAGAATAGATTGCATTTCATTGGGGAAACTGTACCTCTCACTGAATGCAGAATGCACATTCACAGGTATATCATGAAGCATCAAATCTATTACATATATAAAATAGTAATCAGATTTTACAGTCATTATGACAAATTCATAACTTACATGTATGTCTAATACAATATTCTTACCTTGATTAAATGGTAGTTGTGTTGTTAAACTTTGAGGTGGAGGACTCGTATCAACGAAAATTGGATGCCAAGTCCGTTCAATAGTAATCAAGTCGGGGTCGGTTTCTACAAGTATATCATACATCATGATATCTGTTTGATTACAACTCACCAATCAGCCATTGATAATTTAAGAAGTTCACATAAATATTTAGCAAACCTAATGCTTACCATATATTCTATGTATTTGCATTTGAGACTCAAGACTGCATAATTATCATTTTTACATGTTGACATCTTAAAAAAAATGAAAGTACCATATTAACATTAGGACAACTTCTCATGCCTACTTGTGATTTGAATCTGGATTTGATAGACTATAGAAATTTTACTTATTTTTTTTCGAATATTTATGCATTGTATGAAAAATGAATATATAAACTTACGTGTGACATGCTTTGTTTGAGTAGCCATAGAACCTAGCTCAACGAATATCTATGCACTATGTGCAAATATTAATATAAACTCACGTGGGTCATGTTTTCTTTGATTTGCCTGAGAACTGTTGTTATTGTGATTTTCAAATATTGGATCACAGACATTTAGATCATCATCTTCATCTTCAGTTGCAACTGCAATTACATAATTAGATTTCTTTTGCATACATTTAAATTTATGTATTCTGCTACAGGTCTAATATAGCAAAGATTTATTGTGTTAATAATATCACAATATACTCACCGTTATCACGTGTCTGTTGTGTCGAAGTATCTACATGAACCACATTGAGAATAGATTGCATTTCCTTGGGGAAACTGTACCTCTCACTGAATGCAGAATGCACATTCACAGGTATATCATGAAGCATCAAATCTATTACATATATAAAATAGTAATCAGATTTTACAGTCATTATGACAAATTCATAACTTACATGTATGTCTAATACAATATTCTTACCTTGATTAAATGGTAGTTGTGTTGTTAAACTTTGAGGTGGAGGACTCGTATCAACGAAAATTGGATGCCAAGTCCGTTCAATAGTAATCAAGTCGGGGTCGGTTTCTACAGGTATATCATACATCATGATATCTGTTTGATTACAACTCACCAATCAGCCATTGATAATTTAAGAAGTTCACATAAATATTTAGCAAACCTAATGCTTACCATATATTCTATGTATTTGCATTTGAGACTCAAGACTGCATAATTATCATTTTTACATGTTGACATCTTAAAAAAAATGAAAGTACCATATTAACATTAGGACAACTTCTCATGCCTACTTGTGATTTGAATCTGGATTTGATAGACTACAGAAATTTTACTTATTTTTTTCCGAATATTTATGCATTGTATGAAAAATGAATATATAAACTTACGTGTGACATGCTTTGTTTGAGTAGCCATAGAACCTAGCTCAACGAATATCTATGCACTATGTGCAAATATTAATATAAACTCACGTGGGTCATGTTTTCTTTGATTTGCCTGAGAACTGTTGTTATTGTGATTTTCAAATATTGGATCACAGACATTTAGATCATCATCTTCATCTTCAGTTGCAACTGCAATTACATAAATAGATTTCTTTTGCATACATTTAAATTTATGTATTCTGCTACAGGTCTAATATAGCAAAGATTTATTGTGTTAATAATATCACAATATACTCACCGTTATCACGTGTCTGTTGTGTCGAAGTATCTACATGAACCACATTGAGAATAGATTGCATTTCATTGGGGAAACTGTACCTCTCACTGAATGCAGAATGCACATTCACAGGTATATCATGAAGCATCAAATCTATTACATATATAAAATAGTAATCAGATTTTACAGTCATTATGACAAATTCATAACTTACATGTATGTCTAATACAATATTCTTACCTTGATTAAATGGTAGTTGTGTTGTTAAACTTTGAGGTGGAGGACTCGTATCAACGAAAATTGGATGCCAAGTCCGTTCAATAGTAATCAAGTCGGGGTCGGTTTCTACAAGTATATCATACATCATGATATCTGTTTGATTACAACTCACCAATCAGCCATTGATAATTTAAGAAGTTCACATAAATATTTAGCAAACCTAATGCTTACCATATATTCTATGTATTTGCATTTGAGACTCAAGACTGCATAATTATCATTTTTACATGTTGACATCTTAAAAAAAATGAAAGTACCATATTAACATTAGGACAACTTCTCATGCCTACTTGTGATTTGAATCTGGATTTGATAGACTATAGAAATTTTACTTATTTTTTTTCGAATATTTATGCATTGTATGAAAAATGAATATATAAACTTACGTGTGACATGCTTTGTTTGAGTAGCCATAGAACCTAGCTCAACGAATATCTATGCACTATGTGCAAATATTAATATAAACTCACGTGGGTCATGTTTTCTTTGATTTGCCTGAGAACTGTTGTTATTGTGATTTTCAAATATTGGATCACAGACATTTAGATCATCATCTTCATCTTCAGTTGCAACTGCAATTACATAATTAGATTTCTTTTGCATACATTTAAATTTATGTATTCTGCTACAGGTCTAATATAGCAAAGATTTATTGTGTTAATAATATCACAATATACTCACCGTTATCACGTGTCTGTTGTGTCGAAGTATCTACATGAACCACATTGAGAATAGATTGCATTTCCTTGGGGAAACTGTACCTCTCACTGAATGCAGAATGCACATTCACAGGTATATCATGAAGCATCAAATCTATTACATATATAAAATAGTAATCAGATTTTACAGTCATTATGACAAATTCATAACTTACATGTATGTCTAATACAATATTCTTACCTTGATTAAATGGTAGTTGTGTTGTTAAACTTTGAGGTGGAGGACTCGTATCAACGAAAATTGGATGCCAAGTCCGTTCAATAGTAATCAAGTCGGGGTCGGTTTCTACAGGTATATCATACATCATGATATCTGTTTGATTACAACTCACCAATCAGCCATTGATAATTTAAGAAGTTCACATAAATATTTAGCAAACCTAATGCTTACCATATATTCTATGTATTTGCATTTGAGACTCAAGACTGCATAATTATCATTTTTACATGTTGACATCTTTAAAAAAAATGAAAGTACCATGTTAGCATTAGGACAACTTATGCGCACTTGCGATTTGAATCTGGATTTGATAGACTATAGAAATTTTACATATTTTTTCTGAATATGTATATATTGTGTAAAAAATGAATATATAAACTAACGTGTGGCATGCTTTGTTTGAGTGGCCAAAGAATTGCTTCCATGTTTGTGATTTTCAAAGATGGAATTACAGACATGTAGAGTGTCATCATCTTCTGTTGTATCTGCAATTGCATAATAAGATTTCTTTTGCATAAATGTAAATTTATGTATTCTGCTATAGCTCTAATATAGCAACGGTTTATTGTGTTGTGTCGAATTATCTGCCGGAACCACATTGAGAATAGATTGCATTTCATTGGGAAAACAGTTCCTCTCACTGAATGCAGAGTGCACATTCACAGGTATATCATGAAGCATCAAATCTATTGCATATGCAAAATAGTAATCAGATTTTACAGACATTATGACAAATTCAAAATTACATGTATGTCTAATACAATATTCTTACCTTGATAATGTGGTAGTTGTGGTGTTAGACTTTGAGGTGGAGGACCCTTATTAACGAAAGTTGGATGCGAAGCCCGTTCAATACCAATCAAGTCAGGGTCGATTTCTACAGGTATATCATACATCATGATATCTATTTAATTACAAATCACTAATCAGTCATTGATAATTCATTTACAAATTTGTCAGATAATAAGCAGTGAGGTGGTGTGATTTAATAGATGTTTAATTGTTGATTTCTAACTTTTTTTTAATCAGAATACACATGGAGGCTATGACGATACATCGATTTTGCAATTGAAATCAAAATACATGTTTACGAACCATTACACACGGAGGCTATGATATTATGTCGATATTGCAATCGACGTTTAGCCCTCCTTACATTTCGTTGGTCCTCGGTTTCTGCAAGCATCCTATCTCGATATCGGGCTCGCTGCGTAGCATTCAAAGACTCCCTGTCTTTCATTTACAGAGATTCGATTGCAGTTTCTATGATTTGAAGTATTTCTACAATTCTGTGTGGCCTTCTGTTTAAATTTGTCAGATAATAAGCAGTGAGGTGGTGTGATTTAATAGATGTTTAATTGTTGATTTCTAACTTTTTTTTAATCAGAATACACATGGAGGCTATATGATGATACATCTTCTGTGTGGTCTTTATAAATGTAACAATCACTCTTTCAGTTACATAGATTAGTTTGTAGTTTTTAGGATTTGAAGGGATTCTAAAGTGTTCTTTATTATATTTAATGTAAGAATAGGAAAAGCTAGCTGAGGAATTGAACCGAGACAACTCAAATTGATTTTCAAATTAATTGAGTTCATTTAGTGAGTTTTCAAATTGAAGTGAGTTGACTCACCTGGTTTTTTAATTTAAAGGATCGCTTGATGTACTTTTATATATAGTAATTGATAAGAGATAAATTCTTGTTTTAAAATATAAAATTTATTCGTTTTCTAATAATTTGTTAGGGTATTCTAAAACTCAAAATTGATATGAATTCGTATAAAATTACTTAATTATAATCAAATACAATATATATATATATATATATATATATATATATATATATATATATATATGGGGAAAATGTATATACACAGTGCACAGTCGGCTATGACGACGGTTTTTTTGAACTATGCCGACGGTTCAACCGTCGGCTTAGTTATTTCTGGGCTAAGTCAACGGTTGAACCGTCGGCATAGCTCAAAAAAACCGTCGCCATAGCCGACCGTGTATTACACAGCCGTGTACCTCCATATTCCCCTATATATATATATATATATATATATATATATATAAAAAAAGATATACCTCCTTCATTTCAAATTTATAACTATTGACTTTTAAAAGTTAATGTGAGACATTTTCAAACTCAATAATTATGATTCTTATAAAATTATGAAATAATTAATAAATCTTATAATTTTTAAATAATTTTTAAATAATTTATAACTTTTTATCGTTTCATCGATTAAAATTAAGCGAATTTATATTAATTTTAAATTTAAAAATATTTTGACTTGACTTTAAATGATAATAATCTTATTTTAAAAAGATAAAGTACTAGTCATAAGATCTATCATGCTTTCTCCATTAATCTTATATAATACTCTCTCTGTCCTAATCCATGAAATGTGAAAGGAGAGGCGAGAAAACTTAGAACACACAAAACTCTGGACTAGAAAAAATAAAACAAAATAATGGGACAAAAATATAAAAATGATAGAAAAGGGGAAAAAACCTAAATTCCTTTTCCAAAATACACGACTACAGCGAGCAGCTAGGTGTGTTCCTTCACAGGGCTCCGATCCTTCTTCTCTCTCTCTCCTATATAAGAAGACTAGTCTTAGCCCACCGCCCTCATCCACCATCTACAGAACTACATGCACAGATGGGAATTCAAAAACAAACCCACCCTCAAACTCCTCTCTCTCTCTGTTGTAATGAGCTGGTAACAGATAACGAGGCAACAAACTAATCAAAACTAAGCTAAGCTAGGCTAACCTACTTCGCATTCCATTTCTGTTTGCACTACTCCCTCCCCCACTTAGCAGCATACTTCAGTACTTTCACAAACCATGGACAGCAACACCAGCCCACGGACATCTCCAGCCCATCACCGTCCCCAAGACAACTCCAGTGGCCCCCACCAAGACAACAACTCCAACACCCATCCCTCCTCTTCTCCCTCCACCACCACTAGCGACGGCGCCACCCCCGCCACCACTAGAAAAGGCAAAGGCAAAGGTGGTCCCGAGAACAATAAGTTCCGCTACAGAGGAGTAAGACAACGAAGCTGGGGAAAGTGGGTCGCCGAGATCCGCGAGCCACGTAAACGAACGCGCCGCTGGCTCGGCACCTTCGTCACAGCCGAGGACGCCGCCCGCGCCTACGACCGAGCCGCCGTCATGCTCTATGGCTCCAGGGCACGGCTCAATCTCGAACCCTCTTCCACACCTTCTAACTCCTCCAATTCCAATTCCTCCTCTTCCCGCATTAACTCCTCTTCTTCAAATACTCAAACCCTCCGCCCACTTCTTCCTCGCCCTTCCGGCTTCGGCTTAACCTTCTCAACGCCGTCCTCAGGGGCAGCGTTGGCGGTCGGATACATACCGTACACTATTTACCCGACCGTACAGTACCATAACAACAACATAGTACAAAGTCCACAACAAGTTGTCCAACCACAACAACAAATGTATATTCCTATGGCTGAGCCTAGTACAGGCCCCACCACTGGGATAACAACACCTCCTTCTTCTTATCATCAAAACCCTAATTTCCAACAACAAGAATCTAATACTTCTAATACTAATTGTTGTAGTTATAGTGGGAAGTGTTATAATGGGTACGAGGATATCGACTCTTTGGTGGGCTCAGTTGGGTCAAGTTTGTGTTTGTCTAATTCTTCTCAAGCTATGGTCGTTGCTCCGGCGGTGCCAGATCCGGTGGTGGGCGGCGGTGGTGGATCTCCAGTATTGTGGGCTTCTTCAAATGATGACGAGTACCCACCGGCTAGTATTTGGGACTATGGTGATCCCTTCTTGGATTTTTGAGACTAGGGTTAGGGTTTATAAAATATGTATTTATTAATTTTGTTTAATGCTTATAGAAATAGGTTGAGCATGCAATAGATTCAACTGAACTGATGGAGGGATTTTGAAATGAAATTCTTGAAGATCTCAAGGTATTGATGAATTAAGATTACTAATGCTTAGATTTCAAATCAGGTAAGAAAATTAAGATTTATTTTATTTTATAATTTATTTATTTTTTGAAGTGGGTGGTGGTGGGAGATTTTTTTCTTAATTCTGGATCCTTTTTATTGTCATCACAAGAGATGGGGGATGTAAAATTTAACTTGGTTTGCATGGGAAAAGAAATATATATATATATTTGAAAATTATCTATTACTAATAATTTTTGTATCGATGTGGATGAATGCCTTCTTTTCTTCTCTTTGATGTGTAAAACCCCAATATATTCAATATTTGGTTGAACTAGTTCCAAAGAATATTAAATAGAAAGGATATGAAAATTTACAAAATTTATGTGCTGAAGTTTTGAATTGGAATCGAAATCCTTATATTTTCAATATATAATTTGAAGTAATTAATTCAAGAGCAACAGTCATATAATATTGCATGATCAACTTCATGTGAAGATTATATATATTCCTTGTTCTTATTTCTACGTTTATGGATACTTAATACTCCCACCGCTCAAAATATAATATTAAACATTAATATTGACTTTTTTGAAGTCTTTGAGATTTTTTTTAACTTTATTGTTTAAATGATTTATTCAAATTTTGAAAATAATAAATTTCACAATTAAATTGTATTTTTAGTTAGTTTTTAAATATTTATATAATTATATTTACAAAAACTAATAAATAGATTTGTATTAATTTTTACTCTATTAGCATGATATACATTGTTGGTGCTTTTTTTCTAAAAGTTTAAGCTTTTTGGTTATTTAGCAAAAATTTTAATAATTTTTTTTTAAAAAATAATTTTAAATTGGCTTTTGAAAATATTTGTTACTGAACAAGATGAATAATTTAACGAATTATTGGCCATTCGTTTTTGTCCTTTTTGACAAATTTCTATCACTATTATTTTCTCTATTTCTATCACTATTATTTTTCTCTATTTCTACTACTATTTTTTTTATACTTCTGTTACTTATATATGTGATAATTAGGAAAAATATGGATGGCTGCCTGGCTTTTGTTTAAGTTCACTACCAACAGACTGAACATTCTGTCCACTATTTACAAAAATAATTGATTGTAATTTTCTTCTTGAAGCATACAATATGCGTTAAGCTTTCATACGTACCTTCAAAATTAATTTTATTTAATTTGTCCTCAGCAATTTAAGAGGAAACGAGGATATCCAATTTGTATCAAACTTAGGGACTGCTTGTTTAGAACTTAATAAAGTTGAATAGTTGAATGGCTGAATCGGTCAGCCATTCAGTACGTTTGTTTTGGTCTAAATGACTAAATTAGTTAGATTTTTGGGCTGAATGACTAAGTCTATTTTTTTGGCAGAATGGTTAAGTCCCTGTTGAATGAATTAAAAAAAATTTAAAAATTTAAACTATTATATTAAGTAATATTAAATAAATTTACAACAACTTTGAATTTTTTCAGAGGGGTAAAATAATAAAAATATGTTATTCAGATATTTCAGACATATCACTTATCAAACTATTTTTTTCATTCAGTATTCAAAAATCTACTTCATTCAGGTCATTCAGATTACTTAAGTATTCAGAACTATTTCATTCAGTTTTTATCAAACACCCCATAGACAACATACGTACCCAATTCCAATTATTTTTTCAGACGAGGTATATCAATGTCATAAATATCCAAGGGGGTTGTAGACTTGTAGATTAGTATTAAATTCACTTGTAAACCTATAAATACCATAAAATAATATAGTTGTGGACTCAAGTACAAATTAGGGTTTACATTTTAACCTAAAGAAATAAATAAACAAGACAAATAAATGATTGTTTGATTTTTACTTTAATTTGTATTTCTAAGAACATGAATTTTTTTTTCTAGTATAGTTTGTAATCCTTAAACTTAATTTCTAGGATATTTTGCTAACATTTGTTTTGTAAAAATACATATTAATCTATTATATATATGAAAAATGAATTATATGTTGACAAATCTATGATGAGGTTAGATTGGGACTTATGTGAAATTGTAACAATAAAAATATAATAAATTAAAGTGGGGTCAATCTTTATTCTCTCATGTGACATGTATTTACAAAGAGACATATGTAACAAAACTTTATATATATTGGTCGAACTTCTTTTTTTGTTAACAACTTCTCTGGAAAATACTGTTGTTATTAGGGTTGTAAATGGTAACCGAAAAATTTGTATCCGTCCGCATCCGTATTCGGAAAAAAACGGATATATCCGTATTCGGTTTAAAGATATCCACAAATAAACGGATACGAAAACGAATATAGGCGTATACGTATTTGTTTAACATCCGTCCGTAAATATATCCGACGGATATTCAGAATCCGATATCCGAATTTGTATCCGAATAACTTATATATATATATATATATATAAAATAAGAAAAATGATTTTTTTTAAATGGTCTTCCTTATATAATAATTAGTTTTCATTATTATATGAAAATTATTTTTAAAATATGTCATTTCACTTCTAAAAAGTAGGAAATGACACTTTTATTATAATATTAATAAATTGATTTAAGTATAGTTAATGAATTTTTACGATTATAAAGTTAAAATATCTAAAATGCATCATTTAACAAGTGTTATAAATATCATTTAACAAGTATTACAATATAACTTTTGGATCATTTAACAAGTGTTATAAATGTTATAAATATAATTTAAATGTTATAATTATAGTCTATAGATTATAAATATTCATACACACTACAGTATTACTCAAAATTAGCACATAAAATGAACATCTACTTATTAATGGGCATCTAAACATTAATAAGTAGAGCATTTATTTTGAATTTAAGATTTCAAAAATAATAAAAACTTATTTAAATTGTAATTTAAAGGATTGATTATTGTATTTATTAAAAATAAATAAATTAACATTCATTTATTAATGAACTATACTTTAAAACTTATTACTTTTTTTCTTTATCCTAGTTATATATAGTGTTACAATATATCTAAGATGTATCATTTAACAAGTGTTATAAATATCATTTAAATGTTATAATTATAGATTATAAATATTCATACACACTACAGTATTACTCCAAATTAACACATAAAATAGACATCTACTTATTAATGGGCTTCTAAACATTAATAAGTAGAGCATTCATTTTGAATTTAAGATTTCAAATATAATGAAAACGTATTTAAATTGTAATTTAAAGGATTGATTAAATAAATTAACATTCATTCATTAATGAACTATACTTTAAAACTTATTACTTTTTTTCTTTATCCTAGTTATATATAGTGTTACAATATATCTAAAATGCATCATTTAACAAGTGTTATAAATATAATTTAAATGTTATAATTATAGATTATAAATATTCATACACACTACAGTATTACTTCAAATTAACACATAAAATAGACATCTACTTATTAGTGGGCATCTAAACATTAATAAGTAGAGCATTCATTTTGAATTTAGGATTTCAAAAATAATGAAAACTTATTTAAATTGTAATTTAAAGGATTGATTATTGTATTTATTAAAAATAAATAAATTAACATTCATTCATTAATGAACTATACTTTAAAACTCATTATTTCCTCCCTTATTTTAGCTATATATAGTGTTACAATATATCTAAAATGTATCATTTAACAAGTGTTATAAATATAATTTAAATATTATAATTATAGATTATAAATATTCATACACACTACAGTATTACTCAAAATTAACACATAAAATGGACATCTACTTATTAATGGGCATCTAAACATTAATAAGAAGATCATTCATTTTGAATTTAGGATTTCAAAAATAATGAAAACTTATTTGAATTGTAATTTAGAGCATTGATTATTATATTTATTACAAATAAATAAATTAACATTCCTTCATTAATATGTATTCTTTAAACTTTAAATTGTGATTGGTTATGAGTAATTATTCAATTTTTTTCTTTATTTTTTATAAATAATTTGAATGAATTTTATATTAAGTAATTGATAAACGTATTCGGATATCCGAATATCCGAATAATCTGTTTATTTGAATAAAATAAACGGAAACGGATATTATCCTTATGCGGATATTATTTCGAATACCGGATACAGATATGATTTTTAAAATCCGCCGGATACCTTGATGGGAGAAAAACAAACCAAACAGCACAGCGAAACAATATAATTCTCCCCTCTTGTGTAAACCCAATAAGAAAAATAATCCAAACAGTTAATAATTAAGAACAAACGCACACAAGAACACAAACAAATTTTTACGTGGAAAACCCCCTCGATGTGAGAAATAAAAACCACGGGACCGTAGTCCACCAAATCTTCCACTATCAATAATAATGGGTAATACAATGTTCTCTCTAGCAACAACTAGAGGCATAAAGCAACAATAACCATCAAGAATAATATATTCTTGGCATACATCTTCAACTAGAAGAATAACAAGAGAAAACTAAAAACTCCACCAACTCTCGCAAAAAATGTATCAATAATGTATAGCAAAACCTGATGTTCGGAGACTCCAATGCTCAATCTCACCGTTCAGATTGAAGACCAACAAGTTACGGCGTCACCCTCCAAAAATCAACCCAATCGGACCACGAATGACCTTTCGATCACTGAGTTGTAAAATACTACACTATTTCCTGCGGGAATCAGTTTTTCCTTTTCCTCTCTTATGTTTTTGTTACTCGTTACTTCTGTTTTTCCTGAAACCTATGTTATATCATCCATATGGGTCAATAGACCATATGGGCTACTAATTGGGCCTACCCACATAGGAGAGAATAACCCAAAACCGGATACGAATACGGATAACGAATTAATTTTTCGAATATGAATACTGTTATATCCGTATCCGTTTACACCCTTAGTTGTTATTCATTCAATGTATAATAAAGTTTAATGTGTACCTACTCTACTTAAATGGAGTCCATTACAAACTTTTATTACCTAAGCAGAAAAATAATAACATTATCGAGAAAAAACAAAGGATAGCAGTTACAAACTTTTATGACTTAAGTAGAAAAATAATAAAATTATCGAGAAAAACAAATGTCAAAGACATGCTTCATTTCGAATCCCCATTTAATTTAAACAAATCTTCAATCACTCATCACCGCAAACAGAAATCACTTTCTACATGGAGCTAAAGCAACAAGTTATTGTAAGAAAATAACTGTATAATGCTGTCATATATAATGTTATCATATTTGTCTTTATGTTGCTCTATATATAAACTGTTATCATATTTGTGTATAAGAAAATAATGACATCTTTTTGATCTCCTTATCGGACCACTCAGTAAGCAAAAGAATGTGTAGAATAGTTGGGAGCAAACCGAACTTATTTTTCCGATCCTAGTTAGACTTAAACTTCCCAGTTGGATCACATAAATGAGTGGGTTTCAAATAGTTCCATATTTATGCTGCATTTGATTGGAGTAATTATAGTTAGGAGGAATTTAGTCTTAATTGATGCATAAACTGAACTAAGAATATTTTTGACATTCAAATTCCAAAAAATAATAATAATAATTAATTAATTAATTAATGTATTTGGTTACTTGGCTCCATCATATATAATTGGTTGGTGGTATCTTAACTATTAACCGTGTTGCAGAAGAGATGGGGTCAAGACTATAAAGCTTCATACTGAAGCATGGGCGCCAGTGTTTCAAATATTGAATGCACAAGGTCAGAAGTTTACCCAATTCTTTTTTTCCTTATTTATTGTTACATTAAAAATTATTATTGAATATGTTTTTCTGCACAATTATGGAAAGGGGAAAAAGAAGAGAGAGAGATGGACTGATTTTACATCTATATTTACTCTCCCGTCCCATCCGATGTCTTCTAAAAATTTCGTTCAAATTGATAATAAAAAATAAAAATTACAACTATTTATTTACAAGAAAAAAATTGATAACCATGAGAATAATTAATACTAAATTATGATAATGTATTGTGGTCTTGGTCTCTCTCTGTTGAGATGTAATTTAATAGACCCGGATCGATGTGAGCTCGAGTTTATTCATGGTAGGCCCAGCATTGAAACAAGTCCATTTAAGTGTCCCTTGAGACGGCTTGACAGAATTAAGAGGGTTAAAGTTCATATTAACTTAGAATTCTAAGTTAAATTATGATTATGAATCTTAAGAGAAATAGGAATAGACCGATCAACATCATATTTATAATTGAATTCTAATCAAGGAATTTCCTACATTTGTTAATTTTAGAATTTATCATTGATAAGAAAAAAAGCTAGAATAATGGCTTTCTGAAATTCTTCTAAGAAGCTTACTTCCGAAAGTTGATTTAAATTATTGACTTTTAATTTTTTTCAATGATCAGGACCTTACTAAATATATTATTTTTTATTATATCGTTTCCTACATTCCATTAACTCAATCATAACATAGGGGTAAGATTTGGGTTATTAGCCCTTCTAAATAATTGATACTCATTTAGGGCTTGATTAACTATTATCATCTCCGTTCAATAGTAATGGTAAAAAAAATTGAGGTATGTTAATACGGATTTTAATTGGAATGCACAAAATATATTTTATACATTATTTATAAATCATTAATATTTTTTGTTGGGGAGGGGATTATATTATAGGGGTTTAGATAAGTTCTTTAATATAAAATTAATATTAACTTTTTTAAAGTTAATTGAGATGTTTTCTATTTTAAAATTAGCATAATTCATTAAATTTGAAAAACAATAAATTTTATAATTTAAAATACTTTTTAGATAATTTATAATACTTAGAATTATATTATAAATATTAAATAAATTCATATTACTTTAAAAATGGTTCAAGTTCTTTAATTTCCTAGCTCCCTACTAAATAATTAATACAAAGATACTCTACCGTGTTCTCCAATAAACGAAAATATCCAAAACTATCTAAATACTACACCTTGATATTTAAATATTGTTTAACGAAATACTAGAGACTCAAATTTGAGTTTTTAGACGTTAATTATTAAAATATTAAAATCTTTGTTGATACTCTAGCTAGCTGCAATACACCTAGTTCTAGGAGTAGGCAACTGGTACGAACCGGACCGAATAAGACCGATATTGAATCAAATTGATATTGAAATTATACAAAATTTGATACAGAAATCAGTATCAATTTAATCGATATATTGAATCAGATAACTAGATCGGTGCCCATTTTTTAATAATAAAAATAAAAATATTATTATTATTATTATTATTTAATAATAATTTCTTTAAAAATAAATAGAAAATCGGTATAACTGATATGGTCCAATTAATACTGATCTCTCAAAATTTTGGACCGATACTAAATCGGTTAATACCGATATACCAAACTGATATTAGACTAATTTTTTTTATACTGAATCAATCAATTTAAACCGATCCAATATATCTTATATATTGAAAAAAAATGCCCACCCTTACGTACATATTCTAAGTATCATATTATTTAGATATTATCCGCAACCCTTCGATCTGATTGAAAATTTTGCTTGACCCACTTTATCAAATAAAGATAAAGCGGAAGAGTATAAATAACGAGTTGCAAGAGTTGTATCATTTACTGAAATATATCTTGGGACCACAATTTGATAAGAGGGAGGTGTATTTCATTAAGATTCTCAATTTCAAATGATTATATATATTTATATAAATTATCGCATTTATTTGTTTTGTTATTTTTTGAACAGTAAAAATATATCGGGTTAATTTACGCAATAATTGAGATTAAATTTCTCTTTAAATGATTTTAAGAACGTACTACTCACATCAACACCAAAGTTCGAGCTCAATAAATTAAAGAAGATAACAAACCTCTTGACTTACTAAATCTTTATCATAGTTTGTATGAGGTGGTAAATTCATTCTCATAATTAGGGTAAATTTTAGAAGGATTACCTATAAATTAGTGTTTACATGATAATTTTATATTTTAAGAAAAAATTAAGGAATTTTAATTATGTTAAAATAATTATTTGAATTTTATAATAATAAATAATATTACATAACCTGTTAAATAAAATCAAAACTATTTAATTTTCTCTAAATATATACGATTTTCATATTGTAGTTAAATGGTGTAAAAATATTAATTTATAATTTGTATAGAATTGATTCTCTACTAAATTATATATAAATTTGTTTAGGGGTTGGGCCGTTGGGGGTGTGTGTGTGTGTGTGTGTTGGGGGAGGGCGAGGGCGAGGGGTGCTGGGGCTAATAACAAAAATATACATATGCCAAAGAACGAAAAAAAACTAGTGAGGCGGCGGCCCCCACTTGACATGCTTAGTTTCATCGTTAAAAATAATATATTTTATGATTATATATATTAATTATTTTATTATAAATTATATAAATAATTATAATTAATAATATTTTATACATTTAATATAATAGATCAATTTTATAATTTTATAAAATATTATATATTAATATAAGTTACAATCATAATTCAATAAACAAAAATATTCACAATGTATAAGTGGACTAAAAAAATAATTTAAAAAAAATTATAATAAATAGTTGGACTCAAAAATAAATATGGCTGATCACTGATTCTTTATTTCCTTTTTCACTATACCTTTCAAGAGTAATACGTAGGTTAAAAAGTATTATTTTTATCTGCGTGACACTTTATTAATTTAAAAATTAACTTACTATGAAGTAACTGGGTCCACTTTTAGGTAGTTGGCTACTTTGTTGTTAGGCCAATAAATGTTACTAAAGTACTGTCCGATTACACTACGTTCCCATCCTGTGGTTAACACGCTTTTACACGCGCTCCAAACGCAAGTATCTAAGCTCCAACCATCCCAACCCCCGTCACTTCTAACAATTATAGAAGCAACCGTTATATTTTTTTCAGGGACAAGTATAACTACTTTACACCCTATTTAGATCCCATCCAATCCAACACAACAAAATGTCGCCTCCACTATCTCCGCCGTCTACCAACGTCTCCGCCACTTAACAACTACAAAAAACAACCAAACCGGCCGCAATGGCATCATACCAAGACTCTCAACCATTCCACTGGCAATACCCTGAATTCGACGACCAGAACTTCCAAATTCACGGCCGGAACCACTTTTTCTTCGTCATGCTATTTTCCATCATTCTCCTTGTAACTCTATTATTCCTCTACGCCTGTTGGATCTGCCGCTACCACCCCAACCCGGCTGCCACCATCTCTGCAGTAAGTGTTGCTCACGCGCCGCCCCCTCAACCGCGAGGGCTAGACCCCGATTCAATCAACAGCTTGCCATTAATATTGTACCGGCCATCGGACAACGAAATACTTGAGTGCTCCATATGCCTTGGAATATTTGTAGATGGTGACAAGGTAAAGGTGCTGCCAAATTGCAGCCATTGTTATCACTCCGAGTGTGTGGATAAGTGGCTCACCAATCACTCCAGCTGCCCACTCTGTCGAGCTTCTCCCCGAGTTGACTCAGTAGTTTGACTAACGGGTACCCCGTGTCATGTGACTCATATACTAAGAACTTTTGTTTATTTTGCTTTTAATTGACCCTACAACAAGTAAATATAAATTATTCTATTTAATAATTATTGAAAGATATTACGATTTCTTGATAACAACACAACCAGTGACGAAAGAAAAAATTATATTTATATTTATATCAATAATTCAGTGGAATTTTTTAGCTATATTTTTTGAACAATTTTATATTTTCGAGACGTTGCATATATACATTAAAACATGTATATAATTACAATAATAACATAATAATTATTAACTCTATATATATTTATATGCATGTAAATATACACTCTATTGATTCTTAATAGACTTTTTTAAATAAAAATTATTTATAAATAATTAATTATTTCAAAAAAATAATATAAAAAAAATAATTAATTAGTTTCAAAAAATTATATGAATATACATATATAGAGAATGTATGAATGATATGAAATTTAGGTGAGAAAGTTAAATTTTTAAATTTTGTCATATATTATAAAAGAAAAGAAAAATAAGAGGAGACAATTGACTCCACAACCCCCTATGTGACTTCGTCTCTCAACACAACATGCATTATTGTATATTAATTAAAAATCGTATATAGTGTTGATATTAGCAAAATTAACGTGACATTGTCATTTTCGTGGAGAAAACTTTTCGCAGTGTTTGGTACTCTTCTTTCTCTTGCAAATATTTTTAATTATTGACAATAATTTTTTTATGACAATAAAATTTGTAGTCACTATATATATTTAAGATATGTTCACTAACCCTATTGAGTCTTGAGTTTAAATACACATATTGTGGTGAAATATGTGTGCATGTTGTCTTTACTACTAACTTCTTAAAAGAAACATTTATTTATAGGCATCACTTGAGCTAATCCTCTTGAGTTTGAATACATTAGGTTGCTTTTTTTTTCTTTTTTTCTTTTTGTCTTTTCATGTAGTTTATGCATTAATCGGATCAATCATGCACCCTAGCTATCAAACCATGAGTTCATTAAGTGTATATATATATATATATATATATATATGCGCGCACGTGTAATTTCAAGTTGTTAACCCTATTGATGACATAAGATAAAATTTACTCAAAATTTATTTATTTTATTGAATGTGAATGTGAATTTGTTTTTAACTTTTAGGTTATGTTTATTTATAAAAAATATACTTAGAATTAAATTTTTTATTTTTTTTAAATACTTCTTTGTACTATTTAATCCTTTGATGGGTAATTATTAATTAATCTCTTAATGTTGGATTATTAATCCCATTACGTAAATGGTAACCAGAAAATTCATATTCGTTCGCATTTGTATTAAAAAAAACAGATATATTCGTATTCGGTTTAAAGGTATCCGCAAATAAACGGATACGAATAAGGATATAGGTGTTTTAGTATTCGTTTAACATCCGACCGTAAATATATCCGGCGGATAGCGGATATTCGGAATCCGATATCCGAATTCGGATCCATATACGGAATTTGTATATGATTAATATATATAAACAAAATAATTTTTTTTAAGTGACATTCCTTATATAATAATTAGTGTTCACTATCATACGAAAATTATTTTTAAAATATGTCATTTCACTTCTAAAAAGTAGGAAATAATATTTTTATTATAATATTAATAAATTGAAATAAATTGATTTAAGTATAGTTAATGAATTTTTACTATTATAAAGTTAAAATATCTAAAATGTATCATTTAACAATTGTTATAAATGTTATAAATATCATTTAACAAGTGTTACAATATAACTTTTTGATCATTTAACAAGTGTTATAAATATCATTTAAATGTTATAATTATAGATTATAAATATTCATACACGCTACAATATTACACCAAACACATAAAATGTACATCAACTTATTAATGGACATCTAAACTTTAATAAGTAGAATAATCATTTTGAAATTTAGGATTTCAAAAATAATAAAAATTTATTTGAATTTTAATTTAGAACATTGATTATTGTATTTATTAAAAATAAATAAATTAAGATTCATTCATTAATGAACTCTATTGTAAAACTCATTATTTTTTTTCCTTATTCTAGTTATATATAGTGTTACAATATATATAAAATGCATCATTTAGTAAATGTTATAAATATCATTTAAATGTTATAATTATATATTATAAATATTCATACACATTACAATAGTACTCCAAATTAACACATAAAATGGACATCTACTTATTAATGTACATCTAAATATTAATAAGTAGAGCATTCATTTTGAATTTAGGATTTCAAAAATAATGAAAACTTATTTGAATTGTAATTTAGAGCATTGATTTTTGTATTTATTAAAAATAAATAAATTAACATTCATTCATTAATTAACTATACTTTAAAACTCATTATTTTTTTTTCATTATTCTAGTTATATATAGTGTTACTATATATCTAAAATGTATCATTTAATAAGTGTTATAAATGTTATAAATATTATAATTATTATTATAAATATTCATACACACTACAGTATTACTCCAAATTAACACATAAAATGGGCATCTACTTATTAGTGGACATCTAAACATTAATAAGTAGAACATTCATTTTGAATTTAGGATTTCAAAAATAATGAAAACTTATTTGAATTATAATTTAGAGTATTGATTATTATATTTATTAGAAATAAATAAATTAACATTCATTCATTAATATGTATGGTTTAAACTTTAAATTATGGTTGGTTATGAGTAATTATTCAAAAAAAATTATTTTTTGTAAATAATTTGAATGAATTTTATATTAGGTGACTAATAAATGAATCAGAATACCCAAATATTCGAATAATCTGTTTATTCGAATAAAATAAACAGAAATGAATATTATCCGTATTCAAATATTATTTCGAATACCGGATACGGATAGCATTTTTAAAATTCACCAAATACCGGATACGGATAACATTTTTAAAATTCGCCAAATACCGGATAAGAATACGGATAGTAAATTAATTTTTTGGATACAGATACTATTGTATTCGGATTCGTTTATATCCGTTTACATTCTTAAAACCCATAAAGCCATTTAACAACTTAAAATGAGAGGGACTGGTAATCCTAAATTTTTTATGGGATTATATAATCCCACATAAATAACTTTAGGAATGGTTTTTTTTTTATTTTAAAAAAATAGTCCATAGGACTATTTAAAGGACTATTAATCCTCCATCATACGATAAAATAATCCAAAATAGTGTTAAATTAATACAAATAGTCCAATCCCAAGTATATTTTTTGCAAACAAAAACATAACCTTAGTGTTAGGATTCTGTAGTCTATCCTTCCGGGAAAGTATGAGAGAAACTGAAATTGAAATATATACATACATAGAGCCTATTTGGGAATAACTTATTTTAAAATGACCTAAAGTTAAAATATAAATTGACTTATAAGTAAAAACATGTGACACCAATTTGATTGATAAGTCAGAAATTAAGTTAAAACTAGTTATGAAGGTGTTCGGTTTATAATGACTTATAAGTTAAAATCTAATATAAAGATTACTAAAATGACATTAATAGAAAGATACATTGACTACCAATATACATGAGTAATTCCACTAAAATTTAAAGAAAACAGTCTTCTTTTGTCTGGCTTGCTAGGGCTTCCATTGTAGGAAGGGCTTCCACTAAAATTTAAATAATACAATGCAAGTCTAAGAGTCTACACAAAGAGGTTATATGAGACAGAGAGATTAAAATTAAAAAAACAAGGCATATCCAAATAATTGCTTATAGAAATTAATTTAAAAAATCATTATAAATAGAGGAGGGGATCTATAAATCTACATTAGCAACAAACAAAAATAAATGCAACTTTGTACTGTAATAGTACCTTAATATTGTTAAGGGATCCGAAAGCATAGAACATGGAGTAAAATCAATTTTAGTAACAAAAAGTGCATTAGTATTTCTCAAAATTCAATAAAACTATTTGATCTTTGACCTTTCCCCTTACATAGCTTAATTCTACACATTACTAAGGTTGGTCACTGGAAATATAATAACCTTCATAATCACCCAATTCCAATCTCTCAGATTCACTAACCTTAAGAAATAAAGACTAAAATTTGATGCAATAATAATGCATATATAGAGAGACAAGACAATTTAATCAAAAACTTTAACCCAAAAGTAGTAGTAACACACCATGAATAATGACGAGAAAATGCAAAATCTAGGGATTTTAGCAGAAAAAATATTCAACCATCATAGGGATACAACGAAAACTGATGTTACAAATTTACAATAATGCTCCTTAAATTAACAAAGTAAACTTCGGTAAGCCGACAGAGCGTTCCAGTAGATTGCAAGAAAGTGACGCGCAGAGAGAGAGAGAGAGATAGCAGTGCAGGAGATATGGAGGCGTAGCCGTTGTTTACGATAGGTTGGAGGACAGAATGTGTAATTTAGCAAAATAGTTTAAGGGCAAATAGGACATTTCATCTGCTTTGACCAACTTATAAAAATGACTTATAAGTCGGTTTAAAATAAGTTCTAAATTGGTACTTATTTTTTTGGACTTATAAGTCAAAAAATAAGTCACAAATTAAGTTGCAAACGAACACTTAAACAGTAGAACGCAGCTTATAAGTTAGTTGATCAACTTATAAGCTGCTGCCGAACAGGCTCATAGAAAGCCAAGTATGGAACAAGATTGAAGTAGACTACTTGAAGTAGCGAAGATAAGACTGTATTGATTCGACTTGTTACATGTGCATTATTAAAGTCACATATGTACCTATAACAGAAAGCATAAAATTCCTGGGTCTCCAATCTCCACTTGCTATACAAATTAAATTTCCCGAGTAAGAAATTAAGCGGTTGTGGTTTGCTTAAAATTACTTATACTTGCGTTCTGTTCTGCAAAAAGAGTTTTATTGGCGAATGTTGAAAATGTAATGCTATTTGAAATATAATTTTAAAAATAATAAGTTGTTAGTTTTATAGCATAGTATGATAACCAACTTGAAGGCATTATGACATTTTATGAAACAAAAAAACAAAAAAAATTGACATATAAAACTCCCTTTTGTTGAACGAAAGGGGTATTTTAATAGTCTTTCTTATTTTGATGAACTTTTTCATATGGTGGAGGTAGTATTAGTGTATTACTATTAGTCTAATTTTACTTGGTTTGACACTTCGACCATAATTAATTTTTTTTAGTCTTGGTATTTTTTACGAATTTTTTTTGTCGAATTACAGTTGCGACGTATATTAATATACATGATTGAATAGAATTACAAGGTTTAACTCACCATATCAAATATATCATTTAAATATTATTAATTATAATTTTTACGTAACTCGCAACAACAAAAAAAACTCGGAGATATAAAAATTTTATAAATAAAATTGTTGAGGAAAGTTTTAGGAGCGGGAGTCTGACAAATTTAATGTTGTTTTCTTTTTAGCTCAGATTCTCATGTCTAAAAAATATTTAATAGTGCTGCTTCATCACCTATTCCACCAAAGTGAAAATTTGACCTTAATGCCTCGAATAAGAGTTCTCTACGAATCCACGAACTATATAATTAGAAATTTGTTGATGGACAAGTTGAGGTTAATGGTCCCCAGCTTAATCAAACCTCAACAGATACTAAAATTCCTTTGAACAGAAACTCTACTTCATTTATCTCATTTAGCAGTACTTATAATTTGAGAATTAAACGTCAAGCAATTCCTTAATTGTGAATCACTTGTAAGTATTTTCAGATAATATTTTGAAAATCACAAATTTTAGTCTCAAAGTTATATATTGAAAAAACTCTTAAAAAGATTAAGTTTAAATTTGGCTTGAAAGACTTTAAATGAAAATTTAAAAATCTGCACACATATATTTCAACTTTTTTTTCAGCTCTGTCCAAAGAATGGTAGGACGATAGAGGTCAAACCGATCGGCTCAGTGATCGAAACTTCGCAAAAAAAAAAAAAAAAATCATTAGTTAAAGTGCATGTTTGGTTTGCAACATTTGTTGAGTTGGCTAAACATATTTTAGAATTTTATTTTTTTTTAATAAACAAATTTTTCATGCACAATTTTTTTAGTTTACAAAAATTACGAACTCATCATCAAAAATTATCTATTGCATTTAAAGGTTCAAACATAGTGTAAACATATTATTAAACCAAACACAATAGAATGGTTCGAACCCGCGACCCGTTGTTTGGACTGTTTGTTAACACTAGGCTTCACTATCTACAAATCGCAAATTAAAGCCCCGCCTTTTCATCTCTCTCATTTCCTCCGCAGCCTTACTAGGGTTTTGGAAGACAAGCGAGGCCAAAAAAAATCCCCAGTTCATCACCATGAGGGCCAAGGTATAATTGATTTCCTCTCATCCGATTGATCTTTCTCTTTTAGATTTTTTTATAGAATGTGTTGTAGCTTATAAATTGAATTTGAATCTGAGGATTACTAACGATTGTTTCAATTTGGCTTTTGATTTTTTTCAGTGGAAGAAGAAGAGAATGAGGAGGTTGAAGAGAAAGAGACGAAAGATGAGGCAGAGATCTAAGTAATTTTGCGCGTTAGTCGATAGCTCTATCCTGTTGGTTCCTAGTATCATTGTTTAAGCCTTCTGGTTGTGTTTCAGTTTTCTGTATTTTTTGTTTTGATTCTGGAGTTCATAAAATTTAATGGGAATGTGTTTTTTCCTCGGTTGTTATCAGTATTTGAGTATCTGAGATTCGATGGCTCTGTTGCTTCAAATAGTTCTTTATTTGCCGTGGTTATAATTACCTAAATTAATTATTTGCTAACATCAACAAATGCTAGGAAGTGGAAATTTTTTGATAGTAGACTTAAGCTCTTAGGGCATGTGGCATGTTTGTTTGCAAAATATATGCTTGAGGTAGGATTATTTGTCTTATTTTAACATAATTCGGACTATTTTATCCTAAGATGGGGATTAATAGTCCTTTAAATAGTCCAATGGATTATTTTTTATCATTCCTAAGGCTATTTATGAGGAATAATATAATCTCACGATGAATTTGAGATTAATACATAATAGTCCCTCTATTTTAAGTTATCGTCAAAATGATTAAATAGTTCGAAGTAGTGTTAAATTTAGATAAATAGTCTCATCTTAAGTATGTTTTTTGTTAATAAACATTTCCTTAGTGGCTTATCATGGACAATAAGTGTATCGTTTTAAGAAATTTAGATTCTTTGATGGATGGGAAATGTTGATACATGCATTATCCTTAGAGTCGATCATTTTATTTTTTTAATTTGTTTTGTTGTTGTATGTATTAAGGAATATCCATCAAATGTATCAATCAGTTGTGTAGACAAATCTTTTCCATCACGCACCCATGAATTGTAATGTCGTGTTATTGTGTTAAGTGGCAAGTTTTGCCCATTGCGGTGTTTCTTTGGTTTGTTGTATAAAAAGGAAGTATGGTATATATTTTCCATGCATAATGTTTTGCTCTTGAATTTATACTCAATGGATTCTGTGGGCATGTGTAGAAATACAATGTGTAGGATGTTCCCATACAATATAAGGTTAGTCTTTTAGGCTTACATTTAGTATGCTTGACCTTCTTAGGTTGGCCACTGCATTTTGGTTAATATTTGCTTCCTTTTTTAGGAGGAAATTAATTCTGTAGGAGGTCATCTAATTTATATTTTCTTTGAATTTGTTGGCCTTATTAGATTACGACGTACTTCCAAGTGTCAAGTGTCGAGTGCAGAAGTCTTGATTTATAATTAAGTGCTAACTTCATCATAGAAGCATTTCAAGGTTTTCAATGTCGATGGGCATACCTTACTAGTGAAAACATGAGTTTAGAGGTTTATTTTAAGTGATCAATTGGTCCTGTGAGGCCATTTTAAGTAATTCTCGAGCATCCTGAGCTTGCTAATTTAGGTTGTTCTTTTTTGAACCCACGTTACCCGCTTCACCTTACTTTTTGCTCCTCTCTCTGATTTCGGTCTCATTGTGGATTGATTTTTCCCCGTCGGTATTAGACTACTTGCTACGACGATTGTTATCAACTTTCCCTCCATATCTTCTGTCCCTCAAAGCTACAGTGTATGGAGCACTTAAAAATGGAATATCTGGCTGTTTTCTCGGAATGTTCTGCCCGATCGTTACAGCAAACCGATGCCCTGATGAACGTAGTACCAGTTGTGGACCGAGTGGAGCTTTCTTCTTGATCGATAAAGGTTACTCCATCGATATCATTTGGAATTGTAATGAGTTTGCTCACTTCTAAAGTCGTTATTTTTGAGTCGCTGAATAAATGAAAAGGTATCATCACTAAATGCATATATATTCTATTTTGACAGCATAAAATTTTGCTCTGGCAAAAAATACATCTACGCGTACACAAGCGCATCTTCTACCTCGTGCACAGCCATATTTTTTAAGTGTTTTTTACCTCAATAATGGGTGATCATTCTGCATTCAAAGATAGTATAATAAGTGATAATGTACGTCATACTTACTAGGGCTGTCAATGAGCGAAATCATGATCCTAATTTGATCTACTCTAACATTAATTATTGAGTCAAAGCACTAGGTCATTTATTTATTGATCTGTTATAATTTGATCCATTGGATCAATATTTTAAATGGGCCAAAGCATAGATCAGATTTGATTTGATACACTAAAACAAAACAAAAAATCCTTATGTTCCATTTACCCAATCAAAACATGGAACTAACGAAACACGATTAATCCATGATTGGATAGCTAAAGCATGCATCTGCTACCCAATTCGTAATCAGTACAAGCATTTATTTTATTGCACCGTGGCATGATCACATATTTGAGCTTATCTCGCAATAAAATGAACGCTAGTGTTTCATTGCGAGATAGCTTGAAATTAAATGGTATAGTTCTCCATCCAAGAACAGAAAAAAACAACGATTGTAGTATCTATCTCACTGATTTTCACAAATTCTTTCAAAACAAACTGAGAATTTTATCATGTTATAACTCATAACTGGATCCTTTTTGCTTTCTATGGCATCGTTCCATTATCCCTGATATTAAACTAATTTTCCTGTAAATCTGCATGACATCTCCATCCATGTTGAATGCCCCACATTCTTTGTAACATGCACAAACTGCATAAACCGCCGAGTTATATCCCCCATTACTATATCTTATTCTCCCATCACCGATGTTCGCTTTTCTAATTACAAATGGTTAACCGTAGCCAATATAGGAAGCCTGCAACCCACATGGAAATGATATTTGAAAGAATGACTCTGAAACCTCAAAAAACTCTTTCTGGGTACGAGAGGAACCTCCCTGCCAAGGGCGGAGCCACGCTTGGGCTGGGGTGGGCTGTAGCCCAGGCGAAATTTTTAGGCTCCAAGCTGTGCTCTGTTCTACTTCTTCCAACTCTACCTCAAGCATCGCCAACGCTCTCGCCCTCAACCTCCTCCACATGCAGCCGGAGCCTCCGTCAACCGTAGAGGTTTCACCTTGGCTGGATAGAGTTCTGTCTCGCTCCCTTCTCTCTCCGAGAGGCTCTAGTGGGCCGGCCCACGTATCTTACAGAGCTAATTGTATTGCTAAACAACCTGATACTACCTACGATGTTGGATTGAAGAGGGTTTCTGAGGACCCTTTTGATGAATTAAATAACCCAGATGGTATTTTCCAGCTTGGATTGGCCGAAAACAAGGTTGGTTAATTTTATCAAATATATATAAATTTGTTTACTTTGCCTTGATGATATGTTTATAGTTGTCGTAATTTTGGATTTGTGGTGAATTTAATTAGTTATCACTGGATTTGGTTCAAGACTGGCTATTAGAAAATGAAGATTCAATTTTTAACCGGGATATAAGTGGAATTGCTACTTATCAGCCATTTGATGGGCTGATGGAGTTGAAAGCGGTAAGTGTTTCCATTATGCTCTTTGTTTTAATTGATTAAATTTGTTTTAATTGATTAAACTCTTACATTATGCTTCCCTGTTAGATAAAAGTTGTTAAAGGACTTTTTGCCATAACGATAAAAGCCACAAAAAAGCACACTGAATGTTGAAAAGATTTCAAGACAGTTCTGTATTGCCTTGGTACCAGCCATGATTGATGTGCGAAGCTGCTTTGTTTGCTAAAATTAAGTTCCTACCCAACTCTTATGTATGCTTGTTGAAATTTTCAGTTTTTCGAATGAATGAAACCAATAAAAGTGTTACTTCAGTCAACTCTTAAGGGTTTTTTTATAACAAGATTTATTGGTGGTGCTCATATCTGCTTTTGTACCTGTGCTTTTATTTTGTTTTATATCACAACTTGAAGTGACAGTATGTAATTTGGGATCTACCATTTTAAATTCTGGGGAATGTGGATGGTTCCTTTTAATACATGAACAAACAATTGGTTCTGTGCCATGCTGAGTTGCTTTCAATCTTGTGTTTGTATGCTAATTTCATCAGTACTGCAGGCGGTGGCAGGATTCATGTCTGAGGCAGGATTCATGTCAGAGTGCAGACAATTTCAGTTTTAGTACAACCTCCCTTGACCGAGCGTTTATTCAAGCAAAGAAATGTGGTCTTAAAGTTCGTGAGTTATAATTTCGAACCCATCAAATCCAGTTGGCAGTTTGCTCAATAGGATCCACTCACGGAAATGAAGAGTTTGTCAGCATGGCAGAAATCATTCATTTGGAAGGTTTTGACCGCAACAGAGTTCACATAGTTTATGGTCTTTCGAAAAACCTCCCTCTTCCTGGTTTTAGGGTGGGGGTTCTTTATACCTACAATGAGACTGTTCTGGCTGCAGCTAAAAAACTCACAAGATTCTCATCTGTTTCTGCTCCAACCCAGCGATTGCTCGTCTCAATGCTCTCAGATCCAAACTTTATTCAAGAGTTCATCAGGACAAACAGAGAAAGGCTTCAAAGAATGTATATTGAATTTGTGGGTGACTATAAATCAACGGGTACCTATTGAAGCACACCTAATTTGGCAGGATAACTCTTTTACAAAGATTTTGATGCAGTAGGCATTAAAATTGAACTTTGAAGTAGCCCGTGGTTTTAGCTTTAAAGTAACAAGGAGGCAAATTTGAAGGATTGCCTTGGATGATTGTGTCAGTGGAAGTCTAATGGTCCGAGTTACTACAGATTGTGAACATGACAAGAGCTACAATCGAAATCAAGTTCTATGGTAAGCGAAAGTGAACCAGAATCCTAAACCTTGAGTTGAAGGTATATATACTAGTTCTGGTTGCTTCTGCTTTCAACATTAGTTTCTTTTGCATCTGTTTCGTAATATGGAGCGTGTAAATCCTCCCCCCTGCCCTGCTCTGCGATTTCCTTCCCCCTGCCCTGCTCTGCAATTTATTTGGATTTTATCATGTCACATGGTGAAGGGAGGGTAGGATGGAGGAATGAAGTTGGTTGTCTATTTTGTAGCCCAGGAGGAAAAAATTTCTTGGCTCCGCCCTTGCTCCCTGCATTAACCTTTATTCCCCACTGATCACCAGCAAGAAAGAAAATTAAAGATGCCCAAACCCAAACCTCAGAATCACAAAACAGTCTCTAAAAAGGCACCCTAAAATAAGAAACTCAGTCGAACAAAATCCATAACCACCAAAATAAAAATAAAACGGAGACTTGCTTCATGATCAATGAGATTTGTTTCGGTTTAATGATTTCATACATCACTATTTTGAGCTGAATCACTTTCTTCTTCATCAAAATCCTCTTCTATGAAATTTTTGCTTACGACACTCTCATCGTTATCCTTGTCTTGAACTAAGCCCAGTTGCTGACTAAATACTACTGGTCGTTCCACTTCTGAATCTAAGGCTGTAAAATGAATGCAACGCACGTGCATGCGCAATGTGGTGCTTTAGAGTAAATATTTATTTTTTTCTTATCAAGTGCGGTGCTTTAGAGGCACACTTGTCGCGTGTGCAAGATCACATGGCTTAGATTAAATACTTAAAAAAAATTGATCAAGTGAGAAGCACTGGAGCAATTTTAAAAAAGCTGTTATTCCAACAGTCATAATAACTGTTTTTTAAACTCGAGAGTTTTTGCCAAGAAAACCAATTCATTCCTTTCCTTTCATTTTTCTATTTACCAAAATTAGAAGTCTCAGTATTTTCCGAAGAAAAGTTTCAAACTTGTTATTTGTAGATTTTGTTGGTTTTGTTATATGAAGTGAATTGCTTGTAACCCGATAGCAAATTCAAATTAAGTGGGAGCAATCTATCACTTTAAAGAACTACCGTTCTAACAATTTCAACTAGAATCAAAGCAGTGTTCCCGTACAAACAGTATATAATAACTTGTAACTAGAGCCTACATTTGAGGCCCATGCATAATTGTCCGAGTCTTAACGATTTATGATTTACTAGGAATATGGCAAAAAGCAGTGGAACAATCGCAACTCACAAGAGAGACCGAGGAATGACCCTGTGGCACAGAGTCTGGCGTCACAATTGTAAGGGCGCAGACGGCAGAGTGGAGGCTTCAAGCTTCGCCCACACTTCGCCCTCCTATAGAAAGAACCAAGTATAATAAGACACTTTTACCTCTCTGTTTTTATATATATTTCCATTAACGTGTACATAAGAAAGAATAGATGACACTTTTCTTGAGGAAAATAGAACACAACTTTGCTTTTAGTAATCTGGCCTGTCGCTGGATTTGCCTATTTCCTATTGATCTCTGCCTAAATGCTTGACCCGTATCACTAGAGAATTCACGTATTGGAAGACATGGAATCCTAAACTATGACAGATTGAACTTCGACGAAATATGTGTTGATGATTTTTAGGGAGAAACCACAGGATATCACCGAGAAAGTTTCAATGAGTTGAAGAGATTCATGGAGTAAACCCAATGAACCATAGTGCTTACTACCTAGCCTAGTTGATCAGGTCTCTTTCAAGGACTTGAAACTGAATCCCAGCTTACTTGTTGTTCGAAGCTTTATGGTGATGAGGAGGATAATTCCTGGTTGTATTGCCTGTGTAACCGGATCAGTGAGGCCAAATACATGAATATATTTGTACTTTATAAGTATGCGCCAGAAACTAACTCAAAGCATATGAAGCAAAATAAACTAAACCATGAAAGACTAAGATATTTAATTGTTGGCAATCTAATTTTGTACAACAAGTATAAATTGCTCAAAGGTAGATTTCTATAAAAATAAAAAATAATAAAAAGTTTCTAACCATGATAAAAAAGAAAGTAAAAGAACAAGCATCTGAAGTACCTAAAAAAGATGGCCTGTAAATGCGTCAATATTGTCGGTTACTCATACGCATGAACAGAACCCTAAACAACCCGTCTCAGTACTCATTGAAGTGAATGGCACCAACTTTCCACACTATGTATGTTGTTGTAAACATAACTGTGCTGATAAAAACAACTGAAAATATGATAAGAAACACATCGGCGCCACCTGGCAACTCAAAAGTGAGACCTTTTTTTGGCATTCCGCGTTTGCTATCATCCAACAAGTTTGTTGGTGCTTCTGGAAGGCCAGGTCTCCTTTTCCCTCTGTCACTCTCTTTCAGAACCTCTAATACTTTGCTTCCAAGTTGTGTCTTAGATGGCTTTGGTTCTGTTTTACGACTGAGAACTCGGGCTGCCCTTAGCTTCTCTCTTGCTGTTAACCGTGAAGATCTTATTGGTGTCGATTTTATGCCAGCAGAAGATACGTCCTGTTTCTGTTTGAAAGTAACAACTGACCCATTAGAAGGAACCTCAGGGATTTGGGAACCCAACTCAGCTTTAGCACTAGCTACAGATTGGCTATCTATTTCTGAAGAATCTAATGATGGTAGATTCACAGCTGAGGACTGATCATCAGAAAGTGATCTTTCGGCATTTCCAGAACCCTTATCAGTGGTTTCTACAGCAACATTATCACCATTTGCAAATAGAATACAGGGTCCCCATTTTTTATCCTCTACAGATCTTCGTAATCCAACCAGCCTAGAAGGAGAAGTGAAATGAGTGGCTTTCGGCGATGAAGCTCCGATGCCAATCCTTGGGACATGCTGGTACATGGCCTGAAACTTATTGAGAAGCACTTGGTAAATACTCGAGGTGCATTGCAATCACTATGACTGTTCAGATTACAATAAAATAGGGGAATTATATATTTGATCTCCTCTCACTGAAGTACCAAGAATTTAGATATTTTCCATGGCAAGTCGGGGGATTGTGTAATATCTTTTATGGACCTTGATAATCTCTATTTATAAACCATAGGTTCCTTTGACTATCTTTCAATAATTTAACCACTGTACTTGAATCTTCAGAGTAATAAGATATATGTTCGAAAAGTTATTTTTGAGGCATATGACATAAGAATAGTGTTCTAAAAATCGTTATGCGGATCTAGGCGGCGGGGGTGGCACCTAGGCAGACTAGGTACTTTCTTAGGCACTTTCATTTATTTATTTTCCTATTGTGCATACTTGTTATACTATTAAAAAAAAAAAAGATTAGATTTAATTTTTTAACAAATTTACATGAAATATTATCAAAAAAAAATCTTTTAAGGCTTAACAAAATAATTTGAGTTATAGTGGAGCTTCAAAGTAGAGGTATGATTATGCTTAGGCAGGGGCCTAGGCGTCCAGCCAAATCGAGACGGTAGAGAACCGCCTAGCGCTTAGGCGGGAATTAATTTGACCTAGGCGGAAATTTTAAAACATTGCATAAGAAACAAGTAGAACATAATGTAACCTGAAAAGTGGATTGTTCCGGCACATGAAATGGGAACGGGAATGGGAATAGAGCACCCCATGTGATCTTAAATATGGTATGCTGGATTAACTTTGAATGGTTCAAATACTAAAAATGTAAGGTGCTTCTAGTTCAGTATTCTCTTCTTAAGGAAATGAATGGTAATATTAATTTACAACTTATATATCTATATATTAAGATTTCTAAAAATCAATGTTCTAAAAATCGTTAGGCGGACCTAGACAGCAAAAGGGGTGCCTAGCATAGGCCTCTTAGGCGGTGCTTAGGCGTTTTCTGAGGCGGACCAAGCATTTTCTTAGGCGGTCTCATTTTTTAATTTTTTTATTGTATATAATAGTTATACTGGACAAAGAAATGTAATTTTTTCAAAATTTTACATGAACGGCAGCAAACATCGCATCTAACAAAACTTGACCATACAACCTTAGGCCACCTATTGCTAGTTCAGAAAAGTGCAACACAAACAATATCCCACAATTATCACCAATACATCATATCATTCTAATTACCATAAAAATTAATATTTAACTATTACTATCCATAAAAAATGTGTTAAAATATCATTGATATTACTATAAAATACATAAAACTTAACCACAAAGCTATATAATATATGGATAAGAATGGTATCAACAACAAAACCAAAACTTTAACAGCCCTCTATTTAATTTAAAAATTGACCAAGCATCATTATCATCAAACTTGAGCTAAGTGCTTGCAAATATATACTGATTCCATGAACCAAAAAAAATAGAAATAAAAAACATGTGTTCCCCTTTATGGTATTTTCCACCACTAGTGAAACTTAAGGGCAAAAAATATTTTATTACCTAAACAAATTGGATAAAGAAGAAACAATTGATTCGCTGATGAATTGACTACGCAATTACCCAAAGAGAGCCTCAACAGATTGATTTAAGTAGATGTACATGTATGAACAATTCTAAGGTTACAGAAGAGAGAAACTATTTACCAGTGATGAATTGAAGCAGACGACTGTATTCAAAGAAACAGCCATTGATGGGATTTTCTGAATTTTTTACGTCCCAGCCATCAGAATTATGAAAGAGAGGAGTTTGTGGCAGTGAATTGATTAGAGAGAAGCCTGAAGATAGATAAATTATAGAGATTGAAAATTGATAGGGGCACCTACAAATCAGCCATGATTTTAATAACCTAGTATAAAAAATATACTCATAGTGGTTCTATGGTCTAGTGGTAAGGACATTGGACTCTGAATCCAGTAACCCGAGTTCAAATCTCGGTAGAACCTTAATTTTTTTGCTTCTTCATTCATTTTTGAAGAGAATTTTTTTATCTATTTCGAAATAGGAAGAACTAATAATTTCTTATTTTTAATATTCATATTATCTCCTAACATTGAATTCTAATCTCTTTTTTTTTGCATCTTTCGAATAAAATTTAAATGAATAATATTGAGATTTATACCCATTTAATGTAATCCTAGTCCTTCATAATTAGTCTTGGTTAACACAATAATGTTTGTCTACAATATAAGATAAATTGTGAATTTTTAAAATTAAATCTAAAACATTGTAATTTTTAAATGTCATATGAACCTATTTAATTTTCATCAACATATTACAAACAATCTAAAATTTTAAAAAATATTACTAACAAAACAAATTAAAAATATCTTAAATTAACATTTGAAAAAATCGATATTAATATTATGATTTTTAAAACGGATGGAATGCATACTTGTTTATAATCAAGAATGCAAGTCCAAATATCACGAGACAAAAATAAACATCACATGGTATTAAATCTCCTTTTTTACATTTTCTGAACAAATAATATTATAAGTGCATTATCTGATATAAACTATATTAAAATGTCGTTGCATAGAGAAATAAGAGGAAAAAATTTGAACTTCCAAGCCGTTTAACCAGCTCAAAGGCAAAGAATATGCTGTATATTCAATAACATTAGGCTTTTATTTAAAATCACAAGAAAAAATATAGCCGTCCAGAAAGAAACCAACACGCTTGCCCCCAACGACGTATGTTGAGACACTTCTAATTTAAGAAATTGTTGATGAAATGTTACTCGGATTAAAGCGCAAAATCACAAAAAACCAGTCACGGATCCCAAGAATACAGAACTTGTAATCCTAGTAATCAACCCCACAAAGCATTAAAACTAATCTTGGAAATCAAGTACAAAATGTTGAATATTGTATAGGCCTTTTCCTTTTAATACAACACAAGATTATCCTTAACTTGCCGCCTACCAGCTGCAAAAAATTGCCTCTCCTACGAAAGAATATTACAAAGAAATATATATCCACACTATGACAGATGAAACTAGAATGACATTATTACTGAAGAAGACCTGCGCTTTTAGCCCATTCAAGACAATATCAGCAAGGAGAAAAGGATGAACACTGAAGGCGAACCCCCACACTCGACACCAAGCAGAAAACATTGACGGTCAATTTCCCATCCCTCATGAAGCAACATCTAAATTGCTGAAATTCCACTAACGTAATCAACCATACATCAATAGCCCATTGGTGGCATGCCAAATGGGGGCATTGGAGGCATCCCCATTCCACCCATAGGTGGCGGTTGTGGTGGGCCATAACCTCCCATCCCTGCTCCTCCCATACCCGGTGGTGCAGGTAAAGCAAGAGGCAACAACTGAGCATACATATTCTGCCAAAAACAATGCCCCGTCATATAATTGAACAAAGCTTCAAATTTCTAATTATAATGAAAACTGAAAACGGTACAAATTAACAGTGAAATCAATAACTGATTAGAGAACATGAATGACCTAAGAACAAGACTTTGAAGCTCCAAATTTGAGGCAAGATTACAAAAAATAATTTACAAACGTTTGCCAATGGTGTGCAAAATAATGAACAGAAATACATTCCTTGCAGAATAAGGCAGAACAAAACTATTACCTGCTGCTTAATTACATCCTTCTCTTCACTTTCTTTAGCCTTCATTTCACTAGCTGCCTCTATTTTTTCCTTAATTAGTTCATCAACTTTGCCCGTGTACTCGCGAATAAACTGCATCAAAGTGAACAAAGTGAGATTGCATTGTTGAATATAAATAGGTGAACTATGCCAGATCCACCAAGGCACTATGATAAGGAGTGAGCTGCAGCATAGAAATCAAATTCCAATAATTAAATACTAATGAACTAAGAGCGAGAAATAGAATGTGATTAACTGAGACAAGGTCAGAATGGATCACTTCTGTTGTTCGGCTCAACCTCTTAGGTCAATTGGATGGGCAGATGAAACTATTACGAAAAAGTTAGAAGTTCTCTTCTCCAAACAAGAAAAAAAAGCATGATTAAGTAAAAATGTTGACACAAAAAGGTGGGGAAATTGGCATTTGTAACAATAGCTTCATCTATGGAGGGTAGGCAAAATAAGCATTCCATACCCAAAATTTTAAAGATGGGAAAACTAAAAGCAAAACCACAAATCCAACAAAAATTAACTCAAGGCTATCTACTTGTTTAACAAGGAAACTTGAGCCTTTTATGCACAACCCAAAGCTTCTGCAGCAGTAGATACTAATGACCACAAGGTAGTTTTCCTTCTCTTTTTCACCTCATCCTCTGGGTTCTAATATTTTGTTTCCTATCCTCAAACACAGCCACCCACCCACCAAAGGCACACACGCAGACAAACACAAGAAAGAAGATCACCTGCAATAGATACGGGAAGGCGAAATCAATCATATTGTTCATCCAGGCGAGTTCAAGAGCAACATCAGCGCGAATTAAATCGTAACAGACAAAGAGGCATGATGCAAAGCATTCCTTCTTTCCCTGCACAAGCGTAAGGAAAACATGCACGAGTCAGTATTAAGAAAATTAATCTTTCCAAAGTTCTAGTTATGCCTATTGGTTTGTAAGCTCATTTTCCTTCGTCTTAAATTTATTATTATAAAGCATTCCTTTTGTTCATAGAAGACTTGTGTTTCCATAACATACTCAAGAAAAAATTATATCTGTCTTTCAAATGTTTAGGAGAGTGTCACAAAGTTTCACATAAAGAGAATGATCAAATACTTGGCGAAAGTCTCCAAATTGGTGAAGGACACGCCGACCTTGTAAAAGTATCTGTGCTTGATAGGTTTCAAGTGAAGACGTGTAACTTAAGTTTAGACGGATACCTGCTCAATGAAATAAACAAGCAAGTCCTCAGCAAGTTCACGATCACCAGATTGTGAAGCAGTCTCCATCGCATCTTTGTAAAGATTATCCTTCTTAGATAGTGCAATAGATTGCTTCCATCTACCAGCCTTTTTGTAAATATAAGCAGCTACGCGTCTCATCTCAAGAAGTTCATGTTTCTCAATCTGCTCAAACACATTATAAGACAACTATCAAAATTAGATTGCTCCGAATGGAAGATGAGGAAACAAAAATGTAATGGAGTTACACCTCACCTTCTGTGCAAGGCCAATCTGATCAAAGTTATCATGCAAATCGATTGATTCACGTAGCCTGTCATAGTCTTCCTCCTCAACGTAGATCTCATTCAGAGCCTCATTCACAGCAGATATATCATTGCTCTGAACTGCAACCATGTATGGTTTCACAAGATGCAGGTAACCAGCCTGAACCACCAAGGAAAAAGCATGAATTACAGACAAGAAGAAGAAAACCTCCGGAGTTCAAACCATGGTTCCAGTGATGAGAGATTAAAATACAAACCTTCCGCATTATGTCCACCACACGTGTGTGGTCCACGCGAAGAGCGAGAACATTGAGAATGTCATTGATAAGATCAGGATGCTCTTGTAAGTAGAAATGCACAGCCTTATAATAAAGCTCCACATTCGCCACTTTAACAGCAATATCTTTGAATTGCATGTGATCCCAAGCATCAGGGGAATGATTCATTACGGTCGTAGCAGCATTGTCAAATTCGTCATATTGAATGTACAAATAGACAAGTTCCTTCCAGTGCTGTTGTTCATCACAAGCTCGAATTAGCTTGGGAATGTTGAGACGGGTTGAAAACAGTTTAATATGCTCCATAAGCTTCTCATGACGGTATCTAGCATAAAGGACCCCCAACTCGGTAAAGATTCCCATATGTGCCCGTTCCAATCCTAAACCACTCTCCATAAGAGATATTAGTTCATTGAAGCATCCTCTGTTCTGATAGTATTCACTGACCTCTTCCAGGTCATCTACCTACGAAATACATAAAACATGTCAACATTAACCATTAGAAACAAGGAGTGAATCTACACAGGAAGCTTCTAGTGCAACCATGATGGAAATTAGCATAGAAAACAACCCTAATGGATCTCATAACAAAGGGAAGCAGTGGTAAAATCTGTGACATCCAAGGGTCATTTCTCAAACTAAAGGATTCAAAGAATAGCTGGTAGATCAAAAATTAATACATCGTATTACAACTTCCAAAGTTGCAACTAGAGACAAATTGTCAACCTAAAAGATCTTATACCTACGGAAATTTTGCTCAAAACTGCACCGTCTATGGGTCCATCACTCAAACTAAAGAAATCCAAGGAATAGCTGGTAGATCAAACAGTAATACATGGTATTATAACTTCCAAAGTCACAACTGCTGCACCCTAAAAGTTCCCATAACGAAGAGATATTCTGCTCAAAATTGAGCCATCTAAGGATCTAACTATAAGACTAAGGAATCTGAAGGATAGATGGTAGATCAAATATTGATGTATTGAATTACAAATATCAAAGTACCAACTTTTAGGGGTTTATTTTTGGTTTGTGGGGGGAGGGGGAGAGAATGTCACCTGAACAATAATGTTGAGTCCACAAATCTGAGCCAAGCGAAACTCCTCAGCATCAACACAAGCAAAGCAAACTTCTTTCCATGTCTTTGAGCTATTTGCTTTGCGAGCAGCATCAACAGCACCTTGAAATTGCTTCAGCTTAACAAGGGTGACTGCCAACTTGGCCCAATTAGATATAAATGCATAAATTATCTTTGCTGCCTCATATAGGGCTTCATCATACAAGCGATCACCAACATTATGCAAATTAGCAACATTGGGCATGAGAATGAACTCTTCAATATCACTCAGCCTATCAATCTTTGCATATGCATAAATGAGTTCACTGTCCACCTTGGGCTCCTTCGTCTTCTGCCTAACCATCAGAAGGTATCTCACCAAATCGTGATATACATCTCCATCCTCAGCAGCATGAATAACGTCCAGGAATTGAGTTGCATCATCAGCACGAATGAACGACTCAATTGCATCGCTTACTAATCCCTCCCTGAGTTGAGCTTTACCCACCTGGCTCCAAACAGCATCTTCTTCAACACGAAATGCAAACTCCACAGCCCGGGCAATGTTTTGAATATTATCCAGTAAAACATTGACAGCTTGGACATTCAAGTTGAACTTCTTGAAAATTGCAAAAGCTTCTTCATACAATTGGGCTTCCACTGCCACCTCCCCAACTGCAGGTCCATCGAAATTATCTAGTCTATTAATGTAATCCATTACTCTAGATGGATCTGCCTTGATGGCAGTTAAGATGAGCAAGTTTTGCAGGTTAAAGTTCCCGCTGAATGCCGAGTTTTGGAGCACGATCTTTTCCAGAAGCTCAATTAGTTCATGAGGAAGATCGGCAGTCATGAAAGCTTTAACAGCTGCAGAAACTTGCTCGGGGCTCTTGCTTTCCGGTAAAGCAGTAGAAACAACTTGATCAATGAGCTGCCTTCTATATTCATTTTCAGGATTAAGAACTTTCTCCCAGAGATCACCATCCATCCTTTCAACAACATACCTAGAAAAAGAATATGGATGTGTAAACGTCCGAACCTCAATTGAAAGTATGCACGAATCACAAATTTCAGAGTTTAAGTCACAAACCTCGCCTGCAGTTTGAACAAAGAGTTCTTGTTTGTAACATCGATCAATTCATCATCACATTGCCCTCTCCGGTATGCGACCACCGCAAGTGTGGGATCACGCTTCTCACAATATTTACCAACCACACGTGAATCATAATATGGGTTGGTAGTGAGGAAGTGCTCTGGATTGTTGTTGCTATCTATTATGATCTTACCCAGAGCATTGTGAACATGTACATCTTGACTTCCCTCACTCACAAGATGCTCCAAAAACTGAGTAAGTAATCGAAGCCGATTCCTGAAACCGCAACTAAAAAGTGAGGATGCAAAGTACAAAAGGTAACCTTGAAGGATGTTGTAAAATATAATAAACTCCACCTTTTCTCACACTCATCCACCAGGGGCTCAACTGGAAGTAATGAACGGACAGATAGGATCAGCCCTTTGATGAAATCTTCAGGACACTCATCATCTAGCAGCTGCCCTACAACTAAAGGAGCATTTCCAGGGTTGACCTAAGAAAAAATGCAAGTGGAGTTCAGCAGCATAATTTTAAACGTGTATTTGTATTACCAAATAAATGGTCGAAGGTCCTTGACTAAAGTTATACCTTTTGCACATAGCCTTCAATATATCGAAGCATGTTGTTTGTATACAGGTAGTGTGTAAGATCTGGAACAAAACCAAAGCGGTCGCACACATTAATTAGTGGTCGTGCATCTGGAAGTTTAGCTTCCATCAAAAAGTTCTTTGTCTTTTCAGCGTCATAGAAATTTGATTCTCTTGTCACACGCTCAACCTCCTTGATTTGTCCAGTCTTGGCAGCTGCCTCAATATACTTAAAGTGAATTTCAGGATCCTCACTGCAAACAAACCAGTTAAATATATATAAATCAAAATTTAAGAGGCGCAAATGAGATTTTCACAAGTCCCACAAAAATCGAAATTATTAGGAAAAATTTACCTGGAGCTCAAAGATGACCCCAGGAAGAAGTATAACCCTTCATATGATTTAAATTGCTCAAAGAGTTTTATACATGCATCCACACCCAACTGCTCAGAATATTCTTTGGCAACCTGCAATCAGCCATGTTTAGTTTTGGTCATCCTAAACAACGGAAGGGTGAATCACTTGCAAAATCAGATAATTACTGGGTATACTTTTGTGGCTGAATCTAAGGTTAAAAGTCAATATTTGACCAATTATACAATAACAGAAGAAGCATATTTCTATTTTCTAGCATTGACCGTGTTTTATAGAAATAATTCATACCTGGACAATTATCTGAAGGTTGCCTCTCAGATTCACCAGTAAAAGGTCCTTCATGCACTCCAACGCCCATTCCCGCGATAGAGTCCCAAAAAATTCTACGAGAGACTGAAGGAAAGAAATGCATGTTCAAGTACTAATCATGCAGTTTTCCATAATAGAAGTAGACACAAGAACAGGAACAGACAAACCTGTGGCTCAATCGCATGAGTATTCACAATGACGCGTTTGATATCCGGTAACTCTGCGTAGTGCTGCAAAAATGTCAAAAATTTGATCAATTCATCAAGCAGTGAAATACAACTACACTAGAAAGACATTAGTACTGGGAAGCTGTCCAACCTGAAGAGCTCGCACATAAAGACCAGCTTTTTCACAAAGTTGAGCAATACGCGGACGGTCATAATGACTAAACATCCCGTTTGCTAAAATAGCGTCAGCAACATTTGGAAAGGTAACGAGGTTTATTTCCAGAACCTATATAGATTATAAACGTTAAGATGCTAAAGTAGGCTCAAATGAACAAAAAGGAGTTCCTCAGGATCTATAAAAAGGTAACCTTAGTTTGCAGGAAAGCATGTTCCGGTAAATTGGGCTTCAGGACATCCAATAGAAATGCTGTTGCCTCTCGTATCAAGTTCCGCTAAAGGAATTGAAACATAAAGGGGAGAAAATTTAATATCATACTTGTCCCAAAAAAAATTAGTATGTAATTCCATAATCATATGTTAAAACTAGTTTACGAATCATTATAGATTCAATAAGATTTATAAATTAACTTTTTTCTAAAAATAAACAGTAAAGTAAAAGTAGAAACCTGGAGGAAAAGGTCAGTTATCGTGTTGTAATCAACTGGACAACCTCCCTCCATTTGGGACATCATGAGTGCAAAGTTAACAGCTCCCTGCAACAAGCAAAAAAAAGAGTTACTAATCAAAGTTTCATCCACCACATTATGTTATTTAGTTATTAATCAATTCATCATCGGGAACAAATTTATGTCATACTTCTCATAGACAGGTCTTTCCCCCAAGTCTATTCAACTCAAATTCCAAGATGAGAAAAATATTATTTCTTGGCATATTAACACAAGTAAAAAGGACCAAAAGGTTGTAGGAAAATTCAACCTAAAATAATGTTACAGTCAAAGAATCAAAAGATCAAGGTCATTTATGAATTTGAATACTTGCAACGAACGCATATGAAACAATAAAAATACTGCACCGCAATCAGAAATAAACTATCGAGAAATAGCTTCAGCTGATGGACAAATAAAAATTTATCCAATTGTTTTAATTATTTGCATACCTGAGGATCTGATCGAAGAATTGTTTGCAGAAGAAACAAATAATCAGGTGTATATCCAACCTGTATCAAGAAAAATATAATATTTCACTCTTTCGAATTGTAAAGCAATAAAATAAAGACTTTTTTAGAGGGCTCGAGTAAACAGTATGTAACCAATGTAAGTTATTGGAAAATATTACGGCTTACTGCATAAACATGTCACTAACCTGCTTGGAGTATATGAGAATTTTGTCAAATTCCCTTCGTTCAGCAAAAGCTGCAACAACTTTTGGAGTTGCTCTTGCTTTGATATAAATTTTTAATGCAAGATCATTGTCCACAGTCTGCAAAATGAAGCATTTTACTGATGTCAGAAAGGTGCTAAAACAGTTTGACTACTCAGCAGCATGTTGAACATTGAAAACATTTTCCAATTTTACATATCATATATCAAACCTCACCTTCACAAGGTCCCCAAGTTCCTCGCTACACTCCAGCTTGTCCTCAGCCAACCAATTCTCCAAAAGATTCTTCTTGTTTTGGTTCACGACGAGGCGAGACAGTTCTAGAGACTCAAATGCATTAAGCTTTCCCTTTGTAAGAAGGGTTCCAAAGTACTGCAACAATGGTGGAGTTTGTCCAGCTTGCACAGGAACGCTCTGCATATAAGACAAGAAACAGTTATTCTCATCTCTTCCTTTCCAAAAGTTGAAAACAGATACAAAAAATACATGACGTTTTAAAAAAGAAATCTGCTCTGTTTTGTTAATTTATTTGTTTACAACTACATCAACAAATACTCTATTATACAGCCATAAACGTCACCTGGTACTACTGACAGCTGCACATTTTTTTTAGTCGCATTTCCATATTATGGCTTAAACCATTTAGCCCATAAATAACATTTGATGCTTTTGATCATTTATTTACATCACGAAAAATAATGATCCTTATTTACAAGTAAACAACTCGATCCTGGTTCTTAAACTACATCAGTCCATGTAAAAATCTTAATAACTTAAAAGTAACGGTTCATACAAAACATTAAACCAACTAATCAACAAAGAGACCTGTTTACACACCCCCCAACAAATTCACCAGTAAGAATAGAGCCACCTGGAGGCTTTGAGAGGTGACAGTGTGATACATTAGCAGTTAAATAGGAACCACAGCATGAAGATATACTAAAGAATAATGATTGGTGTTGGCAGAAAAGGGCCAATAACTATCAGCCAAATAAACTTCATTGAGAAGAAAGAACGTTGAACTAACAAATGTTCATTTGGCTGAAAGGTCAAGCACATGGAAACCAATAAAAAAATATAGCTTATAACTAACAGAAAATGGGATCAGTGAGTTTGCATATTGCAAAACATGTGTACAACCACCATGCTATGCAAAGAAGGACACGTGTACATGTTTAAATGCGGACTCAATTTTCATAATTATTTAAGTTTTTTAATTCGTATCTCGCAGCCAACTCTGCCAACAAAGTTAACTCTCCCTCGCCCCATCCAACCCCCCTCCAGCCGCAGGCTCCAGTAACTATAATTTGTTGTTGTAATTTCAATTTGTTCATAATCAGAAGTAGCCTTTTTTATATAATGTCTAACTTCATTTGGTACAGTGCCTCGTATATGCAAGTCAATTGGAACTCGCACATCATAAAATTGGAGAAATCATGCCTATTGGGAACAAATCATGATTCAAAGAGATCTTGGTTCCAGGGTATACGTGCAAATCTCAACCTACTTTTACAACTACCACAGTAGAGCTATTGCACTATTTAAAAAATACACACTAGGGGAACAAAACAAGAAGCAGTCTACTTCAAAAACACATGACCATTATCGAAAATCTTCAACCAGTAGATAGCATTTTCCTTTAACAAGCAAGGAAAATAAAAATTGCAACGAAGATTTTCTCATACACATAATTTCTTGTGCACTATGTTTTGGAAGCTATCATGCAAAATTTGTAAATTTCTCATGAAATTTGCTAATCATTAAGTAAGATGTATTGTACAGGTCCACTAAAACCATTGGAGACACTTTTGAAATAAAAAAGTTAAAACAATTAATGTAAGGAAGAACAACCCTGACTTTCTAATATAAGCTTGAATTTCTCCCTTCTTAAAATAAAAAATTAAATAATAATTTTCATATAAATTCTATGTGGGATGCATATATACTTTTTTCCATTTTAAGTATTTGAGATGTCTATGTAGAAAATCATAGTTCGTGAAAATGATATAGCCTAGGTCAACCAAAAAGAAAACACAAGTATTAACTTATTTCTGTTATACAAGTTAGAAGTCAAGATCATTATGGAACAGATACTTCCACGTCACTGGACAAAGCAAAAGCCTACCATATTGGCTGGCATCTTTATATTTTCTTGCTAAGATGATTAGCAATTAGGGTCGTTAACGAGTTGAGCCAATCATGGGTTTGTAGAGCGCAAGCTTGATTAATAGCTAAACAAGTCAAACTCTAGCTGACCTTAAACGAAACGAGTTAAGACGAGCTTCAGCCGATAAAAAGAAGAAATTGTATTTCATGAAAAGGGAGACACAAGCATAAACGGAAAAGTAGTCTACCCATGCTATAAGAAGAGAGAATAATTTTAAATACTAAAAAGCAAGAAGCTCTCCAATCCCTGCAAATATCAATATATCATAAACAAGTAAACAACATATCCCAACGCACCTACATTAGGCTCAGAGATGCAAAAGATAGATATCTACCTCTTAAAACCCAAGCATTAAGCTTGGTCCAGATCCCAAAAAGGAAGAACAAAATGCACACTTGTAAAGTATCTAACCATCCTTCCTCTCTCCAAAACCTCAAAAACTGATAAGTATCAAATCCTCCACCAAGACGGGACAAACTCCTAGCCCGGTACTCCAAAATTGGAATTTCATAAAACCCCTAGTATACTGAATCATGAAAAGAGACAAGTTCACATTTGAGGAGTTTAAGCGAGCCGATCTCGACTCAAACATGATAACAACTTGAACTAGGGTCATATATTTAAATGGATAAATGGGCTTGTTCGAGCTCGACTCGCTAAGATGACAAAATTAGGCAGACGAAGGGCTCATTTCAGTCCGTTTACACCTATTACAACTTTATTAAAACAAATACTCCTTTCGTCCCAAAAAAGATGACTTTAGTACATTTTTCACACAAATTAATAAATTTAAGTAGAGGAGGGAGTATCAAATAAGATCCATTTTTACCATGGTGGACCCTACATATGGTTCATTAGAAAATCTTTTTCCTTCTTTAAATTACTGAACCACACCTAAGTACATTTGTGGACAAAAATTGTCTTTGTATACCATTTTAGTGTGCTTAAGGTATCTTTTTGAGACAAATTCTTTATGTACTTGAACCATCTTATATGGGATGGAGGGAGTATCAATTTCCCAATCCCATTAAGAGATAAATAGAATAATAAGAGCTTAATTTCAAGAAGGCAGCAATATTATCCGCCCAGAGAAATAGATGTGGTTTCTGAAAAAGGTTCTACACTAGTGGTGCCACAAAAATCAACCATTCTCTTTTCCTAGGATTGAAGCAAATTTATGTTTCAAAAAGGAAATAGATACCTGAAATTTGGCAACTGTATCAGGGGTACGAAGAATGCCTTGAGGAGATTCTGCAGCAAGCTCAGCAGCCTCTTTGTACTTGGTTTGAGCAAACAACTCTTGGAATCGCTGAACAACCTAAGATATATACAAGAAGGTTGCAAGTTTCAGAGTGCAATATAACAACACAAGTAACCAACAATAAGAACAAATAAGTGAATTCATTTATGTGAGCTCTTTATATAGTGGGATGTCCAAATAAATGAACACATCGAAACATTTTTTTTGTCCAAGGGTTGTAATTAAAAGTAAAAGAATCCTAATTCCTCTCCTTAACAAAGCTCCAGTCAAATTGGTTCACTTAATTTGGGAGGGATTATAACAAGTAATCACCCAAGCATAGTAGGAGTACGTCTGAGGGTACAACACAAAAATTGCATCCATAAGGTGTGCAAAAAAACAATTAAATATTTTTGAAATGTCTTTACATCCTCAGCATAATTATATGTTACATTTTCAATTATACTAATAAATTATAGAAAATAAAAACTATAAGTATGTTTTCATGTCTGAAAATATGTCACATAGGGACAAGTAAATTTGGACAGAGTCAGTTTTCTGTTTTTGCCTGAACAGAAAATAAGAACAAATATGCAAAATCATGACAAATAAGCAGTCAACTAGGAATATGCAAATCAAAACTAAACCATATCAATTTTTCAATTAACTGTAGAAGCACCACAAATTTACACCGAAATATCTCCTCCAAATATAATCAAAAGAGATACATTGCTAAGAAACTAGTCAAGAATTGATTTTACCAAATTTTCTGCACCAGGTAGGTTTCCTCTTTTGGCAAGATTGACAGCAAGCTCTAGATTGTTCAACTGCGAAATTAATCAGGAAACAATAATGAAAAGCAATCACTTTATCATACCAATCAGAAAGTTTAAAAAGCTATCAAACCTACTTGGCCACTGACAAAAGGCACAATTGTTGATTCGTTTACAGTGGCAAGCAACACTTGTCCACGCCTGTTGATGGCATAAAAACCCCCAGCCGATGAAGCTTCAGACGTCAAAAAAATTGGATCTGGACTAATCCTATTTCTATAGACTGCAGTAGCTGTTTCAAGGTCATAAACAAATAGAAGTCCAAGCTTGGTGATCACGTATATCAAGCTATATTTATGGGAAATCTGCCAAATTACAAAACAGAATGTTAGATTAAACTCCAATCCACTGTACTAAGAAGTGTGCCAAACAACGGACCTGCATGGCAACTGGGAAATCATCGGCAAAATCAGGAGGAAAAAACAGATCTGCTTGTTTCTTTGAAAACGATGGTTTCCCTGCAAAAGTAAGCAGAATTTAAACATAATGATCGGTCAATAATTATACTCCAACACAAGAACAATACCGACACGAAAACTAATTACACGATCATAACAGCATCTGCACCCAGACAATGAAATATTGGTAATTATGTACACGACTCGTATACAAAACTTCCAAATCAGACAGATATATAAAACCCAATGATATATGCATATAATATATAAATATATACATATAAGCAGGATATTGGAAGGCGAAAAAGAAGACTGCAATACCTACTTTACCCCAAATTGAACAATAATCTATAAAGGAAGCAAATACATCAATCAACAAATTAATTTCACATAAAAGACGGTGCATGCATTTATCTCAATATAAAACCTTTGCATATATACAATAGAAAGGAATGCTGAGACATCACCAACCTCAATATCGCAAATGCATCATAGTAACACAATGAAAAGTGGGAAAAGTATTTGTAAAGGCACAAGAGTACCTGGCTGGGCACCAAGCTCAATAACATGCAACTTTGATGTGACCTGTCCAGCATTAGAACTTTTTGATGCAAACGAAATCAGAATTGATGGATTCTCATTCCCTGGCACCTAAAATAATGCAAAGACACAGTGAGAATGTTTTCATATCATGAGTGACAGACAAGAACACTGTGTAATCGAAAGAGTAACAAACTTATAAGCAGGTCAGGAAACAAACACACTTTGAACGAGGCAAATGACGCTGCATGTGCTTCAAGAGCTTGACTGCGCTGCTGATCCACTGAAAAAAGTTGCATGTTTCCCTTGACCAATTGGGGCCTCTATGAATGTAAAAGGGAAGTGAAAGATCAGTAAAACAAGTTTACAAAGAAAGGTTACAAGGGAGAAATTATTTCCAATTTCTTAGTAAACTAAATACAAATACTATCAAGATAACAATAAATAAATTACAAAATGCATCCTTCATTCGACAGACTTAATAGAATTTATCTTGTGATATCACAAATGTGAGTGGAAAACTCATATTACATGTTTTATATCAGAATTTGTATTCCCAAGTTACAGCAAAACCAACTTATTCTCCATTTTATAGACTCAAAGGGGGAATCAAATGTACTAATCTGAAGTAGCATAACATAACTGATGAAAATTCTTTAAATGATTTCCTTGTAATGTGAACCATTCAGCAAACATAGTAATTCCACATTAAAAGACAATTTCTTATTCAGTATAAAATGACCAAAAGAACATCGAATCAATGCAATTGCAACAAGTTAAGTTCATTGCCACCAGACAACTAGAGGAAACCAAGTTTTTGTGCTGATGGTGAAATTATATTGATGTAGACCGATTAAAATTCTTTACCTGATTTCCTTTGTGATGTGGACCATTCGGTGAACATAGTACTTCCACATTAAAAAACCAACTTCCTATTCAATATTGATAAATGACCAAAAGAATATCAAATTCATGTAACTGCAACAAGATAAGTTCATTGCCACATGACAACTAGATGAAACCAAATTGTTGTGCTTATGGCGAAATTGTATGATCATAAACCATAGTATGATGACCATAATAACAACTATGAAGCATGGACATTTCCCCAAGCTCAACGAGTCAGTAGCGGACGCTTCTTGGACACACTGAGACACGTCCTCGACACGACAGACACTTTCTTTCTGTTTATAATTTTTAAAATTTTGGACACGCTGGGGACATTTTTTGAGTCTTGTCTATGATTATCATACTTTTCACTTAATATTGAGTAATATATTTTGATTATGTAACAAATGTAAATGCTCAACTTACAGATTATAGTATATAACATGCTAATTTATTATTATTATTATTTTACTTGATATTCATTATGCTCTATTAGTAATGGAATTTATTTATTTCACAAATTCATTTATATGTATTAAGATTATAAAGTATAAACAATTCAATGTATCCCCTAACATATTCCTGTTTTTTTCAAAAAATGTCTTATCAATTTGCATCCATGTCACACATCCATGACGGTTCTCTAGAATAGCATAGTCAAAGAAATGATCTATCCACACTAAGTGGGAGTAGTTAAATTCATACATCAAAGGTATTAGAATAGCAAGGTTCAGCATAATAAAATAAGGAGGCAATCAATAATAAAAAGGAGAAGCATTGATGCTATCAAAAGGTACTTGGTTCCAAAATTAATCTAATATACTTTGCAATCTAGCTTATAGAGCATGATTGGAATAATTTACAAAATCGAAGTACTGAAGAATTTGAACAACATACCTCTGGTGAACCAGGAGCAATTCCAATCAGAACCAACCATTTTTCCGAAGGATCACATCTATAATTAATTATCTGATTGTTTGCCAAATTAGCTGTTCTATCAAACATCTTTACAGGTTCAGAATCGCCTACATAGAGATCAATAGAGAAACAATAAGAGAAAAACCACATTAGAAGTTTGTAGAGTGAAAGCTAAAATGGAACCTATGACAAGTTGACAACATGTTGCCAGTGCTGGCTGAGGTAAAAGAGTGGGCGTCATACCTTCAATGGACCAATGATATACGGACGCTTGGGTGACCAAGCCCAACAACTTGGGAGTAATCCACTTCCAAAAAACAACCTAATGAAGCAGCAAGTGACAGTTAATTCAAATTTCAAATCGTCAACCACAATGAAACGACAATATTCGAAAGAGAGAATAGGAATGTCACCTGCTCAGGCATCTGATATGACTTCATTTTTGCTTTCATCTCAATGTTAAATATTTGTAAGTGGTCCTGAGTAGTTCCCGGAAGTGAAGCTTCAAAAGGATATTTTTCATTTAGTAGTTAGTATTGTGACGTAATTAATAAGTGTGCCAAGACCTAAGGGGGCTATAAAACATTTTTTCCTTTACAGAAAACACCTGCCATGCATTTGGAAAGTGAACAAAGAATTGGATAATGCCAACAATATTACGAACAAGCTCTAACTCAATAATAAACAAGCGATGCTATCAAATTCTGCTATAATTCTTACCACGTATCTCAATATCAGATTAAACTAAGCCATTTATATGGAAATATCCTAAATACCACAATTTGTCATTCCATGCACACAATAAATGTATTTCCCAATTAAACTACAGTGCTAAAATATGTCGTCTAATGTTTCCAGTCAATAACTTAGCAATGTCAAAGTAAATTGATGTAGGGAAAAACAAATTGAGAAGCACCAAGTAGAAGATGCATAACAACATTTATTCCTTAGCTACGAATGAGTATCATAAACAGTGAATACATTAATCAATTCAAGATATGATGTACAACCATATAAATTTTGAGACAACTATAAAAGGTAACTAATAACAAAGTCACATTGAAGGACAAACATTTTCAACCATTTCTACAGCTGTTTAGGTAAATAATTACTGCTATTTGACACACGGATAATAACAAGGTTCTAAAAGCAATCTTTTAGCATCTAATAATGTAACAGTACCTTTTAGAGCTAGAATTCTTGAATTTGGATTCATAAGGGCCGAGTCTGCAGTAATGGGCCTTCTCAAAGGCTGCATTGGCATGCTCATATCAATAATCACAACACTGTTCTGTGGCGCCGTCTCACGAACACATATATACTTCTCTGATTCCATTGTAACATTCGTGAACGTGATAAATTGTGGGTTGATCCCTATGCTTGGCAACTGTAACAACGTCACAATTTTTATTCGAAACACTGTACAACCACTAAGACATAATAAAACTGCCCACACATAAAACAGAATTTTGATGCCATATTCATAAACTCAACTTTTGTATCTCCACAAATAAACTACATCTATATTACAGATCTGAAAGTAATTACAAACAACAGATCTGTTAGTTCTTTTAGGGCAAATATTAACCAATAGAAACACTTCTACTACAATAAATCGCACAAATCAAAACGTGAAAGAAAACAAAAACAACAACAAAGATTTGAACTTTTAAATAATTTCACACTGTTCTATCAGTTCAAACAAATAATCATGCAAACTCAGCTAAAATTCGAAGGAACAAGTATGAATCAGAAAGAAATGAGAAAGGTAAGTTACCGTTAGGGTCTCCTTCATGGTGATCGGAGCGTTAGCGGCCGCCATGGTGGCGATATAGAAAAGATGAGATCAGAAGTCGGATCTGCGAGTGAGTGTGATGATGAATCGCCAATTGAGATTCCACTCAAATGGCTACGAGATCTGACAACCCCGTCGCACCCTCTTTCGAGAGAGAGAGTGAGAGATCTAGAGAGAGAGAGTCCGCTGGTGGGTATTCTATGTCTAATCTGAGGATTAATATAGACAGGGAGAAATGGAATTGAGGAGGAAAATCAAATAAAGAGGAGAGAGATTGGGGGGGTTCGACGGAGAATAGAGAGTAGTACAAACAAACATGATTTATTATTTTATTTTTTTTAAATCCGCAAAAAGAAAATAATGTGCGATCTGAGCTTACTACAGGTTTGATCCGACGTGGCCGAGCGAGCACTGGCGCATAACTGGGGGAAAAAAATATTAATTTACAAAATGAAAACTGTAACCAACTTCATTTTAACCTAGTACTATTATCAACCTAGTGCTTTTTCCTTTTTTTTTGAGTTTTTTCTTTCAATTTTTATTTTTCTTAATTAGGGAAAAAATTGTGTTTGTATGATAAACTTTTACTTATTTTTTGTCCTTTTTCTTCCAATTTCATTTTTTTAATTAAGAAAAAAAAATTATATTATAAACTTTTATTTAAAATATTAGTCTATTAGAGATACGATCTTATATCCAAGTTAATTATTTTATCTGGTTAAAAACTTTAAAATGCCTCTCTTTAAATTTTTTTAGAAAACTAACTTTACATTTAAAAACATGCAAGAATACATAAATTATTACTAAATTTAAATTTATGCAAAAATACGTAAATTATTATTAAATTTAAATTTATGTAACACCATTATTATAATAAACTTCTATAATGAAGTAACTGCCCTTTAGACAACTTTGATTTCTTGTTTCCATACCTATAAAATTACATTCACAATATTATAATCAATTTAATAATTTATATATATATATATATATATATATATATATATATATATATATATATATATATATATATATATATATATATATATATATATATATATATATGAGTAAGGTTCAATGACATACCCTCTTAAAGGGCATACCAAGTTTACCCCCTTTAGCGACGGACCTGGCGACGGTTTGGTCCGTCGCCATAAGTTCGTCTGTCGCTAAATGTTTGTCCATCGCGATATGTTGTCTGTCATTAAAACATTTAGTGACGGACGAATCTATGGCGACGGACCAAACTGTCGCCGGGTCCGTCGCTTAAATGGGTGAGCTTGATATGCCCTTTAAGAAAGTATGTCATAAAACCAAGTCAATATATATATATATAGCAGGAGAATTGAAAATCTTATTCAAACTAGCCGAGTCATTTTATTTAGTCATCGAGTTAGTTCCGAGTTAATATCAAGTTCATCATCTCTACTAATATAATGCACGTCATATTCATAATTATACTAAACACTTTGTATTTTTTATTATATTATTTCAAGTTTGTATATGTATGCATTAAATAACGTATACAATGATTTTGATATATATACAATTCTTCATTTTCATGTTTAATATATTACTACCACTGCCGTTTATACTATATTATTTATACTCAAATTATAAATATCACATACTATAATTTTAGATTTTACCAACGATACTAACACATGTCTTACACAAGCTATCAGTTTAATCTCAATAAAAATGGCAGTACTTTTAATTAATTTGGGACTGTTAGAAATTGCACCTTGTTTTTTATTTGAGACTTAATTATTGTCAAGTTTGGATTTAACAAGCCCATTTATGGACATAATTTGAGTAAACTCAAATTTAGAGAATAAAAGAGAATTTCATTTGATTCGTATAAAAATTATTTGATTTGTGTTTATAGTTTTAATAAGGTGCAAAATTATTTGATAAAAACTAATTTTCCTTTACTCCATTCAATAATAATAATAAAAAAAAATTACTAGTTACTTTATAAGTACAAGAGATGTAGTCTATTTTATTTTGAAATAAAAGAAAAATATTGGTAACTGTTTAAATTCTAATTAACTACTAGATTATTACTAACCTACATATTTATTATGTAAGACCCCGAATTTTATGAAATACAAAATTTAATTTTTCTTCATTTATATATTTTTTTTGAAACAGTAAGTGGTTAAATCGATAAAGTTAAAAGTTAAAGATGTTATGTGCAAATTTTATTTTGTCGGACAATATTCGCTTTGTCGGGGAATATTCGTTTGGTCGGGGAATATTCGTGTCGTACGACGGCGCCGAAATAACAAATTATTGGTGGACCCCACAACGGAATATTTGTCGGATATAGAAAACGACAGAAATAACCTTTTTAAATAAAAATAGTCAACGGAACTGTTAAAATACCGGTGATAAAAGAATAGTAGCATACGGTAGTTTTTGGTATTTTCTGTAGCACACGGTACTCTACAGTAACACACGGTATTGCATAGTGTCTCATATTATTGGTCTGATAATTGACACCGTAACTGTTACGCATCATTTCATCGATAATTGTCACTGCATAATATTTTATATTATCAATTCAATAATTGTTGTTACACAGTATTTTGCATTATTGATTTAATAATTGTCATTACACTGTATTTTATATCATTGAGTCAATAATTGTTGCTGCACTGTTTTTAAAATTATTGAACCTAATAATTGTCACAGTAACATATGCACAGTAATTCACATTATTGAATCAATAATTGTCATTACACAGTAACGTATGCTTTCTTTTACATTATTGTTATCTCTATGATGATGTTTTTTTAAACGGTTGTATTTCATTAATTTATTGACTTGATAGCTAAGAGCTAACTATACTGTATTTATAACAATTAGTCATAATAATTGAATTGATAAAGTTATTTGTTTATAATATAAAGTTAGGTGATTATTAGGTGATATGAAATGAATGGTGTAGATTAAAGTGTGAAATATTGTTGAATAATTGAATTGATTTGTTTATAATATAAAGTTAGGTGATTATTAGGTGATATGAAATGAATGGTGTAGATTAAAGTGTGAAATATTGTCGAATAATTGAATTGATTTGTTTATAATATAAAGTTAGGTGATTATTAGGTAATATGAAATGAATGGTGTAGATTAAAGATAATATAAAATTTGAAATGGATGGTGTAGATTAAAAGATGATATTTAAATGAATGGTTTAGATTAAAGGAATGATAAGATTTTTGGCTATAAATAGAAGCCTTAACTTAAGGATTTTTCATAAACTTCCTTACTTGTTCTTTCTTTCTCTCTCTAAATACTTCTTGTGAAAGTTCTCTCTAAGTGTGTTTAAGTCATCTTGAGTATTTGTGAAGATCTATAAGTATACGTGTACTGTTCAAGTTAATCAACCTCATTTAAATCAATATCCAGTCACGTGTTGAGGTAAGGGATACCATCTTTTTCATCTTCCATTATTCAAACGTACTATGGTAAGGGATTATCATTATTTGATTCTCGATAATAATATTGTTTCTTCCTTACTCATAAGACGTGCCTTTTATTTCCATGTATTAAATTGTGGGAATAACCTTACGGAGCGGATTGCCGCCTGTTGGTGAATAACCTTTCGTATTCATTCATTATTAATCTCTGAGAATAACCTTACGGAGCGGATTGCCGCCTGTTTGGTGAATAACTCTTTGTACTCAAATTCTATTAAATTGTGGGAATAACCTTACGGAGCGGATTGCCGCCTGTTGGTGAATAACCCTTTGTATTAATTTCCTTCATCATTTGTTAATCAAACCTGCTACGGTAAGGGTTATTATTTTCTTTCATACTCCTAAATCGAAATTTATTATGGAACTATTGCTTCTATAATTCCTAAAAATATTATATGTTCCATAATAGTTGAACTTCATTATTTCAACTGAACCTTCCTATTTACGTGAACCTTTCTATTGAATTGTAACCGTTATTCTGAACTGTGGATCTTGAATATCATTTTTAAATTTCACTCCACATCATGTTGACAATTTGGACATTATTTGAATCTGTACAAAGTAAACTTCCGATACTTATTGTTATCCTATTTCTTCTGTTCATCATTTATATCATTCTAATCATCCAAAAATCAAGCTGTTGTGAATATCTGTGGCCGGGGGCACAGATGTGATATATTTGTTGAACAGATGATAGGTTAAAGGCGATATAATAGGTTAAAGGCGATACATCTGTTCGGTGTCTTTTATGGCACGTGGTGAAAGTTCTCTTTGGCCCGTAGTGCATAGATGAACTGTTGTTTGGTATGATTATCACCAAAGGCTGAATCTGGTATAATCATGACCGCTGGTGCTAAATTAAATATCTTTGGCCCGTAGTGCAAAGATGAACTGTTGATTTGCATGATTATGATCAGGAACTGTGAATTTTTATTATCATGACTAATGGTATTTCAGATGATAAAAGTTTATGATTTTTTTACGAAAAAGAGAAGCGAGTGGACATTATAATCTGCATTATTCTTCTAATAGATTGCTCATTCCGCTGCTATTATTGATCTGAACATTGTTTAAGAATTTAACTGCTGTTTTTGATATAAACCTTGTATTCTATTGTATTCTATCAAGAACTCAACTGTTGAAGGCTAATGATAATTTATTCGTCATTATCTTAGTCATGATATTTCTTACTGGGCTATTTGAGCTCACCCTTTCTTTTGTTCCATTGTTTTTCAACAGGAGATGAAAACATAACAGGGTCTAGCCGGGGAATGGAGTGAGGGTCCGAGGAATAGTTATCATAGTCTTCACGTTTTGTAAAATAGTGTGGCAATAATAGTGAAGACTTAGTTGTGTATTATTATACACTGTATTGTTGTACGTTGTGCTTTGTTGTAATAATTTTGTTGTAGTCTTTTGACGACTCAAGTTTGGGCTGTGTGGGCCCAGATTTGGGGGCGTCACAGTTGGCATCAGAGCTTAGGGATATGGTCTTTAATGGAGATCTGGGGTTAGAACTAGGAGGGGAGAGACGAATAGAATCAATCACTAGTGTGTCCTACCTAAATTAGATTTATTTTTTTATCTAATGAATCGATTTGAATGTAGGAACATGAAGAGATGAGTCAGTTTATTTGAACTAACATTTATTTTGTGACCACAGTTAATTATGGCATCTGGAAATCAGGAGGTTAACTATGAAATTACCGAAACAAATGTAGCTGCAAAACAAGAGGCGACGAATAATCTTCTTACAAACTCAGAGTTGAATCATTTGCCTAAGGCAAAAATTATTCGTGTTCTATCCAGTAAGGATGAAGGTGAAAGCTCTGCTACAGTCGTTCCAGATCCATTCTTAGAAGCAATTAAAGGAAGTAACGAACTTGCGGAAATTATTGCCTTTAATTTACTCACTAATTGGGAGAGTGATATCACCTGGTTATGCTCTATAACAAAGGATCAGAATATATGGACTTTTCATATTAGTCTTTGGGATTTATGGTGTTCCAGCTATGATTTTCAAGATTATTTAAAAATGATGTTTCTATACTTTTGGGCGTTACAATTTAGAGGAATTCAGGTTAAGTTAGTCACTATCGTGGAAACTGCAGTCTATCGAAAATACTATTTTAATGAAAATCATTGGTACCTTACTACTGATGAAGTTGATGAACCCGAGAAACAGTTTGCTAGAAAATTATTCAGTGGTATTCCCATGGTTGAAATACGTGAAGATCCGAATGAAGTATTCGGGATTCGATTTGACGATAACAGTCAAGAAACCGAATGAGGTGATAACCGGTAAGCTATTCATAAATTCTCGTGAAGTCTATGCCATATTAGATACTGGCTCTATCCACTCTTTTATCTCACCTATATGTACTCAACGTTTAAATTTGACTATTGAAAACTTAAATCTTGTCTTATCAGTTGAAACCTCATTGGGAGAAATACCTATTACATTTACTATCTATAAATCTTGCCTAGTTCAAATCAACAACCTCACATTACCTGTTGACCTTATTTCTTTGGAGATGCGTGAATTTGATGTGATTTTAGGAATTGATTGGTTGACTACCCATCATGCTAAAATTGATTGTTTTCATAAGATTATTAGTTTTCATATTCCTAATCAACCTGTCATGCAAATTCAAGCAACTAAACCATTGAAATCTATAACTGTTATTTCTAGCCATAAAGTCATTCGTTTATTGAAAAACGGATGTCAAGCCTTTTTAGCTCATGTCACTGATTTGAACAAAAACACGTCAAACTTGAATGATATTCCCATTGTTAATGAGTTTCCTGACGTTTTTTTCTGAGGAACTTTCTGGCTTACCCCAAACCGTGAAATTGAATTCTGTATCGATCTTGAACCCGGCACTAAGCCCATTTTTAAAGTCCCATACCAAATGGCTCCCATAGAACACCAAGAGTTGAAAGTTTAATTACTATATATCGGTATCATTCATTCTAGTACAAAACTTATATCGAGCGAGGAATGCGAGAAGAGATTTCAAGAACTCAAGAGGAGACTTGTTTCAGCTCCTGTTCTGACCATACCATCAGGATCAGGAGAATTTGTTATCTACAGCGATGCTTCTGGCAAAGGTCTAGGCTGTGTCCTTATGCAACATGGAAAGGTTATAGCCTACGCCTCTCGACAACTCAAAGATTATGAGAAAAATTATCCTACTCATGATCTAGAGTTGGCAGCAGTCGTTTTCACGTTGAAGATCTGGAGACACTACTTGTACGGAGAAAAAGTGGATATCTATACGGATCATAAAAGTCTCAAGTATTTCTTCACCCAGAAGGAACTCAACATGCGACAACGACGTTGGCTTGAGCTGTTAAAGGATTATGACCACACAATCCAGTATCACCCGGGAAAGGCGAACGTTGTAGCTGACGCTTTGAGCAGAAAATCTTATGCAAGTACAAGTGCACTGCTGACAACACAAAAATGTATTTTGTACGACTTGCAAAAGATGGAGATAGAGCTAAAGACACCAGGGACCCACTCGAAGATTGCTCACGTGCGAGTAGAACCAACTTTAATCGATAAAATTAAAGCTGCTCAAGCTACCGATCCGGAACTGATAAACATGATAAAGAAAGTACAAGAAGGTGCCATTCCCGAAGCAAGAATCGACGAGAAATGAATACTTCGAGTCAACTCTCGACTCTGTGTTCCTAACGATCCTGAATTAAAGCATAAAATCATGATGGAGGCACACAACACGCCGTTTGCAATCCACTCAGGGGGTACCAAGATGTATCGAGATCTTCGACATACATTTTGGTGGAACAATATGAAAAGGGAGATTGCAGAGTTTATCTCAAGGTGCCTAACTTGTCAACGTGTCAAGGCAGAGCATCAAGTACCTAAGGGTCCATTACAACCACTTGAGGTTCCCGAATGGAAATGGGAACACATCAATATGGATTTCGTGACGGGTCTTCCCAAAGTTTCTCAAGTCTTAGATGCAATTTAGGTCATCGTAGATAGATTGACCAAATCCGCTCATTTCTTGCCTATACGAGAAAACTTTTCACTTGAGCGTCTTGCCGGTATGTACATAAATGAGATCGTGAGATTGCATGGCATGCCAGTTTCCATAGTTTCTGATCGAGATCCTAGATTCACTTCACGTTTTTGGATCAGTTTACAAAAAGCTATGGGCACTGAACTACGTTTTAGTTCTGCATACCATCCTCAAACGGACGGACAATCGGAAAGGACGATCCAGACCCTCGAAGATCTTTTGAGATTTTGTGTATTAGACTTCAAAGGAAGTTGGGATAAGTACTTGCCATTGGTGGAATTTTCTTACAACAACAGTTACCAAGCAAGCATAGACATGGCTCCATTCGAGGCTTTGTATGGAAGGAAGTGTCGCTCTCCAATATGTTGGAATGAGGTAGGAGAAGCAAAATTGTTGGGACCCGAGTTGGTACGCTTGACGACCGAAAAGATCCAAATGATCCGACAACGAATACAGACCGCACAAGAACGACAAAAGAGTTATGCCGATCTTCATCGGAGAGACGAAAGTTTCAACGTCGGAGATCATGTATTCTTACGTGTTTCTCCATGGAAAGGGGTTACGAGATTCGGAAAGAGAGGAAAGCTCAACCCTCGATTTATTGGCCCATTTGAAATCCTCGATCGAATAGGAACCGTAGCCTACAGACTAGCCCTACCACCAAGTATGTCTCGCATCCATAACGTTTTTCACATATCTATGTTACGTAAATATGTGAAGGACCCAAACCACGTCATTGAGTTAGAACCAGACGTTATAGCAGAGGATTTAACATACGAGGAGGTACCTGTTAAGATCCTGGATAAGAAGGAGCAGATCCTACGCTCAAAGGTTAAACCTCAAGTCAAGGTTTTATGGAGGAACCAAGATACTGAGGAAATGACCTGGGAGCTAGAATCTGAGATGAAATCTAAGTATCCTTACCTCTTCGATATGTCAGGTACGTCAATTTCGGGGACGAAATTTCATAAGGAGGGGAGGTTGTAAGACCCCGAATTTTATGAAATACAAAATTTAATTTTTCTTCATTTATATATTTTTTTTCAAACAGTAAGTGGTTAAATCGATAAAGTTAAAAGTTAAAGATGTTATGTGCAAATTTTATTTTGTCGGACAATATTCGCTTTGTCGGGGAATATTCGTTTGGTCGGGGAATATTCGTGTCGTACGACGGCGCCGAAATAACAAATTATTGGTGGACCCCACAACGGAATATTTGTCGGATATAGAAAACGACAGAAATAACCTTTTTAAATAAAAATAGTCAACGGAACTGTTAAAATACCGGTGATAAAAGAATAGTAGCATACGGTAGTTTTTGGTATTTTCTGTAGCACACGGTACTCTACAGTAACACACGGTATTGCATAGTGTCTCATATTATTGGTCTGATAATTGACACCGTAACTGTTACGCATCATTTCATCGATAATTGTCACTGCATAATATTTTATATTATCAATTCAATAATTGTTGTTACACAGTATTTTGCATTATTGATTTAATAATTGTCATTACACTGTATTTTATATCATTGAGTCAATAATTGTTGCTGCACTGTTTTTAAAATTATTGAACCTAATAATTGTCACATTAACATATGCACAGTAATTCACATTATTGAATCAATAATTGTCATTACACAGTAACGTATGCTTTCTTTTACATTATTGTTATCTCTATGATGATGTTTTTTTAAACGGTTGTATTTCATTAATTTATTGACTTGATAGCTAAGAGCTAACTATACTGTATTTATAACAATTAGTCATAATAATTGAATTGATAAAGTTATTTGTTTATAATATAAAGTTATGTGATTATTAGGTGATATGAAATGAATGGTGTAGATTAAAGTGTGAAATATTGTTGAATAATTGAATTGATTTGTTTATAATATAAAGTTAGGTGATTATTAGGTGATATGAAATGAATGGTGTAGATTAAAGTGTGAAATATTGTTGAATAATTGAATTGATTTGTTTATAATATAAAGTTAGGTGATTATTAGGTAATATGAAATGAATGGTGTAGATTAAAGATAATATAAAATTTGAAATGGATGGTGTAGATTAAAAGATGATATTTAAATGAATGGTTTAGATTAAAGGAATGATAAGATTTTTGGCTATAAATAGAAGCCTTAACTTAAGGATTTTTCATAAACTTCCTTACTTGTTCTTTCTTTCTCTCTCTAAATACTTCTTGTGAAAGTTCTCTCTAAGTGTGCTTAAGTCATCTTGAGTATTTGTGAAGATCTATAAGTATACGTGTACTGTTCAAGTTAATCAACCTCATTTAAATCAATATCCAGTCACGTGTTGAGGTAAGGGATACCATCTTTTTCATCTTCTATTATTCAAACGTACTATGGTAAGGGATTATCATTATTTGATTCTCGATAATAATATTGTTTCTTCCTTACTCATAAGACGTGCCTTTTATTTCCATGTATTAAATTGTGGGAATAACCTTACGGAGCGGATTGCCGCCTGTTGGTGAATAACCTTTCGTATTCATTCATTATTAATCTCTGAGAATAACCTTACGGAGCGGATTGCCGCCTGTTTGGTGAATAACTCTTTGTACTCAAATTCTATTAAATTGTGGGAATAACCTTACGGAGCGGATTGCCGCCTGTTGGTGAATAACCCTTTGTATTAATTTCCTTCATCTTTTGTTAATCAAACCTGCTACGGTAAGGGTTATTATTTTCTTTCATACTCCTAAATCGAAATTTATTATGGAACTATTGCTTCTATAATTCCTAAAAATATTATATGTTCCATAATAGTTGAACTTCATTATTTCAACTGAACCTTCCTATTTACGTGAACCTTTCTATTGAATTGTAACCGTTATTCTGAACTGTGGATCTTGAATATCATTTTTAAATTTCACTCCACATCATGTTGACAATTTAGACATTATTTGAATCTGTACAAAGTAAATTTTCGATACTTATTGTTATCCTTTTTCTTCTGTTCATCATTTATATCATTCTAATCATCCAAAAATCAAGCTGTTGTGAATATCTGTGGCCGGGGGCACAGATGTGATATATTTGTTGAACAGATGATAGGTTAAAGGCGATATAATAGGTTAAAGGCGATACATCTGTTCGGTGTCTTTTATGGCACGTGGTGAAAGTTCTCTTTGGCCCGTAGTGCATAAATGAACTGTTGTTTGGTATGATTATCACCAAAGGCTGAATCTGGTATAATCATGACCGCTGGTGCTAAATTAAATATCTTTGGCCCGTAGTGCAAAGATGAACTGTTGATTTGCATGATTATGATCAGGAACTGTGAATTTTTATTATCATGACTAATGGTATTTCAGATGATAAAAGTTTATGATTTTTTTACGAAAAAGAGAAGCGAGTGGACATTATAATCTGCATTATTCTTCTAATAGATTGCTCATTCCGCTGCTATTATTGATCTGAACATTGTTTAAGAATTTAACTGCAGTTTTTGATATAAACCTTGTATTCTATTGTATTCTATCAAGAACTCAACTGTTGAAGGCTAATGATAATTTATTCGTCATTATCTTAGTCATGATATTTCTTACTGGGCTATTTGAGCTCACCCTTTCTTTTGTTCCATTGTTTTTCAACAGGAGATGAAAACATAACAGGGTCTAGCCGGGGAATGGAGTGAGGGTCCGAGGAATAGTTATCATAGTCTTCACGTTTTGTAAAATAGTGTGGCAATAATAGTGAAGACTTAGTTGTGTATTATTATACACTGTATTGTTGTACGTTGTGCTTTGTTGTAATAATTTTGTTGTAGTCTTTTGACGACTCAAGTTTGGGCTGTGTGGGCCCAGATTTGGGGGCGTCACATATTAACTACTAGATTATTAACTACTAAGATTATTACTAACCTATATATATATATATATATATATATATATATATATATATATAGTGTGTGTGTGTGTGTGTGTGTACATGTAAGGAGTAAACGTTTACATATGAAAAAACTATTCTTTTGCACAAAAAATATTATCTATTTTCTCTATATATTTTTTTTTACAAATATATAACTATCACAAAGCAGTTTTCATTTGGAATAAATTGTGAATTACTATCACAGGATTATTAAATCTTGAGACTTGACATATATCCTACAGATATACACTCTACGCGCAACCCTTAGCAACCCAAATATAGTGGGGTGATAAAGACTTTAAGGATAAGGATCACATGTGTCAAGTATTTTACCCCATTTTTTATTTTATGGAGATGCAATTCTAACAATTTTAATGTTTTTATAGATTTATTAGAATCAGAAATTGGCGAGATGGAAAGATAACACAATTTTCAAAGATAAGTGCCATTTTTTTTATATGTATTTTACCATTGGAGTTGTTATGATCATTAGTAATATATTGAGATATTAAACTAATTATTTTTTTATTGAAACTCTTGTTAGAGGATGGATTGTGGAGAAAAAATGAAGTAAAAAAAACCTTACAATTTAAAAGTTTGTAAATTGATACGAAAGAGATGAAGAGTCATCATGTAAAAACACCAAATGTTAATGCTTAGAAATTTATCTAAATGGATCATGGTTTTCTTCGAATTTAATCCAAACAGTGTGTTTTTTTAATATTTGCCTATACTTTTATAAACGATAATTGTGTATCATTTTGTATGTAAAACATACTTGAAAGTATATGTTTTATGTATCATATTATGCGTAGATGATATTACAGGTTTGAGTATTATTTTAATTAAATTTTATTGTAATAAATTATTTTTGCGGGATAAGAAAAGTAATTAAATTTTTGTTCATGACAAAGAAAATTAAATTTTGTGCATATATATATTTTTTTATAATATTTTATGAGTAGATAAAATATTATTATGTGTATATGCATGAGATTTGAGACAATTATTTTTCTTTTATATTAATTCAGATTAATTTATTATGAGAAAGTTGTAGTAAATTTTGAGAAATTTACTTGTGATGTATAATAAATTAATTGTATATTAATTTATTTTGAGAATACAGTAAGTTTATGTTCTTTTTGAACGAGATTGTGCATATAAAATTTAAGCCGATATTTAATGTGTAATATTGCTTGGTATTTGTATGCATGAATTTTGAGATAAATTATTTTGTTCGTAGATAATAAATCAATTATCAACTAGTAGTTAGAAGAGATATTGTACAAGTAAATTTGGTTGAATAGATCTATTATACAAAATGATTATAGAGTTGTGAAAACATATAAAAATTTGTTCACAAATGTTTTGTGAAATTCATTATTGTATATGTTGGTTGATCTCAAATATGTACTTCTAGTATGAATAGTAGTACATTATAATGTGATCATATGAACTTTGCATATTATAATTGAGACAAACATTACTTTTGACTTTATAAAAATATAGTGAAGTTCAAGGAGTTCATACTAGTGTGAAAATTGTCTTGGATTCTATGTTTGTTAGTGTCAAAATGTACATTGTTTATAATATTTCATGTTCATGTTAGAACAAGAAGTTAATTTGAGAATTTGTTAATTCATATGTGTGAAATATAATTTACTTTATGTAAAAATTAATTTTGTTTGTGATAACTTATTTTATTAGAAAGCAATGTAAATTTTTACATTTTATATGATTTATAAGCAAATAATTTTGTACAATAAGATTAGTTGTACTACAATTTGCATATACTGAATTTTACACTATTTACATAAAGTCAAGTGTTACGTGTTGGTATGCTTAAAAAAAATATATGTGTATAATTTTTAAATGCTCGTGTTAAATACTTTTCAGATTTGAGATTTTTATGAAAATTTAAAAAATAAGAACTTATTTTCCTATGTGGGGATATTGTTCTTAAATATTCTAATGTTTGAGTAATCTTTATATAAACAACTAATTCATAAGATGTACAAGAACTTATTTTTTGTTTAGATAAGTGGTTATTAATATTCTTATGTGGAAATAATATCTATAGGAGTATTGGCACCTAAAATCTTAATTAATCTAAAAAAAAAATTAAGTAGTGAGCCTATATATTGTGACGTGAAACTATTCAATAAGATTTCAATTATTTACAAGTGGGGTGATTCTTTAAGAATTTTATTTTTTGATGGACTAAATTTGACTTTTGAACTATTTTGAGCATAATTTTATTTATGTTATAAATAGTAAGGTTTATGAATTTATTGTTGTGAAATTCAATTTGATTATGACATCCTATGAAATAAAAGTTTTTAAAATACAAAATTTTGAATAACATTGAAATATGAACTTATTTCACTTAATTAATTCTCAAATGTCTAAAGTTATAAGTTAAAGTTAGAGAACTTAGTGTTCCAAAATAATTAATGAACCTAGAAGGAACAATATTGATTTGGTGAAAGAAATCAATATAATAATTTGGTAAAACATACCTATTTTATTAGCCTAAATATGATCTAAAATATTTATAGCGATTAAATTCAATAGCGAGATTGAAAATGTGCTAAAAATACTTAAGTGGATTATATATTATATGATAATACTTAGGTATAAATAAATTTACATTGAGATTCTAAATTCGTTGAATATGAATAAGTGATTAAATATTGGTGACTATTTTACTTTCAAAGTAAAAATAATAACAAAAGTTTTAGACATGTATAAAATATTTTAATATTTTAGCATCGGTGATGATATTACTATAACACCAGTTTTTAAGAAATTTGATTGAGGAGGTATATTGTGAATGAACAAGATAGTTTGTTCTTTTTGATCGGTTGAGTGACTAAGGTGTGAAATAGTTATATACTTGTGGTCTAAACTAAGAATTAGTATTTCATTTTTTTTCTTCTATTTATTGGATATATAATTATTTGTGTTTATACTAACAATACAATTTTATAAACTATAATGTGATAGTTTTTGTGTACATTAATAATATGTTGATCATTTGTACATAGTATTGCTAACGTAAATGAGACTAAGATACATCTATTTTTTCTTTATGTTAAAATACTTGAATAAAATAGATGTTATCTTAATATCATGTGAAAACATAATGGGGGTTTCAACTAAACTAATTTAATTGTATTGACCGGATGTAAACTAAGTTTGATAACCTTAAGATTGAAGAATTTAGTAATTCTTTAATTGAGGTAGTACACTAAAAGTTAATTATGATATAACTATTACAAATATGGAGTACACAAGTGCTAGTGGGAGCCTTATGTATGATATTACTTACAATTTTTAAACTTAGAAGTACACTAGTGGTTTAAAATTGGTTTATGTTAGATTTATCATTATTTTAAAAGTTCACATAAATGTTATTTATATTTTAATAAGGAAAATTATAAATTCACAAGTGCGTGAATTTTTAGCCAATTTGGGGTATTGTTTATGGATAAGTAAAAAGCAAATGAGTATTTATCATTTCACTATATGGATCAAATGTTATTATCTTATGAGGGAAGCTTAATGGATTATAGTATTGTGTAAAAATATCGATTGTCACCTAATTTTATGCCTCTTATTTCACTATATGGTGTTAATGAAAATTGGATTAAATACATATTGTTGATCTTGAATTCATGTATAGCGGGTTGTGATCTTGATAAGTAAGAAAACATTCACAAGTAAGTGAATATATTTTTATATTGTTCAATTAGATGGATTTATTATTACTCTTAGTGAAATGTATAAATTACTTGGAATAACAAGTAATACTATTGTTTTATATGATATAGAAAGCAAATTGAATCGAAATTTATTGTTGAAACATCAAATTGTGGCAACTTTCAAAATTACTTACTTCATTATATTGTGATAATGAAATTGTTTTTATATAGAGCATTATCACATGTTGGTCATAGACATAATTTTTGTAACACAATTAATACAAGAAGGTATCATAATGTTTGCCTATGAGAAAGTCAAGTGACAATTTGGCTTATCTTGTTATTCAGATTGTGAAAAGAGCTTAGTAAGCTTGACTACTTGTGATATAGAACTTAAACCACTTTGAGTCGGGGGGTAATGGGAATCTAACCTACTCCTAGGTTATCCCTAGAGTATAAGTTCAATGAAAAATACAAGTCACAGTTGTTGACTGCGTTACTATAGATGTGGTTGCATATGTAGTCTAAGATAGTAACGTTTGTTGCATAATCGAGGTTGAGTTATACTCTTAACAAAATTATTGTGTTCTTAGCAACAAAAACACGTGTTAAACATTTATCCTATATGAATTAAAAGTAAAGACGCTTCTTATAGAGGATTGTGGTTTACTTTCTTAGAGGTTTATGCAATAAGGTATTACGTATGGCTATATTAACGCAAAGCAATTGAGAATACCTACCGTGATAGAAGAATTTTGTGTGTGGGTGTATGTGTGTAACTTTGAGTTGTCTACATTAATGGAAGGTTCAATATTTGTCGAACCTTTTTTTAGACACACATGTCTTGAAGTTGTTTGATAGAATATTGTTGGGAAAATGTAGCTTTTTCAAATAAGTGGGGAATTGTTAGAAACTACACCTTAATTTATATGTAAGGCTTAATTATTGCCAACTTTGGGTTTAATAAACCCATTTGTGGACATAATTTAAGTAAATATAAATGTGGAGAATAAAAGAGAACTTTATTTGATTTGTGTAGAATCATTTGATTTGTATCTATAGTGAAACATGTGATTAAGTGTAAAATTGTTTGATAATAACTAAGTTTTCTTTATTCCATTCAATATAAAAAAGACTACTAGTTAGTTTATAAGTATAAGAGGTGTGTCTATTTTATTTTAGAATAAAAGAAAAATATATATGTAGTTTAAAATAGAATTTTATTTGTCTAATATATAATTTACAAATATGCATGTGTGAGTGTGTATATATGTGTGTGTGTGTGTAAAAAGGTAAGCATTTACATATGAGAAAACTATTCCTTCGCACGAAAAATATTATCTCCTTTCTCAATTTTTTTTTACAAACACGTAACTATTACAAAGCAGTTTTTATTTGAAACAAATTGTGAATTACTATCACAAAATTGTTTAATCTTAAAACTTGACATATATCTTGAAAGTATATCGTCTGCAACCCTTAGCAAATCAAATATGATAAAAAGTGATAAAAACTTTAAGAACACGGATCACCCGCGTCATTTTTTATTTTATGAAACTACGATTCTAACGGGGAATATTTTAGTGTTTGCATATTTATTTATACTTTTTTAGAGCTTATTTGTCTCCTTTTTCTTGTTTTTTTATTTGTGCTAAGAAAAGAGAAATATATTAGTAAACCAGTAAATGGCTTGAACATACTTTTAAATCCAAATTACAAGACATTACAAGCATAAAAAACAAAGCCAAAAAAATACAGATAGACACCCATCTCATATAAACTTTTATAGCCAAGCAAAAAGGATCCATATTCCACATGAAAATTATTGCTTAGACCCTTAATATTCATAGCTAATCCCCATGAGAAAAATCAGTACTTAATCAAGTTAAAAGTTTTACTCCAGCATGTACTTACCACTAAACATTGTTTGTACTTATTACTGCATTGTTTCGTTTATTGCTAACCCAAATACTCCAAATTGTAGTTGCTGCAACAATAAGCCATCATTCTCTAACCTTTTTATTTTTTCAAACTTGCCCTTGATCACATTCAGCATGTTGGTCCCATTTCATATTCCACCACTGAAAACCGCATCCCAAACCTTAGAAATTCAAAGACATTGTATCAAAACATGATTATGATCTTCATGACCATGTCACACACCAAACAGTGTAACATTCATCTAAACCATAAATTTTTTAACTAATATATTTGTCTTCTATTTTATCTTTCTGAAGTGACACTTTAATATTCAAGTTACTCCTTCCGTCTCTTTTTAATTGACAATTGACATTTCAAGATTATGCATATAGTTTAAGAAATACAATTAATGGTTGTTTGATTGACTAAATTAAGTATAAATTTTCAATTTAACCTCTAAAATTTATTGAAAATATGAGAGAAAAATAAATTAATCTTTAACTATAAAGGATAATATGAAAAATTAAGTATTTAATACTTTCTTGAAATTTACAAATGACAAATAAAAATAAACAAAAACTTCTCTCTAAAAAGACAAATAGAAAGGGACAAAGGAAGTATTATTTGCTTCTTCTTTTTTTACCTTTTCTACTTAGAAAAAAAATTATGTTCAAATTATAAAAATATCAAAAAGAATAATTGTTGTGCTTAAATTTAGTTAACAATTTATACGCAAGTGTACGCAATCAACAAATAATATAGTGATAAAATAGAGTGTCGAACCCACAGAGAATTAAAATAATTATTAACCAATTATTAAATTTATATCGCCTTAATCTTATTTAAACTAATGATTTAAAATTTGTGAAATAAAACTAATTAAAATTAATAAAGAAATTACTTAATAACAAAATACTAGGGTGGCAGAATCATATATTTAATATCATCTTCTCAATTTTCATGCCCAAAAACTCTACTTTTTATCTCACACTAATTTGGTCTCTCGACTCTATTAGACACGGAAAATAAAATCAGTTAAGCCCAATTAATTTATAAAATTCAATTGTTAATTCTTTTACAGCCAAACAAATGTATAAAATCAAAACACTCACTATATCCATCGAAACACAATTTATATCCGCTTTTAACAAATTATAAACTGAATCCAACAAATCATAATGAGAATCCAATTTTATATTTGAGCGATAAAAATAGGCATTCAATAAAAAGAATTATTATTTACGTTAAAGTACTAAATCTGTAAAATTGATTGGCATGAATTTGTGCAATGGAATCAATTAAATATAATCATCCTTAACCCTAAAAATTAATCTAACCTAGCATACTTAAAATTAAAACACAAAATATAAATAAATAATGCATAAATAAAATAATCCACAAATAATTCAACGTATCAAAATTACAACAATTAAAGAAAAAGAAAAGAAATCAAATCTGTGTTTGACATCCGTCTGTCACTCGGATCACAGTCTTCAACTCCCAAGCTCCGCCTTCAATTGTTGAATCTTTCGCGTTGAGCATTTATTCCTAAAACTATTCCTAAACTACTCTAATAATCTGATATTCTATGTTAATATATTCTGATCTATGTTAAAGTATGTTAAAAGTCTGTTAGATACTGAATATAATAGCTACATAATTTATTTATAGGAGTACAATACTAATCCTAAGCTAATATGGAAAAGAAATCCAATTAGGAATCAAATTAATCCTCAAATCCGCGTATAACTCCCGTTCCCAGCTTTTCCGCGTCAAACAAACACGGCGTTGACTTCGGTCAACGCGCGCTAAAAAACCACCGCGCGCATTGCGCGACTGCCCTTTATACTGTTGCTGGCCGCCCAAGTGAAACGACGCCGTTTCTGCTGCTGGCCGGTTTTTGCTATGCGCGCATGGCGCGCTTGCTCTTTTTCCGTAATTACCATAATGCCACCGCAGACTTTAATTACCAAACTGCCATTGGCTGCCTATTTACACTTTTGCCATCAGGATTTATTTTCCTACAAAATTAAATATAAATTAATTAAAAATAAATAAAAATAATATAAAAATACTAAAACACATAAAATTAAATAAATTACCTAAAATCAATTAAAATACCTAAGAACTCGCAATTAATTAAGCCAAAAATATATATTAAATATGAATAAATTCAACTTAACAATAATAATAAAAATTCAAAACCCTATCGTTGTTCGATTGTTTTTAGATATTGAATCTCTCTATTTCTCGAGATCTATTCTATCTTCATTTTTTTCAATTATAAATGAATTACTTTTATTCTCAACATAGAGGACATTAAGTTACACATTTTACACTTACTTAAATTATGTTCACGAATGAGTTTTTATTAAACTCAAATTTGACAAATAATAAGTCACAAAAGTATAAAATAAGGTGCAATATATAACAATCCCCCACTTGTTTGGAAAAACTAATTTTCTTCCAAACACGTTTCTATCAAACAACTCCAAGGCTTGTATACATAAAACAAGGTGTAACGAACATTGAACCTTCTTTTAATGTAAACAACTCAAAGTCACATCGAAGTTGATAGTGTCCGTAGATTGAATCTCTACTCTTAAATGACATGACCGAAATTGTCACACACACACAAAATACTTCTACCACGGTGAATATTCTCAAAGTATTGTGCTATTATGGTCATGCACAATATCTTGTTTCATGAACCTCTAAGAGAGTAAACCACAACCCTCTATAAAAAGCAACTCCACTTCTAATTCATATAGGCAAACTGTTTCATATGTGTTTATGTTGCTAAGAACGCAACAACTTTGTTAAGAGCACGACTTAACCTCGATCGTACAACAGACGTTACTATCTTAAATTACATCTGGAACAAAATCGATAGTAACATCTATGACGCTTGATTTTTCCATACCACGGCCGTCGATGTCAACGATGCAGACGCTAGTGTGGACGCCATCTTTGGTTGAATTTGGGACTGAACTGCAAGGCATCAAATATGAAATGATGCAGCTTAGAGAAATCTGTAATGTTATTGAAAATCAAATGGATGAATGTGTGTTTTGCATATTGTAATGCTGTGTTTCTCTCCCCTTATAATTTATGTTACCCAAAAACCCTCTTTCTTATACCCCAACACAAAAAATTGAACAAAAAATGGAACAAAAATTCATGGTCTGGCATTCTAAAATATATCACCGGGCAACTAATCGGGCAACTAACGAGTGCGTCAGTGATGTGGGGAAAAATCGCGTGGTAGTTCCCGACGTTGTTTCCGACAGTTCTAGTGACTATGTCTTGAATGATGATTTGGATTGATGTGAAAAAGAAGGAGATTGAGCCTATTTTCTTTGTTATTTAATTTTGTTTTTGAGTTTTTTTTTTCTTTTTAGTTTTGTTAAGGATTTTGTAATTATAGATTTTGTAAATAAATATTTAATTATTTATTTATTTTGCCGTTGATGTGTAAATAAATATTTAGATTGTTATAGATTTATTATTTATTTTTGAACTTTAAAAGTTGATGGGAAAAAAATGAAAAATATTTTTATTTGGCCCAATAACAAGTTCAGTACAAGTGAAAAATATATTTATAAAGTCCTGCTGATCAAGTCTTTTAAATTACATTGTAGTATTACTATTTATTACTATCACATTTCCAAAATATAAAAAATAAAATTTTGTTCTTCAGAATTTAGTTTGCAACACTTTCGAATTTAAATTGACACAAAATTATTTAACTTTGGTCAAAATAATCATAAATTATTTTAAAACATATACGTATTTATATTAATTTTTAGAATTTTGTTAATCGACTTTTTCACGTCAAATCGAAACTCTTTCTTTGGAATGAAGAGAGTATTAATTAGTTTTTTTTTTTATGTAATATGTTTATCTATTTACTAATATTCTCCTGCATATTACTGATAAATAGGTAGTTTTCTAGTTAAAGGGAAAAGAAGAGGGAATAGCTCTGGAGTAGTGAATATGCAAGGATTGTTTATTTAACTTAGTTTATAAGAATATCTTGAGAAATTATACATATGTCAGGATGGCCGAGTGGTCTAAGGCGCCAGACTCAAGTTCTGGTCCTCGTGAGAGGGCGTGGGTTCAAATCCCACTTCTGACATTTTTTTGTTCTTTTATTTAACCATGTTCTGTATATATAAACTGTTAAAGCACTTTTCAGACTATTTTATTACCCAATTCATATACATAGTAAAACTAGTGTCAATCGTTTTACCCATTTCATATTCAAGAAACTACTGGCATTCAATCACACAGAACATGGTATAATCAAGAAACTGGAGAAATACGATCTACATACATAGTTGTTTTTCCTCGATAATATTGTGTTTAGTTTATGTGTATTTATACTTTACCTTTATAGTTTTCACTAGCTGTTGACTTAAAAAATACTCAAAAGCCAAACCAATATAGGAAAGAAATTGCAGAGGCTCTTTAATATCGACACAAAAAGGGTTTCCATTCCACATAAGAGGAAAAGAATAAATAAATCATCTCTCTTAACAACTAGAAGTTGAGGAATAAATTAAGAAAAATATGCATAAGAAAAATATTTACAACTGTCCAAATCGACTCCAATGCTTTAATGAGAAATCAAATTGGAAAGGCCGGTTGCCAACCCTGACCAATGTGATCCATGAGAAATCAAAAGCATGCACTTCAATTATTGGTTTGTTCCAGAAAAGGAAAGGCTTATAATTTCTGAAATATAGGTTAGTTTAGTTATACACGTCGAAATAGTTCAAAATTTTCAACACACATTCCACTAGTCATATACTTCAATTACTGATTCGTTCCAAAAAGGGCTTTGCTTATAGCAACTGTAATATGGGTTAGTTTAGTCATTCACGTACACTCATTCCGCTCGGTCTCTGTGCTCATGTTCTTTCCATGGCTAGAAGAGTAAAGACTTCGCAGCAAATCAAAGACCATTCGTAGAGTAACAGTAGGCAAAACTGTTGAAAGATGACTGTAATTCTTATAAGGTTGTGTTAAAATTTGTTTACAAGGCTATAATGCGAGTGAATTAATGCCAACCACATAACATAAGTTACATAATGCGTGTAATTTACAGGAATTTATCGTCTATATCAGTCTTTAATCTTTCCCCTGATGCAGTGTCAAATTTCAGAAAAATTCTGTATATCATCATCAGCATCATTGTTAAAATAACCACCATCGTTAGCGGCAACAAGAACTCTGTACTAAAAGATCTTTTGCTTGCTTTCTCTATCTGCTCGGGAAGCTTATTTTGAACTAACACTTTCCTGGTTGTCAATATGTTGCCAGTTAGCATCTAAGTAGTCGCAGAAATAACTCCTCTTACTCATGGGGAAAAATGAGGCAAGGGAATAACCATAACACTAATATCGTCAGTGGAACCTCTGGATGACGATAGCTCTGCAAGTTTTCTACATGCAGAAAATGTCTCCATTTTATCAGAACCTACGCATAAAGGGCGAACCACATCTACGGCCTCCTGATTACTAACCTGAAACAGAAGAAGAATCCAATTAGTATCTTAATATCTTATAAGGAATCATACTGTATTGAATATTTGGAAGTAAAATAGATAAGTTTGTCTGTGGCAATTTACCTTGTCCCAAAGTCCATCAGAAGCTAGGATTAAGAACTCGCAGTCAGGCCTAATGCTTAATATTCTTGTTTCTGGTTCTGATATCACCCATTTTTTAAGATGTCTGTCTCCAATTCCTCTTGATACAGCTAGAGACCCTTGTATTCTCCAAACACCATGGCAGAAATCCACATATCCACCCTACAAGAAAGACAATTTCAAAAACCTATCAGCTGCCATATAAACAATCACAAACATTATGAACTAATTCAAAATACTACATTTTTCAGTTCCAGTTTTATAAATCACATGTGCTTACCATGCTTTCGATCCTTTCCTTTTCATCTTTCCTTGAAGGCCGGTGATCAACTGTGAGGCTTTCTGCAACGCCTCCTCGGCTCATCACAGCGCGACAATCACCTGCGTTTGAGACGACAAGTCTTCCTTTCCGTATCAATACTGTTGCACAGCAAGTACCACCACTAACATCTTCCTTTAGAAACTCTGCATCTGTTGTGAGATATCCCTCTTTAACTGCTTCTTCAATTCCCTCTTCGCATTTCTTTGTTACTCCGGCCATAATATTTCTATCCATGTTCTTTGCCGCAAATTCAGCAGCTTTTGCCCCACCATGGCCATCAAATACACCGAAAAAAGCCTGTAAAATCAATACAGATATTGGTAAATAACAATGAAAAGCAATACATAATTCATTACTATTTCCAAATTCCATCAAAATTCCAATATATTGCCCTAGTTTATCCTTCTTATCACCATATTGTCACCAAGTAACGAACTTTTTAATCAAATAACTAATCAAACAGAACTCCAGGAAATCAAAATTCAGTATTATTTATCAATTAACAAGTCCCAGAAATTTCTTACATTATCAACATCTTTTTCAGTCCATTATCAATCTAATTTCAATTATAAACTTAGCTTTCCACTTCAATCATAAATAGCATCCATCTATAGTAGTTATAAAAAAAAAAATCGAATTCTGTCGATACAACCATTTAACTTTCAGATTATTTAATATAATAATCAGTTTTTCTCCTAAAAGAATAAAAAATTTAATTTCAATTTAACATACCTGTTTAGAATCTCCTTCAAGGCCAACAACGGCTGAATACCGATCCTCCATTCGACCCCTTTTGCCTCTTTTACAGTAAACAGAATACCCCTCCTCTTCCACCTCTACCTCATTCAACATATCCGCCGGCGACGGCTTCTCTTCCGCCGGCGCTAAACCCAACGACGCGACCGGAATTTCTATTCTCAGCGACCTTTTCCTCTTCAAAAGCAACGACGACTGAGACGATGAAGACTTAAAAATTGGAGCTTCCTTTTTACAATTCTTCTGAAGCCGAAACCCTAACGGCGATAAGGGAGACGATAACGAAGAAGATGAATATGGAGGCGACGGAGTTGAGTTGTGCATAGACAGATTTACGGCGGGATTACAGAAAATTGGTGTAACACAGTGTGACGGTGAGAATACCGGTGAGTTTGATAAAGCTACCACACAAGGCATGTTGATTTTATGAACCCTGTTTCGATTTTCCGATTTCAGTTCCTCGAGAGAGAATGTGAGAATGTTGATTTTATGGAGTTCTGAATTAGTTTTCCTTTATACTATATAGCTGGAAGAAATAGAATTGCCATAAATTACTCCTGACGATGTCGTTTTATACGTCAGGCTGGATTAGAGAATATTTCAAACCCTCACGCGCTTGTGCGAGGCGTTAAAAGTTAGCACACAATTTGAGAAACCAAATACTAGATCAAATTTGTTTATTTTTATAAAATCATAAATCTTTCTAGTTTATATTTTAGGAATTATAATTTCATCTTAATTTTTCTTTATACACTATATATGAATTTTATTTTTATCTATAGCTCTAAAGATTTCACCACTTTGTTCACTTTTTTAAGTGCTAAATATAACCTCAATAATTTTAATTTACAATTAAAGATAATAGATTATTTTGTCATTAAAATGATAAATTACAATATGATCAAGTTTGAATTGAATAAATCATCAAAAGTGGATTGAATATTAATACAAGTATAAGATGAGTTAATCTCCAATTTGAACATTCCTTAAAGTATATAATAATATAGGATTTGAAAATTTTAAATTATTCAAATTAATCACAACCTAATCCACTCCATATAACCAAAATCGACAACCCCAATTCATACAAAATTTAGTTGACTACAATAATAAATTGCGGCATAGTCCTATAATAAATTCAAAGTCATACTTGTACGAGATTCATAACATTGATAAATCTAGTAAAATTTTACGAAATTACAAAAAAATTATCTAATTATCAAATATACATTAAAAAGAACTAATTATAAAGTTAGCTTGGTATAAATATTTATGAGTGTAAATGAGTACAATGATCTAAATATTTGTAAATTATAATAAAAATTATATATATCTCTTGTATATATATATTATAAAACAACGAAAAGATTAAAATATAATGTAGCGGTCAGATTCAATAATTATTTTCATTGAGCCTAAGATAGTAGTAGGTTGTAAACGAATGGAACCGTTGGCAATTAATTTAAAAGAAAGAGGATTTGTGTATGGTCCTCCACTAAACACTACCCAATCTAAGATTAGTTGGTAATTAAATTCCAAGAGTGTTGCAAGAGTGCAGTGCTTAACACGCTCTCAAAGTGAGAGTGGTTCGTGCCAATAAATGCGGGTAAGGAGGTGTTGGAAGACTAAATCCTGTCAACGGTCAAACACGTTAATAAAAATGTGGGATTCTAAGTAGGCTGGCTGGCTAACTAACTGGCGCTTGGTTGTGAGAATCGGTCGTTACTTTTTTCACAGGTTTAATTTTAATCGCCGTCTCTCCGAGGATTCTGCGAGCGACTTGTAACTGCAGTCTGATTGGGCCACGTCATTACCGGTCAAACCCCTTCAACAATTTCCATGCCCTCTTTCCGAAAAAAATAAATTCCTTACGTAGGAACCGGTGTCGGTGTCATTTGCTACGCACATGCCGTCCACGTTCATTTTGTTTCGGTCAATTTACTTATTTTCCACTTTTTATTTTTTATTTTTATAATTAACTAAAAGTAAAAAGTAATTTATCAAATTTTACGGCAGTCAATTTTAATTTTCTTACACTATTTAAGGATTATGGAGAAAAATGATTATATGAGCTTGTTACTTTTGAAAATGCAATTCAATAGGACGCTCTCGTCTTGGATTTTAGAAAACATATATTTGAAATATAAAAAATTAAGACACAGAGAGTATTATTATATTTTACAAATAATTTATATTCATAGATAAATATTAAATAATAATTTATTATTTTTGGGTAAAATTATATTAATAATAATTCAGTAATTTTCTTAGAGTTTGATATTTAATATATTGTAAGAGTTTGTATACATTCTTTGATATAGATAAAATTAGAGAATTAATATTTTTATCAAAAGAATTGATATTTTCGTAAGATCTCACTCACATAAATAGTAAATAAGATTCACCTTCATGTAAATAAACTATTATAAAAATATTATTTTTTTTTAATAAAAATATCAATTCCCTTAAATTAGGGTTATCCTTAGTTTTCTAGAAGAGCACCATGGTTATGCATGCCTTAGTCGGTAGGGAAGCTAGCTATTTGGTGAGGCCCAGCCGAATCCCGCCTGTATTAATGAGGACAATTTCATACTTTTTGTTCAAAGAGACAATTTCATACTTTATTATACTACTAGAATAATTTATAATGTATACGAATATGTCTTGTGTCAGCGGTATAAACAATGTGTTTGTGACTTTGAGAATTAAATAAAAGAAAATAATTTTAAATTAGTGTCAACAAAAATATCTTGTGTTCGCGATTTGGGAGGAAAATAGAATTTCAAATATAAAAAATTAAATTTAACTTTTTAAAATAACTATAAAATATTTTCAAACTCAAATTGATAATATTCATTTAACTTTTTAATATAATAAATTTTGAATTTAGTAGTAGTAATTTATAAGTAGTTTATAATTTTTATAACTGTATTGTCTCTAAAATTAAATAAATTCATAATGATTAATTTAGTTTAATTAAATTCCACAAATTTTTTTTTACTGTAACTGTTGAGGTGAAAATATCTGGAATAGTGACTCATATTTAAATATTTGATAAAGTTGGACTAGTGGAGAGATAAGAACAAATTCACTTTATGAGATTTTGAGCGGTGAAGCACTACTAAAAAATATATTCTCAATAATTAAGTATTAAATAAGTGAGAAGCGGTCATTGAAATATATATATACAGGGGATCTATTTTCAGAGAAAGTCAGTGAACATGCAACATCACAAAATAGATATATGACACATTATATAACAGAGAGACTACATATTACAAACTATACATTCAAACCCATAAATATATGGTTCAACCACAATCTACTAATTTGATACGTGTCAACACATATCAACATCTAAGAGTAATATTGATATACAACGATTGGATAACAAACACTATTCATACACATCGATAAACATTAAAGAATAGTGATATACACCATGTGCATGAAGAAATATTGTTATTCTTTGTTATAAGTCAATATATATCGACATATATCGCTACGGGTTGGTATGCGTCGAGATGGTATTGTGAGATGGGGAGGTTTTTTGGAGAGAAAAGGAGAACTCTGTAATATTGATATTATTTTTTAGTAGATTTCTAGTGTATCATCTATGATTTTTTTTTTCATATTGAGTTTTCACGTAATCATTGTGTTATTATTTTCGGTATTTACTTGATCAAACATCTTTTATTCTAGCATGATTAAAGCTCTCCATTGGTAACGCGTTTTGGGTTGACCGCTCCATTGATTTCGGCCCACGTTCAGAATTTCGCATTAACATTCAAACCCAAAAATATATGGTTAATGCCAAATTTTGATATATTTAAAATATTATTTTGATATTTCAAAATATAAAAAATCAAGTTTGACTTTTCAAGATTAATATGATATATTTTAAAATTTAAAATTGATGGAGTTTATTTAAATTTTAATTTAAATTTTGGATACAATAAATCTTGAATTAGTGGTATAGAGTTTATAATCTTTATAAATGTATTGTCGAAACTAAATGAATTCCTATTCATTCATTAATTTTAATTAATTCTGTTGGGCTACGTATTTTACTAGCATAAATAAAATATCAATGATGGGCTTGACCTTGCAGACTATTAAGTCTAGTGCATGCACAAGATGACTCCTAAGTCCGATAGATTTGGAATCGTTTTCCTTATCGATTCGAATACTAACTAGTTACCATATCTAATATTAATTAGTATGAGAGTTACCTATCTAACATTGATTAGCGTGACAGTTACCTTCTCTAATAAGAATTTTGCTACACAATTTCTATTAAGAATTAAAATTCTGTTGAGCAATATAAGTACTATAAATATATGGTGAATAATAGAGGTACACAGATCTGATTCTACCTATTAAATAATTTATGCCTCTATTGTTGATATATCTTGAAATATGTACTTACTCTCACACCGGAGGCATCCCCCAGCAACCCAAGCCGTCAAGCACTTCTGGTGATTTTTTCAGTGCAGGTCCCAGTTCGAACCGGTAGTTAAATGTACGGACGAAATTTGAGCGTTAACAAATACAACTGCTATACACATAAATTATCTAAAATATATTATTATTTGCAAAATTTGTTGTTGTTTTTAAGTTTATATGAATCTTATTAATCTTAAATTTTAGAATTTTTAAAATTGACATAAAAACCAAAATTAGAATTTTTTGTGAAGAGAAGGTGTAGGCTTTTTATTATCATGCAACTAACTACACATAGATCCAAACAAAACAAACAAACTAAATGAGTCTTTTCGTTTTTCGGAATTGCTAAACTTGGTGCCAACTATATCGAGATTGAAATTAACTACCTTTCAAATTATTCCTCAAGGGCTCTTTTTTATTTCTTTTTCTATACCATTGGTAAAGAATTTCTCGATGTCTCCAAACATGGCTACCAACCAGTATCCCATTTATTACTCAAACATGTCTTACACGAGGAGAACACAATATATTTGGTAGAGGTGCAGGATTGAACCATGTAGCCATTGAACCAAATGGGCTTGACATGGATTCCCCCCCCCCCCCCCCCCCCCCCCCCCCCCCCCGCCCCCATGGCTTTGACTTAATTAATTAAATTTTGTTTGTGTTATTGGTTAGTTTAGTTTGATAAAGGTTTTGGTTCTCAGAACAGTAAAAAAAATAAATCAGAGTATCGTATAGTACCCAAATTGTAGAGTGTTATAGAATAACTAAGTCGTAGAGTGATATATGACTCGTACATAAATCAAATCGTAGAGTAATATTTTTTATAATTAACAGTGACGTGTTATGTAAACTGCTGAGTAACGTCTCTTATGTAAGCTATTGACATCTATAAATAAGAATCACTTTATAATTATTGAAGTAATTTAAAATTAATACAACTAAACTTTCTTTCCGTTATGTAGTTAAAGAAAAGATAGGTAATTTTTTTTTTACCAACTTCTTTTGTACCTACGTAACCTGTCCGAAAGTACCCAATCCCCTTGTACCAAATCCGCCATATATTACCCATATAAATCAATAGCCAATACATGTGAGCATCAATTATTTAAACTAGCATTCAGTAACACACGTGTTATGTGTGTAAATTATATGAAATAAAATTAAAATTTTATAAAATTTAGAGAACTAAACATAAAGATAAAAAAATAAATTAAAAAGAACAAAATAGTAATATATTTAAAGTCGTAGGAATAAAAGAGAAAGTGTAATACAAAATCATCAATACCGACGTGGCCACTTTATAATATAGATAAGTTTTTTTTAAAATCTAAAAATTTAATTCTTGAAAATAATACTATAATCATTGCGCATTCCTAAGAGAAATTTGTAATATCAGACATAAGCGTAATTTGTCCTTCAACCATTATGGCATCATCCACCAAATAGAAAATAATACAGTGGTTAAGACTGATATACTTAATTATAAGAATATATTGTACTCTTCAAAATGAGATTTTACAAAAAAAAAAAAAGAATCTGATGCTCAAGAAATGCTTCGTCTTTTATCATCTATCATCCCCTGATCCATCAATTTCTTTGGTTTCTAATCTCTTAGATGCTTGCAGGAACCTTCTAACAAAGGATTGGGACATTAATTAGGATCCAATCACTACTTCGTAAAGCAAACAAGATATCTAGCCAAGGAAGCTATGAACAAGGAGGATCTCTTTTATTACGTTTGGATTGAAAGAATGAAATAGAGGAAGGAATAGAATGATTTTAGGTTATTTTAAGTATATGTTTGATTGTTGGTGAGAATGAGTAGTTTGATATGATGGTAAAATTATAATACATATCCATTCTATTCGAATGAATTTTATCTCACCCCTTTCACATGAAATAAAAATCAAAGGTCTGAAATAAATTTTTATTCCATTAAAATAATTTATTCTCTAAAATATAATTATTTATTCTATTATTTTTTATTCTATTCTATTCATTTATTCTATTCTCTCAACCAAACGTGTCATTTATGCTTTATGATTCCCCTTCTACTTTTGTTAACCAAACTTTGTTTTTGTGATGTTGAACGGAGCACCACCCCCTCGTTTTGTGACTATAAACTCTTTACTTTTGGGTTGTGTTTGTATTGTTTTGTATTGTAATATCTTGATGTGATGCGAATATAAGTAATCCTTCTCTCCAAAAATTATTAAAATAATTATTTAAATAAGTCAATATATATATATATATATATATATATATATATATATATATATATAGAGAGAGAGAGAGAGAGAGAGAGAGAGAGAGATTAATTTCAATTTATGATTATAATTAAACGCTATTAATGTCAACATGAAATTATCTAGTACAAAATTATATAACTTAATAAACAACTATATGAGATCATATCTAATATAAGATCTGGCGCTAGTGAACTTAACTGAAAAGTTTTCAGAGAAGATGATGACTCCCAACTCAAATTTTAAAAATAATGCAGATTTTTTTTTTAAATTTAAATTTATTATCTTTAAACTATTAATATTGTTTTGTTAGATCAATACATAGGCTAATATTGTTGGACTTGTAAAAATGAACTTAATTCTTCGACTTGCATGTTGTAAGTTGCGGTTTTAAACTTTTGAAGTTATTATGGTTATTTCCTTTAGTTGAAAGGTATAAAACAAAGAAAAAATGTCCTTTTATATATATAAAATAAATTAAAAAATTGTGTATATATTTAGGTATATATCTCCGGCAATAAATTTAGATGATTGAGATTGATATATTTTAATATTAATCATTTATTAATGTTTTCTTGTGGGGCTTGGATTTGTAGAACACAATGCGTTCGCCATCGAATCATCCTGCTGAATCAAGCCGAAAGGTTTGACTTTTACATAACTAGTATTTCCCCCCATACATACGAGTGGGCTTTGACTTAATTAAATTAATTCTTAGCATATTGGTTATTTAGTTTAGCTTGACAAACACTTTAGGTATACCAAATCATGATCAGTCCTGCCGGACTAAATCTATTTAGTTAGTTTTTTTTAAAGATTTTTTTTTTGAGAATAAGTCCATTTAAGGGTTTATTATTGAGTCGTGTTAAGTCTTATGTAAATAAGTTATTTAAAGTATATACAAGTTTGATAATACATGCAAAGTATAAATAAATTTTAAAAATTACATAATAAAATTTAAAAACTACATATCGAGCAAGTTTTATAAACGATATATTTAAACTAATATTTATAATAATAATCATACTTATATGAGTTATGTTAGTATTTGAAAAAATATTTATGTCATGAGATATTGATTGATAGATCAAAAAAATAAGAAATGCTTCTACTTTCAGTAAGATAGTATTATTGTTGACAATTATTTTTATACAGTAAAATTATCTCTTCCAAAAAATAGTTGTTTCAAGAGATATATTAGTGATGCATGGTAAGTAATATAGTAAAAAAATTGGTGTAGTTAAAGTCCTATTTATAATGTATTAAAGTAAGTTAAATGAAATACTTTATGAAAATAAGGTTCATAAATTAGGAAAGCTAATGATCATAACATTATAATATTTCTTTGATAAGCCCAAAAGTTAAAATTAGAATACAACACATGTAGCTAGTAAGATTAATGTATTATTACATTGTATAATAATCGGGGCAAAAAAGACATTTCATGTTAGTAAAACCAAAATAAAATCTTGAATCACGAACTAAGTTAACAGAAAAACTATTGAGTTGACTCGAGAACAACCAAAATGACTCGTTTTTATCTTATTATATTTTTGTATAAATTGATATATATATATATATACTTGACCTAAATTTATTACTCATGTCTTGTTGTCGCAAAGGGCAGTACTGTAGACATAATATATCAAAATTTTCATTGAGCTTGTAAATGAAAATAAATTCAAGTATGTGAAGGTAATAAAAGGGAGCTTTGAATATTTAATATTATTATACGGTGGAGAACAACAAAAGTTAAGCGGGCTTCATTCAAAAGGAAGAAATTACAGGTGAAAATTATGCACAAGGAAGAGCTGAAAGAAGTTGGAAGTGGATGGTATTTTATGAAAGAGGAATTAATATTTTTACAAACAAAATAATAATTCTATAAGTTTATCTCTTACATGAATTTTACTATTTACGTGTAAATAGTAAAAAAAAATTGACCTTGAAGAATTTTTTAGATTAATTTTGGTGGAGAGTTGTTAAAAAAAAAGAAGAAGAGAAGAATGAAAGAAAAATAAATAAAGAATCTATCGTAGCTTACTAGCTATAGCTTGTATAAAACTAAAGAGGAGAGTTCACTGTTTTAACATAAATTAACGAGCTATTCGAGACATACTTCCCTCAACTTTTTGATAAATGAATAATTAATGTTTACGTATGTGGTGGGTTAATTGATATTTTGATTATCGTATTAAGGGTTAATTTTTTATTGTGGCTATTAATTTTTATTTATTTATTATAAATGTATTATTATAATTAAAAAATATTTCAATCGAGTAATTCTAAAAAATTATTCCGTCCAATTAATTTAACAATTTATTTAGGTAGCTAATATTTGTCACATGTGGTAGGGGTTTCATATGTGTCATCATAATAGTTTGGTAGATCTAATGTGATTGATTATGTTATAAATTATTATTAAAATATTTAATACTATGTCATTTGAAATAAAAAAAATTGAGATATCTAAAATAACTCTTTAACTTCAGATTTTATATTATATTGAAAAATAATTGCATAGTTTAAAGAAAATTTTAAAGTACCTTTAGGCCATATTTACTTGCAAAAATTATAATATTGCGACTATATTCTCATGAATTATAATCCCAAACCTAATAATTCTAAGATTAAAGCATTTTTAACGTGTTTGCTTATAATGAGATTATTTATAAAACAACTTAAAATTTTCTCATATTATTTTTGTTCTCTCTAGGATTATTAAAGAATTGAATAAAAAAAAAACTTGTTGTTTGAACTATTATACGTTTACAAGTAGTAATAAAAAAATAAATCGTATTTTTAGCAGCATGAATATATAATATAGGATTATGTTGGTCATTTTTATAAAAGGATAAAATTAATTTTTCCACAAATTTTAATCTTAAATAATGAAAATTATAATTTGTAATTGAATATGATATTAAATACTCCTCCATTTCAAGTCATTTTGTCATCTTGAATTTATAGTTGCATATCTAATTTTTAAAATAAACAAAAGACATAAGATTAGTAATCTAATTTCAAGAGTGATACGTAATCGTATCTTTTGATAGTTTATATCGACGTAAACTCGTCTTTTTGACTGTTTAATTCGAGAAAAATTGGGATATAAAATATCCTACAATTAAACTATTCACTAATACACATAATTAACTCACTTTTATCACTAATTATGCCTTACTAAACTTACTCCCATAACTCGTAGTACACTTCCACTTTCTTTTTTTTTTTGCTAAATAACACACTTTCGCTTTTACCATAAAATTAGGGACATATTAAATAATAATACGAAAATAATATTGTGATAAAATAAAATATGATCGTAAAGATATATTTACAAACAAACATAATTTTACCTTAAAAGAGCGGTATATGTAAAATATATTTATCCCAAAATACTGAAGCAAAATATCCCATTTCACGTTAATACTTTAGGCCCACGACTATATACGCTAACGTCTAAAACAATTGTGCGTCCGGCCCAACTCCTGTTTGTTCAACTAACTAAAATATAAATTTAAAAGATAAATGGTGACACGTTTATAAAATGACTCATCATTTTATATAATTTTGTAGAATTATTATAAATAAATTATTATTTTTTACTTAATTTATAATTTGGTGTAAAATATAAGTAAAATATCTTTTTAAGAGTGGAGGGAGAGAGTAGTATATAAAAAGAACTACGTATGCAGATTCCATAGATTTTAGAGTTTATAAGACGGTGTAATTTTCCTGTTCTTTCTAAGTTTCTTCATCTTAAAACTAACAAGTCCTCTTACCTCTTTCAAGCATATCCGGATTGCTGCTAATGGTGATAATAATTAGTTATAACAATTGGACTTATTCATGTATGATGAAACTCTAACCGTTTATAATTTGACACATTATTTTATATCTATATTTTTCTAACTATTTTTCTGTTACTAGAGTATTACTCATGGTGATGTCATTTTTTCTCTTTCTTTTCTTCTTCTCCCTTTTCTCTTATTACAAGAAGGAGTTGATCTTTCAAAGACAAACTTTTCGCGTAAGTGTATATGTATTTACCTATTCTTTTTAGATCTAGATTTCCCTCAGGTAGGCAGGTAGTCGGACAGACGGAGTACTAATGATATATTTGGTTTGTTCTTCCATGAGGTATGTGTTTCTACTCCTTCATCTAATACTAGTAAAATTAAGATTTTTAAGATTTTTTTCAATTTAAAAATCAGCCTCTCAATTTTCCAATATAAATGATCAATTTTTTTCATATATGAAAACCCGTTTAAATCCTATACCAATAAATCCCTCCTCTATTTTGTCTAATGTAATATATATTTTTTCGTTTTTGTTCAAAACCCATAAATCCTCCTCTATTTCGTCTAATAGATTTTTCTTTCATTTTTTTTCAAAATCTCTAAAATTTTATATAGAGTAAATCTATTATTATACATAATAAGACAATTGAATATCTTGTTCAAATTGATTGAGTCTTTGATTGGTCAACAAGTTAATATCAAGTTAGATCCGAGTTAATATCCAGTTAGTCCTAAAATTTATCATCTCTATTAATATAATATATGTCATATTCATAATTATATCAAACTTTTTAAATTATGTGTATTATCTCAAAGATGTACATGCATATATTTAAAATATATATACAATTCTTCAATTTCTTATTAAATATATTACTATCATGTATACTATATTATTTATATTCAAATTATTATAATACCAAATATTGCACAATATAATTTTAAATTATATTATCCATAAACCGGTTATCAGTCCAGTGAACAAAATGACCCAAATGTACTATTATTTCAATCCACTTAATTGTTGCCGCCCAACCAAACCCAACTCATCTCTATTATATAAGTCGTGTTCCGTCTATGAATATTAAAATCTAATATTTCAATTCCCTATTTAAATTTAATAATAAAAGAGTATTAAATTTAGCATCTCAAACCTTCTTTTCCCTATTTAATGACAACAGAATGATAAAACTTTTAATTTACAAACAACTGTGGTTTACTTGTTTGAATATGAAGGAGATCTTTATATAAGAACCAGGGACTTAAAATCAACATCTGGTATCAAATTTGGTAGAGTGTTAACATCGACTGTTTAGAACATTCTTTGATAATATAAAGGATTTTTATAACATGATTATCATATAGGTAAGCTACTACAATAATAATTTTTTCAAATTTAGAGAATAAGATTAAAAGAAAAAAAAAATTAAAAAAACTAAATTATAAATGAACTGAACTTGCGGAAGCAAATCTGTGACATAACTTTAAGACTGATATCTCCGTCTCCTCTCCTATTATATAAAAGATATACATTATATATATCATGTTATAATCAGTGCCAACATTAATATTTTTTACCCGGACTGTATTTGAATCTCTCTTATATACGTTATATGTACCATGTTATAATCCATTTTTTAAAACATATTTAAGTTTGTAATTATAACCCTAAGATGTGCACATATTAACACTTTTTTTTTTATGTATCTTCAATTACTTATTCCGAAAACTTTGACCAAAATATTTTCTCTTTCTCACAATTTAGTGACTGCTAATAATTAGTATAATTATATTATGTAGTTGGCGTTGATGTTTTTATGACTATTATTTTTGTAATTAAATATGTACGTTAAATAATTTAAATGAAAAGTGTAATCCAGTTAGTGCTTCATGCCCTTGGGATTCCTGCCAAGCGCCAAACGTAGAAAATGAGTCTTTTTTAAATAAAAAAAAGCTTTTAATTAGGGCTTAAGTAGGAAGCACGTTTAGCTATTTTCGTTAAACTTTTGACAATGGGTCTGATTGATAAAATTGAATAATTTTTTAAAAATATATAAGAGAATTTGAATGAATTAAATGGAGTAACAGATCTGAATACGAAATAAAATAATATGTTTAATATTTGTCAGTCTAAAATATCTGAATACGTATTTTTTCTTATTTTAACCTTTTGGATGGTTATGAACAAAATTATTATGTAATCATAAATAAACAATGCTATTTAAAAAAAAAATATAAACTTTTGAACAATCTTTGATGGAGTATACTGTTAGTAATATAATTTTAGGAATAAAACACTAAAAATATGAATGACATTCTATCGGTCTATAAAATCAAAACAAAAGACTGTAACAATATTCATTAAATTGGTTACCAATTTCTTAAAGAAAATCAAAAGCAATTTGTACACAACAAAATTTGTTTACAATAATAAAACAATAAGATGGATATTAAAAGTAATTTTTAATTATTGTCAATAAGAAAATATAAGTAAAAATATCATTCAATATTATTTTTTATTGATTCAGTCACAATTTTTTTGATGGATCGTTCAGACATATTCAAACGCATTCATAATTTAAAAATTACAAAATAAACGATCTGAATAACTTATTCGGTCAAATTTAAACCCATTCAAAAACAACACAAATAGTCTCTAATTTATTTTAAACTAAATTAAAAAAAAATACATTTGTATAACACAAAATTGCATTGTTTTGTATTAAAGGCCACCGCAGGCCTCTATTCAGTCATCACAAATATAGCTCTTTATTATAAATTTCATAATAAATGATCAAGCACCAAGTTCACAAAATCCAAGCCAAATGTCAGCCTGTCAAATTAATCTATAATTTTAATTTTATTATTTTACTAATAAATTAATAACTTATTATTTTTAATATTTTAGAGGTACTCATGAAACAAAAATCTTCATTAATATTTGCGAATTTGATAAATTTGACTATTTTTGTGTGACAGAAGAGTATGGAATGCAACCGTATCAAAAGCAAAAGAATGATATAATTCAGCAATTTGTTCGCCAAATTTAAGGCAAAAAGAATGGCAATCAAAATGGATTCATATTGTCAACCACCCAAGACTGTAGTTGGGGAGATATTGGAACATGACAGATTTGAGACTCTATTTAAACAACAAATAGTTTGACTTTTGATAAAATTAATATTAATTTTTTTTAAAAATAATTTTAAATACTTTTAAATTCAAAATTTACATGAATTCATATAGTTTATATCTATACATACAATTATAGATATCATAAACTACCTAAAATATACTATTAATTATAAAATTTAAATGAATCATGTCAATTTTTAGTATAAATAAATCATCTCTATTTAAACGATTCATTTGTAAATTGTGATTGTAATTGACACTTTATAAATTTTAATTACAGTGATTATTTGAGGTTGCTTCCTATCGCCTGTTTCTATTTTATTTCATCTCTTCGCAAAAAAAGTAAAAATTTAAAAACTTTTGATTTATTTACTTTTACGCTTTTGCTGTAATTTATGCATTTTGATAGAAAGTGCAGTTGGTGGGGTGGGGTGGGGGTATTCCTATTGATAATTTTGTTTTTTTAGCCCTTGTTTGTTCCTTGGTTTAGTATATTTGCTTTATACTACACATGGAAGCAGTGAACGGTTTCCAGGAATTTTCCCCTTTCATTTTTGAAGGTAAATTGGAGATTCTATTCGGCTTCTTTATTCTCAAGGCCTTTATTCGTAGGAATTTTTTTATTTTCGTTCATATTAATTAATGTTTACTTAGGATGCATTTACCCATTTTTCAGTAATTAAATAAAATTTATATTTAGTGTGTTCTAACTGAATTTTGGCAGCCATATAGAAAATTCAAAAAGTCAAAAAAATTTAAATAGAGAGATCAAGAATAATTTTATTTTATTTTATTGGTAAAAATCATGAATGCTTGTTAAGTGCAAGTAAATAAAGGTGTGACATCATGTAATTTTTAGTATAAATAAATCTTCTTCATTTAAATGATTTATTTAAATTTTTAAAAAATAAATATTATAATTAATAATATTTTTTAGGTAGTATATGATATTCATAATTGTATATATCGATATAAATTAAATGAATTTATGTGAATTTTTAGTTTAAAAATATTTAAAATTAATTTTAAAAAAATCAATATTGATCTTATAAAAAGTTAAAATGTTTACCCATTTATTTATCTTTTTTTTTTTTGGTTTAAATAGAAAAACTTGTATAAATAAAATTTATGTTGGCTCAATTATAACTATATTATATAGCTCAATTAAACAATTACTTAAAGTTATGAGATTGAGATTTTGAGTTCGAATCAAATCTTCATTTCCACTAGAAGTTTGTTATCCAAATTTTTAGAGAGTTTATTTTGCATTGTCCAATAAAAAAGAACATAATATCCAAACGGAATATAAATACAATGGTTAATTTTGTATTTTATAAAAAAAAAGAAGAGGAACTTTTTTATTTTTAAATTATACTATATATTTACCCTTACATAATAAATGATACGATTTAACAATGTTAGTTACATGATTTAATTTATGTAGTCTTTTTTATACTTAGCTGCCCAATCATACAAAAAATAAATAATACGACAATCTTATATATTTATGAAACCAAAAACCTTATTAATATTTATATATTTAACAAAAAACTCTTTGTTGGAAGGACATAATTTCAACTATTTCTTCACCAAATTTAAGCTGAAAAGAATTGCAACGAAAATGGGTTGAATATTTTCAACCACACAATACTGCAGTTCTGTAGATTTTGGAACATGACAGATTTGACAGGCTGACATTAGTGATTTTCTTTTGCTTCTGTTTTACGAATTGATCAGGAACAAATAGATCCCATCAACAAGACATAGAAGCTTGGCTCATCATAACAATGGAGTTGCAATAAAATTATATATATATATATATATAAAAATATATATAAACTATGTATTCTCAACTGACCCAAACTGCAATAATATTGCAAGTAACATTTGCAATGCAGAAGAACTATAAGAGGACAAGTTGAGATCAGAAATTTTCTTTTGCTTCTGGTTACGAATTGATCAGGAACAAATAAATCCCATCAACAAGACATAGAAGCTTAAATAAATGATTACATCTGATTTTTAATTTAATTTCTTCAAAAAAATAAATTTAAATAAAAAGAATTCATCTCCCATGATTTCCTCCTAATTTTATGGATCAAAGCACCTTTCAAAAAATACAAAAAACTTAAATCCTTTTTTCAATAATTGAAAATCTGATCGGTATTATAACACAAAGGGAATGGGAATATATATATATATATATATATATATATATATATATATATATATATATATATATAAAATCCTCCATTTACATAAGAAAATACACATATGTTCTAAACAATCCAGTAATTAATAAGACAACATCTGATCATTATATAAAAGGGAATGAAAAATATATTAAATAAATATAACCCATGTTGCCAAACATTATAAAACACACATATAATATAGAACAGGGTGGGTGCATTTTCTAAACAACCAAACAGGGGAAGGGAATATGGAAGAAGAGAAATAGTAGAAAAATGAAAACAGAGAAACTAAGAAAGAATTGCCCATGAAAAACAGAGGGGATCGAGAGACAGAGAAAATACAGTCACCCATGGTTGGTTTGTAAGCTACCTATGGCCTAGGTTTAAGGGATACGAACATATCACTGAGGTTTAGTAACGAATGGGACTATGCCACATGTTTTCAAGTAACCATAAATTGTTTTTGATAACTATTGGGATCCGCCAAACCATGACCCTAGAATAATCTCGATTTAATTTTCTGTAAAATTTAATGGGCGTACAACAATTTTCACTTTCATTAGAAAAATTATTTTACGGTTCTAAAATATGATTACGTGATATTTTAAAATTATTTACATATTATTATGTTAATATATATAATTAAAAAATCTATTATATATATTAAAATAATAATAAATTAATAATTTAAAATATTATATAATAATATTTAAGACCACTAAATAATTTTTTCCTTAATAAAGGATGGATGGTGTAGAAGGACACCATTGTGAATTGATAATTGGTGGGATAGTTGTGTTGGCATGGAAGGGTGACACTTGTAAAGATGAAGGGTGGGACCAATCATCAGCTCTTAAATTATTTTCTTCTACCATTTCCGACCTGCCACCTTAACACAATTGATGTGGACTATGTTCCTCTAAGGGGCAGATATTTTAAGGTTACATTATTAAAAGAATATTTTTCACTGTTACAACTTTGGTCACATGCGGTAGCTTTGTATAGTTTTGAAAAATGCTTTAGAGTTTAATAATCATGTTTACTAAAAATTGGACTTGGAGAAAACAATTTGAGGCACCATTTTGTATTATAATTTAATCATGTTTACCGTATGTGCGGTGGGTGGAGGCTCTGTGAATAACTGGGCCACTTCTGAATGCAACTTGGCAATGGACTCATAGAAATGGTTTCATGAGGGCAGACTTCCTCCATTTTTCAGATATGAAAACAGGCCCATTGGTTTTTTATTGGACTGTGAACTGCAGTTTAGTGGTATTGAACACAAATAATGGCATCCGGCCGATGGCTAAAAGAACCAAATTAAAAGAGTATTATTTACTAGGGTGAGCAAAAAATCACAAGTACATCCCAAGGACCCCAAGGGGTTGGTGCGGCGTAGGCTCGGAAAAATATGGTTTTGGGTTACATAAAATGATTATGGTTCCATTAAGAACTATAATTATATAATATGTTTTTAATATAATGTGTATGGTTTGAAACCAAATAGCTGGTCTTTCTTAATTAATCCCCAAAACCCCAAGTTTTGGTTTTCTGTATTAATTCTTAACAACCCAACTTTAATTACTTTATGCATAACTACGACTCTTAAGATTAATCAGTTTGACCTTTTGGTGAGTACGTTTAATAATGAAGGGTACCGAAAGTTTTGTTGATGACTTGATTGATAGGTAGCTTTTTGTGAGGAAAGTGAAAGCCATGGAAAACTCCTGTGTTTTGGTAGTGATGAGTACACACCAATAACTAGTGTAGTGTATAGTATGGTATGGTGAGGTACATCACTGATATTTCAAGCTAAGAAATAATACTACGCAATCTACATCACAAAGACACCCACAACAAGTATAAATATTGAACCACATGTTAGAATATTGATCACAATTTAGCTTTCTATACATTTTTCGAACTCGGTTATTATGAAGTAAATTTTATAATAAATTTACTTTTATACCAATAAAGTGTTAACATGCAGATAGGGAGAACATTCTTCGGCCTACGTATCAGCATCTTATTAGTCTAAAAATGAACTTACCATAAAGTTAACTTTATAGTAATCGAATCCATACTTTTCCTATGTATTATGATATTATAATGTATAAAATCAAGGTACTACTTTGCGGACAAGATACAACTAGGTTTGATAACGAAACGGCTATAAGAAAATTTTGTTGAGTTCTAATTCAGACTAGATACATCAACAAAAAAAAATAAAAAGAATATCGAGCAAAATAAAATCACCATTTTAAATGGAAAATTTACACCCTCCTCTCTTACGGCGTCTCTCTTTGAACATGATAGTAACATCTTACTCATTCGGCTAATTTTTTTGTAAAATATTTTGTTGGTGTAATAATATTATATTATTACATGCGAACTGAATGAATAAAATTACGGTACCAAAGTAATAGAGAAGGGAATACACTAAAATAGAAAATGAGTCATTCTACCTCCGCTCCTAAAAAAATAAGAATATATAATCAGTTGACAAGAATGAAAATGAATGATTATATTCAATAGAATAACCAAACATATTTTTATTTAATTTCAACTATTTCTTCATCAAATTTAAGGTAAAAAGAATTGCAATGAAAATGGATTCAATATTGTCAACCACCCAATACTGCAGTTCTGGACATGTTGGAACATGACAGATTTGAGAGGCTGACATTAGTGATTTTATTTTGCTTCTGTTTTACGAATTGATCAGGAACAAATTAATCCCCATCAACAAGACATAGAAGCTTGCTTCATCATAACAATGGAGTTGCAATAAAAATAGATAAATAAATAAAAACTAATATTCTCAACTGGCCCAAACTGCAATAATAACGCAAGTAACATTTACAGTGCTGAAGAACTATAAGAGCAGATGCTGAGATTAGAAATTTTCTTTTGCTTGTGGTTGCGAATTGATCAGGAACAAATAAATCCCATCAACAAGACATAGAAGATTAAATAAATGATTACAAAAGATTGGTGTCTATTTTATTTAAAAAATAAATAAAAATTATTCATCTCCCAAGTTTTCCTTCTTGTAATTTTATAGATCGGAGCACAATTCAAGAAAAGCTGAAAACTTGAGTCCCATTTTCATTAAATAAAAAATAGATCAGTTTAATACAAAGGGAATGGGGAAATTTTTATTCTTAAAAAATCCCAATTTTCCCAAACATTAGAAAACAAACATATATGCTAGGCAATCCAATATTCAAATAAGGAAGATCTGATCACTATTATATAATAAAATTTAAATAAAAAGAAACCCATGTTGCCAAACATTAGAAATCACACACGTAACTTATAACAAAGTGCATTTTCTAAGCAACCAAACAGGGGAAGGGAATAAGGAAGAAGAGGAATTGTAGAAAAATGGAAACAGAGAAAATAAGAAAGAATCGCCTAAGAAAAACAGAGGAGAGAGATAAAACAGAGTCTACCCCATGTGTTTTGTAAGCTGCCTTTGGTCTGTCTGTCTGGCCTGACCTAGGTTTAAAGGATATGAACATATATCACTGAGGTTTGGTAACAAATGAGACTAGGCCACCTGTTTTGAAATAACCATAAATTGTTTTTGATAACTTTTGGGATCAACCAAACCATGACCCTAGAATAATCTTTGATTCGATTTTTTTGTAAAATTTCATGGGTGTTGAACAACAATTTTTCACTTTGATAGGGTATACAAAAGGACACCATGCTAGTGTGACATTTGTAAAGACGAAGAGTGGGACCCATAATCAGTTCTTACCTGCCACCTTAATACAAATACACAATTGTTGGACTGGCAGATTTTTTAAGGTTACGCGATATTTTTATAAGATAATTTAATATTTTATAAGTAGGTTTTATTTAATATTATAGAAATATTAAATTAATTTATAAAAAAATATATTAATTTTTTATAAAAATTAATATTTTTATAAGTAAATCTTATTTAATTTTATAAAAATATTAAATTAACTTATAAAAATATCAATTTAAAAAAAAAATCTTTTTCAGTTCACAACTTTGGTCACATGTGGTAGCTTTGAAGTCGATGCGATGCGATGTGTCGATGTGATACCATCTGTTTGGTGGGTGTAGCCTGTGCGAATTGGGTCCGCTTCTAATTCATGACCAGCCTTGAGGCAATGGTCTTATAGACATGGTTTCGGGCCATACTACCTCCATTTTTAAGATACGAAAACAGGCCCATGGGCTATTTATTGGACTGTGAACTGCGGCTTAGGGATGTTGAACACAAATAATGGTAATGGCTAAAAAAAGTCCTATTTACTAGGGGACGAGGAATGACTAAACAAAAGTCTTTTTGCTGTTAAGAGATAAATTCAAATTTGTGACTTTTTTACGCACTAAAATAATAAACTTTCACCACTAAGTTATCATTTTTAGTCTAGAAATACGAGGTTGAGAGAGAGAGGGAGAGAGCTAATATGTAGTTAGAGCTTTGAACCACTTGGTCAAAAACCCATTTATAATAATAAATTTATTCTGCCAAAAGAATTTTATTATTATTATTATTATAATACACAGTGACCTAAGGAACTCAAGTTTAACAACATAATTTTACTATTATCTTTACAAGTACTAAACTAAACACTCATTATATATAAATCCTAAAATAAATTTATACCCTTAAAATTTACAAATTTTACGAATGGATTCTTTGTAGGGAAACAAAGGGAATAATAGTATTAAGCTAGGCGGGCCAAAACTCCAACAAGGGGAGCAGTATTTACAGTTCCAGCTTCAGCTTGCTCGTAATTCTTTCTAGAGTCGTTGTAGGCATCATTCAGATCAGGTGCTCCAACAATTGCACCCTCCAATATATTAGGGTTTGGTGCATCCTTATCGCAGTACTCAAAACCTCCTTTGCATGTCACCGGCGCGCTGTTGTCCTTGATGGATACAATGGAGGCCCCTCTATGGTGAACCTTTTGCGGATACTTTGATCCATACCCTACCATGTAGCTCATCCCCTTAGGGTTCGACCCCAGAACGTGATCAACCTAATCAAACATAATAAATTAATTATTTTTTTTTTATAAAAAACATGGCCAAAAATATTGCTTAAATTGAGCCTGCATGCATGAAGTCAATGTCTACTAAGAGCATTTGTTTATGTTGCAATAATATCTAAAAAAATCATTGCAATGGTTCACGAAAGCTCAACAATCTTGTCAAAGAAAATGATTTAAAAAAAAACACATTATTATGTTGTGATTTTAAAAAACAGTTATATTTGATTCATGGAATTATATTTTCACCTGTGACTTGACAAATGTGATTAGCTCCTCAGGCTTGGTAGGACCCGTTAGGCATTCAATAATCCTTTTAGTGGCGGTTAGGGTGTCGGCATAAGTTGTCGCAACAAATAAAGCAGCTGTCACATATTGGGCATTATTCCAGTTTTGCCACCATAGTAGTCCCGCGCTTGTTTTCTTCACATTGTCCCTTCCTTTCTGTATGCAATTACATATATATTGTTCTGCGGCACTCTTGTATTCGTTAAATTTCTCAATACCTTGGAATTTTCCCTCGAGAATACCCTGCGGGTTAATTGCAGATTTACATAAACATTTTATACTCAACGCAGTCTCAAAATGAGACATGAGAGTCTCATTTGATTTTTTCATGACAAATTAGTTTATGTTTTCATATTCGAATCAATTATCGAATCAGAAAAGTTATCAGGTGGATATAGGTCTGCCCACTAGTTTAACTAAGCCATGAGATTTTTACATAAATATTATTCGGTGGATATAGGTCAATGTTCACTAGTTTCCACTAGTTTAACCGAGCCATGAGGATTTTTACATAAATATTTTATACTCTACCGATCTATTCCAAAATGAGAAACTCATTTTACTTTTCCAGGCATTTAATTACCTGAGCGATAAGGAGTTGGGCTCCGACGTATTTGTCATTCCAAGAGAACTCGGCTCTAGTGCCACCATGATTTGGAGATTGCTTGACATAGTTTATGTATGTTTCTTCATTGGTAGCTTTGTGCAACCATACGGCTGCCCACAACAGTTCATCCTGTGGTACCAATTAATAGGTGAATTTATATATATGTATTTCTTTCAATTTCTCATAAGCTTAATTACTAGAAAGTTATGAGCGAAGCTATAATTACGATACCTCAAATCCACTGCTGGAATAGAATTGCCCCGCAATTGGAATGCTATTTTGGTAATTACCATGGTGTTTCGTAGCAAAATCAAATAACTGCCATTAAAATTCGCGTTTAGATACAAAATTTTAGTGCATTTAGCATTTTCCATATATAGTAGATTTTGACAAGACCCTCAAAATCTTAATAATGTTTATATAGCAAAGATTAGCGGTAACCAATACATTGAACTAAAAGTTTAATTTTTGGTCAGTACATGGAACTATTGACCAATTGCTTCTTCTAACATAATGTGTGACAACTATCTACTCTTTGTCCCACAATAAATTTTACAACATTGTACTGAATAAAACCACTAAAGCAGCCAAAAATGATAGGTATGATTGTATAATATTCAAGATATATTCAATCTTGAGAGTATGTCGATATTTTAGGTTACTTTTGCAATATTTTAACAGTAAAAATGAAAATCGCGTTATGACATTTTTTGCAGGATGAACAGAAGAACTATAATTTAACAATTTCCTAAAGAGATATACCTGTTTAGCGTGGGTAATAAGTTGAGAAGAGTAGCTAGGGTTTGATCTATTAAAAGCAATTGACGCAGCAGCAAGAGCAGCCGCAGTTTCTCCGGCAAGGTCAGCTCCGGGATTCTGTTCATCAATCTTGTAACTAGTCCTTGGAGTCGTCATATCCTCCGGCCTCTGCCAGCACTCATGCTCAGCATTATCGCCGACCTGACCGTACAAAACATTAGGCTTTAGATGAGCTTTAATGAAGTAATCGGTTCCCCATTTGATAGCCTCTAAAGCATTTGAAAGTTCCTTCTTGGCCTCGAGTTTTGTGCCGAATTCCACCACACCCCATGAAAGCATGGTGACCGTAAATGCCATAGGAAATCCGAACTTGATGTTATCTCCGGCGTCATAATATCCTCCAACAAGATCAACCTGTTAACTATGAATTATTCTTTTAATTTACAATAATGACTGTACATTAAAATAAAATCTTGCTATATATTACAGTAATTTTATGTCTCATAGTAAATATTGACCTATGTCTATATACATGAAGAACAAAATAAATTAAGACCTGCATCTTACTTTTCTATCTTATCTCTTCAAATTTCAAATTAATCGCAATTCAAGTTCATTTCATCTTGCGTCAACCCCTGAACTATTTGCAGTGGTCCATGTTGCATGATTATGTTTATAATTAGATATGTTACAAAACTATTTTATGTTTACTTTGTGTAAACTTTAAGGTTAGTCGCTGCATTAAATTTTATAAAAGTTAAACAAGAAAAAAATTTAATTGACATTTGAAGAGAGAAAGTGATCTTTTGAGAGTAAATATACATTTTTACAAGAGTACTTTTATAATTTTTCTTAACACTTTCAGCGACACGCATGTAACATTATTTTTGTTTTACTAATATCAATAGCAAAAAATAAGAGAGAGAGAGGGAGAAGTTTATTTCCTCGTATTTAATTAAAATTGTGGTGAGAGAGAATGCTATATTACCCCAACATCTTTGCCATCGTTTAAGGCCGAGTCACCCCGCCATTTGACACGCTGGTTAGGGGGTAACTTTCCAGATCTTTGAGCTTCAAAATACAACAAGGATTTGTGAAGTGCAGCTCCATAGTCTATTGTTGAAACAGCTGTGTGGAACGACAGTAGAAGAAAAAGGGTAATAGGGAAGAGCCCGCAGGTTGAATGCATTGTTGTATGGGATATTGACAAAAAATGAAAGAAGGAAAAGGGCAATAAGTAAGAGGCTGCGACATTGTTGTAATTTGTAAGGGATGGCTGAAAATGATAGAAAGATATGTGGGAACTAGAATTGTTAATGCCCCAGAGTTTCGGAGATGGTAAGTCTATTTATAGAGAGACAACTAATTGCAAATAAACCATATTTGATTAGTCTCGGTATGGTGATGGTTTGCGTTTGAGCGTTTCAAATGCAACAAATGAGAATTTTATTGGTCTAACAACAATTTATTTTAAACTTAACTTATATAATTCACAAACGCAACGTTTGAAAAAGAATGCATTATGGTGTTGGGATCTCCAAATGCTCTAAACGCTATCACTTTAAATGCAATAAATGTTAGTAATTGAACAAACCTTTAATATGACAAGTGTTTTTTTTCTTTCTCTCTTAGTGATACTCTCTCATTTTCATAAAAAGAGTCTTATTTACTATTTTTTCCCCCTAAAAAAAGAGTCATCTTCTGGATAATAGTATAAGCAAGATACACAATATCCTTAGTTGCCATTAAAATTCAATTATCATGTCATATATACTTAACTAGACATTCCATAAATTTAGGGATAAACATGAACAAAAATATGTTCTTAAAGTTTGTAAATTTTGTATATGTTATTTATTTATTTTTGAACAGAGATTAAAAAATATGCATATATATGTTGCTCTATAAATAGCAAATTAATTGGCTTGTAATGATCATTTAAGGGTAGGGAGGATGGATAATTTTCTCCGTTCTCGTAGTTCTTGTTCTCACCTAATTTTCCTTAATTAACCTAAAGAGTACATCCAATGAATTTCAATCAACTAATTAGAGTAGAACAGCGCCAGGATAGAAGTTGCAATATAGGCATACTTACAATTTGACATATATTCACTTTATTTTTCTTTCCACATATTCGTTGTACAAATTTACAAATCAATTGGTAAATTGTATGTCACTGTGCTTGCACAACGTTCTGGGCTCTGAGATTTTCCCACTTACCCAACTGGCCCAACTTAGTCAAATGGGCTGAACCTAAAATTTTAAAATTAAACTACTCTTCAGCCCTAAGACAAAGTTTAAAGAAGCTACAATTGGAAAGAAACTTTTGAGTGAGAAGCAAAAATTAAGCTTGAATGAAGAGAAGTAGAGAACCAAAAAAAAAGAAGCACAAACAGGAAGAAAAAAATGTTACTTCTATGCAGGTGGTAAAAAATGAATCGAATTGATTCTTCGATTCGCACGTGTCAAGACCGAGAAATGATACGTGTGTAGAGGAACTCGTTCCACGTGTCTGGCAAACCGGGGAGACACCAATGGATACAATCCGCATATGTGGCCGGATCCGCCTTCTGCTCATCGGTGAGCATTTTGCCTTGACGGATTGTGTAGACTGAGGTATGTGCATCTTTCCGGTACTCGGATAGGGCAGTTATGTTAAGGAAATGGACCGGGACTTTCATAGATTTGGTCACATTGGCTGCAACTCTTAAGAGCCTGCGGTCCGTGCCCACTTGAATTGACATGGACATGTTGAGAATTGGCTTAGTCTCCTTGGCACATTTTATACCATCTGGGTTGTTCCAGTCCAAGCTCCTACATATTTTACAATCACAAGTCATATCAAATATTTTTCACACATTATGATGAAATATTTTTATGTACATAAATTTTTTATTTTATTTTGGTAACTTTAATGACTGTCCTGGTAGTGATTTTTAACAGACCGATTGGTTGAATAAATTAAACGGAAAAAAAACAAAAACTTTGCGTGTTTTACAAGAAAAGTTTAAAATAAAGAACAAAAGTGCAATGAGAATTTAGGTCGGAAGGAAGAAGAAAAAGAGTTGTGAAATTACTTGATATGAAGAGGAGACATGCTGGCGAAGAAGACTTTGGTCCGATTAGTATCAATATTTTCCTCTACCCATTTGGCCCATGTCCTCAATACTCTACCATACACTGTGGGCCGATCGATCTCATCGTACTCCGTTGCTCCTTCATCGAACGATCCTCGTCTATTTGATCAATCATCCACACACAAAAAAGAAATATGAGAATTCAATTTCCCATCACAAGAATTGTTTTGGAAAATAATATGAATTTATTTTATGAAAAGAAAAAAATGATATGGTACTTACAAAACTTTCATTGAGAAAGTATTCATCCACCAAATGTAAGTGTTGAAGATCAAATAGTCCACTCCCTTCCAGTTTTGGCCATGCTTTTGGATGGATTCAGGCATGATAATCCGGTTCAATATGCTGTGCATGGTGGGATCATCTGAATTTGACTCCACCAAAAATGGAGCCCAATAGAACTCCACTGTAGCATTATAATCCTGAAAATAAATTCACATCAAACATAAGAAATTAAAAATGATGAAATTTTTAAGCAAGCAAGCAAGCAAAGCTGGTGCACCAAACCTAATATATAATTACAACAACTAACATTAAATTTTTACCAAATGAGTCACCCATTTCACCAAATATTAGGTGACACTAGTTATATAGATTAATCCAGCTCTATCTCTAATAAGGTAGTAATACTAATAATTGAAGCATATTTTGTCAAACATTGATTTGGTCAAAAAAAGAGAAAGAAGTAATGATCAAATAGACTTTAATTAGTGGAGAACTTTCTACGATATTAATTGTTGGGGTAAAGTAGTAATTATCATTTGAACCAATCAAAACTGACATGTGGATTAGAAAACAACATTTTTGCAAAAGTAAACCCTTGCAAGCATAATGATTGTTCTTGGGGAACGGTATGCATTAGCATAATCAAAGATGAACATAAATAGAAACAGGGGATCTTTAAGAACAGAACAAAAACAGGGGAAATATTATATATACCTCAATTCTGAAAACAGCGAGAGAACCAGTCTTGTTCAAACTTTTCCGGCCCGGAGGAATGATGGATTGAGCCAAACAAACCATGGATTCCCACTGATTCCGATTCAATGAATCCCCAACAAACATAAGCCTCTTGTTTCTCAATTTCTCAAGCAATAGTCTGGCTTTAAACCTTATAAAACCAACAAACAAAAAACCCATCAAATTTAAATGTAAAAATATATATTACCAATGAAGAATTGAAGAAATTAAATGGAAAATTGAAGAATTTCAATCAAATTCTTACTTGGGTAAAGAACAATCTCTGGGCTGCCACTTCCAATTCTGGTAAAAAGAATCTTTTCTTCCATTCCTCATGCAAGTCACCTGAGCTGTGAGAAACTCACATTCATCTTCTTTATACAGAGGGTGGGTGACATTATCATAAACCCACTGTCCAGTATAAAGGTCACATTCTTCCGCTGGCAATTCAACCTCTTCATCATCTTCTTCTTCCTCTTCAAAAATCGGCAATTCAATCTTCTTCACATCTTCTGTCACTATGCTCGATTTCAAACTCACCTGTTTCTGGGGTTCAATGGAACCCCCTGTTCTTGAATCAATCGGAATTTCCTTTTCAATCCGATTCTTGGCAGTTTCTTGAATTGGGTCTTCTAATTTCGCCCCATTTTCTTGAATTTCTTGAGCTTTAGGCCTAGAAAATGGAAATTCGGCAATCGATTTCACGTCCTCGTTGTACATGAAACACCCAAATAGAAAAACAGAGAACACCACAACGAATATCGAAAGGTTACTGTTTTTCCGACCTCCGCCGGCAGACTTCATTCCGGCAGAGAAAACGGAGGTTTTCCGGCGAAGTGGCTGCATGGAAAATTGAATGAGAAATGAGAGAGAATACAGAGAATTGAATGGACATATAGAGGGAAAAAGTACAACTAAGTAATGGGAAAGAGAGATTGAGAGGAACTAACATTGGAGGAGGAGAAGTATTCGATTTCTTATTGGGGGATTTGGTGAGATGGGTTTATCTTGAAGAAACGGGTTAGGTTGCCCGTGGCTGGAGAATTGTCTTTCTCAATTTTTACTTACTAACCTAACAACTTTCTTCAACCTCTCTGCAAAATTTTAGGAGAGAGAAAATAAAAAAGAGAGAGTGATTTCAAAGCTTTCCCAATGGGTTGGTCCTTCTCTCCTTTTCAATTCCAGTATCAAGCGTATGTTAGACACCATGTAATTGTCCATGAGATTCAAATTAAGACTACTGCATTTCCTAATATTTATGCTTATATAAAATTCATTCCAACATATTTAAATTAAGTTAAGATTAAAGCCGTTACTGAATTGAGTTGAACTTTATTGCAATTAAAATTATTGAGCAACCCAAATAAAATTAAGCTAGTTATGTGAATTTTGTTTACAATTTTAAGTGTGTCTAAATAATAAGTTTTGTTCTAATTTCACTTGTTTGACCAATTAAAACTTCAACTTGTAAAACACACAAGCTATTTCAACTAAGCTTAAAATCGATTCGATTAATTAAACCTTTGATCAATTTAAGTCATGCTATAAACGTATAACACTTGAACCAAACTCATTTACTTGTTGATCACACTTACCTATTTTAAATTAATTAAGTTTAATTTTTAATTGGTTTAACATTACCCGTAATACAAGAACAAATGCATATGGATAAATTGTGTACATGTAATGTAACATCTCTAAGAAAAACATAAACAAGTCCACATGGAAGAGGTCCTTCGTACGGTTAAGAGTTATTTAATGTTGGACCATTTAATGGAGGCATGGTTGAGCGGATATTGAATCGTCAAAGGTACTGGTTCAACGTTTAGCCGAATTTTTATTTTTAAATAATTAAATAAATAATACTTAACACGATAAAAAATAATATTATATTTTGTTAAATAATATATATAAAATAAAAACTCTCTAGTATCGAATTATAAACCAGTTAACTATCATGCAAATGTCAATTAAAATGACAAACTGAAAGTACAAGTACACACCTACGTTAATTATAGGTCATTTTCAAGTTCCAAGTGCAAGTCCTTTTAAAACAATAACAAAAAGTACAAATATATCTAATAAGTATCCACTAAAAATAAAATAAACAAATTCACATATAAAGTAAATTTTATAAGATATTGTTCATATGTAATAACATATTAGTCTTATGAATTATTTTGAAAACATTAATATCAAAACCTCTAACAATTTATACTCTTATAGATCGAGGCACTTCATCACAATTATCGTTTTACAATTCTACAATCAAATTATAGTTTGAGAAATTTGAGTCTTAATACAATTTTACAAACAAATTGTAGTTTTACATGAATAACCTTTTATATTTCAAAAGAAACTGTTTTTTAAAAGGGACAAATATGACTTTTTAAATGCTTGTGCAAAATCAAAACGACACAATAAAAACCGAGTGGTTCACCAATTTTTTAAAAAATTAGACCATTTTTACGGTTTTAAATAGTCTATTTGCATATGCAGTATTTTATAGAATCAGACTAGTTAAGACTCCGGTTCATGATTCAATTAATTAGACCTCTCAGTCCGGTTCGATTTTAGTAACTATGGTTGAGTGTAACTCACCAATAGAACTGCTCTTCATCTTTGTAGATCAATTTCTTTAGCATATGGTAAACTCAAAGAGCTAATGACTGTCATGGACAGATCCATTTTTAATTTAAGACTGACATAAATATATGGGAAAAGAATTAAAAGTGATGCTCATAATATAATTATTTAGTAATTTTTTTTAAAAGATAATTATTAATAATAAAAATGACACATAAATCGCAATTCAATTTATCATATTTCCAGTCGGCCTATGTATCATTTTTCTTTTACTTTTAATTTTTATTTGAAGAATTGCGCCTAGTCCTTTTTGTGTAGTTATTTATAAACGTTATTGGGGTGGAGATCTAAATCATAGCAGTTATTATGTGGGGTTTATTTAATGAGGTCCTTCATATAGAACCTATAAAAAATTTGCAAGAAACATATGACCACCAGCTTTGCAGAAAAGAATACATAACCACTCTAGCTAGGTCAACAACTTTGAAAGAGAGAGCTTTTGGATAAAAAGCAAAGATCGAATCTTTAACGAGAAAAGATTACTAAGCAGCAATATTCAGATAATTCTTTTAATCGTATTCAAATAAAATTGCAATACCAAATTTTGATATCAAAATGTTTAGTTTAAAAAGATGATAACTAAGGTTACAGTTATTTACAAAAATTATAATTTCGAGATTATAATCTCAAGATATGAATTATAATTTCAAGGTTATATTTATTTACAAGAATTACATTTAAGATAAAACTATTAATCCAAAAAATATCTTGTTTGTTTTTAAATTTGAACTTGAGAGATTATAAAATGACTTAATAGTATTGAGATTATAATTTCTGATTGAACATGGTATTACATAGTTTCCTATATTAACTCATTTTAAAAAATTTGGACTAATAGTCCAAAGTTCAAATTTAAAAACAAATAAGACAAAGATGTGATTAATACTCTTATCCTAAGTGTAATACTTGTAAATAAACATAATTTTGGGATTATAATTCATACTTTGAGATTATAATCTCGGAATTATAATCCTTACAAGTAAACATGGCCGTAATATTTTCTTTTGAACAAAATGCCTATAATAAATTCCGAATGTATTAAAAGTTAGAAAATAATAGAATTTTCATTTTCTGTATGTACGAGAAGCAATACAACCTTACTTGTTAATACAAGCTTTTGAATGGGGCAGTCCTCATCAGGGCGGCTGGTTTATGTAAAAATTTGTGTATATTTTGTCGTTTCATATACTTACTATCGCTAGGAATGAGACTCTTTGTGAAATTTTTTACTCTTCGACAAGTAGAGAGGGACTGCTAATTTTACTAATCTCGGGTTTTCTTTTTTTGTTCTAAATAATTGATCAAATAGCTGGTCTTTCTTAATTAATCCCCAACCCCCCAAATTTTGGCTTTCTGCATTAATTCTTAACCCCCCAAGTTTAATTAGTTGAGGCATAATTAAGACTCTTAAGATTAATCAGTTTAACCTTTTGATGAGTACCTTTATTAATGAAGGGTACCGAAGGTTTTGTTGATGACTTGATTGATAGGTAGCTTTTACTGAGAAAAGTGAAAGCCAAGAAAACTCTTTGTTTTTTTGGTAGTGATGAGTAGTTGAGTACACGCCATGACGCCAATAAATAGTGTAGTGTATGGTATGGTATGGTACATCACTTATATTTCAATCTAAGAAATAAAACTACGCAATCTACGTCACAAAGACACCCACAAGAAGTATAATCTTTTTGTAAAATATTTTGTTGGTGTATCATTATTGTATTATTACATTTAAACCGAATGAATAAAATTATTGTACAAATAGAATAGAGAAGAAAATACAGTAAAAAAAAAAATGAGTTATTCCACCTCCGCGTCTAAAAAAAATAGAAATATATAATAAGTTGATAAGAATGAAAGCGGATCATTTTATTCGATAAAATAATCAAACACATTTTTATTTCATTTCATAAATACGAGGTATCCATTCTCCATTTGATTCATGCATTTATATTCAAAAGTAGCATATAAGATCATGCTCATACTGGTCTAAAGTTCAAAATTAGTACTTCTTAATCCCAGATATGGCATAATAACTTCAGTTTTCGGGACACTGAAAGTGAAACTTTTAGTGAAGAGTTCACCTTTTTATTACAGGGACATTTAAAATGAAAGTTATTTTTTAATATCATATTTTTATTTGGAATATCATATAAATAGTATTGTATCTAAAAGACATATAATCTTAACTATTAATGCTTGTTTGGTGGGACGGTAAAATAAAATGAAACACTTTCGCTAATAAGCTTTAATTAAAGTGTTTTTATGTAACACCTCCTTCCCGAATAGAAAGAGAGTCACTAACAAAGCACAATAAGCTTCAAAACTGTAGACAGAGCGATAATACTTTAAATATTTAATAATCTAAAATTCATAAAAAAATAAATAAAATTTTCAAAATTAAATAAAATCTAAAATCAAATCAACCTGAATGGTCGAAGGTAAGTTTTGTTCACACAACATTTAATCACCCTTATAAACCTATCGGAAGAAAAATATAGTATGAGACAAATATCCAGTACAGATAAAGATATACAAAAGAAGCAAAACTAAAATTTATAATTAACTAAACAGATAACCTCAAATATAAATACCAACGGTAATCGAAATAACTAAAATCTGAATAAGAGTATAATTGAATCAACAAAATTAACGAAATTAAACAGAAAGATGAATCAAATTTGGCTAGGTTGTGATTTCATAATGAGTTTAGAACAAAATAAATATACCTTGCCACAAAGAAAATCAAAATACTATCACATAGATAGGGCTGTAAATGGTAGTTGAAAAATTCATATCCGTTCGCATCTGTATTCGAAAAAAAGCATATATTATTCATATTCGAAATAAAAGGGATATATCCGTATTCAGTTTTAAGGTATTCGTAAATAAACAAATACAAATATGGATATATGTGTGTTCATATTCGTTTAACATCCGTTCATTATATTCGACGGATAGTGAATATCCAATATTCGAATTCATATCCGTATCCGGAATTCGTATTCGAATAACACGTGTGTGTGTGTCTGTGTATATATATATATATATATATATATATATATATATATATATATATAATTATCAATCATCATATATTAAGTAAATATAAGTTTTTCAAATAACATTCCTTACATATATAATAATTACTGCTACTATCATAAGAAAATTATTTTTAAAATACGTTATTTCACTTTTAAAAAATAAAAAATAATACTTTTAAATATAGTATTAAAAATTAAAATTAATTCATTTAATTGTAATTGATATATTTTTACTATTGTATAGTGTAAAATATTAAAAATGTATCATTTAACAAAAAAATTATATACTACAAGAACAAAATTATAGTTATTAGTTTATTACAAATATTTTATTTTCAAAATTTACGTGTGAGAACAAAAGTGGATGATAAATCAGTATTATCTTTAATTAAAAATGATGTTAATTTGATACTTTCTCTAATATGTTTAAATTTTGATCAATTTTTATGACCAGTGATGGATGATGACGTACTTGACAAACTTTAAATTATGATGAGTAAATATTCAATTTTTTCTTTTAATTTTTTACAAATGATTTGAATAAATTATTTATTAAATAACTGATAAATGTATTCGAATATCCGAATATTCAAATAATCTGTTCGTTCGAATAAAATAAATAAAAATGGATATTATCTGTTTTCGAATATAATTTCGAATACCAAATATGAATAGTATTTTTAAAATTCATAGAATACCGAATATGAATATGGATAAAGTATTAGTTTTTCAGATACAGATACTATTGTATCCGGATCTGTATATATCCATTTACAGCCCTACACATAGACAAGTTAAAATAATGTCACACAGGCAAAGCACAGATCAGATTGCAAATCTAAATACATCCAAGTCGAAAGATGTGTTCAACACGACATCACCAAACTGCATAATAGAACAGAATAGAAATCTAGAGCCGACCCATACGTATCCTAAACAAATATATCAAATGGTCAAAGCTCACATTCAAAGTAACATACAAAAGGATACACTGTGGATTGATCATACTGTCACAGAAGGTGTTATGCTTCGGTGCCAAGAGGACATGTTTGTGATACCTCCACAGGTAGTTATAACTCAGATATACTTTTTCACTTATTCTATTAAAGATATAGTATCACAACACATACGACACAATATCAACAAAAGAGTTATAAATGTACATGTTGAACCAACTTACATCATAAACACAATATCTCCAAAAGAAGTTAACAACATGCACCGTTCTACAAAGATTCAAATAAGTTTAATGTATGGTGAACAAGTCTAAAAGAGTACAAATTACAAAATTTGGAATGTCAAAGCCAAAATCAAGCAATATAAGGATTTGTCTAGCAAATCAATTTAACGTGTATCAAATTCTAGACGAAAACAAAAATAAATAAATCAAAGTAATTAGAGTATCGCCAAAAAAGTTTAAATTCTTTATAAATTATACTAGAAGGAAAAATGTTCAAATTACAAACAAAAATTTCATGAGTGCCAACGAAAACATAAGAAAAAGGTTGCAAATGAAGATAAATCACGATATATAGAGAATACAACAATAATCAAAGAAGCAGAGTACGAAATCCGTACCTGATAGCCAAATCTACTTATAGGACATTTCACAAAATCTTAATCTCAAACGCCAACGATATCCAATATGAAATCTTATTCACCAACTAAACATATTAACTCCAATTTAAGTATATAATTTCACTTATTGATTCTAAAACACTTTTAAAACTATTGATGTGACACCCCCAAATCTGGGCCCACACAGCCCAAACTTGAGTTGTCAAAAGACTACAACAAAATTATTACAAAGTAGAACAATGTTCAACAATACAGTGTATAATAATACACAACTAAGTCTTCACTATTGTTATCACACTATTTTACAACGCGTGAAGACTACGACAGTTATCCCTCGAACTCTCACTCTATTCCTCGGCTAGACCCAGCTACATTCCCATCTCCTGTTGAAAAACAATGGAACAAAAGAAAGGGTGAGCTCAAATAGCCCAGTAAAGAATATCATGACTAAGATAATGACGAATAAATTATCATTAGTCTTCAACAGTTGAGTTCTTGATAGAATACAATAGACTACAAGGTTTATATCAAAAACTGCAATTAAATTCTTGAACAATGTTCAGATCAATAATAGCAGCGGAATGAGCAATCTATTAGAAGAATAATGCAGACTATAATGTCCACTCGATTCTCTTTTTAGGAAAAACATCATCAACTTTTATCATCTGAAATATCATTAGTCAAGATAATACAATTTCACAGTTCCTGATCATAATCATGCAAATCAACAATTCATCTTTGCACTACGGGCCAAAGACATTCAATATAACACCAACGGTCATGATTATACCAGATTAAGCCTTTGGTCATAATCATACCAAACAACAGTTCATCTTTTCACTACGGGCCAAAGAGAACATTCACCACGTGCCATAAAAGACACCGAACAGATGTATCGCCTTTAACCTATTATATCGCCTTTAACCTATCATTTGTTCAACAATTATATCACATCTGTGCCCCTGACCACAGATATTCACAACAACTTGATTTTGGATTATTAGAATGATATAAATGATGAACAGAAGAAACAGGTGTTGATGCCGGGATTTCCGTCGTCTCGTTTTTTAATAATAAAATGTCCCTTTCCAATTTTAGCCTTTTGAATTAAATGTGATTTTGAAAAGGGTCGGCTTAGTGTCGACGGGGTTTTGAAATGTCGATTTTCTTTATGAGCCAATTTGACCAGAGTCGCCAGTTGGTATATTTGAAATGGATGTACCAACTCATCCGAATTTCGTTCTTTGTAATCGTAATGGCTCATATGTGACTCCGATTTAAATGGTCCGCAAACCGAGATTCATAGAGTTCGGGGGCTTGCTTAAGCGAGGGGAAGGTGTTAAGCACCCCCCGACTTCCGTGAAATACGGTTACCGCAATCTCGATGTTTTCCTATCCTTTTAAAATCCTAAAATTGTGTGAGTTGCGTGTGTGTGTGTGTGTGTGTGCCTAAATGGAGGTTTGTGGTGAGTTTTGCATAAAAAGTTTGTTTTTTTTATTTTATATGACGAATGTGTTTATCTGGAAAGCGCTTTATACGTCTTTTGACCCAAATGACGAGGCTTCGCTTTTTATAAGAAAGATTGATTTTAATTTCGAAAACGATGAGGGTTTTTTTATTAGATGTCATTTTATAAAACAATAGTTTTAAACTTTTGTCAAATAGGAATCGAGACTATACATTGCCTTCTAACAGTTAATAGAAATAAAATGAAGGCAACTTCTAGAACTCTTTAACCCTATGCACAAAGTTTAATGAAAACGTTTATTTATTTTTCACGAAAACATCTTTTATGACATTTTAAAAACCAAACGTAGCCTCTCGTCAAACAAGGATCAAAATTCCGCCAAAACCCTTTACTTTTTAAACCTCGTGGATCTAATATCTTAATTTGATCACTTTTATAAAATCTTTATTATTCGCCTTATTTTTAGAAAACCATTTTTTGTGTCGTAGATTAAAACAAGCATCCCAAAACGTGTCGGGGCTACCCATGGGCATGTGAGCCATCCAGACAACCCCAAACACACACAATCACATATCTCACTCTTATTATTACGGGGCCTTAACCCGATCACGATTTGGTATCGCGTTAAGGCCCGATGTTACAAATACACCGCAACGGACCCTATACCGTGGTTACATATACCAAAACGTCCATCATCGAGATTCGATCACGAGGATCTCCTCCCTAGGCTCACAATCACCAAATCACTACACAACCCATACTAAGCCAAATCTAACAATATTAGACATTGCTATCACATTACCTAACTCAAATATCACAAACCCAACACTACGAACTACTCATTACCACAACGAACGACATATCACCATACGGATGTCATCGGGGCGTTAGGAGGAGATTATGTTCCAAAGGAACCCTCGCTAACGATTCTTAATCCATGGATCATCATTAATACAACAACATTCTATGCTAAACAAACCCAAAACACAAGATTATCACATTAATATAAACAAGAAAAAATCAAAAGAAACACCCTTTTTCACCTTGTAATAGACCAAACGAAGCTTTATATTTCACGAATCGAGCCTAACCACAAGAGTATTCGACTATCTAGCAAAAGAACATGAAGTTTCACTTGATTTGAGCCAAACCCGAGCTCCTCTCTCTCTTCCTCGCGCTCTCTCTCTCTCTAAAATCTATTTTTTTCTTTCTTCTTTTTAAACTCTCGGGTGAAAATGGCAATCTATAGCCTTCCGCAGGCAGCCGCAGGTGCAACTGCGGCTGGCCGCAGGTGCATCTGCGGCTGGGCTCGCCAGCCGTCCGCGCAGAATCCTCGGCTGCCGTGTGCCGTCCTCGAGCCGCGCACTGTCCCGTTTGTCGGTGGCCGCAGGTGCATCCGCGGCTGTCCGGCTTGCTTTTCTCGATTTTCGTGCCGCGCGGTCTTAGTTCGCCAATTTCTGCGGTATTATTTCGGAAGACTGTTACCTAATGTATAAATTGCTCCCGAACATCGTAAGTGTAGTGGCCATTAGTTATGATCAAATCAGGTTCTTCTGGATCAACTGTCCGTTTTGCCGCAAGTAACCTGATCCTCGTTGTTCGTTGTGGCGGCTTTGGCCGTAAGTTGTTGGGGTGACCTCGTGTTGGGGTCCACCTTCCTTTTTGCATGTCGGGTCAAGTGACGATCTTGCCCTCCTGTCAGGGTTAGCACACAAGTGCAAAATTTGGGTGTCTACAACAGGATAAACAATAAGTATCAGAAGTTTACTTTGTACAGATTCAAATAATGTCCAAATTGTCAACATGACGTGGAGTGAAATTTAAAAATGATATTTAAGATCCACAGTTCAGAATAACGGTTACAGTTCAATAGAAAGGTTCACGTAAATAGGATGGTTCAATTGAAATGATAAAATGCAACTATTATGGAACATATAATATTTTTAGAAATTATAGAAGCAATAATTCCATAATAAGTTTCGATTTAGGTGTATGAAAGAAAATAATATCTCTTACCGTAGCAGGTTTGATTAACAAAAGGTGAAGAAAATTAATATCTCTTACCATAGTAAGTTTGAATAATGGAAGATGAAAAAGATGGTATCCCTTATGAGTATAAAGGAAAATAATATCACTTACGAATATGAAAGAAAATGATATTATAAACGAATATGCAATAAAAGTGTCATGTGATAATTCATGTAGACAAATTATTTTCACAAGAGACAAATAAGAAATGAATACAAAGAGTAATTCACCAAACATGCGATAATCCGCGTAGTCAGGTTATTCTCAGAAATTAATAAGGAATGAATACGAAATGTTATTCACCAACAGGCGGTAATCCGCGCCGTAAGGTTATTCCCACAATTTAATAAAAATTGAATACGAAGAGTTATTCACCAAACACGCGGTAATCCGCGCAGTAAGGTTATTCTCAGAGATTAATAAGGAATGAATACGAAAGGTTATTCACTAACAGGTGGTAATCCGCGCAGTAAGGTTATTCCCACAAATTAATACATGGAAATAAATGACACATCTTATGAGTAAGAAATAAACGGTATTATTTTCGAGAATCAAATAATGATAATCCCTTACCGTAGTAAGTTTGAATAATATAATATGAAAGAAGATGATATTCCTTACCTTAACACGTGACTGAATATTGATTTAAATGAGGTTGATTAACTTGAACAGTACACGTACACTTATAAATCTTCACAAATACTCAAGATGACTTAAGCACACTTAGAGAAAACTTTCACAAGAAGTATTTAGAGAGAGAAAGAAAGAACAAGTAAGGAAGTTTATGAAAAAACCTTAAGTTAAGGCATCTATTTATAGCCAAAAATCTTATCATAACCAAGATTTTCTAATTTAATCCAAACCGTTCATTTCAAGATAATATTTAATCCATACCATTCATTTCATCTTTTAAGATTTCTTTAATCTAAACCATTCATTTAAAGATCATCTTTTAATCTACACCGTCCATTTCAAATTCTATATTATCTTTAATCTATACCATTCATTTTATCTCTTAAGATTTCCTTAATTTAAACCATTCATTTAAAGATCATCTTTTAATCTACATCATCCATTTCAAATTATATATTATCTTTAATCTATACCATTCATTTTATATCACCTAACTTTATATTATAAACAAATAACTTTATCAATTCAATTATTCAACAATAATTCACACTTATTAATTATTATGACTAATTATTATAAATACAGTGTAGTTGACTTTCTGAGTTAGATATCAAGTCAATTAATTAATGAAATACAACTGTTTAAATAACACCATAATAGAGATAACAATAATGCAGAAAGTATGTAAAAGAAAGACTACGTTACTGTGTCATGACAATTATTGATTCAATAATGTGAATTATTGTGCATATGCTACTGTGACAATTATCAGTTTAATAATATGAATTATTGTGCATGTGATAATAAAGTCAAATATTGTACGATAACCACTTTATCAGTTTAATAATACGAAACACTGTGCAATGTCGTGTGCTACTGTGCAATACCTTGTGCTACTGTACAATACCGTATGTTACTTGTAATACCGTATACTATTATTCTTTTACCACCGGATATTTTAACAATTAAAAGTGATAGTACCATTGACCATTTAAAAATTATTTATGTCATTTTCTATATCCGACAATTATTCTTTGTGGGGTCCACCAATGATTGGTTTGTACGGCGCCGTCGTACGAATATTCCCCGACAGAACGAATATTCTCCGACCAAACGAATATTATCCGACATAATATAATTTACACATAACATCCTTAACTTTTAACTTTATCAATTTAATCACTTATTGTTTCATGAAAATATATATAAAGAAAAAATTAAATTTTATATTTCATAAAATTCGGGGTCTTACAATTGAAGGGTGACCTTAGATCATTTATTAATACTCCAAAGCATAAAAATTAATATCAAAAGTTAATAAATTTCAAAATCCCAATATGATAAATTAATTTTTAAGATCTTAGTCCATTGTATCGCTCATATCACTCTGATTTTATAACTATTTTTCAAATTAAATAAGTTTAACAGAAACTAGACTTCAAATACTTGAATTTGGCCTCAAGAATCACTCAAATCGGATTTAAAACTATTAAGTTATATATATTTAAATATTTGAAGCTTTTGTTGAAAATTCTGCTACAAAAAATTTCAAATCAACCCTTTCTTAAAATTCATAACAAATAAATAATTAACTTTAACGGTTCAAAATTGGTAAAAATACTCCTAACTTATATATATATATATATATATATATATATATATATATATATATATATATATATATATGTAACAAATTTTAAATTTGTAACAATCCAACAGCCGAATTAGGAAATATAACCCACGCAATATACCGTAAGAATATAAACAGATTTTTCAATTTTAACTATTACATTCAATCAAATTATTTTCTTTTAGATTAATCCATCTCCTATTTTCAATTATCATGGTTTCTAATGTCTCTATTTTAATTAAAAATAATCCCTTAAAGTAATATTTATCTTCCTTGTTCATCTTCCTACAATTCGCAACAGCAAAAAATCTGAATTTTGGGTCTTCTAGATTCTTCAAAATCTCTTCATATCTTCACAAAAATTATTGTTCTCGAAAAAATACACGAAATACGTTCAAAAATGACTCGATATTAGGAGTTACGAATTTTTAAAATTAAAGCTGAAAAAGGTGACGGGAATCAAAATATGTTGCGATTTTCATCGATTTAAGATAGAAAAATAGTGTCAAATAATTTTTCCTTCTTTCTAACATTAAAGAGGATGAAATTTTGAAAAAATAAGCTTTGAATTCACTCAATTCTAATATTGGATGAACTAATTATGATTTTTCTACTCAGAAATTCAACAAATCAAGTTATAAAAGGATTGTGTTATATCTAACACTCTTTAAATACAATTAAAAAAAATAATATATAAGTTAACAAAATTCTAATGGACTTTTTAATTTAAATTAAATCAATTATCTACTAAAAAAATTTAACTTTCCAAATGAATTTTTTTTTAATAACTTGCCGTTTCTAATTCAATTATGTTTTTAGGAAAAATTAAATTAGCGTGTTAGCGTGGTTATTACATTTTACGTATTAGCGTGTTTATTCAATTACTTCGTGAGGGTTTTTAAGTAAGCTTCTAAGTTTATATGCAATCAATTATTATATTATTATATATAATAATAAGGAAAGAGATAAATTAAAATCAACTTGACCGCCTAAGTTAACTCATCAATTAACATATGTTGAGTTCAATTAAATGCAATTAATTTCTCTCATATAAAAATGTGGAAAGTTCGTTCTTGATAATTAATTTATAATTTTCAATTACACAGTATTAAAAATAATAATAATTTTTTAAAATTTTGGTAGAATACGCTGACCCAAATTATTAATATTATATAAGTATTATGTTAATAAAGAATAATAAATATATGTTAATAAAAAAATATTAAATATTTATGAAAAAAATGATATAAACTAATTCGTATCTCGCTTTTATATTCAATTTTTTTTTTGTAGAAATTTGCATTGTATTCAGATCAGTATACTTTGGTGCCCCTCAAATCCACATCAAATCCCTGCTGAATACGACCTTGGCGCCCTAAACTTGAATGAGAAGATGTACATGCCAACAATTATTAATCTTAATAATTTTTTAATAAAATATTAATTACATCTCATATTCTACGAATGAGAATACAAAATTGACAATAAAAAAAATATTCCATAATAAAAGAAGAAAAAAAAAAGCCTTACAATAACAAGAATTGAATTTAAAACCATTAATACTAAGCTCAAATAATTCTTAGCCATCATTGGGTAAAAGTTAGAATATCGTTACTGCAGTATTTCCTTTAGTTTCCAAAAATTAGGTTTAATTTTCATCAGTTTTGTTTGATTGTCTAGCTAATCAACCTATATATATGCAAAAGGGATGAAGTGGATGGTCTATTTTGATAACCCCTAGTGGCTAGTGTGACCCCCCTGCAGATGCTCTATATCCTTGACCATATATAAGAAGAAAAATAAAAATACCAATAAATTTGTGGATATGGACTGAATTTAGAGTGTTGATTCTTTTTGGATCTCTATTACTACTAGAAGAATTGACAAATTAATGTTTAGTCAGCGGAGATATGTTTCAAGGTCGAATGACCTTGAGTAGAAAAGTTCATGGATGAAAATAAGGAGGGGGAGAATATTTTTGATGAATATAAGTATTGTTAAAATCGTGTGGTATAATATTGAATAGAAGTCTAAATCGAATGAGATCGTCGTTTGTAATTTATTGTATTGGTTTAGTCAATGAATTCACCTCTCAAGATAAAATAGACACTAAAAAATAATATGTACTTTTATTACTGTTTACAGTACAATAACAAAACAAATTATAAATTATATAAAAAAGAATAAAGATCACAAGTAATTAAACTATCTACATAAATACTTATAAATTCATGTGTAACATAGTCACGATAGTTAAATACTCAATGCGAGACTTTTATTTAAAATATCTCTCTCTAATTAATATAAAATTTCAAGTAAACTTGTTCTTTAGATAATATTAATAGTATTTTCAAATTTTAGATATTAAATTAACTAAAATTTTCAAAAATCATGACTTAATAGAATCATGAACTTGGAAAAAACTCAACGAGTATAACTATACACCCCTGTACAAATTTTAACTAACAAATATCAATATATAATCCAAGTTCCATGTAGGTTTAAAAGCAATTTTGGCTACAACCTCATAGGTGTTCATGAGTTGAGACTGGTTATAAAAATCTAAATTTTATTTTAATCAACTTCGGTAATTTTGTGGGGTGGTACGTCCATTCTGTTATATTCAGCTTTTTGTAAGAATTTGCATTGTATTCAGATCAATATACTTTAAATTTGAGGAGTTTTTCAGAAATAACATTTAGCCTCTTACAAAAAAAAAAAAAAAAAATTTGTTAAGCATCTTGAAAATATTAATGAAAATAAAATTAAATAACAAAATCATTACATACATACATACCATAATGATCTTGACCAACATTGACCCCAAAGGAATTAACAACATGACGGTGGCGGAAGAAGATGCTGACGGTGGCGGATAGGGGAGAAGATGGTGGGGGTGGCTTGGGAAGAAGACAGTGGTGGTGATGAAAGTTGATGATGATGTAAGAATGGATTTAAACTATTATTAGGTTGAAGATAATTTTAATTTTGGGAAGACTCCTTCGATCTTTAAAACTGATAAAACATTAGTCGGTCATGTTTGACCCAATACATTGGAATATATTATAGATAAGTCTACCTACATAAATATTAAGTATAAATTCAAACACAAATTATTATATCATTATTAAAAGGTGAGAATTAACACAAATTTTTGAGTTAAATTTTATTTTTTAATGAAGAGATAAAAATTATATTTTAAAATTATATTTATAAACTTATTGATATATTATCGGCTTTCCTAGTATGCATAGCCCCATACGTTCATGTCAATATCCACGTATAAGCTCAAAATCCATGTATGATTTTTTTTTTTGTCATGTCCTTTAGTTTTTTTTAACGTAATGAAATAAATTTTTGGTACAAATATTATTTTAAAAAATAATTGAAGTACAAATACTTATTTGTAAGTTTTTTCAATTGTGGAACCAATTTAAAAATCGTGTTCCACTACATGTATCAAAAATTTATTTAACTCCTTTGAATAATCATCTCTTTGGGTTTCAAAATTAAAAGTATATTTTAATTTAACAATTTCATCAACTCAATAGATTATATACTAGTTTTTATTTTTTTTAATTAAATAGTATAAAATATATTAAAACTATAATCTGTTATAAAAAATTGAAAGAATTACACTAACAAAACTGAAATAGAAATTTTTTAAAACAAAATAACAAATAATTAAAAAAAAATATCAATCATAACAATAGAACTAATAGATACCATATACATATACAGTAGCGTGTAAGGGATAGGGGGAGCCATGACAGAGATAGAAAGGGATGGGAGGGGGCTATACCTCCCTCCTCCCCACCCGTACGTACCCCTACCACTACCCTTATCCATTTATAACATTGTATAATTTCGTTAATATTAATATTGATCCTTCTCTCATTGTATAAATATTTTTTTAGTAGTTTAACTCATATTTGAGAATATAAATTTATACTATATTATACTTAAAATAATATATATATTTTTTTAAACTTTGAATATATTTCAAAGTCTAATTATAATTTTTGAAGGAAGGTAAATAAGGTTAATATTAAAAAAATAACTTAGTTTTAAAGTCAAATAAATAAGATTAATATCATGATTAATAGGTGTAACAAATTTGGTTTTTCAAATTATTTTAAATACACATGTTATCATATATTGTATTGGTATGTAATGAAAATTTTAAGATACACTATGATATTACAATAAATATAATAATAACATGTGTATTTGAGATGTATTTGAAAAATCTTGAGACATTTAAATTTATTATAATATTAAAACAATTTGATATAGATGAATTTATATGTATGTTAAAATTAAAAATATATAAATTAAAGATTTATTAATATTTTTTAGTGCTAAATTTCTTTTAATAAATTTCTTACAAAAATAAAAGAAATCAATCGAGAAAACAAGTTCTGCAAAAGAAAAAAAATAAATTTCAAAAGAGAGAATAATTTATTAAATCAAAATAAGAGATATCTAAGGGAGAATGTCTCCAAAAGAAGAGCCCTCCCATATCGAAGATTAGAATTATTGTTTAGAAAAAAAGAGAGGAAAAGAAGAAGTATATGTTAGGTTAGGTCATAAAACTAACTTTAACTTTTAGAATACTAGATTTATTTACTATTTTTTAGTTCACGTGTCACATGCATCGCATGTCGCAATTAAATTATCGTGAGATTATACTAGAAATTCATGGAATTAATTTGAAGGATAAAAATAAAACATAAACAAATTAAATGAAAAAAAACAATACGGTTGTTAATAATTTTAGAATAAAAATAATATTTATCAAAATAAATATATATTTGATAATAGTTGTATATTGTTTATCAAAATAAATATATATTTGATAATAGTTGTATATTGTTCTAGCAAAGTTATTACTTTAAAATGTCATTTTTGTTACAACAACATGAGAGGTCAACCTGAATCAGCCTGTAAAGTTTAGCTTGAAGCGGCTTGGGAGTTGGGTCTAGACACTTGTGTTATATTTGGATTTCATGAATAAAACAGATACTAAAATGACTTCTTTTTATAAAATAAAAAATATATATATATATTTGATTATGTTATTAAAATGAAATGAATTATTTTCATTTTTGTCAATTTTATTAATTTTTTTTTTAAAATGATGTAAAATAATTCATTTCAATTTAAAATATAATATATCATTTTATTTTATTTTATTTATTTTATTTTTTCACCGATTTTATTTTTTCAATTCAAGGACCTGGGGCTGAGAACAGCACTATCGGGCATCCTAGGAATCATGACTTCAGATTATTTTCTCTCTTTTCTATCTCATCATCCGTAGTCTCATTTCAATATCAAGTAATACTTATTAATTTTTGAAAAGTTATAATCAAATAACGACATTATACTTTATGTTTAATAATAATACATAATATGAGACAGGTGATAAAACTGGAAATATGATAGGAGATTTAGTCTTTTAGACCTAAAATACATGCAGTTCTTTTGTCATATTATGTACATCCCAATATTATTATCAGTTAATTATTATTTATTTATGTCTGATTTCAAGTACAATATATAGGATGAGATATCAAATGAAATAAAAAATGAGACAACAATTCATTTGGGTAGAGTCAAAAAATAAAAAATAATATATCTTATAAATTTAAATACGGGTAAATAAATGCCACCCTAAATAAAGGATAAAAGGATGGTAAGACGAGTCTGTCTCTGTTTGTTTTTTTTTTTTTTTGGATTTTGTTCACTATTTTTAATTGGAATATGATAAATAACTAGACACTTACTTCCTTCAAAATTATAAGATTATTATTAATTTTTTAAAAATTATTTTAAAATATTTTTTAAATTTAAAATTAACATAATTTATTTAAAATTTAAAAATGATAAATCTTATAATTAATAATACTTTTTAATATTCATAATTGTATCAGCAAAAATTAAATAAATTTACCTCAATTTTGAGTTTAAAAATATTTAAAATTGATTTTTTAAAATTCAATATTAATCTGATCATTTGGACAAGAATATAATTTAATTTATTTATTTATACAAAGTATTGCCTCTTAATTTAGTTGCGTGAGCATATATTTATATATCTTAGTTCATTTTAGAGCCTATTTGCCAAGTGGAACTATGCAAAAAAAAAACTTTTATAGACTCTTACGCTCCACAAAAATAGTTTTATTTATGAAAACAAAAATTATTTCACAAAAGAGTCTTCTTTTTTTGTTTTTGTTAATAATAGTATAAAATAACATATCATCTTTAAATTTAACATTACAATTTCATTATCATGCCGCCATCAATGATCAAGAAATCCTTGAATTATTAAAATAACACATTGTTTATTTATTTTATTTTTTTGCATCAATATATTTGAACTTTCAGACATTTATCAAAAATGTTTATTTTTAGACCAGATCATATGCACACGTCAATTTATATGGTCAAATTTTGAACGTGCTAATAATTATTTAAAAGTTCAATAATTTTTAGTGAGATAACAAATTATTGACAAGTGTTCAATAATATTTTCGATCATTAAGTCTATATTTAATGAAGCAAGAAAGAGATGAGAGTATTAAATTTCTTACTCACTTAAAGTCCCATATAATACGTCACTATCATACTCCATCATTCAACATAATTTAATAAGTATGTATAAAGTAGTTGTAATATTCTAAAACTTGATAAATAAAGTAAAAAAAAAAAAAAGATTTAATACCTCTAACAACACTCTTTGATGCCTACATAAAGTGCAATGGTCGAAAAAATATTGTACGTTTTCCTCAAATAATAATATTAATATAATATAATTTATTATATTATATTGGGTGTATTTGATAATTTATTTAGAAAAAAATAATATAATATATTGAATAAGTTATTTATAAGAGCTTGCAAAATGATGTAATTTTAGGCTACTAAAAATAAAATAAAAAAGGTCGTTATTATAAAGGTATAGAGAAAGAAGCATATGTTTTGACAATGACGGCGACTTAGCTCGACTACTCAGTGTCGGCAAGATCCATGGTGATCCTGGCCCAATCTTCATTAACTCGTGGATTTTATTTTGACCTCAAAGGCCCAGACAAATCTAACTAACATGCTGTTGTAGACTACATTGATTGGGCTTGTAATAACTTCACATATATCACTTCTATTTTAAAAAGTATTATGGTCTTATGGACCGGCTCATGTTTATTTATAAAGATTATAATCTCCTAATTATATTCTCATAAATTATAATTTTGAAATAATTAATTTTGAAATTAAATAGTTCTATTTATATATTTGTTTTGAATAGAATTATTCATATGATAACTTAAAATAATCTTATATTATATTTGTTTTGTTTAGAATTATTTATAAGATTATGTAAAAGAATTATCATTTGAACTATTATATCCTTACTAATAATAAGAAAGATATTGTATTATTAGTAATGTGAGTATAAATGCATTGAATATGATACATTGGTCATTTTAAATAAAGGTAAGTTAATTTTATCCCCAAAAGTTTTAATCCCAAATGGAAGAAATTATAATACCTGATTAGATATGATATTAAATAATTTTTATTTTAAGTCATTTTGTTATCCCTCAACTAATAATCCTACCAAGTCCAACTTTTATAATAAATAAATGACTTGAAATTAATAGTCCAATTTCAAATACTTTTCTTTAGGCAGTATGGACTATAAAACTATCAACTTTTTAAAAAATAAATATGAAATAAAAGGTGTATCCTTAATATTTATAAATTTTGTAATTTGAATTTTTTGTGAAAGAGATTAAATCTCCCTATGTGCTTTGGCAATATCGTAATGCAATACAGTGAATACACTAATTAACATCTTGTGGTCTTGGAACCAATCCTATGCTTCCTTCCGATCAATTTATTCTATGGTTCTTCTTTCATACAGCTAAAATCCAGTCTTCTTATTCATATGTTATATTTTAAAATACATTTTCAGTACTTTTGAAGAGAATTTAAAAGAATGAAATTCAAATGCATTATTAATATACTTCAGGTTTCAGGTTCGATTCTCATTTGTATATTTGTGTTTTGTGATCTGTAGTTTTTTCTTTCTTGGAGCTGTAATTTGATCAATCAAAAAGCTTTTTTTTTGGATTTGTTTAGGTTTCATTTTTTTGGGTAAAGTTTCATTTATGTTTCATATACACAGTTTGTAAAGTTTTGTTTAGGTTTCATTTTTTGGTTTAGCTTCGTTTATGAGGTAAAAAAGGTGTGGGACTTTTTTTTGAGATGAAGAAGAAGAAGAAATTGCACGCGAGGAGAGGATGACCTGGGCCTGACCAACAGGCCACAAGAGACTGCTTATTAGAGGTTAGAGCTCGGCCTGTCATGACCTCGTCAACGGTCAATATCTGACAGATTCAGACCAGGTCAAGCAAAATAGCCTGCTTGTGCACCACTATGTGGGCGCAAAGTCCAACCATTAGGCTCAAAGGTCAAGACCAAGGTCTTTAACCCAAAGAGACCGTACAATATCAAGAAACTGAGCGTTGAAGTTACAGGCTTACATCCCTAGGCCCCACAAAACAGGACATTTATCTACACCATCCACATGAGCTAGTCCCAATTACTCATTAATGGGACGTATCAAAGAGAGATAGCCCACTACCTTGGCTTATAAAAGAAACTCTCTTACAATATTGATAAAATTATACTCTCTTTATATATTTGAAATCTAAGTTAATATTCTATTTTTTTTTTTCACTTACTAATATCAAAGACATTCCACGGCACTTAAAATCGTTAACCATCGTGAGAACAGGACCGACCCTATAGCGTAAAAAAATTATTTGGACTTTAGGTCCTATTTCAAAGGAAGATTTCAAATTTTTAAACACCATAAATAATTCATGTAAAAAAGACTCTATAAAAATATAAGCTCAATTAATCTTTTAGGGCCCATAGTTCAATTCAAATATTAAATACCTATAAAAAATTAACAGTATATATATAAAAAAAAGCCCCATTTAAATAAAAAATATTAATACTCCCTCTGTCCCAAGATAAAAATTCTCCATTGACTTTTTTAGTCAAATTGACCATTTTTAAAATTAACAATTAAATATATATATTTAGATTTTTAAAAAAGTAAACATTGAGATTAGTACTAAATTTTATGTAGTTTATAATGTTTATAGGCTTTTTACATATATATTAAATAATAAAAAGATATATTAATTTGAAAAATGATCAATTTGACCATAAAAATCAATAGAGGACGTACCAATTATAAAAGACCTCATTTAAAAATATCGTTTTATGTCTTAAATTGTTTTGAATTACCCCTACATGAGACTGTGTTGTATTGGTCCAGTAGAGCGGGGATTTAACTGAAGGATCACTCTCTTTTCCCTCCTAGAAACATTGAACTGAACAGACTGAAGGGCTAGAGGCAACAAAACCAAGAAAGCTACGGATTATAATCTACGTTCTCACTTCTCAGCTGGTAAAGCACATGCACTTTCTTGATGTTTTCTGTTATTGTTGTGTATGGCACGTGATGTTTTCATTATCTCAACTGTTATTATTAGACCACGCACGTGAAGTCGAATCTAGCTGCCCCTCCACCTCCTGCTCAACCAATGGCATTCTACATTTTGATATTCCCTCCAAACCAAAATCCAAAAAATTTGCAGAATCAAGATATAGAGAAACATGCATACCTACAAATTAAACTGACTGAATGCATGGTGCCCCACAAATAGTCCTTCCGGATTCTTTACTTGGCTAGGTTGGTATAGTTCTCCATTCTAAAACCCCAACACTAAATATAGCTCGACAAACTTACCAATATTAACTAGCTAGCCTTTCTTTATAAATCTGTTGTCCCATTTTATCTGATCATACTCCAAAAATGACACAGATTAACCAAAACCAAACTAACAAAGATGCTACTGATCAATCATTTGAGACTTTTTTCATGGCTGGTTGATCCGTCAAGAAAACTACCTTCAACAACTCCTCCAAATGGACTAAATCCAATCATTAGTACCGAACCACAACAGTCAATTGCTTGTGACAATGTGTTCCTTTTGTTTGCGCCTACCTGGTTAAGTTCTTTGGAGCTTTCCTTTCTTTGGGTTACTGGGTTCAAGCCATCCCTCATGTGTTCTGTGGCTTGTGACCGACTCGGTTTTGGACCTGACCAAGGAGCAAGCACAGAGAATGCAAGTGACGGTGGCGGAGACGAGGGAAAGAGAAGGAATTGGCCAAAAAGTTGGCACGGATTCAGGAGGATGTGGTGGAGCCACCCATGATGGCGTTGGCGAGGCGGGTGGGGACAGGGTAGAAGGACTAGCAGTGGAGAGGCTGAGGTTGCCGATGGAGGAATCAGAGGGAAATGCCGATATGCTGAGAAGCAAGACGTGTGTATCACTTCTTGAAGCCCAAGAAAGTAAAATCTTGTAAAATATGAGTACTATTTAATTTTGCTAGGGGTATCTAAGTTTTGGTCTTTAGTTGGCTATTCTAAATTAGTTCTACATAGTTAATGGCTCTGCCATAATATTGCATACAGTGTGCTTTTGTTTTTTGTCTGGTGAGGGAAATAGCTCTGCTTGTAGGACTTGTGCAGGAAGCAGACCGATTAGTACAGAGACCCAGGCTCTTCTCCAACTCTTTTGCTGCCTGTGATGCAGACAGACTCAAGTTTTGTTTGTTTTTATTTAGCCTTGAGTTGCTATAAAAGCATTTTTGTTTTGATATTAAGAGTACTACCACTTGTTTTATGTAGTATGCTAAAAGTGCCTAGGATGGCTGTCTGATGCCCTCATATTTTGTTCACGAGACTCTAGGTAAGAACAATCTAATATCTGTCTATAGTGCAGTTTCTTTTCAACTAATAAATAAGAAAAAATAAAAATAAGAGATTTCCCACAAAATAAAAATTAAAACTAAACAGAAAGAGCAGAAGAAAGAGTCAAACTGAACAACCCCGAATACCCAATACCCGATGGACATACCTGTTTCTGGTTCTGTTAACTTAAAACAATGCAATCTTGACATTTGAGTTCAAACTTCTAAACTGCATCTCAACTATGACAGGAGATGGACCTCAATAGCATAACTATAGTAACGTAAAGTCAACATAACACACATATCCTATGGCGAAGTAACACTTTGCTACCTACTTGCTTTGATCCGATCCTCCAACAAATGGGAGGTTCTGTTCCCCCTCCGTCTGTTAGAAAACCATATAAACAAGTTAACTCAGTTTTTTAACCTCCGCTATCATAACAAATATATACAAAAACATATATCCAAGCCATTGCCACCATCACCACCCACAAATCTGTCAATAGATCAACAAGGCAACAACAACTATCTGCTCTTTTCGAAGTTAAAAAACCATCAAAAATCGCATCTATAAAATCCAACTGTAATTGCTAGCCATAATGGTCCTCTTCACAACCAAAACTACCACCAACAACCACCAGACAAACAACCCACTCGCCAATTTTACCTACAACCCATCGCCGCTGCCGCCGCCACCACCACATGAATCACTTCTCTTGCCATCAAATTCTTTCACCAAACCCATGAATAAGTTTTATATCAAAAGCCCACTACCAACAAAACTAAACTCCGTAACCCAAAGTCAAATACAACCTAAACCAGATACTAAAAGACATCCTATTCCTCAAATATTGATTATATATAAATTTTTGTGTAGTTGCATGATATAACACATTGTAAGAGAATCACTTGTCTACATAAATAAGATATAAGGAGCGTGTGACTCTAAAAGTCCCGCAATTGGCTAGATGGGGAAAAATCCCACCTCCCTTAATGCCCAAATGATCATTGTATGCTAATTATAATTGAACTGGTTTAACTTACGAACATGTAAAGCATAATATCATCTATATTATGTAACATGTTTGATAAACCCTCTGCTTACATAATCATAAAATACTGAACTGACAGTACATTTGAATTTAGTCTTAATTTTTTTGAATATGAAATCTTGACCACAATGAGACGTCCTCAACCTAAATTAAGCAATAACGACAACCCCCCACTCAAGGACACTGGTTTAGGGAACTGAAGCTGCTTCCTTACTTAAAGACAACAACAAAACACTAGAATGGAAATAATATATAAGTTGAAACGTTCTTCATCCAAGAAAAGCTGCAAATGAGATGGCTTCATATGCTTAAAGAATTATTAATTGCACACCTTGAGGCCTTTTTGTTTCAAGCTGCTGCTTTGCGCAAATTCTTGCAGCTTCCTCCCTCTTCATTTCGTCATTTCCAACTGGGGTTCGCTCTAAAATTTGATTGCGGGGATCAATAACAATTTTTTTAAGTGCAACAGCATTCTGAATGAAGTATACAGCAAGTTCAACATCACTAGTACGACCATAATACCCAACCATTTCCACCAACTTTAGGTTTTGATGGGGAAACTTTGCAGCCTGCCTAATTTTTCTTCTTGTCTTAGATGGTGACATCCATATTAACTGCAAAAGAAAATTAAGAAATTTCTGATAAATACTCAAGAAACAACAAACATCTTAAAAGCATAAGTAGAAAAAATCATCTATATAGCTAGAAAATGCACCTGCAACACAAATCTCTGCAAGTAAGGACACGCCTCAATTAAAGAAGTGAAGTCAAGGAGACTATCATCACCCCATGCTCCAACTTTCAATATTAATTGCTTGAGTTTTGGAAATTCTGGAAATTCAAGAAGCTTAATGTTTTCCTGAAAAACATGGCCAAGTTCAAACTTCAAAAAATCATGATCACAGAATCAACAAGAAACAGAAACAAACACGTTGCAACTGTACTTACTAACCTCAGGACGATAGATGTCCAAAGTAAGAACCTCTAGCTGATTCAGACAGTATGAAATCTGGCCAAAGACATTATTTTCCAAACCAGAATATCCCTCGCCAATAGAAATCTCATCAAGCCTCGGAACATTCTTAAGCAGCAAATCTATCCCCGGACCCAAGTAGCTAAATTGGACAAGGTTCGTATCACATATCTGAACGGTCTCTATGCCCAAACAGAAAACTATTTCTAAGGACCTCAACATAAGGGACGGACCGTTGATTCTTACATTTACCAAATCTCCCGAGCCATGCATAGATAATAATTGAAGAGCTGGACAATTCGATAAGATAGTCTCCAGAGCTTCTTCACCAACATTTACACACTTCAAAGAAAGATCTTTAAGAGACTTAAGCCCAAGCAATGTACAGGGCTCCATGGTAGGAAAATTGGAACAAAATCTTTTCAAAGAAGACCCTTTAACTTGAGTCAAAAGCTTGTAGGGAAAAGCATAGTTACGTGACGGTTGGCGAAGAGTCTCTCCTTTTTCTAACAAGTCCAGTTCAAGCTTCTGAACTCTCTTTCCTATTGCAAACTTAACCCATCTGTCAATAGCACTTTTAGAACTTTTGTCCAAATCAAAACAAATCTTAAAGGCATCTATAATAACACCTTTATGCTTCCTCACAACCCGATTGACCCAATTGATATACTTTGGCCTTTCCATTCTACGCAACTTTGGTTCTGCTGCAATTTTATCCAAAGCTGCATCCGCATCAAAATCCAATCCGGTGATACACATCCACAAGTACCTCCATCGTCTGGAGAGGAGGCTAGTAGCAGCCGCCTCCTTAAGTGATAAGTGAGACAGTATAATGACAAGAATGTCATCAGGCAATTGACTAATCCAGTCCTCTGATTTACAGTCTCCCTGATCCCAAAATTGAGCAACAGATTAGCAGAATATCTACTCTTAATTTCTACATACGTACATATTGATAACTGAATAAACCAAACACAATACTCCCTCCATTCCTTTTTAATTGACGTTTGAAGTGAAAACACAAAGATTAAGAAATGTACTTGATGCTTTGTTTGATTGATCAAATTAGATATAAAATGTCAATATTACCCTTCTAAAACTCACTGGAAAAATAAAAGATAAACAAATTAGTATTTAATATAGGGATAATTTTGGAAACTAAGTCATTAATACTTTTATGAAATCTACAAATGACAGTTAAAAAGGGGACAAATTTCACTTAATCGACAAATAAATAGGAATGGAATGAGTAATATACAAAATGGGGATATTCAGTTTTTTATTGAAGTCACTCAAGTCATATAGCAATTGAAATTACAGTGGCGGCACAGCAATGAGTTAACACTACTTAAAACAATTACAACAGTTTGAATTACAAGATTCAATTTTTAATATGTAGTCTGATTGCGAGATCACCTTGTTTTCGTTCTTTCGAACCCTTTTCCTCATTGCGGCAGAGGGTTTGCTTTAGCTCAATCCCAAGCTGCAAATACCCAAAATTTATAATGAACCAGTTCCAACTTTCAACATAAATATGTTTACGTTGAAGGTGATAAATTCAAACAATTATAAGAGATTCATGAAACGCGAATTGTGATCAAATGAACTGTGAACAAACGGATTAAGTAATGGATGAATAGAAAAGACATGGAAACAAGAAGGATTTGATTAATTTAAACGAAATTGAGGAGTACCTCCAACGAATTAGCTACAATAAGCTGATGCGCCGATTCCAATTTTCTGTTCTAGAGGTGAATAACATCATAAAACCCATAAAACTCCCTCATCTCCCTATTTCTCGTATAGTCGTATGTATATGTTCATAGTATTCGATCTAGTACGACGTTGTTTTCATTTGGAAAGAAGTATGGAGTGGTTCTCATTCACACTGCAAGCTTAATTTGGTGGGTTATATATAGTGGCCTGGGCTATTGCCTTTGCATCGGAATTTGGGCCTTAAACCTGTTTTGATTTGCATCACGTCATGTCCAAGAAAAAGATTGATTTTTTTTCCTTCAGCTATCCATTATGATGTCAATCAATCAAATATTCAAATAAAAAAACCATGATCATTTTCACAAGAATTGAGTTTGGCCTTCTTTTGTACAAAACAGTTGAGTATATAAATAATTATATGGAATAATTAGCATTGTGTTGAATATATTTCATTTGGTATAGTTGTTTGATTAATAAGTAATTTGGATGGATTGTTATAGTTTTTAAAACAAAATTTTACTAATTTAGACTAAAAAACAATAACTCGTCAAAGATTATATTTTTATTTATTTCAAAATTTTAATAAATTTTAAACTCTTCTCCCTCAAAATGATAGTTGCATCAACAACATCCCTATGTAACAAAAAAATAATGCATGTTAAAGCTCAGCAGTCCCGTAAAAGAGGCTGCAGCTCAATAATCTTGCTTTATTCGATTAACTAAACAGATTTATCAATCACTTATAAGCAATTATAAATTTATAAGTTGAGCAAAATTTACGTGCAATTATTTTCTACTGAAACAAACCTACAAAATTGCATCCGGAGAAAAAGTCTGAAGAATATACCTCTTTTTTAAAAATAAATAAAATACACTAGTGTATTTTTTCTTATATTTATTGCATCAATTTGCTAATTCATATGTATGTATGTATATATGTGGGCTTTTTTCAAGTCATTCGAATTTGACAGTAACAAATGTTGTACTGGAATTATCACGTACCCCCAACAAAAATTGATTAAAATTTTTATGGTCTAGAAATTCTAAGTTCAAACATCATTTGTCCAAACATTCATCACATTGTATCAATGTATCTGATTCTGTCAAACTTCAACTTCTTCCCCTAGTACTTTCAGAGTATAATAACAACTAGCTGCCATAAAATACAAATCATCCTCACAAAACCAAGAAAAATAACAATTGCAAACATTTCATCATCCACTCCACTGAATCAAGAGGAAAAAAAAATCAATCTAGGGAGGAAACTAATGCATTTCTTTGCCATCGCCCCAAAATAAATAAAAATATATCAGCTTGCACGGAATCTGTCAAGGGGATCCTTGAGGAGAAGCCGCTCATGATACACTCTCCACGCGTAATCCTCAAAAGAAAAGGAGTTGAATATCATCCTGTCTTCTACTGCATTTTCATCTTCATCGTCATCTTTATCATCTTCGCCACTGTCGTTGCAATCGATTAATTTGGGAGCAACAGGAGGAGGAGACACAATGCTGTCTAGAGGAAGGGTCAGCAAGAGAGTCATAGATATGTTGCCATCTCCCAAACTTGGCATTGGTCTCCCTCTTACTTTCTTCACCTTCCCATTGCTCCATACCTATCAATAATTTATACCCAATAAATAAACTTGATTAGCTAAAAGTAATCACAAACCCAAAAAAATTCCTTCTTACCATATATAATATATGTTTTTGTCACACAAATTAATATAATAATCTTTATAAAAATAAAAAAAAAGTTTAGAAAAGTAACTCAAATTTAAAACCACTACAATTGAAAGTGACTGAACATTTTAATCCACCTACCCATTATCAGCAAAAAGAAATTGACCGAACCATTATAGGTCTTGGTTAGGTCGTCTGAAGATGATAGTTGAAGCCAAAGGGATTCATCCTATTTCTTTTATTTATTAATGTCTTTATAACACTACTACTACTACTACTTGTCGTGTCAAACAAAACAAGTTTTAAACTAAGTAAATATCCACGTACTTACGTAAGAGTTTTGTTTAAGTGGGATTCTGCAGGCGGCTCAGGCCGAATGGATCGTTCGGCCTTGATTCAAATATACACACGGGCTTTAGTCAAACCGGCCCGACACCCAAACCTGGTTATATGACTTAGAAGTTAGAAGTTAGAACCCTCAAAGATTTTATTTTGAATATTTTGGCTCATTACACCATTCACCAAATCTTTTTCAATACCCATATTTTATTTAAAAATATTACATGTAACTACGTAATTATATTTATCCAAATAATTGGCTCATATTATTATTATTAAAAATAATATTTATGGTGTTGTATGTTAAAAAGTTTTTAAGTAAATAATGTACTAGGGGATGTTAGTCCATTCAGTCCCAATTTAAAAGTTAAAGTCCTGTTGTAACTTACAAAAATATGCTTACTCTGTGAGTAGAATAAAATGACACCTTGCAAATTAATACAAATAAATAAATAGTTGATTAATTTGTCTAGTTAAAATCATTTTCCTAAATATTATGGTATATATCTCTAGCTAGTAGCTACATCCCCTTAAATTGGTATTAAAATCGCAAGCTTTTTAAATGATAATCAAATTGTGATATGAAGATGGCAAATTTAACCTGAGCAATGTCTCCGAGTGTAACCAAGATGGACTCCACCTGGGGCGAAACTGAGACCCAACCCGAATCCGCCAACATTGTAGATTTCTGGCACCTAATTTGATACTGTAACCCGACCACGTACGGGTACAGCTTACCCGACATAGCCGGTGACACTTCAGATATCCACAGCAACGAACAAACCCGAGTTGGATCCTCTCGGGCCGGGTTCTCAAACCCCACAGCGCACGATAGCGCTTCAACGACCTCTAAGCCAACGTTCTCCATTTCACGAGTGAACTCACGCAGAGAGGTTAATGATAACTCGGCTGACTCACTAGAGCAGGCCGGGTCAAAACAAAACGAGCCAGACGTTCGGTTTTCTTCGTCATCATCGTCGTCGTCGAAGCCAAGTGGCCAGTTTTTGGGGAAGTGGAGTTGTTTTTGGTCGTGAGGGAGGTTGAAGAGAGAGAGCGAGTCGGACTCAGCTGAGTGAGCGAGTTGGGAGGGTACTAAGTGGTGAGTGAGTTGGAAGAAGCCGAGTTGGGAAGCTGAGAGGAGGTTGGCGTGGAGAGTGGGAGTTGGGTCGGAGAGAGAGATCATGGGAGGCGGGGTGGTGGCGGCGAGTGGAGATGAGCGGCGCGTGGGGAGAGAGAATGAGAGAGTTGGAGGGAGACGGTGGAGTAGGTGTGAGAGCATGTCGGCGGCGGCAGACGTGGAGAGGAGGTTGGGTTGTGATGACGGCGTTGGAGGTGGAGCTGCGGTGGTTCCGTACGGCTGGGTGAGGTGTTGTTGCTCTTCGGTGGATGCCATGTTTAAGAGAGAATTGTAAGAAAAAAGAGAGCCTTTCTGCTGTATAAATAGTAAGGCTTCTTTTATTTAAAGGGAAAAGCTTTCTTATTAAATACAGCAAAAAGGCTCTGAATATAAAAATTTATGTGCACAAATACTTATTCTTACTCTCGTAATTCATAATTTTTTTTATATATTTTTGGTTTCATAAAAGTAATTATTTAAAAATAATTAAATTTAAAGTAGAAGTAAATTCTTTTATTTTGCTATAAACAATTGTCAATATTTTAAATTATTTAAAAAATATTAAAACGTATATATATTATTTTGAAATTCAAATAAATCTTTTAAAATTTCACAAATTTTCTAGGAACAAAGTCGAGTATGGCTCATTTTGTGGAATACTTTTTTGGTGCATAGCTATACTTTCGTGCACTCTTAGAACAAATACAAACAATGATAGGTCCACAACTGTTTCTTATGTTTTTGTGTTCCTTTTTTTCACTTTTCTTTTTTGTTAGCCGTGTCGTAGAGACAAAATTTGAAATGGTGGACTAAAGTTTGATAACATTTTTAAGGGTGAGAAAAAATAATTGGAAACTAAAAAAATGGAGGGAAATCACACATGCATGCATGCATGCATGCATACATACATACATACATATATATATATACATATATATATGGAGTAATTCATAATCACCGTTGGTATCGTAGTCTTAAGTATTTTATTCCACGATCAAGCTTTATGAACTTTCAATTTTCTTTCTTCTTTTCTAATTCTGTTTTTCCTTTGTTTTTTATCCTAGTCTATTACATTCATATGATAATATTTTGTATTTGAATTCAACATAATAAATTTGATCATTTATGTCTTTTTACACCAATATTCTTTTAAGGATAATACAAAATTTATCTTTTAGATCAATCTAACAAATTTGATCCTCTAACTAGTCTCTATATTTTTTTTAATTATGGATCAACGGAATATATTTGATCCCTAAGTCATTTTACAATAATTGTTATTTTTAAAGGACTGTACAAGACTGTAACAAATGTGTATATATTCAAATTTGTCTGATTTATCTTTTTATTTCTTTTAAGCATAAATAATAATAACTTCTGTAAGACCCCGAATTTTATGAAATATAAAATTTATTTTTCTTCATATATATTTTCATGAAACAGTAAGTGGTTGAATTGATAAAGTTAAAAGTTAAGGATGTTATGTGTAAATTATATTATGTCGGACAATATTCTTTTGGTCGGGAAATATTCGTTTTGTCGAGGAATATTCGTACGACGGCGCCGTACGAACCAATCATTGGTGGACCCCACAAAGAATAATTGTCGGATATAGAAAATGACATAAATAATTTTTAAATGGTCAATGTTACTATCACTTTTAATTGTTAAAATATCTGGTGGTAAAAGAATAGTAATATACGGTATTACGAGTAACATACGGTATTGCATAGTAGCACATGACATTGCACAGTGTTTTTTATTATTAAACTGATAAAGTGGTTATCGTACAATATTTGACTTTATTGTCACATGCACAATAATTCATATTATTAAATTGATAATTGTCACAGTAGCATATGCACAGTAATTCACATTATTGAATCAATAATTGTCATTACACAGTAACGTATGCTTTCTTTTACATACTTTCTCCATTATTGTTATCTCTATTATGATGTTGATTAAACTGTTGTATTTTATTATTAATTGATTTGGTATTTAACTCAGAAAGCTAACTACACTGTATTTATAACAATTAGTCATAATAATGAATAAGTGTGAATTATTGTTGAATAATTGAATTGATAAAGTTATTTGTTTATAATATAAAGTTAGGTGATATAAAATGAATGGTATAGATTAAAGATAATATAGAATTTAAAATGGATGGTGTAGATTAAAAGATGATCTTTAAATGAATGGTTTAGATTAAGGAAATCTTAAAAGATGAAATGAATGGTATAGATTAAAGATAATATAGAATTTGAAATGGATGATGTAGATTAAAAGATGATAATTAAATGAATGGTTTATCTTAAAAGATGAAATGAATGGTATGGATTAAACATTATCTTGAAATGAACGGTTTTGATTAAATTAGAAAATCTTGGTTATGATAAGATTTTTGGCTATAAATAGAGGCCTTAACTTAAGGATTTTTCATAAACGTCCTTACTTGTTCTTTCTTTCTCTCTCTAAATACTTCTTGTGAAAGTTTTCTCTAAGTGTGCTTAAGTCATCTTGAGTATTTGTGAAGATTTATAAGTGTGCGTGTACTGTTCAAGTTAATCAACCTCATTTAAATCAATATCCAGTCACGTGTTAAGGTAAAGGATTATCATTATTTGATTCTCGAAAATAATATCGTTTCTTTCTTACTCATAAGATATGTCATTTATTTTCATGTATTAATTTATGGGAATAACCTTACGGCGCGGATTTCCGCCTGTTGGTGAATAACCTTTCGTATTCATTCCTTATTAATCTCTGAGAATAACCTTACGGTGCGGATTATCGCATGTTTGGTGAATGACTCTTCGTATTCAATTTTTATTAAATTGTGGGAATAACCTTACGGTGCGGATTATCGCCTGTTGGTGAATAACCTTTCGTGTTCATTCCTTATTAATCTCTGAGAATAACCTGACTACGCGGATTACCGCATGTTTGGTGAATTACTCTTTGTATTCATTTCTTATTTGTCTCTTGTGGAAATAATTTGTTTACACGAATTATCACATGACACTTTTATTGCATATTCGTTTATAATATCATTTTCTTTCATATTCGTAAGTGATATTATTTTCCTTTATACTCATAAGGGATACCATCTTTTTCATCTTCCATTATTCAAACTTACTATGGTAAGGGATATTAATTTCCTTCACCTTTTGTTAATCAAACCTGCTACAGTAAGGGATATTATTTTCTTTCATACACCTAAATCGAAACTTATTATGGAACTATTGCTTCTATAATTCCTGAAAATATTATATGTTCCATAATAGTTGCACTTCATCATTTCAATTAAACCATCCTATTTACGTGAACCTTTCTATTGAACTGTAACCGTTATTCTGAATTGTGGATCTTGAATATCATTTTTAAATTTCACTCCACATCATGTTGACAATTTGGACATTATTTGAATCTGTACAAAGTAAACTTCTGATACTTATTGTTTATCCTGTTTCTTCTGTTCATCATTTATATCATTCTAATCATCCAAATTCAAGTTGTTGTGAATATCTGTGGCCGGGGGCACAGATGCGATATAATTGTTGAACAGATGATAGGTTAAAGGCGATATAATAGGTTAAAGGCGATACATCTGTTCGGTGTCTTTTATGACACGTGGTGAATGTTCTCTTTGGCCCGTAGTGCAAAGATGAACTGTTGTTTGGTATGATTATGACCAAAGGCTGAATCTGGTATAATCATGACCGTTGGTGTTATATTGAATGTCTTTGGCCCGTAGTGCAAAGATGAACTGTTGATCTGCATGTTTATGATCAGGAACTGTGAATTGTATTATCTTGACTAATGGCATTTCAGATGATAAAAGTTGATGATGTTTTTCCTAAAAAGAGAATCGAGTGGACATTATAGTCTGCATTATTCTTCTAATAGATTGCTCATTCCGCTGCTATTATTGATCTGAACGTTGTTTAAGAATTTAACTGCAGTTTTTGATATAAACCTTGTAGTCTATTGTATTCTATCAAGAACTCAACTGTTGAAGGCTAACGATAATTTACTTGTCATTATCTTAGTCATGATATTCTTTACTGGGCTATTTGAGCTCACCCTTTCTTTTGTTCCATTGTTTTTCAGAAAATGAGAGAGTAGCCGGGTCTAGCAAGGGAATGGAGTGACGGTCCGAGTGATAGCTATTGTAGTCTTCACATGTTGTATATAGTGTGACAATAATTATGAAGACTTAGTTGTGTATTATTATACACTGTATTGTTGAACGTTATTCTATCTTGTAATAATTTTGTTGTAGTCTTTTGACGACTCAAGTTTGGGCTGTATGAGCCTAGATTTGGGGGCGTCACAGTTGGCATCAGAGCTTAGGGATATGGTCTTTAATGGAGATCTGGGGTTAGAACTAGGAGGGGAGAGACGAATAGAATCAATCACTAGTGTGTCATACCTAAATTAGATTTTTATCTAATGAATCGATTTGAATGTAGGAACATGAAGAGATGAGTCGGTTTGTTTGAACTAACAATTATTTTATGACAACAGTTTAGTATGGCATCTGGAAATCAAGAGGTTAACTATGGAATGGCTGAAGCGAATGTAGCCGAGAATCAAGAGGCCCCAAACAATCCTCCTGCCAACTCAGAAAATAATGTTCCTGATAACATGATGAACGATGGATTCTTTAGGAATTTCATGCAGTTCATACAGAATCAAGCAAGAGGAAATCCAGTCAATAATAACGGTAGAAACGCTGGTAATTTGAGGATGGTCACTGTCAAGCAATTTAAAGAATTGGGACCACCTGAATTCCACGGAAAGCCTGACCCACTCAAAGCGGAGGCATGGCTGAAGCAGACGACAAAAATACTTGATGTCTTACAATGCGCTGATGATCAAAAGGTGCCATTTGCCACTTTTATGTTACGAGGTGAGGCGGACCATTGGTGGGAAGCAGTAAAACGTATCCAACCTTCAGCACTCGAAATGTCTTGGACAGAATTCGAAGAACTGTTTAACGAGAAGTATTTCCCAGAAAGCATCCGCCATATGAAAGAGGTGGAATTCATTAAGCTGGAGCAGGGAAACATGACAGTCTCCCAATATGAAGCTAAGTTCGCCGAGTTATCTCGTTTTGCCACCCATCTAGTGGATGACGAAGCACGAATGAGTCGGATGTTTCTAAGAGGTTTGAGACTCAAAATTCGTCAACAACTTAGCTCTCATAAATTCAGTTTGTATTCAGATGTTGTGGATAGGGCTCAAAGGGTGGAGCAAACAGATGAAACATTGCAGCCAAGAGTTAATGATCAGCATAGAGAAAGGAATGACAACAACCACAGGAACGAGAACCATCGAGGAGGTAACCAACACTTCGGTGGTAATTCCACATCAAATAACAGAAGAGGAGAATTCAGTGGGAACAATTTCAAAAGAAAGAGATTCCATAATAATTATGGAAGGGCACCAGCACCAGTACCAGCACCAGCACCGACCCCAGTTTCAAGGGGAGAAGATCGACCACCAGTGAGATGTTATAGGTGTGGTCAGGAAGGTCACATTAGCCCAAACTGTACACAGCAGTCCAAAAAGTGTTACAGTTGTGGGAAAGAGGGTCATCTTGCGCGGTTTTGTCCTGCCACAAAATCAAGTCCAGCTGCAATGATGATACCAAAAGCTAGCGCGGATAAGGGAAAATCTGTAGTTCAAGGGAGAGCTTTTGTTGTGACATCCCAAATGGCACGAAACTCGAACGAGGTGATAACCGATAAGCTATTCATAAATTCTCGTGAAGTCTACGCTTTGTTAGATACTGACTCTACCCATTCTTTTATCTCACCTGCATGTGCTCAGCGTTTAAACTTAACTCCTGAAAATTTGGACTTTGACTTATCAGTTGAAACCCCATTAGGAGAAATGACCATTACATCTACTGTCTATAAATCTTGCCTAGTTCAAATCAACAACCTCACATTACCTGTTGACCTTATTTCTTTGGAGATGCATGAATTTGATGTGATTTTAGGAATTGATTGGTTGACTACCCATCATGCTAAAATTGATTGTTTTCATAAGATTATTAGTTTTCATATTCCTAATCAACCTGTCATGCAAATTCAAGCAACTAAACCATTGAAATCTATAACTGTTATTTCTAGCCATAAAGCCATTCGTTTATTGAAAAACGGATGTCAAGCCTTTTTAGCTCATGTCACTGATTTGAACAAAAATACGTCAAACTTGAATGATATTCCCATTGTTAATGAGTTTCCTGACGTTTTTCCTGAAGAACTTCCTGGCTTACCCCCAAACCGTGAAATTGAATTTTGTATTGATCTTGAACCCGGTACCAAACCCATTTTCAAAGCTCCATACCGAATGACTCCCATTGAACTTCAAGAGTTAAAAGTCCAACTACAGGAATTGTTGGATACCGGTTTCATTCGTCCGAGTGCATCACATTGGGGTGCTCCTGTTCTATTTGTGAAGAAGAAAGACGGGAGTATGAGATTGTGCATTGACTACCGAGAATTGAACCATGTCACCATAAAAAACAGGTACCCGTTGCCTCGGATCGATGACATGTTTGATCAATTACAAGGTGCTCAACACTTCTCAAAGATTGATCTCCGTTCTGGATATCATCAGTTAAAGGTTAAAGTTGAGGACATTCCAAAGACTGCTTTCAGAACTCGTTATGGGCATTATGAGTTTTTAGTCATGCTTTTTGGACTAACCAATGCTCCTGCAGCTTTCATGGACATGATGAACCGAATATTCAAGGAATATTTGGATCATTTTGTGGTTGTCTTTATTGATGACATCCTCATATACTCCAAGAATCGCGAGGATCATGAACAACACCTGAGATTGATACTCCAAAAGCTCCGTGAGAATAAATTATATGCCAAGTTGAAGAAATGTGAGTTCTGGCTTGAGGAAGTCACGTTTCTTGGGTATGTGATTTCTAGTCAAGGAATATCAGTCGATCCTGCGAAGATTGAAACGGTACTAAATTGGGAACAACCCAAGACAGTAACCGAAGTTCGAAGTTTTCTGGGCCTAGCTGGTTATTATCGGAGATTCGTAGAAGGATTTTCTCGAATCGCCACTCCATTAACTCAGCTGACTCGGAAAAGTACAAAATTCGTATGGAACGAGGAATGTGAGAAAAGTTTACAAGAACTCAAGAAGAGACTTATTTCAGTTCCTGTTCTGACCATTCCATCAGGATCAGGAGAATTCGTCATATATAGCGATGCTTCAGGCAAAGGTCTAGGCTGTGTCCTTATGCAACATGGAAAGGTTATAGCCTATGCCTCTCGACAACTCAAAGATTATGAGAAAAATTATCCTACTCATGATCTAGAGTTGGCAGCAGTCGTTTTCGCATTGAAGATCTGGAGACACTACTTGTACGGAGAAAAGGTGGATATCTTTACGGATCATAAAAGTCTTAAGTATTTCTTCACCCAGAAGGAACTCAACATGCGACAACGACGTTGGCTTGAGCTGTTGAATGATTATGACCACACAATCCAGTATCACCCGGGAAAGGCGAACGTTGTAGCTGACGCTTTGAGCAGAAGATCTTATGCGAGTACAAGTGCACTGCTAACAACACAAAAGTGTATTTTGTACGACTTGCAAAAGATGGAGATAGAGCTAAAGACACCAGGGACCCACTCGAAGATTGCTCACGTGCGAGTAGAACCAGCTTTAATCGATAAAATTAAAGCTGCTCAAGCTACTGATCCGGAACTGATAAACATGATAAAGAAAGTACAAGAAGGTGCCATTCCCGAAGCAAGAATCGACGAGAAAGGAATACTTTGAGTCAACTCTCGACTCTGTGTTCCTAACGATCCTGAATTGAAGCATAAAATCATGATGGAGGCACACAACACGCCGTTTGCAATCCACCCAGGAGGTACCAAGATGTATCGAGATCTTCGATATACATTTTGGTGGAACAATATGAAAAGGGAGATTGCAGAATTTATCTCAAGGTGCCTAACTTGTCAACGTGTCAAGGCAGAGCATCAAGTACCTAAGGGCCCATTACAACCACTTGAGGTTCCTGAATGGAAGTGGGAACACATCAATATGGATTTCGTGACGGGTCTTCCCAAAGTTTCTCAAGGCTTAGATGCAATTTGGGTCATCGTAGATATATTGACCAAATCCGCTCATTTCTTGCCTATACGAGAAAACTTTTCACTTGAACGTCTTGCCGGTATGTACATAAATGAGATCGTGAGATTGCATGGCATGCCAGTTTCCATAGTTTTTGATCGAGATCCTAGATTCACTTCACGTTTTTGGATCAGTCTACAAAAAGCTATGGGCACTGAACTACGATTCAGTTCTGCATACCATCCTCAAACGGACGGACAATCGGAAAGGACGATTCAGACCCTCGAAGATCTTTTGAGACTTTGCGTACTAGATTTCAAAGGAAGTTGGGATAAGTACTTGCCATTGGTTGAATTTTCCTACAACAACAGTTACCAAGCAAGTATAGGTATGGCTCCATTCGAGGCTTTATATGGACGCAAATGTCGTTCTCTAGTATGCTGGAATGAGGTAGGAGAAGAAAAATTGTTGGGACCCGAGTTGGTACGCTTGACAACAGAAAAGATCCAAATGATCCGACAACGAATACAGACCGCACAAGAACGACAAAAGAGTTACGCTGATTTTCATCGGAGAGACGAAAGTTTCAACGTCGGAGATCATGTATTCTTACGTGTTTCTCCATGGAAAGGGGTTACGAGATTCGGAAAGAGAGGAAAGCTCAACCCTCGATTTATTGGCCCATTTGAAATCCTCGATCGAATAGGAACCGTAGCCTACAGACTAGCCCTACCACCAAGTATGTCTCGCATCCATAACGTTTTTCACATATCTATGTTACGTAAATATGTGAAGGACCCAAACCACGTCATTGAGTTAGAACCAGACGTTATAGCAGAGGATTTAACGTACGAGGAGGTACCTGTTAAGATCCTAGATAAGAAGGAGCAGATCCTACGCTCAAAGGTTATACCTCAAGTTAAGGTTTTATGGAGGAACCAAGATACTAAGGAAATGACTTGGGAGCTAGAATCTGAAATGAAATCTAAGTATCCTTACCTCTTCGATATGCCAGGTACGTCAATTTCGGGGACGAAATTTCATAAGGAGGGGAGGTTGTAAGACCCCGAATTTTATGAAATATAAAATTTATTTTTCTTCATATATATTTTCATGAAACAGTAAGTGGTTGAATTGATAAAGTTAAAAGTTAAGGATGTTATGTGTAAATTATATTATGTCGGACAATATTCTTTTGGTCGGGAAATATTCGTTCTGTCGAGGAATATTCGTACGACGGCGTCGTACGAACCAATCATTGGTGGACCCCACAAAGAATAATTGTCGGATATAGAAAATGACATAAATAATTTTTAAATGGTCAATGTTACTATCACTTTTAATTGTTAAAATATCTGGTGGTAAAAGAATAGTAATATACGGTATTACGAGTAACATACGGTATTGCATAGTAGCACACGGCATTACACAGTGTTTTTTATTATTAAACTGATAAAGTGGTTATCGTACAATATTTGACTTTATTGTCACATGCACAATAATTCATATTATTAAATTGATAATTGTCACAGTAGCATATGCACAGTAATTCACATTATTGAATCAATAATTGTCATTACACAGTAACGTATGCTTTCTTTTACATACTTTCTGCATTATTGTTATCTCTATTATGATGTTGATTAAACTGTTGTATTTTATTATTAATTGATTTGGTATTTAACTCAGAAAGCTAACTACACTGTATTTATAACAATTAGTCATAATAATGAATAAGTGTGAATTATTGTTGAATAATTGAATTGATAAAGTTATTTGTTTATAATATAAAGTTAGGTGATATAAAATGAATGGTATAGATTAAAGATAATATAGAATTTAAAATGGATGGTGTAGATTAAAAGATGATCTTTAAATGAATGGTTTAGATTAAGGAAATCTTAAAAGATGAAATGAATGGTATAGATTAAAGATAATATAGAATTTAAAATGGATGATGTAGATTAAAGATGATAATTAAATTAATGGTTTATCTTAAAAGATGAAATGAATGGTATGGATTAAACATTATCTTGAAATGAACGGTTTTGATTAAATTAGAAAATCTTGGTTATGATAAGATTTTTGGCTATAAATAGAGGCCTTAACTTAAGGATTTTTCATAAACTTCTTTACTTGTTCTTTCTTTCTCTCTCTAAATACTTCTTGTGAAAGTTTTCTCTAAGTGTGCTTAAGTCATCTTGAGTATTTGTGAAGATTTATAAGTGTGCGTGTACTGTTCAAGTTAATCAACCTCATTTAAATCAATATCCAGTCACGTGTTAAGGTAAAGGATTATCATTATTTGATTCTCGAAAATAATATCGTTTCTTTCTTACTCATAAGATATGTCATTTATTTCCATGTATTAATTTATGGGAATAACCTTACGGCGCGGATTTCCGCCTGTTGGTGAATAACCTTTCGTATTCATTCCTTATTAATCTCTGAGAATAACCTTACGGTGCGGATTATCGCCTGTTTGGTGAATGACTCTTCGTATTCAATTTTTATTAAATTGTGGGAATAACCTTACGGTGCGGATTATCGCCTGTTGGTGAATAACCTTTCGTGTTCATTCCTTATTAATCTCTGAGAATAACCTGACTACGCGGATTACCGCATGTTTGGTGAATTACTCTTCGTATTCATTTCTTATTTGTCTCTTGTGGAAATAATTTGTTTACACGAATTATCACATGACACTTTTATTGCATATTCGTTTATAATATCATTTTCTTTCATATTCGTAAGTGATATTATTTTCCTTTATACTCATAAGGGATACCATCTTTTTCATCTTCCATTATTCAAACTTACTATGGTAAGGGATATTAATTTCCTTCACCTTTTGTTAATCAAACCTGCTACAGTAAGGGATATTATTTTCTTTCATACACCTAAATCGAAACTTATTATGGAACTATTGCTTCTATAATTCCTGAAAATATTATATGTTCCATAATAGTTGCACTTCATCATTTCAATTAAACCATCCTATTTACGTGAACCTTTCTATTGAACTGTAACCGTTATTCTGAACTGTGGATCTTGAATATCATTTTTAAATTTCACTCCACATCATGTTGACAATTTGGACATTATTTGAATCTGTACAAAGTAAACTTCTGATACTTATTGTTTATCCTGTTTCTTCTGTTCATCATTTATATCATTCTAATCATCTAAATTCAAGTTGTTGTGAATATCTGTGGCCGGGGGCACAGATGCGATATAATTGTTGAACAGATGATAGGTTAAAGGCGATATAATAGGTTAAAGGCGATACATCTGTTCGGTGTCTTTTATGACACGTGGTGAATGTTCTCTTTGGCCCGTAGTGCAAAGATGAACTGTTGTTTGGTATGATTATGACCATAGGCTGAATCTGGTATAATCATGACCGTTGGTGTTATATTGAATGTCTTTGGCCTGTAGTGCAAAGATGAACTGTTGATCTGCATGCTTATGATCAGGAACTGTGAATTGTATTATCTTGACTAATGGCATTTCAGATGATAAAAGTTGATGATGTTTTTCCTAAAAAGAGAATCGAGTGGACATTATAGTCTGCATTATTCTTCTAATAGATTGCTCATTCCGCTGCTATTATTGATCTGAACGTTGTTTAAGAATTTAACTGCAGTTTTTGATATAAACCTTGTAGTCTATTGTATTCTATCAAGAACTCAACTGTTGAAGGCTAACGATAATTTACTTGTCATTATCTTAGTCATGATATTCTTTACTGGGCTATTTGAGCTCACCCTTTCTTTTGTTCCATTGTTTTTCAGAAAATGAGAGAGTAGCCGGGTCTAGCAAGGGAATGGAGTGACGGTCCGAGTGATAGCTATTGTAGTCTTCACATGTTGTATATAGTGTGACAATAATTATGAAGACTTAGTTATGTATTATTATACACTGTATTGTTGAACGTTATTCTATCTTGTAATAATTTTGTTGTAGTCTTTTGACGACTCAAGTTTGGTCTGTATGAGCCTAGATTTGGGGGCGTCACAATTATTAACTAAAAATTTAATTCAATGCTCAAGAGACACTATCTAAAAATAAAATAAAATATGTTAATTGATACACTACCCTATTTTTGTAGGAAACACAATTGCACTTAGCATGTGCAACAAGCTTTTAAATCCCATGGTTACCCCAAGTGGACGAGTTGTGTCTTGTGAGGGCTTGCAGTGAATATGCCCACAAAATTCCAAAATTTAAACTAAAAAAAAAACCTAATTTTTTAAAAATTCTTTCAAAATTTACCCACACCCCCAAACTTAAAACAAACATTGTTCTCAATGTATAAAATAAAGAAATTTTAAAATAGAAGACTCCCCTGAATATGTGTAGCATTTTTCTCCTCATCTGCTAAGTCTGAGTGTAATAGTAACTTGAAACAAAAATAAAAATAAAATATTAAAACAAATAACTAAATAACTAAAATTTACTATTAAAAAATAAAATAAAACTAAAAACTAAAACTTGGGTACCTCATAATAAAACTTGTTTTAAAGTCTTAGCCTGACTACTCTAATTTTTTTTTCAATCAGACACAATCACAAAAATTGTCTTTTCATGCCTCATTTTCGTCTTTTCATTGATCTCCATGACATTCTTAAAAAATTGCGGAACACCCCCAAACTTGAATTCATCCAAGTTGTCATTGTCTTCAACAAAGTCAACCCAATAATACTTATCAGAATTTTAAATTTGTTGTTGTGATGACCCTAAATTCGATTTCCATAATCTCGGGTTTGGTTCTCCACTGTACAATACTTATTAACAATTAAATACATAAATTGCATTTAAACTTCGCGGAATAATACAAAAGGTTTCTTATAAAAAGGCTACACTTTCTAAGGTCGATTAACCTTAATATAAACATTACGTATCTTAAGGGAATACAAAAGATTTACAAAAGAAATTAAATAACAAGTAATTTAACTAGCATGCATCCAGCTAATCTAAGTTTTGGCTTTTTCCTTGCCTTTGTCTTGTTTAGAACATTCGGGCTTAGCTGAAATATGTCATGATATAGCAAGAATGAGCAACTAAATGGCTCAACAGGTTTAAGAATAAATAGCATAAGATATATCATGATGAAAGAGAAATTAACATCAGGGTTTTCAACAATAGATAACAATTGTGAAAGAAATCAAGAATCAATTTTTCACTATAATAATGGATTGACTTTTTTACTGCTGAGTGGTCTTTAAGGACTGTGAACTGTTACTAAGGTAGAACAAACATATATATATTTGACACCTCGAAAAAACACAGGATACGCGAGGGGATCAGTCTCTTGTATCCAATGTATATGCATAAGATTCAGACATCTTGCATAAATTTGGTTTTTCGATAGATAAAAATCTCCCTTTTTTAGGGTTGTTCATTCTCAGTCTTACTATAAGAATCCGTACCAACCAATGGTTTGGATAAGCTTTTAAAATATTTAATTTGATGAATTTAAACATGCATTATCTAGCCGAAACAATTATCTTAGACATTCTTAAATAGTTCTTGAATTAATGAACTCAAACATTTGCAAAAGCACTATGTGCGAATATAATAATAGTAATGATGTGGAATAATTTTAGATAATTAACCCACTTAAAGCTCTGTCAAATATCTATGAGTGCAGATACTTGCTCAACAATAATTGAATTGCTCAATGTAAATAAGGTTAAAGAAAACTTGCAACAATAAATACAAGTTAGGGTTAAGAAAAACTTGCATCAATAAATACAAGTTAGGGGTAAGAAAAACTTGTCTCGTTCGTAGTCTACTGCTAACCAATTCAATTAATTCTTTTTGAATAGACCTAACAATTAATCAATTTGATCTTAAATTAGTATCATATACACATTCATATGATAACCTTTATAACTCTTACTTAACCACATAATTATATAAACACTTAGGTAATATTATCACTACTTGATAATATTTCAATCACATAAAATATATATTAATTATTTAATATAGATCACACACTTATCTAATATTATTAACAATTTAATAATATTTTATTAACCTTGTAATATTATTAATTATTTAATAATATTTTATTAAACACCTAATATTATTAATCCGTTAATAATATTTTATTAGTCTTCTAATATTATTAATTATTTAATAATATTTTATTTATTAGCTAATATTATTACCCATCTAATAATATTTTATCAATTATCTAATATTATTAGTTATTTAATAATATTTTAATTATTATCTAATATTGTTAGCTATTTAATAATATTTTATTAATTATCTAATAATATTAATTATTTAATAATATTTTAATCATTATCTAATATTATTAATCATTTAATAATATTTACATCTTTTTCTAATATTATTATTCTTTTAATAATATTTTATTAATATTCTAATATTATTAACTATTTAATAATATTTTAGTTATATTTTAATATTATTATTCATTTAATAATATTTTATCTATTTACCAATATTATTACTCATTTAATAAAATTTTATTGACTTTATAATATTATTATATATTTAATAATATTTTAATGATTTTCTAATATTATTATATTAATAATAATATTTTATTAATTTATTTTATATTATTAAACCTTTAATAATATTTATCCTCATTCACTTATTAATTTAATTATCTATAATTTTAAAAATACTCTTATTGAGTCCAAAAATAATAAAATAATTTTTAGAATATTTTTCATTTTCTGACCCGGACCAACCCGTCTAACTATGTTAACTAAATTATTCTCTATTCTAATGTATATTAATAATCTGCTCTAACCTCCTATATTATACTGAAAATTAAAGCTACATAGTGTATTTATAGAAGTATATTAATAATCCTAAGCAATTATGGAATTAAAATCTAATTTGGAATCAAATTAAAGCTAAAAATCCGAAATAATTTCGTTCCTCGACAATTCTGTCCAAGCCAAACATGGCCCTGTCACCTTTGACCGATCAACTCTCCCTCATCGCGCGCATGACGCGTTAATATTTTAACCAACAGTCCGCGCAATTTAAACTATCTTATGTTTTTAAAATTACTGTTTGGCTAAGCTTTGAACTTTTGGGTCGAGAAAGGTTTCATTACAAAAGCAAGTTCTTTTTGATAGTTTTTAAGATAAACTGTATAGCAAATGAAAGTTTTGTTTATGCCCGGAGAAAGTTTGGGTTACTGTTCTGCAATGCACTGATAAAAAAATTTGTAAATTGTCAGTTGAATGGATCATTTTGAGTGGAGGAGGTGGTGAGATGTTATTCGTTGAGTAGTAATAGGAGAAACAAAACAAAAAGGGTAGGAATGTGATTTGTTTCTGGGTTGGATTGCTTACTTTGATACGATATGCTTAAAAATTTATATTTTCCAGCAATTTATATCTCGTCTAAATTAGATGGAATAATGCAAAAATTGGAAGTGATTAATGTGATATATTGAGAATAGGAATGCTATTTGATTCTGTTGGTTTGCTCACGTGTTATGCTATATTTCAATCGTGCATAAACTTTTTGAGTATTATATTAGAAGGAAGACAATATGCAAGCAATAATGGGTTTTCTTCAATAATCCTTTTAGAAGAAAGGGTCATCCCATTTTCTTTCAAAATGATATGTTGTTAGATTCCCGCATCAAGTTAAACTAAGTTCTTCAATCAAGCTTGTTAGATGCTAGATGATATTTTCACCTTGAAGCTAGCTTGATCATTTGGAGGTCACCCTCCGTTTTTGTTGTAATTGTAAGAAATTTTATTTTTTTGTAAGAAATTAGTGATTGGCCTTAATTTGAGGATTGATCTATTGGTCTGCATTTCTTATTATCAAATCAATTACTTATTCTCTTTTAATTTTCTTTTAATAAAATTCCTATAATCTTGTAAATAAGGATAAAACAGAATTTTTTAATGGTTGAATTACACATTATGTATGCTTCAAAAACTATCCAGTTTATCTTTAAAACTATCAAAAACTTCTTGTTTTTGTAATAAAACCTTTCTCGACTTAAACATTCAGACTTGGCAAAAAAATAATTTTAAAAACATAAGATGGTGAAAATTACCTTAAATTAGTGGAATTCACTTTTCGTACCCGACTCGACCCGGCAAAAATTGAAAAACCGGACTAGCGCCGCCGGCGCTCGGAATGAACCGAGTCCAGCGCTGCCGGCGCTGGAAACTGAATGCCTGAGCGCTGCCGGCGCTCAGTTTTGAACTGATACCACGCCACCGGCGCTCGAGTATTACGACCAAAATTTAAAAATTTTCAACTTTGAGTTATTTTGATTAAAACTTGTATAAATTAAAATCTATACATTCAAATGACACAAAATCAGTATTGATGTGTTTCTAACTTTTTGTTTTATAACATTTCATGGTTCGATCACATTTTTGAAATTATTTTGACACAAATTTAAAGATCGAACCACTTAGGGTTTAAAAATGACATACTTACCGTAAAAGCCATAACTTCTTTGTTTTTTCATATTTTTGAAAGCTTCAAGTTGGGTTTTCTTTAAAACTCATATATGTAACTTTTTGGCCCTAGAAATCTATTTTCCAACTTGTACATTTCAAACTATAACATTAAATACCATATAATCGACTAGGTTTTACCGATAAAGTTTAATATGAACATTTCTTCCATTTTTATGCATACCACACATACCAAAACATGATTTAAACACATCAAACCATGAATATACATATATAACATAGTCTAAAAATTCTAGTTCATAAAAATTACTTTTGATCGTTTAAAAATACATTTTAACCATTCAAATCACATATAGACTATAAAAACGAACTTAGAAATGGTTATAACACTTTTTAACCTTAGTGACTTGTGTGCTCTTCTTCTTCTTCTCTTTCCAAAGTATGATGTGAAGCTATTGAACATTCACCAAGCTCATTCTCTAGCTATTTTCTTCAACTCACAAGTGTATACCCTAGCTTTTCTCTCTATTTTCTCTCTTGCAAATGAAACAAACTCTATAACACTTACTCAAGACTCTTATTTATAGCCAAGAGTTATCATCCAAAATATAGACATATAAACTCTATATCTCTACTAAATCATCAATCTCATCTTATCTTTTATCTCCACTTAGCTAGAATTTAGGGATTTCCTTACATGAGAGGACTTGAGTTGGTAGGAGTTGGTGAACAACTATGACATTGTGTGTGAGTTAAGCAACATTGCAAACAAGCCACCCCCATTGTGGGGCCCCTATATTGCCGAAAATATGGGATTTAATCCCCCATTATTGCTTTATTTTTATTACATTTATTATACATATATACACCTATCTATATATATACATATATATAATGTTTGACCAACATTTTTACTTCCTATTTGGCTCCACTTTGGACTTAGAAATTAAATAAGTTGGGCTCATTCATTCTATTTGTTTGGGCTCAATTTATTTATCCTATTGGGCTAACATTTAAAATAAAAAACGGAGGGTGACCTCCACATGATCAAGCTAGCTTCAAGCTGAGAATAACATCTAGCATCTAACAAACTTGATTGAAGAACTTAGTTTAACCTGATGCGGGAATCTAACAACAGATCCTTTTGGAAGAAAATGGGATGACCCTTTCTTCCAAAAGGACTATTGAAGAAAACCCATCATTGCTTTACCTTGCATATTGTCTTCCTTCTAATACAATACTCAAAAAGTTTATGCACGATTGAAATATAGTATAACACATAAGCAAACCAACAAAATCAAATAGCATTCCTATTCTCAATATAACACATTAATCACTTCCAATTTTTGCATTATTCCATCTAATTTAGACGAGATATAAATTGCTGAAAAAATATAAAATTTTAAGCATATTGTATCAAAGTAAGCAATCCAACCCAGAAACAAATCACATTCTTACCCTTTTTGTTTTGTTTCTCCTATTATTACTTAACGAATAACATCTCACCACCTCCTCCACTCAAAATGATCCATTCAACTGACAATTTACAATTTTTTTTTATCAGTGCATTGCAGAACAGTAACCCAAACTTTCTCTGGGCATAAATAAACTTTCATTTTCTATACAGTTTATCTTAAAAATTATCAAAAACATCTTGCTTTTGTAATGAAACCTTTCTCGACCCAAAAGTTCAAAGCTTAGCCAAACAGTAATTTTAAAAACATAAGATAGTTTAAATTTTTCATTAAATTTGTGGAATTTACTTTTTGCATTTCTCTTCGATTACGTCCCTGACAAGGGCAATAGATTGAGCCATATGCTATAATGTAATAGGCAATTTCTCATTGTAAAAACGAATGTTAAGTTTTTGATCGGGAGTTTTTCTTCCAATTTATCTCAATAATTCTCTAATTGAACATGTTATCATGTGAACAATTTCGTATTGGAACCCGTTTTAACATGATTCTCGGTACAAAACTTTGAAATCACTTTAAATCTAAGGTTTTTTGCAGACATTTGCGTAACAAGTAGGATAGTGTCTGTAATTTCCATCAAATTCTGGCTATGCTTAACCTTATCCATATCTTCTGGATTCTTATTCCATAGAGTGGAAACAACGATATCCAGCTTGATTCTGTTGGCCTTTATTTGTTCTCTTTTGTTTCCTGATACTTCAACTAGTCTTCCACTATGTGTAACTTTCTATCTCTAGATTTCGAAAATATTTAGACTTATAATTTCTGAAAGCCCCTAAAAAATTCTCTTGATTCTTCCGATAAGCTTTGAAGTATATATCTTCAACTCCAAACAACAGATGGAGTATTTTGGCGCTACCCTGTAAGTCGATGACAAATTAACTCTTGACATCGTTGGGCAACATATTCATGGTACAAAAGTTGGAACAATCTTTTCTAGCAATTATTTTTTGAATATAATCAATAAAATTGGAGTACTTGTCCGTCTCTTGAAAAACATCAAATGAGAACCTATAGTCGATCCTATAATTAGGATCATCAACTTCAGCCGCCAATCTTTTGGAGGGACTTGGGGCCGATGTACTTGCCATTATCTTAAAACGGGAGAGTTTTATAAAAAAGAGGGTTTTAGAACTATAAAAATAATAGGAGGGTTTAAATGCTAAAATGGGTTTTGCTGATGAAGTTGATAAATATGCCTATACTTATATCTATAGCTATATATCAAGATGGTCAGACAGTGTTTGGGAGGAAGATGGTCGGACAGGGTTTGGGAGGAAGGTGATTCGAACTATGGGATTGACCATAGGTTTTCATTCAATGTTTTCTAAGAGACAGACAAGTACTCCGATTTTATTGATTATGGTCGGAAAACAATTGTTATAAGAGATTGTCCCAACTTTGGTACCATGAGGATGTTGCCCAAAGATGTTAAAAGTCACTGTCATCACCTTACAGGGAAGTGTCGGAATAGTCTATTTGTTATTTGGAGTCAAAAATTTATACTTAAAAGATTATTGTAAGAATCAAGAAAATTTTTGGTGGCTTTCAGAAATTATAAGTCTAAATGTTTTCGAAATCTGGAGATGGAAGAAAGTTAAACAAAGAGTGGAGGGCTAGTTGAAGTATCTGGAAAGAAAAGACATCAAATAAAGGCCCGCAAAATAAAGTTGGATACCACTCTATGGAATAAGAATTTAGAAGATACGAATATGGTTAACCATAACCAGTATATGAAAGAAATTGCAGACGCTCTTTTACTTGTTACTCAAATATTTGCAGAAAGTCTCAGATTTAAACACTACAAGAAAATCGGCTAGTCCCGACGGAATTATTCTCAACAGAAGTAACTTCGTCGAAATTACAATTATATCGACGGAATATTACGTCGGATTTAATTCTCTCGAAAATAAAATAAGCCCGACGGAATTCCGTCGTCTTTGTAGTCATTCCATTGACGCGAAAGTTCCCGCCTGGACCAAATACAATCTCGACGAAATATTACTAATCCTCGACCGAATATCCGTCGATATTAAAATTAATTTCGACAGACTTAATATCAACGGAATTTTCGACGAAAATAAGTTATAAAAACCTATCTCAGCGTCTTCTCCCCCACCCGACCTCTGTTAATTGTATTATTTTTCTCTCTCTCACCGTGTCGCTCTCTGATTTCTCTCTCTCTCTCCCTCCGGCCTCACATCTCTGGCCAACCTCACATCTCCGGCCGACCTCACAGCTCCGTCCGACGTCACATCACCGTCCGTTACAACCTCCGATCATCACTGTTCGTTGCAAGCTCCTTCCATTGGCATCTCCGATCGTAAGGTATGTATGTATATATATATATATATATATATATATATATATATATATATATATATATATATATATACATACATGTTGTGATATATCTATATATTGTTGGTGAAATTGATGAAATTGGAAATTAATTTGTGTTCTGAAATTGTTATGGAATTGTTCTAAAAATTCGGATTAATTGTTGTGTACATTAGGATCGGATTAATATTAGTGTATTGAAAATTCAGTATGTGAATTTATTTTGTGCAATTATAGCTTCTGTTAGTGTATAACATATGATAATTTTTTCAATTTGGTTTCCTTTATGCCTATTTTGTGCATTTGTTACATTAGCTATTTCCGACGGAATTTTCGACGGAATTTTTGTCAGAATTCTTCAGTTGCAATATTTGTGAACCCTACATCTATTTATGTATTTTATTAATTTTTTAATATTAAAATAAACTAAGTAGTATTTACTTAGTTTTTTTTACTAATAACATAAAATGAAATGAACTAACATAAAAAAAGATAAAAAATAAATAACATTAAATAAAATAAAATAATTAAAGTAAAGTAAAATAATTAAATTACATTAAATAATATATTATAATATACTATAATACACATTATCTATTTATTAATATAACAACATAAAAATAAAATAAATAACATTAATTAAATATAATTACATAAATGACATACTTAAGCGAAAAAGATTTGAAAATTGTATCTACATATGTGCTTCTAAATATGTCCGAAGTATCGTCATATATAACGTATGTACATAGTATTTATAAGAAATTAATTTTTAAAATCCTAACCTACAATTAAATCGTGTTATAACTATTTCAGTGCATTCGAAGACAAAGCATGTGCTTTAAACCCGGGTTTAAATATAGTACAGTTGGAATCATTCACGACTACAAATTTTCAACAGTGGTTTAAGAGAAGGGTTGCAGAAGACAACAATTACGAGCATTTTAAAGATGTCATCGAAGGACCTTACAAATTGATTAGTTCATTTCCCGACTGTATCGTCAATGGGTATAGATTTAAGGTCGATGACATAAATGAACCGACTTCAGTAAATTCTGGTATTATCATGTTGGGCAGTTGTTACCAAGGTTCAGAGTCCAATTATTATGGACGTTTAGAGGAAGTAATTACGCTTAATTATCCCGGGGGTAAAAAAGTAGTTACATTTAAATGTCGCTGGTTTGATACTGAGAAGGATGTTAAAGTTGATTGTAAAAGGATCGTCATAGTAAATATAAAGTCAAAGTTACATTCTGCTGACGTATTCGTATTAGCCAGTCAAGCGACTCAAGTGTATTACGCATCTAATGTCGTAAATTATAAAAGCCCATAGTATACAGTTGTCACAACAAATACTCGTCCATTTGATGATACTAATATGTCTGGGACAGATGAACCATTGCAGGATGATGTTAGCAAATCCGGTCAGGTAGTCCTACATAACGACGATGTGTTGGTAGATGTCATTGACGTACCCGATAATGATGAAGTCGAGGAAGACGTGGTTGATCATGAATATGTCTTTATACAAGATAATAACGATGACAAAACCGATAATGAAGAAGTCGTGTCAGAATCCGAGGATGACTATGAAAATGATTCTGATGGGTTTGACGATGTATTAAAAATAAACTTAAGAAGTATATTTTATTTAATTAAATTAATTAACTGCATATTAATTGCATTTTATTTTTTGTATTTCAGTAGTATATTTATGGCTAGGCATAGTGGTAGCGGTCGTCGCGGTGGTGGTCGTGCAGGATCCTCTGACGGTACTCAGGGCGGGTCATCATCGTTAGCTAGTAGGTTTGCTTACTAGTTGTAGGTTATGTTTTGGAATTGATTTATTAACTTTAATTATTCTATTTTACTTACAGATATTGCTCGCCGACGTCCTCGAGGGACGAACCTCGGGTTATTTGGTCGTCCGCCAGCTGTTGCGCATATTGTCCGCGTAGATGTCAACTCTGCGCAGTAAGTATAAAATAGCGTTATGTTAAATTAAATTATTTTATTTTGTAACACAATAAACATAACTTTTCGTTATTTGATTTGTATTGTAGTATTATGGATTCTATGGCTAAGGCTACTTTACACGCCATCTGTCTCACACACCTCCCCATTGGGTGCATGCAATTTATGCATAGTACGCGCAACATGATGCCTCCTTCATGGATACTGTGTTACGTGACTTTCACGTAAGTTATTTTAAATAATTTAAACTGTATACGTAAATACTACTTACACATTCAATTTATTTTTTCTGATAAGTTAGTTCTTTTTCTTATATTTATTTTAGATATGAGGAGGGTATCTCTCAGGCCGCTGGCGACGGTGTTAATATTTCACATGTCGCGAAGAATTACGCCGGCTGGTTATACAAGATGAGACATAGGGCTGCCCGAGCAGTTGTAGACCAGCCCGGGACTACTATTCGAGACCATTAGCCCGATATTATTTCAGATGCAGCATTGGAGGTCATGTGTACTCATTAGGATGTAGATAACTTTAAAAAAAAATCAGAACAAATGAAGAAAAATCGTAGCCAGCTCCGAGTAGTACATACTACGGGTTCACGGTCATTTGAGGAAGTGAAATCGGTATGTATATATTTAGTTGTTTACTTTAATATTCTCATAAAAATATGTAATAAATAAAGGATAAATTAAAAATTCATTTGTTAGGTCATGAGCGGTGAATTGGGACGACCTCCCACCATGATCGAGTTCTGGGATAGAGCCCACACGCCAAAGGAATGTACTATGTTGTAGGCAGCTGCAGCTATACGGGTAAGAGTTTTTATAAAGTTATGTAATTATTAGTATTATGTACTTAATAAAATGAGTCAATAAACTATCATATACATAATAAATTGTAGGACCGATTTCAGAGCCTTCAGGACAAGCGTGTAGCTGAGTTGCAGGTTGCTAGGGGAGATTTCGCCATCCCTCCGTCCGACATTAGCTTATCTATGAGGGGATGGCTCTTTGGGTCGCGTCTCAAGATCCCCCAAGTAGCACTACGAGCAGTTATCGAGTGTTAGAGCTGCCGAGGGTGCCGCATATACATTGACCAGAGGTATTTATTTTAGTATGTTGCTTGTTAATTCAAAATTTATATTGATATTCAATATTTTTTTTTATGTTATATTTAATTTTGCAGGTTCTAGCCAACGTTCGAGAGGACATGTTGGACAATCTCATACGGGCGCTGGCTTGGACGACGCATTGTTCCAGCGGGTTATGGTGGCGGTGTCGGAGACGTTTCGTACGGATCCGATATTCCGTAGTCAGAGCTTACCTACTAGTACTCAGCTTCACCAGCTTGCTCAGGACGTTGCAGCAGGGGCCAGTGTCGAGAGTACGTGCATATTTCCGGAGCAGTTCGCCACGATACGAGACGAGGTGATTCGGATGGTGACTACCCTACTGTTGGAGGCTTTTGGCCCGATGATGACTCAGCGCCCGACTACACATGTATTGTATTCAATTTAAGTTATATATTCTGCATGTTCTGTAATAATTATTTAGCTGTGATTTTTTGTCTCATGTACGGACTAATGACTGATATTTGTAATTGTATTAACAGGATAACAATTCTGAGCATGCTGGCGATGTCGATCGCGATGGGGGGGGTGACGATGATGATTTTCATACACCACAGCAGAACCGTCGATCCCCGGCCGATGATTCTTTGCAGACAGCTGGTAGTACTAGTTTCATTTAGTTTTATAGATTATAATTTAGTTTAATTGATTATAATTAATCGTAATTTTGTTGAGTTTTGTAAAGTATTGTACTTTTAAACGATGATTTATTTTATAATGCGTCGTCATTCATATGAAGAAATATGTTATGTGTGAACATAAATAATGGATTGCTATTGTGTTGTTGGGATAAAGCAGGTTTGCAGGTACAAAAATGTGGTTTTAAAACCTAGCATCGAAAAAGTAAAAAGCACATTAAAAAAAAACCTCTTATTTCCGACGGAATTAAATATTTTTGACTGATTTTCCGTCGGAATTAAAGCATAAAAAATAATTTCTGAAATACTAATCCCGACGGAATGGTAATTTCAGCGCAAATTTCGTCGGATTTAACAACTTATTTTTGACGTAAAAACCCAATATTCCGACGAATTTCTCGTCTAAAAAACAATAGGAATGGCTGATGGAATATATTATCGACGGAATGTATTCCGTCGTGGTCACTAAGTTTTCGACGAAATTTTCGGCGAAAAAAAATATGTCGAAAAAACTATTTTCGATCGAATTTCTGACGAGAAGAATCCCGACGCGCTTATTTTATGTTGAATCTACGATTGATTATTCCGTTGGAAATAAAATATTTTCGACGGAATAACACTAAATACGACGGAATATTCCGTCATAATTGACCATTTTTCTTGGAGTGAAAGTGATTTCAAAGTTTTGTACTGAGAATTATGCTAAAACGGATACCAATACGAAAATTTTCAAGTGAAAACATGTTGAATTAGAATGTTATTGGGATAAATTTGGAGAAAATATTCCGATAAAAAACGTAGCATATTATTTTTATATTGGGAGCTTGCCTGTTACATTAAAGCAGATAACTCAATCTACTGCTCTTATGAAAGACATAATGGAAGAGAAATACCAAAAGTGAATTCCACAAATTTAAGATAATTTTCTCTATATTATATTTTTAAAATTATATTTTGGCTCAACTTAAACATTTCGGTAGAGAAAAGTTTTATCACAAAAGCAAGAAGTTTATGATAGTTTTAAAGATAAACTGGATAGGAAAGTAGCTAGACAGTTTGCCGTTGAGCGTGGATGAAGGTTTTTGAAGCATACATAATGTATAATTCAACCACTAAATTTTTTTGATTTTATCCTTATTTACAAGATTATTGGAATTTTTTAAAGAGAAAATCATAAAAGAATAAGTAATTGATTTGATAATAAGAAATGTAGACCAATAGATCAATCCTCAAATTAAGAGCAATCACCAATTTCTTACTAAAAATAAAATTTCTTACAATCACAACAATAACGAAGGAGGGTGTCCTCCAAATGATCAAGCTAGCTTTAAGCTAAGAATAACATCTAGCAAGCTTGATTGAATAACTTAGTTTGTCCTGATGCGGGAATCCAACAACAGATCCATTTGGAGGAAAATGGGATGACCCTTTCATCCAAACGGACTGTTGAAGAAAACCCATCATTGCTATTCCTTGCATACTGTCTTCTTTCTAATACAATACTCACAAAAAGTTTCTACACTATTGAAATATAGCATAACACATGAGCAAACCAACAAAATCAAATAACATTCTTATTCTCAATATAACACATTAATCACTTTCGATTTTCGCAGTATTCCATCTAATATATACACAAGATATAAATTGTTGGAAAATATAAAATTTTAAGCATATTGTATCAATGTAAGCAATCCAACCCAGAAAAAAAATCACATTCTTACCTTTTTTGTTTTGTTTCTCACTATTACTACTATCAACGAATAACATCTCATCACCTGCTCCACTCAAAATGATCCATTCAACTGTCAGTTTATAATTTTTTTTATCAATGCATTGCAGAACAGTAACCCAAACTTTCTCTGGGCATAAATGAAACATTCCTTTGCTATGCAATTTATCTTTAAAACTATCAGAAATTTCTTGCTTCTGAAATAAAACCTTTCTCGACCCAAATGTTCAAGCTTAGCCAAAAATAATTTTAAAAACATAAGATAGTGAAAATTACTCTCTTCATTAAATTTGTGGAATTCTCTTTTCGTATCTCTTCGATTACGTCCTTCACTAGGGCAGTAGATTGAACCATCTGCTCTAATGTTTAGTTCCTAATGTAAACGATATTCTAGGTTTTTGATCGGAAGATTTTCTCCCAATTTACCCTAATAATTCTCTAATTGAACCTATTTTCATGTGAAAAATTTCGTATTGGGGTCCGTCTTAACATAGTTCTCGTTACAAAACTTTGAAATAACTTTAAATCTGAGACTTTTTGCAAAAAATTACGTAACAAGTAAAAGGGTATGTAATTTCCTTCAAAAATCCTGGCTATGCTTAACCATATCCGTATCTTCTAGATTCTTATTTCTTAAAGTGGTAACGGTGATATCCAGCTTGATTTTTATGGCCTTTATTTGCTCTATTTTGTTTCCTGAGACTTCAACTAGTCCTTCACTCTTTGTGTAACTTTCGAAAACATTTAGACATATAATTTATGAAAGTCCTCCAAAAATTCTCTTGATTCTTCCGATAAGGTTTGAAGTATATATCCTAGACACTAAACAATAGATGGAGAATTCCAGGACAGTTGTCCCGCAAGGCGATGACAAAGTGACTTAACGTTGTTGGGCAACATCTTCACGGTATCAAAGTTGGGACAATCTCTTCTAACAATTATTTTTCGAATATAATCAATAAAATCAGAGTATTTGTACGCCTCCTGAAAAATATCAAATGAGAACCTATGGCCGATCCTAAAGCTCGGATCGTCAAGATCAATCGCTAATCTTTTGGAGGGACCTGGGCAATGTACTCGCCATTGTCTTGAAACGAGAGTGTTTTATAAAAAAGAGGGTTTTAGAACTATAAAAATAATAGAGGGAGGGTTTAAATGCTAAAATGGGTTTTACTGATGAAGTACATAAATATGCCTATACTTATATCTATAATTAGATATCAAGATGTTCGGACAGTGTTTGGGAGGAAGATGATCGGAACTATAGGATCGACCATATGTTTTCATTTGATGTTTTCCAAGAGACAGATAAATAGTCCAATTTTATTGATTATATTTGGAAAACAATTGTTAGAAGAGATTGTCTCAACTTTGGTACCGTGAGAATGTTGTCTAAAGATATTAAAAGTCACTTTGTCATCGCCTTATAGGGAGTGCCGGAATAGACCGTCTGTTATTTGGAGTCTAAGATATACTTCAACACTAATCGGAAGAATCAAGAGAATTTTAGGTGGGCTTTCCGAAATTATATGTATAAATGATTTTGAAATCTGGAGATGGAAGGAAGTTAGTATCAGAAAAGAAAGGAGAACCAATAAAGGGCAGCAGAATCAAGCTGGATATCGCTCTGGAATAAGAATCCATAAGATACGAATAAGGTCAAGCATAACCAGGATGTGAAGGAAATTGCAGACGTTCTTTTACTTGTTACACAAATGTTTGCAGAAAGCCTCAGATTTAAAGTGATTTCAAAGTTTTGTACTAAGAACTATGTTAAGACGAATCTCAATACAATTTTTTTCACATGAAAAGATGTTGAATTATAAAATTATTGGGGTAAATTGGGAGAAAATATCCCAATAATAAACGTAGCATATCGTTTTTACGTTGGGAGTTTGCCTGTTACATTATAGCAGATGGCTTAATCTATTGCCCTTATGAAGGACGTAATGGAAGAGAAATATGAAAAGTAAATTACATAATTTTAAGGTCATTTTCACCATGTTATATTTTTAAAATTATTTTTTGGCTAGGTTTGAACATTTGGGTCAAGAATTTTTTTTTCTGTTTTATCCTTATTCACAAGATTATTGGAATTTTATTAAAAGAAAATCAGTGAAAATAATCATTAAATTTGTGGAATTCAGTTTTTGTATTTCTCTTCCATTACATCCTTGATAATGACACTAGATTGAGCCATCTGCTATATTGTAACAGGCAAGCTCCCAGTGTAAAAATGATATGCTAAGTGTTTGATCGGAGATTTTCTCCCAATTTATCCTTATAATTATCTAATTCAACATGTTTTCATGTGAAATATTTCATATTGGGATCTGTCTTAACATAGTTCTCAGTACAAAACTTTGAAATCACTTGAAATTTGAGGCTTTCTGTAAATATTTGCCTAACAAGTAAAAGGGCGTCTACAATTTCTTTCAAACTCTGGTTATTCTTAACCTTATCCATATCTTCAGGATTCTTATTCAATAGTGGTAACAGTGATATCAAGCTTGATTCTGCTGGCCTTTATTTGTTCTTTTTTTTTTCCTGGTACTTCAACTAGCCCTGAACTTTTTGTGCAACTTTCTTCCATCTCCAGGTTTCAAAAACATTTAGACTTGTAATTTCTGAAAGCTAACCAAAAATTCTCTTGATTCTTTCAATAAGTTTTGAAGTTTATATCTTCGACTACAAACAACAGATAGGCTATTCCGGCGCTTCCCTGTAAGGCGATGCCAAAGTGCCTTTTGACATCTTTGGGCAACATCTTCACGGTAATAACCACGAAATTTAAACTATATTATAAATAAAATTTTGAATTTTATTAATGTAGTAGGTATGGTGTGAAGTAATTTAAACCGTTACGCGATTTAATAAATTAAGCGACTTCGCGACGAAACGGTAACAATAAAATTAAAGGAAGTCCGATTAATGGTTCAATTAAATTAGTGGACTAACCTAGAGTTTTTAAAATTGAGAAATCAATAAGTTAATGAATAAATTAAATATTCAATTAATTTTGAATATAGTATGATGAAATGAATTAGATAAATTAATTAATATAGTTATTAATTAATGGAAATATAAGGAATATTTAAAATTTATATTCATAATCCATATTATGTAAATAACCAATGGACTAGCTCATTTAATTATTTAAACAAGGCCACTAGGTTATTTAATAGTGGACTTGTGAATTATAATGTGTACTTAATTAAATTGGCCTAACATTAAATTATTTTTGCAACCATGTTGGTGATCCAATAGAACTCATGATAGAAGCCCAAGTTATTCCATCTAGTAGCCGAACATGTTGGTCCAAATTGAGGAATTTAAATAAAAGTCAAAATTGGTCAACATTGCTACAAATGTGTAAATATAAAGAATGAATATATATATATATATATATATATATGTGTGTGTGTGTGTGTGTGTGTGTGTGTGTGTGTGTGCATAGCCGATTGGGGGGAGCTCCCAAGAGTTGGTGCAAGGCTCAATGTTGCATTGGGAGCAAGTCTCCTAGATCTCTCCCTATTTTAAGGGTCTTTGTTTCCTTGATTAGCCTAAATGTGGTCAAAGTTGGTTTAATTAAGGAACTAAGCTCAATTAGTCTTCTTCTATAAATATAATACTCCCCCAACTCTTTTCAAGGGTTAGCATCATTGTAGAAATAAGATTTGTAGAGCTAGAGAGAGAGGGAGCCAAGAGAGAAAAGTTAGAGAGCAAAGTGTTTCCATTTTCCTTTCTTTCTTGTGAGCTTAGTATCATAAATATACCAAGAACACCTTCAAGAAGGGCCACGACAGCAGGAGTGAGGGTCTTGATGCCATCAAGTTACATATCCTACTTTGGAAAGATTAGAAAACAAGCATCCAAGAGGAAGAGGTAAAAACCCTAACTAAAAACCCTAAATTCCTACCTAAACTAAAGTTGTTCATTTTGAGTTATACAACTTGTTTAGATGATTTTATGTTTTATTATTATAGGTATGTAAGTTAAGAGAAAAATCCCGTTGGAATCGCTCAAAAATGTGCAAAAATGAATTTATTATAAATTTTTGAGTTAAAGTAGCTCACTTTAGGAAGCAATGCATGATCAGTCCACTTGGGATGTATTTTCAGTATTCAAAACAGATCCAAATAAAGTGAACGACCAAAGTTTATTGTAGTTCAGGAAAAGACGATTCTAACGGTATAAGGTAGAGCTCCATTGGAATAGTAGAACTCAAGTTATTCAAGTTTTAAGAAAGGACCCCAAATCTAGAAAACCAATGGTACACTGCTAGGTATTTTGATAAATATGTTAAACTTCTGAAGTCCGGGTCGGACCGGGTCAGGCGCAACCCGGTCTGCTATTTTCGGGTCTGCTGAGTTTTTTTTAAAAAAAATTATTATTTAATCATTTTAAATGATTTTAAATTATTTTAAATGATATTAAATGTTTTAAAATATTAATTAAATAATAAAATATTATTAGATTAATTATATGAAAAGGACTAAAAAATTATTAGATTAATAATGTTAGTAAGGAACATTAATTATTATTTAATATTAAATATAAATTAACTAATTAGTTAATTATTTATTAAAGATTAAATAATGAGTAAGAATAATTAATTAATTATTATTTAATTAATATTAAACATTAATTAAAGGATAATAAATTTACTATTTATTATTTAATTGAGATTAAATAATAAGTAAATATAATTAAGTAATTAATTATTATTTAATTAACATTAAATAATAGTTAAAGAATAACTCAAGGATAAGTAATTAATTAATTATTATTTAATTACTATTAAATAATAACTAAAAGAGGATTAATATGAATAAATTAATTATTTATTAAAGATTAAATAATAAGTAAGGATACTTAATTAATTAATTACTATTTAATTAATATTAAATAATAATTAAAGGATAATAAACTAATTATTTATTATTTAATTAAGATTAAATAATAAGTAAGGATACTTAATTAATTAATTATTATTTAATTAATATTAAATAATAATTAAAGGATAATAAACTAATTATTTATTATTTAATTAAGATTATATAATAAGTAAGGATACTTAATTAATTAATTATTATTTAATTAATATTAAATAATAATTAAAGGATAATAAACTAATTATTTATTATTTAATTAAGATTAAATAATAAGTAAGGATAATTAATTAATTAATTAATTATTTAATTAATGTTAAGTAATGATTAAAGGATAATAAACTAATTATTTATTATTTAATTAAGATTAAATAATAAGTAAGGATAATTAATTAATTAATTATTATTTAATTAGTATTAAATAATAATTAAGGAGGAGTAAAATAAGTAAGTTAATTATTTATCATTTAATTTAGGATTAATGATAAATAAGAGGGATTAATAACACATGAATAATTAATCATTGTGCAACAACACTTAAGAATAGTTATCATTTATTTTAATAATAATAAATGAGGCACTTAAACAATTATAATAAATTGTTAAATGGTTATACGAAACATGTTTAAGATTAAAATTACTTAGAAAGAATTAATATTTATCAGATAAGTCAATTACCTGGAAATGATTAAAGCAGTTTAACATAGTTAAACAAAGAGTTGTGTTATGTGATAATTCTAGGTAATTAGATGCTACTAAACATAAATGTTTAAGGGAGCAATATTGTATTGTACTAATCGATAGGCTAACGTATTAATGTTAGGTCTTTCGAAAGAGAATTTATCTGACCAGTTAGCAGTAATTCGACTACCAGGCAAGTTCCCTAACTCAAACTCGAGTTATCTCTCTTTACTATATGCTAAGTGGTTTAATGTTGTAAATTATTCCACATCGAGATTATTGTCATTCGCACATAGTGCAGTTGAATTACATGTTCTATTATTAAATCATGAAATACTCAAAGTGTTTGACCTCATGATCTGTTTAGAGATAAAGTCTATGCTTTTGTTCGGCTAGACATATACATGTTGAGTTTTAAAAGCTATCCAAACCATAGTGGTACGGATTCCTAGACTGAGAAGAACAACCTTGAATGAGGAGTAACCTAAGTATCAGATACATGATACAAATAAAATTAAATGTTATGCATATACATAGTGTACGAGAGGTTGATCCCCTCAAGTACAGTTCTGAGATTATAACCTAAGGGGGTATATCAAGTGATTGATCCCTCAAACAGATGTTCATGGTCTGTTTGACCACTCAACATTTAAATAATCAATTGTCTTTTCTCATTTGAGCTTTGATTATACCAATGATATTATTGTTTCTAAATCCTTTGAGTTATTCATTTTTATTCATTCATGACATTCCTTATATTTATTCCATTAAAACTTGTTGAGCAAGCTAGTTGTTCAATCTTGCTATGTCATGAAATATATTGCAGTTAAACCTGAGAGTTCGAAGGGTGATAACTGCAAAGGAAAGCTGAAACCCTAGATGCTTTGAGATTTATTGCCTAAGAATATATTTTTTGTTTATCTCTGATGACATGTAACACGAACCATCTTTTATATATTTAAATTCGTGATGTATTTTATTAAGGTTACGAACCTTGGGACATGTAGTGAACCTTTCTATAAACAATATATGTTTATTTATTCCGCATTAGTATAATATATTGTTTAGAGGTGTATGGATGTACGGATTCGTGAACACCAAGTTCGAGGTACAAGTACCTGAATTTGGGGGTGTCACAGGTTGGTATCAGAGCTGAAGGTTATAAACTTTAGGATTTTGCGAAACCTAGGATATAACCTTAGTATTAAACTCATTTCGAGTGTGCTAGGAGATGGATCGAGGAGATTCATTGGTTTGATTATTTTAGAGGTGGATTGAGGAAATCCATCGAGCCGAGTTGTACATGATAATATATCATTTCATTTTATCAATGAATATATTTTATTGTTGTACTGACATGTTTATTTTGTGGTGACTGTAGGATGCCAGAGGTGGTTGAGTCCAGTCGATCGAGAGAGGAGGAGCCACGAGAGATTCTTATGGACTCGGTGACAGACGGATATACCGTTGTACCCGGTCTCGAGATGCCGCCATTCGATAGGGAGGCATCACCTAAGACAGACCAGAGGGAGTTTCAGGATATCCAGGTTGTTACTGAGTAGCTCCGAGTGGTTGAGCCCGTAGAGGGACAAGCAGACTCCGAGTTAGAGGGAGACAGAGTTGAGATGGCAGACCCAGTCAGAGGTGGAGTCATACGGATGAGTGATGACAGTGAAGAGGATTATGATACTGATAACTATGGTACAGATGATGGTCATGGTGATGATGTAGATGGTGACTCAGAGGGAGGCCATATTGCAGATTCTGATCCCGATGAGGGAGAGCAGGAGCCAGCGCCCATTGAAGAGGCCAATCATGCATCACCAGAGTATCATACCGATTTCCAAGGGATGATGCATCTTTACGCCGACCATATCTTAGAGTTGTTGGAGGAGAAGGCTCAACAGGCGAGCCAAATTGCTGACTTAGAAGAGCAGAACCAGACCCATCAGACGATGGAAGATCAATACCGAGATGTGGCCTACCAGAGAGTGGAGGAGGTCAGGGAGTTGAGACAGCAGTTGGAGTTATTTGAGGCTAGGGCTGAGTGACTCCAGAGAGACAGGCAGGAGTTACAGACACAGCTGACCGAGATGACAGCTGAGTTTGACTTAGAGATCGCGGATAAGATTCGCATATCAGACCAGTGGATGGAGACATCCAGGCACATGAGGGAGCTTGCCGAGGAGAGGATTGTGGACGGTCAGCACTTGATTCAGATGGGGACCAGTTGGTACAGGCAGAGGTCAGAGCTGACCGATATAGAGCGGAGAGGGATGCAGTCCGAGTTCAGCTGCAAGCAGTGACTGTCGAGTTAGGGCTAGTGTGTCATGCGAGAGACTTATTTCATGATTTTTGGGTGACAGCAGCCATTAGGGTTGATGAGCTGGAGGAGCAGGTCCAAGTCACTACAACCCGAGTGGATGCAACAGGCTTTGCTCTTGACACAGCCTTTGGCAAGCTGAGGAGCAGGATCAGTAGGTTTCCTCGATAAGAGGATATGAGTAGACAAGTGGTGAGCCGTCGAATTGTGGATAGGGTTGCTCGCCAGGAGCACGAGGACGCTGCCCGTAGGATGGACCAGTGACCTCTTTATTGCCTTAAAGAGTATTATATATAGATGAAGTTGAGTCCCAACTTTTGTTCATAATAGGGGCAGTTAGTGGTTGTATATCCCATCATTTTGTGTTATCATTTGGGAATAGATGTGTAAACCCCACCTTTTGTTTTATTATAGGGGTAGAATGGTTTAAATCCCTTCTTGTAATGTAGGGATAAATATCGGTTAGAGTTTATAAAGGTATACCACATGTTGGTTTATGATGTATTAAAACAGTGATAAATGCAGTTATTTCTTATGTGTTACTTGTGTTCAAATTTACTATTAATTTTTTTCATAACTTAAAAATTGTGTGGGAAACAAAGTTATAAGATGTTAACATAAGGCCTTGATAATAGCAGACAATGCTGCCAAGAAGAGTTCCTCAAAACCAAAGGGTAGAAGAGTCAGTCAATAATGCAGGAGGTCAGGCAGACCCGATGCGAGCTTTTGCCAACATGCTGGTAGAAGCAATGCAAGCTAGGCCTCAGCCAACGGTGGATCAACCAGCTGGTCATTTAGCTAACTTTAAGGATTTCAAGCTTGTGGGACCACCGGAGTTCCGCGGAACCACTGATCCGATTGAGGCCCAGACGTGGGTTGAAGAGATAGAGAAAGTATTCGAGGTTGCTCGAGTGGCAGAAGAGCAGAAGATGTATTTTTCCACTTTCATGATGAAGGGCGAGACCAACTATTGGTGAAAGGCCACCAAAACCAGAGCAGGAGAAGGGGTTGTGCCATGGGCTCGTTTTAAGGAGCTGTTTCTGGAAAACTATTTTTCAGACAGCATGCAAAATCAAATAGAGATGAAATTCTTGGATCTAAAATAGGGTAACATGTCGGTAGCCGAATATGCTTCTAAATTCAACGAGCTGGCTCGATTTGCTCCACACCAGGTGGACACTGAAGCTAGGAAGGCGAGAAGGTTCGGGCAGGGTTTGAAACCATGGGTATACAGCAGGGTAGCTATTTTAAGACTTGATAATTTTGCAACACTTCTGGAAAGAGCAATTATTGCCGAGGGAGGAAATGATGCTCTGGTAAGATTCAACCAGGATAAGAAGAAGAAAAATCATGAAGGAACAAGGGAAGGAGGTAGTGGAATTAACACCAATCCGAATAAGAGGAAGTGGGTGGACAACTAATCGTCTGGAGGTAACAAGTCTGGAGGACCGATCAAGAAAGGTAACCGCTGTGAGAAGTGTGGTAAGAACCATTCGGGGGAGTGTATGAAGGGCAGAGGGGTCTGCTATAATTGTGGTCAAGCCGGGCACATTGCTTTTAACATGCTATGTTCTAACAAACATGTGTCTCACACCTTACATTCTTCCTCTAAAATGTCATATCTTTTTAATAGCTCACACATCCTGAACGCATCTTGCCCAACAAACGTTATCTAACCTGTCACATGTGTATCTATTTTTATGATGATGCTGGAAAAAGAGTGTCAAGATAATAATATTAAATATTTAAAAAATTGGATTGAATTGTTATCAAAATAGAATTAGGTGAAACCGATAAACATAAAAAATTGGATTGAATTATTCAAATTCTAAGTTTTATTATTTTTATGCCTATTTAATAACTTAATATATGTTGCTTAATTAAAAAGATCAACTCATATTACCATATTCTAAGGCTCTTTTCTTTTTGCATTGTTAAAATTGTAAAATAATATTTAATATAAATAAAGTTAATATGTTAATGTTATGTTAGCAAATACTTAGCATATGATCTTTATCATTTTCTTTAAGTCCCCAATTTTAAAGATTACACAAATAAAAATAATTTCATAATTAATAATATCAAATGTCTCGTTCAATAAACCTTACACTATTTTTTAAGAGATTACATTAATCCCTAATCATTTACAAAAGTGAAAATAATAATAAAAAATTTATAATAATCACTAATTATATTCAAAATAAAAAATAACACTTACACAAATATAAAAATATTATACAATCAAATAATTATAAGTTACTGAACTATTCATCATTTTAATTGTTTGTATAGTATAATCAAATTAAAAATATCAGACAAAATAAAAAGAACATACAGTATAAAAAAAGAAAGAGGCTGAAATATACATTTTTCAAAAAATTACTATCTAATATTTAAAATAAAAAAAAATTATCTTCCAAGAAAGTTAGTGTAATATGACATTAATTTACAAGAGTAACATTATCTCAGAAACTGAAATATACGTATATGCATATATAAAGTTTACAGGTGTGTCATAGGCATGGTGGACTCAAAGTCAATGATAATAATTGATAAAGATTAAATAGTGTACTTGACTCCTTTCGAGAAATAGCAATTTAGCAAAGCAATTAACATATTAACTTCGTAGTTTTTTGAAGAGGTCTGGTTCATTCACATTGTAAAAACTGGTACCCTTTCTCTCTCTATTTTTGTTTCCTCTGCCTTCTCTTCAACCTTCCTCTTCTCCTCCAAAAACCTGCGATGTGTCTTGCTATGGCTGATGGAGTCGCGGTCGAGCACTTGAGCTGCGATGGATGGAGTGGCCTGCAATGGTTGAAAAAGTGGCGTCATTTCTCAGGTACTCAGGCTTCTTTTATGTTACTTTTTTTGTTTAATCGATGGGTCAAAACTGTTAAGGCGTGCGCCTAGGTTTAGTAAATTTAGTTGAGTTTATATGTTTAGTTGGTGCTTACGTAATTCATATTGCTTTTAACATGCTATGTTCTAACAAACATGTGTCTCACACCTTACATTCTTCCTCTAAAATGTCGTATCTTTTTAATAGCTCACACATCCTGAATGCATCTTGCCCAACAAACGTTATCTAACCTGTCTGATGCCGGGCCAAAATAGTAGAATATAATTCTTACTGATCTATTTGTTACAGTTGGCACTGTTTCAATATTCATTATAACTTTTATCTACAAGTAATCATGCCATAGTATTTTGCTGTAGGTCCAAAGTAATGAAGTTAGCAAAATTTTTGAGATGTTTAGTTTTAAAAAAACTACTATTGTTGGTGAAAGTTCCCTACTCTAAGAATGTAATAATTGACCTCCTAAGAAGTGTTATTAAGATTTCATATGATTCCATAAATGCATAATAGCTTTTCGTGGAAGCTCTAAACAAAAATCATATACATAGATTTTAGAGATGAAGTTTGTCAGTATTCCCGTCAAGTTCTGTTATAGTGATCAAAGATATCTAATTAGTATTACATCAATTTCATCAGATTTTTAGAGCCTAAATACAGCTTATTGAAATTTGCAATACCTGTACATGCCATTTGTTTACTGATGAAAGGTAGGAGGTCTAGAAGGCCTCAAAAGCCTAATTAACTCTTTTGGTGGTTGAACTGTTCTGCCTCTGCCTCTAGCAGTCTAGCTAAAGAATATTTGTAGTAGAGGTTTTGAATTTTTAAGGATCAAGACCCTGAAGGTCTTTTTATCTGTCTAGTTTGGCTTTCCTTTTTAAGGAGCAGGTCTTATAATCATTCTACATTTTTTTTGTCAAATTATTTGGTTAGTTATGTATTAATAAAAAATTATTGAATGGGATTTTTACTTGTTCTGGTCTGGCACTTATTTGTTGTTTTTACGGGTGACCACAAATTTTTTTATCTGGGTTTATTTTACAGATTGTACCAGAACTTAATTCCTCCCGTGGTACTTTGAGGAATTTACTTTGTTCTTTGGTAGAAAAGTTGTATACTAATCAAGTCTTGAAAAAGAGTTTATAAGATTAATTTTTGGCATTGAAAATAAATCACTGTATTCATTACATATAAGTTTCTAGGGAACAACAGTTTACTAGCATTTAGGTTATTGTCCTTTGTGACTTGGTATGGATACAATGTGTTTATACATGGACAAATCCATCACCACAAACATACTTAATAATTAGTCATCAATAGTCTGTTATGTTTAGTTATGTATCTATTGTATATGATGTGATTGTGAAACATTCTGGTAGTTCTTTTCATTTCTTTAAATAATTTGTTTATTCTTTTGGAGAATTGAGTATAATTTCTAACTTTCTATTGTTCTTTTTAGTATTTAAATTTTCAGAGCACTCTTGATACTCCATTGGCATTGATAGCACAGGGTTGTTTGGTGATATTCTTTTCATTCACTTACTTAAAGTGGCATAACCTAGTGTGAGTTCCATATTTCCTCTTTTTTCAACTTTGTGATTTGCAGACTTTACGATCATTTTACTAAGCGATCAAATTTACGAACTTAGAGCTTTACGATCTATAAGTTTTACGATCGTGTTTGTTTTTTCATTTAGAAGGCTCTAAGATTCTTCTTCAGTATCAACAGTTGCGCTTCAGTCTTCATCTTCCAGTTTCAGAATTTTGCTAGACCATCTTAGTTCACTTCTTGAGAACCAGAGTTTGATATTCAATTCTTCTTAAGCACATTTCATTTCTGCTTGATCAGCTCTCCCTCACTTGAGCATTTACTGTCTGTTAGAATTGTGCAATTTGTTTCTACCTTATCTTATCTGAGCAGTACCCCCTCACTTGATCACTTGTCATTTGATGGATTATGATCTCCACTTAATTTTTGTTCAGTATACTTCAGTTGTAGTGGATATCACGTCTTCTTCTTCTGGTAAGCTTGTTGTATCTGATTCATACTCTGCTCCTCATCTCTAGCTTCCTTTCCTCAAACTACTTCTTTGTTGAAGAGCTCTTTGTTAAGATTATTTTAGTCTTGTGTCGTAGTGATTTTGTCTCTCATTTCCTTGGGCATTAAGTTCTCTAATAGGTATGGTAGTGAGTCTGCTTAGCAATGTAGTAACTCTGCGTTTTGAAGTTATTCAACGATATTAGTAACTCAACGATCTAAGGATATTCTGCTCAGCTTTATTCTACGATCTTGAACGCTTTGACTTATTCAGCACCTGAGCCATCTTTTCTACTTCTTTTGCTAGAGTCATTTATCTTTGTTGTGTTGTGATGAGTCTGTTTGAGAGAATTCTATAAACTCTTCTTTTATATTGATCATATGAGATGATTTGCTCTTTCTAATACTTTCTCCTTGTGAAGTATGTATGATTTATCTAATTTTCTGTCTAAGCATTTTCCTCTTTCTTCATTTGGCTTAGCACAAGGTCTCTTTACTCCTTCATTTTGTTTGTTCAGTTTTATTCTTAGTGGCATTGACTTTATAATGAACTTCTTCTTTGATCTTTTTTCAATAATTTTCTTCTCCTGCTGTGCTCTGCGATCTTCTTGATAATCCTCATTCTGCACTTTATTCAGCGATTCTTCTTATTCTTTCGGGTAGATGCTATTGGGGGTGCTCACTACAATCCTTCAATAGAATTTGTAAACTTCTTTAGCCCTTATGATCGCATTGTAGATTTTACTGTCTACTTTACGAACACGTCTAGCCTTGCAATATTTGACCATGTTCTATAATCTTCTTTACGTCTTTGCAAGTTCTGATCTCAGTCTTCAAGCTTGTTATTCTTTAGTCGTAGAGTACTTGCTTCAATTTTAATAACTCTAATCATTTAGCTCTTCTTCATCTCAGAGCTCTATGTCATAGAGTTTGCTTACTTTACGATATCTGCAGTTTTGGTCCTCTGTCCTGCGATTTTTTAGTTCTTCTGTTCTGCTTCATCATTTGAGCTGTTCATGTCTTCAGCCTATTCTATTACATTTTAGATAATATATTGTATTTGGATTCAACCTAACAAATTTGATTCCTAATGTCCTTTTACAACACTATTCTTTTGAGGACAGTTTATCTTTTGGATCAACCAAACAAATTTGATTTCAGATTAACTTAACATTCTTGATTTCTAAGTTCTTTTACAATAATTGTTCTTTCTAAGGACTGTACAAAGATTGTAACAAATGTTTATAAATCCACACTTGCTTGAATTTATTTTTTCTTTCTTTTCTTGATAATATTACAAATAATAATGTAATCATATATTACATAAACATATAAAGGCTAAATTAAACATATAAATTCAACAACCATATAACAAAATAATCATATTAAGTACTTCATTATTGTTTTGTCATCATTAAATTTAAAAAAATCAAATACATAAATTTGCTAACAAAATGTATTGTGAAAAAAAGGTGCTAGGTTTATACTATATGACTATAGTACTTCAAATGGTAGAGTTGAATCAGGTGATGGTACTAATTGTAGTGAGAACTCAAATTATGACCATTTTTATAACCGTGAGTATGAAGATAATGAAGATGACAAGATGTTTAAGGAATTTGTTGATCATAATATTGAAGAGAATGATACTGATGTTATTCCAACTGATGAAATTGAAATGGACATGGGAAGGGACCAGTTGGACATTACTGATAAGATAGGTGAGACTAAAAAATAAAATGAAAAAAGGAGAGCGAAGGCAAGTGAAATAGAAAAAGGGAAGAACTGTGATGTAGAAAAGAATAAAGAAAAAGTGAAAGTAGGGGATAAAGGGAAATAAAAAATAGGAGAAAAAAAGGATGCATCTGACATTGATAGTGATGTTGAGTCAGAAGGGTATCATTTAGATGAAATTTTAATTATAATGACTGCAGATATGGACGAGAATGACCCCATTTATTCAGAGTTCAATCCACAAATTGACATGGTTGAATCAAAATTTGAGAACAAAATTTGGTGTGATGTCGCAAGCACCCAAAAATAAAATCTTATTTTGAAAAAATATTAATGTAGTAGTGCAAGTAATATTTGATCTCACAGAGAATGATTAATTTAATTTTATGTTTTGTAGACCAAAATTAGGGACTTTTTAAAGAAATAATTTAAATTAACTAAAATCAATAAATGTGCAGGTAATATAATGAAATAAATAAGAATAAAAAGCTTTGGTGTAAGTTAACATCCACCATCAAGAATTTACAACTAATTATTGATTCAAGAATAAATCAATTAATATTTTGAACATTCACCGTAGAAAGAACTACTCGCAGGTGGAATAATTTTTCTCCTCTATCTTTAATTTTAGTTAAGTAGACACACGCGTTCTAAATTACCCTTACTACTAAACAACCTCCGGCACATGCTAAAGATTTGATTTAATAACAGTTTTAAGAATTAGAGAGATCGTTGAACTAAACAATACAAGCCACGCGTTTGTATTTAATTTAGATGAACATTATTCTTAAGATAAAATAATCTTTTGATCTGCAAAATAATTATTAATCTTAATCGTTTCACAAATACCAGTAGATTAATGTGAATAATAAACTAGTAGTGCTCCTAGCAATTAAACAAACCAATCATAAAATTATGCACAGAAAAATATTCAATACTTAAAATATAAATTGAACAATTAAAATAAATTAGATCTCACAGTGTATAAATCTTGATGACTTCAATCATTTAACCCAAGAAAAATAGTTTAGCTCCACATAGCTGTAAAAAACACCAAAGAATAGAAGAGATAATTTTTCTAATAAAAGTTGTATATCCATTGTGTATCTCAAGCCCTCTATTTATAGGCTATATAATTCTCCTAACCCTAATAGGATTTATTATTTCCAAACCCTAATAGGATTTAAAATATAAAATAAATAAATATAAAAATTATGTTTTATCTGGAATTTTAATTTATTTTCCTTCCAAATCATTCGCTTAGCTGAAGCCACATGGAAAAAGAAACAATCTGTTGGAAGCTTTTTGGAAAAGGAATAAAGGTGTTGGGACCCACACGTGAGAGAGAAAAAGGAACAAGCAGCAGCCACTTCCGCGCATTGCACCATGATGAAAAAGAAAAAAAAACTCCACCGCCCGCGCATTGCGCCCGGGCTGCTTCATTCTTACTGCTTCGCGCATTGCGCGGTTTCTAATGCCAAAAACCTTTAAACGGCGTCGTTCTAATCCCGGTTTTCAGCCCCTTTATTAGCGCATAGCGCGGGTTTCTCAAACTTGCTGATATTACCGAATTGCCATCCAGTCCTCCTTAATTACCAGTTCGCCCCTAGCTTTTAGCAGAAATTAAAAGTTTGCCATCAGCTTTAATTAATTCCTACAAAATAAAATAAAAACATTAAAAATAATATAAAATTACTAAAAATAATAAAAACACATAAAATTAAATAAATTACCTAAAACACTCAAAAATACTTAAAATTTCACAAATAATTAAGTATAAAATACCTAATAAATTGATATAAAATCTACTTATCAAATACCCCCACACTTAACTCTTTTCTTATCCTCAAGCAAAACAAGAATAAAAATTAAAAATAATAACCAAACAACTTACTCGAGCAACAAATCAATATAAATTTTAACATTAGTGTCAAAGATTTTTTTTTAAATGATAACTCGAAGAAAATTTCAAAATCATGCAAAATCTAGAATTTTAACATATTTATTAATCTTACTCTACTCAAGACCTTTTGTGTGCGTGAATCCAAATGTATCAAACTAATCAAAACTCAGATAAGTTTCGGTCATTAATTACCTTATAAAAGACATACAACAATACTCAATATATTTATTTTTCACATTACTCTTTGCTAATATAGACAAATATAAATCAAAAAATCAAAAGGTTTCAAACAATTAGGCATACTAGGATTATTAATATCAATTTTCTAAATATTTTTTTATTTTTTCCCCTTTTAATGGGTGCATTTTATATTCTATCCCATTTTTTTCTTTTTCTATTTTTTTTTCCTTCTTCGATGAGTGCATTTTATGCTTCTTCTCACTTTTTCATGTGTTTATGAGTGAGTGTGTTTTACGCTCTATCTCAACCCACCACAAGATTTTTCTTTTTAACAATCCTAGAAAAAGTACTAAATCATCTCCTCCAAATTATATTTTGTCTTATATTTCACTTCAACTAATGATCAAATAAGATATATAACTCAAAAATATCTTTCATAAGCATTTAACCATACAAACTTCCCTTAATTTAAAACTAGCTCAAACAAATGGATATAAGTGCAGAAATATTAAGGATCTCAAACAAAGTAATAATCAATAAAAAGTCAAAGAATCAAACTAAGCAAAAATTTATCCATTTACCAAAAGTTATTAAATTAAAATTAAAATTTTTAGCATCGGCTAAAAATTTTAAAATCCAATTAACTCATTGCTCAAGTGACTCAACCTAAAAATAAAATAAAAAGTTACCCCATTTTCGTAGGAAACACGGTTACACTTAGCATGTGCAACAAACCTTTAAACCCCAAGGTTATCCCAAGTGGACGAGTTTTGTCTCGTGAGAGTTTGCAGTGAATTTACCCACAAAATTCAAAAATTTTATTTTTATTTTTTTTAAAAATTTCCTAAAAAAATAACAAAAATCCTAAATCCCTTCCTCTACACTTAAAATTTATATTGTCCCCAATGTAAAGTAAAATGCAAAGAAAAAACATAAATAACTAAACTATAAATACTAAAATAAAAAGAAAGAAAATTATACTCCCATTGGGTTGTCTCCCAAGCAGCGCCTTTGTTTATTGTCATTGGCTTCATGAATTTTGACAATCTCATCCATCTTTACTTCATTTGTCATGGATTTGTTCAATCTTCCTTGCAGTGGATATGAAGGTTTTACTCTCTCTTCAATGAATTGGTATTTGAGATGATTAGGGAGAAGCTTCAAATTTGGAATGTGATCCTGCAAAACAGAAGATAAAGATTTCTTGTTAGGAACTGATAAGTCAAAATATGGATCATTACCTGCTTTCGGAGAACCATTTAAAGCCGCAACAGTTTTCTTTAACTCCTCATTCTCTTTCCCAGGATTCTGACTGCATGTTGTTTCCAATTCGCCCCTTGATTATGACATTTCATTGCATCAAAAATATTAAACTTAACAATTTTTCCATCAAATTTCATTGTCAGTGTACCAATATGAACATCGATCTTAGTTTTGGATGTTTTTAAGAAAGAACTTCTTAATAAAATAGGAGTATTTTGATCACCATTCTCCATATCAAGCACATAAAAATCAGCAGAAAAAATTAAATTATTTACTTGCACAAGAACATCCTCTACTATACCCTTAAGATAAGCGTTAGATCTATCAGCCAACTGAATCACAGTACCAGTTCTATTCAAAGGTTCAAGTTTCAAATAAGCATATATAGAATATGGCATGACATTAATGGATGCTCGTAAGTCTAACATGATTTTTTCAAATCTAGTGTCACCTATCTTGCAAGGGATAGTAAACATTCCTAGATCTTGACACTTAGTAGGGAGTTTTCTTTGAATTATTGCTGATACATTCTTTCCTACTTGTACTTTTTTTATATCTTTTAAGTGTTTATTTTCTCTTGTGTGTACACAATTCTTTTAGAAATCTAGCAAAACGAGGTACTTGTTTAATAGCATCTAACAATTGAATATTTACCTCGCATTTACAGAAAGTTTCATATAAATCTAGATCTTTCTCATATTTTCTTTTTTCAGTTAAAGCAAGAGAAAAATGGGGTACCGGTTTATAGTCAGAAAGAGAAATTTATGCTTAAGGGTACCATTGTCCATTAGAATATTGGCGTCCTCCTTACTGCTATCTACTTCTGTGTTGTCCATTTCTGGTTTGTTTTGCTCTTTTGGTGCAGAATATGTCTTTTTCAGAGTTCTTATCTCTTTTCCGCTTCTCAACGTGATTGCACTAACATTTGCTTTTGGATTCATCACCGTTTGAGAGGGTAATTTTCCAGAACCTTGTGCCTCTAATCGACTGATTACAGTTACCATTTGTCCCATCTGCGTTTCTAAATTTTGCATATTTGCCTTCGTTTCCTGTTGAAATTGTAAAATGTTAGTGCTAAGTTGTTTAACTATATTCTCTAAAGATATATTAGAATGAGATGATTGGCTCTGTTGTTTATTGGGATACGGCTGCTTGTATTGTTGATAGCTTGCAAAGCTCTGATTTGTGGGTTGATTTACTTATGGATTTCCATAGCCGAAATTAGGATGATCTCTCCAACTTGAGTTGTACGTGCTCGAGTGACGCCCGGGCGGGATAGTGATTATCCTGTGGGCTAAGTTAATATAAATCTACAGGTAAAGATACAAAAGATTCACCAAAAGAAACAAGAGGAGAAATTCTCAACTCGAATTCTTAAAAAAGTTTATATCAAAAATTCAACTCTCCCTTCTCTATACCCACAAGCCGGGTATATATAACTGAATAAAAACTTGGGCACAAAGAAAGAAAATACAGAAAATGACATATTAAAAAGGAAAATACTAAAAAAAAAAAGTAACTAACATATTCTGTCAAATCTTTCTCTCTCCTGCCACGTAGCTGGTCCCCAATATCTGTCACTATCTTTCCTTAAACCTTAGTAACCAACTCACGTGCACTTACCATGTGACACCTAATGATTAATAGCTAGATTATATGCCCAGAAATAAAATAAAAGGAAATAAAATAAAGAACTGAAATCGTCCCCGAAGGGACATCCTCGAAGAGTATTCCCGAAGATCATGAGTATTCCCGAAGATCATTCTCGGCCCTGACCTCAAGGTTAAGGAACCGACCCCAACTTACTTGCCTGAGGACATCGGCGCCTTTTTACCTTGTCCCGATCCGCTTTCTCCAGATACTGTAGGGCCATTAATGTGCTATCTGGCAGATCGGCATGATCAAGCTCAGATGTTCCTGCATCAGTCACCCCGGGTTGAAAAGAACTCGTCCTCGAGTTGTCATCAGTGTCGTCGGGTTCGTCAAAGCAGGGACTCAAATGTTTGACATTGAAGACATCCGAAGTCCGTAAATGGCTCGGAATGCGCAGACGATAGGCATTATCATTGATCTTCTGTAAGATCTCACACGGGCCGATCTTTCGATCTTTAAGCTTATTGTACTCCCCAACAGGAAATAGTTCTCGGGTCAGAACAGCCCAAACAAAATCACCAACTTCAAAAAGTACCTGACGTCGGCGCTGGTCAACCTTATCCTTGTAATTCGCATTATGCTCGATGATAGATAGACGGATTTGATCATGAATAGTCCGAAGGTGTTCGACCATCCCATCTGCCTTCGGATGCACGCGTCCGATCCTGGGAATAGGTAATAAATCCAGAACTCCTGATGGATTTTGGCCATAAACTATCTCAAAATGACTTAACCCTGTAGTTCTGTTCTTAGATCTGTTGTAAGCAAACTCGGCTTGAGCTAAAGCCAGATCCCATTGCTTCGGCTTTGTCCCTACCAGACATCTCAAAAGATTTCCAAGACTGCGGTTCACCACCTCGGTCTGATCATCGGTCTGAGGATGATAAGCATTACTGAAGTTCAACGTGGTTCCGAACTTTCCCCACAAACTTCTCCAGAAGTTACTGACGAACTTGGTATCCCGATCAGAGGTGATTGACTTTGGAATTCCATGCAATCGGACGATTTCCCGAAAATAAAGATTGGCAATTCGGTCAGCATCCATGGTCTTTCGACACGCAATAAAGTGAGCCATTTTCGAGAATCGATCTACTACCACGAAGATAGAATCAACGGATCGCGAAGTTCGAGGCAGACCCAACACAAAATCTATGCTCACATCCATCCATGGAGCTTCTGGTACGGGTAAGGGAGTGTATAGACCTGCGTTAGTGAGTACCCCCTTTGACCTCTGACAGACATAACATCTTTCAACATGTCGAGTCACATCACCTGACAGCTTCGGCCAATAGTAGTTAGCCGAGACTAGGGCTAGTGTCTTATCTCTCCCGAAGTGACCCTCATTGTGAAGTTCACTAATTATCTGTTGTCTGAGCGAGCAATCTGGTACACAAAGTTGAAACCCCTTAAACAGATGACCATTGTGCAGGACGAAATCACATCGTTGACCTTCAGTCACTTCCCGAACTATCTTCCCGAAGGAAGGATCTCCTGTATACATATCAGGGAGGACTTCAAACCCAGTGATTGTGTTGCTCATAGTACTAAGAAGAACTGTTCGTCGACTGAGAGCATCGGCAACACGGTTTAGACTTCCTGCTTGATGCCGAAGTGTAAAGGTGAACTCCTGTAAGTATGCCACCCACTTGGCATGCCTTCGGCTCAGTTTATGTTGACCATTGATATACTTCAAAGCTTCATGGTCGGTAAAGAGAATAAACTCCCGCTGTATCAGGTAATGACGCCAATGTTTCAAGGACTAAACTAGGGCGTAGAACTCCAGATCATATGTAGAGTAATTCTTCTTCGATCCTGACAACTTTTCACTGAAGAATGCCACTGGCCGACCCGCCTGACTTAATACTCCACCGATGCCGATCCCTGATGCATCACAGTTCACTTCGAATACGTTGTCAAAATCAGGGAGTGCTAACACTGGTGCTTCGGTCATCTTCTGCTTCACTAGCTGAAAACTGATTTCGGCTTCTTCCGACAAATGAAATTCCCTATCCTTAAGGCACTCTGTGATAGGTGCAATCAAGGTGCCGAAGTCCCTGATGAACCGTCGGTAAAAGGAAGCCAGACCATGGAAACTCCTGACATCATGGATATTCTTTGGGGTTGGCCATTCCCGAACGGCATCTACCTTCGATTGATCCGCGTGCACACCCTCAGTTGATACAACAAAACTGAGAAAATTTACAGAAGTAGTGAAGTATGAACTCTTGTTCTGGTTGATGAACAAACACTCCTTTCTCAAAACTTCAAAGATAGCTCGGAGGTGTTCATGGTGGGCTTCTCGGTTCGGACTATAAATTAGAATATCATCAAAGTATACAACAACAAATTTACCCATGAATGGTCGTAATACTTGATGCATGAACCTCATAAATGTGCTCGGAGCATTGGATAACCCGAAGGGGGTAACCATTCATTCATATAACCCGTGTTGAGTTTTAAACGCTGTCTTCCACTCATCTCCTGGTCTGATCCTGATCTGATGGTAGCCACTTTTGAGGTCGATCTTGGAGAAGATTTTGGCTCCTGACAGCTGATCCAACATGTCATCTAAACGTGGGATCGGAAATCGATACTTCACAGTAATCTTGTTGATGGCTCGGCTGTCTATACACATCCTCCACGAACCATCCTTCTTTGGTACCAACAAAGCTGGCACTGCACATGGGCTCATACTTTCACGAATGTATCCTCTATCCAGTAACTCGACCACCTGTCTTTGTAGCTCTTCGGACTCCTTGGGGCTGAGTCTATAAGCTGGTCTGTTCGGTAGACTCGATCCTGGGATAAGATCGATCTGATGCTGGATGTCCCTCATCGGCGGTAACCCTGATGGAAGCTCTTTGGGCATAAGGTCAGCAAAGTTGGTTAACAACTCCTGAACGTCGGTTGGCACTTCGGTGTGGCTATCTGATGAACTATTTTCACAAGGAATCAAGGCGTACACTACTCCTTGTCCGACCTCATGTAAGAACCTTTTCAGGGATAACAAATTGGGATGATTACTTGACCGACCCGAACTTCCTTCTTCCCGACGTGGGGCTAACACAATCTTCTTTCCTTTGATGCTAAGGGAGTAAGTGTTCTTCCGACCATCATGAGTGACACTTCGGTCGTACTGCCAAGGTCGGCCTAACAGTATATGACATGCATCCATGGAAACCACATCACACCAAGCATTATCGAAGTACTTTTTGCCAATTGAAAATGAAACCAGGCACTTCTTATCTACAGTTACCTCATTCCCTTTGTTGAGCCATGAAAGCTTATATGGTTTTGGGTGTTGGTCCATCTTCAGGCTTAATTTATGAACAGCCTCTTCGGACACCACATTTTCACAGCTTCCACTGTCAATGATCATCTTACAGACCTTGTCGGCTACGGTGCAAGTAGTGTGGAAGATATTGGTTCTCAACCAATCATCATCGGTATCACCCTTAGGGGTCAATAAGCTCTTCCTGATAACTAAGGTCTCTCGACCATCACCGTACAATACGTCATCCTCTTCATAGTCATCATATATAGGCTCGCCGAACTCCTCGGCTTCCTCTACCTCTTCCCCGATTAGAAGATTTTTGCCTTTCTGGTTAGCAGGTTTTCTGCACTCGGTTGCCCGATGTCCTGGTTCTCCGCATCTGAAGCACTTAATAGTAGATCCGACATTACCCTGTGGTTGGGTTGGTGCCGGACGTGCTTGTTGAGGTGGTGGGGTCGGTCTACTACTGGGGGGGCCTCTGGGCATCGGCCTTCTGCTCTGCTGTTGCTCGACCTCACGTGCTCGCTGGTAGGCTTCAGACACAGTCCATATTGAATGAAGGCTAAGCACATCCTGCAGAGATTGCTTCAACCCTCCTAAATACCTTGCCACCAACTGCTCCTCTGTTTCAGATAGGTCATTACGAGCGATTAACTAGTAAAACTCCTCAGTGTATTCGTCTACTGACCTGACTCCTTGCCTTAATAGGTGCAAGCGCTTGTACAGGGATTGAGTATAGCCGAAGGGGAGAAAGTGAGATTGCATCTTCTTCTTCATTTTTTCCCACTCAGTTATCTTGGATCTTCCCTGTCTTGCTCTTGACTTCTTCAACTGTTCCCACCAAGCAGATGCTCTGCCCTTTAGCTTGATGGCAATCAGTTTCACCTTCATAGCATCTGGAACCTCCTTATACTCGAAGATTCTCTCTACTTCATTCATCCAATCAATGAACCCTTCCGCTTGAAGCGTACCAGAAAACTCCAGTAGATCCACCTTGAAACCCAGATCCCAACGATAATCGTCTTGACCTCTTCGTTCCCAGAACTGGTTCCGGTTATGATAAGGATTATCAAAACTGGAATCAGCATCAGTATCAGCTACCTCAAACATAGGGTGTTGGACTTCCTCATCCGGAAACTGCCCATGACGACCCTGATAGTGGCGATTAAGGTGCGGAGCCTCCTCAGTCAGAACCCGCTCTCGACGACCTTGATCTCGCGTCGTTAGACGCTGGGTTAACTCTGCAACTTGTCTCTGTAAATCCTCAATCATCACTTCCTGAACGTTGCGATCACGGTAGGGAACTTCCTCAGTCGGAACCTGTCCACGTCTACCACGACCACGACTACCAGCCATTGAAACCGGTGAGTATTAACTTCCAGGTGAACGATGAGCTCTGATACCAACTGACGCCCGGGCGGGATAGTGATTATCCTGCGGGCTAAGTTAATATAAATCTACAGGTAAAGATACAAAAGATTCACCAAAAGAAACAAGAGGAGAAATTCTCAACTCGAATTCTTAGAAAAGTTTATATCAAAAATTCAACTCTCCCTTCTCTATACCCACAAGCCGGGTATATATAACTGAATAAAAACTTGGGCACAAAGAAAGAAAATACAGAAAAGGACATATTAAAAAGGAAAATACTAAAAAAAAAAAAGTAACTAACAGATTCTGTCAAATCTTTCTCTATCCTGCCACGTAGCTGGTCCCCAATATCTGTCACTATCTTTCCTTAAACCTTAGTAACCAACTCACGTGCACTTACCATGTGACACCTAATGATTAATAGCTAGATTATATGCCCAGAAATAAAATAAAAGGAAATAAAATAAAGAACTGAAATCGTCCCCGAAGGGACATCCTCGAAGAGTATTCCCGAAGATCATGAGTATTCCCGAAGATCATTCTCGGCCCTGACCTCAAGGTTAAGGAACCGACCCCAACTTACTTGCCCGAGGACATCGGCGCCTTTTTACCTTGTCCCGATCCGCTTTCTCCAGATACTGTAGGGCCATTAATGTGATATCTGGCAGATCGGCATGATCAAGCTCAGATGCTCCTGCATCATCGAGTAAGGATCATATCTCCTTTGTGGTTGACCAGGGAAACCACTTGCTGCATTTACTTGTTCATAGGACTCCTCTTGAAGAGTAGGGCACATATCCGTAGAATGTCTGCTACCGCACAAATTTCGCAAGCTTTCACTTATTTTGTATTACCTACAGCCACTTGATGAACAAAAGAAGTTAGACTAGCAATTTGTTCTTTAAGCGATGAAATTTCTACCTCGTTTGCATTATTGGATGAAAAATTAAGCCTAGTGCTGAATTGTTAGGAATTAGCCGCCATGTTTGCGATCAAGTTTCTTGCAGCTTCGACAGTTTTGTCCACCAAAGCGTCGCCACTAGCAGCATAAATCATGCTTTTCTCAGTAGACATGAGTACTTCATAGAAATATTGGATGAGGAGTTGCTCGCTGATTTGATGGTGAGGACAGCTTACATATAGTTTCTTGAACCGTTCCTAATACTCGTATAGGGATTCTCCATGGTTCTATCTCACACCGCAAATTTCTTTTCTTATGTTGGCTGCCCTTGAAGCTGGGAAATATTTCTCCAAGAATAATCTCTTCACTTCTTTCCATGTGGTTATACTTCCGGAGGGAAGATAGTAGAGCCAATCTTTAGCCAAATCTTTCAAAGAGAATGGAAAAGCTCTTAATTTGATTTGCTCTTTAGTAACTCCGGGAGGTTTCATGCTCGTACATACCATATGAAATTCTTTTAAGTGTTTGTGAGGGTCTTCACCTGCAAGGCTGTGAGGATCCGAATTTCCAAGATTTCTTTAATAATATTAAATGAGAATCTAATTGATAAATTATCAAATTTGTTTAAATTATTTATGATATAAGTAATTTAAAGTGTGTGAAGGAATTTAATTAATAAATTAAATATGTACCAAGATGGTGATAAATTGTGTGGATTTTTAAAATAAATGAAAAAGTAAATAAATTGTTTGGAAACAATTTATGAAGAATAAGAGAAATTCTATATAAAGATACAATAAATTTTACAATTAAATTATTGTGGAGGTATAGAAATTGTTGTTAATAGTGTTAAATGGTAAAGTGAGATATATGAAATAGATATGTATATAGATTTATTTGCATATATATATATATATATATATATATATATATATATATACGTGCATGTTTAATTGATAAATTATCAATTTCATTAATGATGAAAATTAAGGGATTAATAATTAAATTAATCCAATTTTAAATGAAAAACGAATGAGAAAGTTAATAAAATTATAATTATTGATTTTAGATTTAATTAAGAATTATGGTGGAAATTTAGAATTTGATTGAGAAAAAATGTAATTATATAAATTATATAATAATAAATTATATAATTTATATAAGAAAATTAATGTAATGTATAAAGGAAATTATAATGATATAAATTATATAAGGAATAATTATATAATTTATATAAGAAAATTAAATTAATTAAGGATGGAAGAAAATTTTATAAATTGTATTTGTGGAAAATGGAAATAATTAAAAAGGAATAATGTAATTATATAAATTATATAATATTAAATTATATAATTTATATAAGAAAAGTTAATGTGATTATTAAAGAAATTGAATAATAAATAAGAAAAATGAATGTTTTAAGTTATTAAAAATTATATTTATGTATAATGGAATTATTATGACTTTTATGAAGGATAATATTTTAGAAACGTGAACATGTTAATGTAATATGATGTCCAAAGAACGAAGTGAAAAATTATGAAAAATAATTTTTATAAGTTATATGAATTAGTTTATGAATTTTGGAGATATAAAATACCTGATATAATTACATGCATGTCATTATGCGTGTACAAAATTTGTCAAGTGAAGTAACCAAAAGAGGTATTAAAATTATTAATAAATCATGATACGATTTTAGGTGAATTAAAATAAATATTTTATATATATTATATAAAATATTTATTATACGAAATATTTACATAATGTGTTTAAAATATTTTTATGCTTCATTTTTGCCAAATTTGGAAGTTTCGGGATGGTTTAAAGGCGGTGGAATTTTTGCCAACATGGATGAATAAAGTGTGTATAAAAGAAAGAAGAGATAGCAAAGCAAAGAAAAGAAAAAAAAACACACACAATTCTCTGTTTCTTCTTCCTCCCAACCGAACACCACCATCCTAGCCACCACCGACCACCATGACTACAAGAGAGAAAAGAAGATATTGAAATCATCATGAGGATGAATTCTAAGCTTCAAGGAAAGGATTTTTGAAGGTATAAATTAATTTATTTGATTTATTTTATATTTATAGGTGGTAAAATAATTTTGTAGAAAATTAATAAATAATTAAGAAAATTATTCTATATAATTTTTGGATGAAGAAAAGTTAATGATAGGATTTTTGGAACAATTTTGTTGGGAAAATTTGAAGCAAAATGAGGTATTTTTGGGAAGTTGATGCACTGTTCGCGAAGGAAAGAAAAAAAAATTTGGGTTGTCCGCGCAATGCGCGGCAGCCATTACTTCCGAAAACCGGGGCCAAAACGACGTCGTTTTAGGCCGCGGTTGGGGGTGGTCCGCGCCATGCGCGCGACCAAAATCCGCAGGGAGAACGACGTCGTTTAGACAAGCGGAAGTTTCCGGAAGAAGCCTGCGAACAACGTCGTTTTGGAGCGACAAGGAAAGGTCCGTGCAATGCGCGGCGGCGGTTTTCGACGCGGAAATTACCTTTTTGCCTATGGCTTTTTCCGAAAAGGACCAGCGTGTCCTTTAGCCACGTAAAATTTTAGTTATGCCCCTAATCTTTTCTGTTAATGCCTGTTATGTCCCTAAAAGGTGCTGAAATTACAAAAATATCCCTGGACTTTCCAGAAATTTCCGGATGTGTCCCTAAAGCAGCGGAAATTACCAAAATGCCACTAGAATTAGTTTTTAATGAAATAAATGTTTAAAAATTATAGAAAAATATTAAAAATATAGAAATGATATTTGGGCATTAAATTTAATATTTTTGATTAAATATTAAATATTGGGGATTAATATTTAAATGTTTAAATATTAATCTAATAAGGTTACAAGCTAGAAAATGATTAAATAAATTTTTCGGACAACCAAATATGTTAAAAATTGTTCAATAAGCCGGGTTGTCCGTATTGAAGGAGTATGATATTAAGTTAAATTAATTTATTAAGGAACGAGGTTAATATAATTAACCATATTATTAAATATTTAGCCCAGAAATGGTATTAATTAAATAAATTAATATCATAAGAAGATGAATAATTATTATTTGATTATTTTATGGTCATAGGTTGATCAAGTTAAGGGTTTGAGCTATCAATTTATTAATTGGACGATCCAGGCAAGTTCTTCAGCCCTTTTATGTTAAATGTTGGACTGTTATGATATGTAATTCTTGTTTTAACTGCATACAAATTATGTGTTACGTGATACGTGGTTAATATGATCACAATGTATATTTTGTGCAACAATGTGAATATATAGGAGATATATTGCTATAGCAGAAGCATAAGCACATGATGTATGACACACACCAAGCATGATAAGGTATGTGCTATGTGAAGTATAACTGTTGAACTTGCTGAGCCGTTGTGCTCATTACTTGCTTAAAATAAACTTTTGCAGGTTAAGAAATGAATTTCAGAAATATCGGATTATATTATAGATGGATCAATCTAGAAGGTTGTAAATGAAATGGTTATATTCAATATGGTAAATTGTAAAGTTTATTTTGACGTTTTTGTATATTCATATACGTTGGATCCGTATAGGATGAATAGAGTTAAATTGTGAACCGTGAATGTTTAAATTAATTGTTACGATAGAAATTATTATACGTTTGATTATGAATGATGCAACAAGGAATATTTGTATGAAAATAAAAGACTGTAAATTTTAAATAATGATCATGATGATACGTGTAACAGTATGAAAAAGTAAAGGTTGCGATTCAGGGACTAGGATCCAGATGTAAGAATTTAAATATCCAAATATTTTAATACAATGATTGAATTGAGAAAAAGAAAAATTTATACCAAAATTTTTTGTAATTGTTGATTTTAAAATCAATTATTGGATTAAAGAAGGGATTAAAGATTTATTAACGAACCGAAATTCAGACGTTAAGGAAATAATGTTTAATAAATATGAAATTTAAGTTAATAAAGTGGGTCGAATTTTGAGGTCGTTACAAAGGCCATGAAAATTAGGCAAAAGATATATTAGACCAGACTTTAACTCAAAAGAGGTGTTAACATCTAAATTATAAAAAGTTATGCATAAAGGTTGTTGGTTCAAATTTGGGCCGCAAGTTCCTTCAAAGTTCGATTTCCAACCATGATGCCCTTTTCTTCAAGACTTGTTCGACCTTCCTTCGTTAATCCGCGCAAAGTTCTTTTGATTTCTAGATCAAACTTCAAATCACTTTGATTAGTAGAACGAGTTATGGTCATAATTAAACAATCAACGAAACTCAAATAACCTAGGAAAAATAACTACGAAAAATTATTAAAACAGAATAAGGATCACAAAAAACACAAAAGTAAATAAATCAATCCCCGGCAACGGCGCCAAAATTTAATGTGATGTCGCAAGCACCCAAAAATAAAATCGTACTTTGAAAAAATATTAATATAGTAGTGCAAGTAAAAGTCGATCACATAGAGAATGATTAATTTAATTTTATGTTTTGTAAACCAAAATTGGGGGATTTTTAAAGAAATAATTTAAATTAACTAAAATCAATAAATATGAAAGTAATTTAATGAAATAAATAAGAATAAAAAACCTTGGTTTAAGTTAACATCCATCATCAAGAATTTACTACTGATCATTGATGCAATAATAAATCAATTAATATTTTGAACATTCACCGTAGAAAGAACTACTCCCAGTTGGAATAATTTTTCTCCTCTCTCCTTAATTTTAGTTAAGTAGACACACGCGTTCTAAATTACCCTTACTACTAAACAACCTCCGGCACGTGCTAAAGATTTGATTTAATAGCAGCTTTAAGAATTAGAGAGATCGTTGAACTAAACAACACAACTCACGCGTTTGTATTTGATTTAGATGAACATTTTTCCTAAGATAAAATATTTTTTTGATCTGCAAAATAATTATTAATCTTAGTCACTTCACAAATAGCAGTAGATTAATGTGAATAATAAACTAGTAGCGCTCCTAGCAATTAAACAAATCAATCATAAAATTAAACACAGAAAAATATTGAATACTCAAAATATAAATTGAACAATTAAAATAAATTAGATCTCACAGTGTATAAATCTTGATGGCTTCAATCACTTAACCCAAGAAAAATAGTTTAGCCACACATAGCTGTAGAAAACACCAAAAAATAGAAGAGATAATTTTTCTAATAAAAGTTGTATATCCATTGTGTATCTCAAGCCCTCTATTTATAGGCTACATAATCCTTATAACCCTAATATGATTTATTATTTTCAATTCCTAATAGGATTTAAAATACAAAATAAATAAATATAAAAATTATGTTTATCTTCCTATTCCAAATTGCAATTGGAATTTTAATTTATTTTCCTTCCAAATCATTCGCTTAGCTGGAGCCGCATGGAAAAAGAAACAATCTACTGGAAGCTTTTTGGAAAAGGAATAAAGTTGCTGACCCACACATGAGAGAGAAAAAGGAACAAGCAGCAGCCACGCTAGCCACTTCTGCGCATTGCACCACGCTGAAAAAGAAAAAAAATCCATCGCCAACGCATTGCTCGCGGGCTGCTTCATTCTTGCTGCTTTGCGCATTACGCGATTTCTAATGCCAAAAGCCTTTAAACGGCGTCGTTCTAATCCCGGTTTCCAACCCCTCTATTCACGCATGACGCGGGTTTCTCAAATTTGCTGATATTACCGAACTGCCATCCAGTCCTGCTTAATTACCAGTTCACCCCTAGCTTTAGCAGAAATTACAAGTTTGTCATCAGCTTTAATTAATTCCTACAAAATAAAATAAAAAACATTAAAAATAATATAAAATTACTAAAAATAATAAAAAACACATAAAATTAAATAAATTACCTAAAACACTTAAAAATACTTAAAAACTCACAAATAATTAAGTATAAAATACCTAATAAATTGATATAAAATCGATTTATCAATTGGTATGAAATTTACAAATAACAAGATTTTCAAAGAAGCAGTTAGAGCTTATTCAATCATGATTATGAAGGGGATAAAATTTCCCAAGAATGAGAAATATAGAGTTAGAGCAAGGTGTGGATCACCCAAGTGTCCATGGTATGTGTTTGTAAGTAAAATGTAGCATGAAAATACTCTACTAATAAAAAGAATTTTTGAAAAGCATGCACATGGTAGAAAATATTCAAATGTTCATATTAGAAGTGATTAGCTTGCAACACGATTTCTTAAGATAATCTAAAATCAGTGCTGCTGAGTTTCAGAAGAAGGTTCACAATAAACTTGTGGTGGACATCAATACAAATCAGGCTCACAGAGCCAAGAGAAAAACACTGCAGATCATTAAGGATATCATAATAGATCAATTCAGCAAGTTATTTGACTATAGATAAGCATGCTTGAAGGCAAATCCTGGATCAACTGTAGTGATTAAATGTGTTGAAGGTAGCATGGCATTGGGAAAATCACAATTTGAGAGGATGTATTTCTGCTTTGCAGCAATGACGTTGGGGTTTAAACACTATAGGCCAGTTGTATGTTTGGATGGTTGCCATTTATCTGGTCTTACAAAAGGAATGTTGTTGAAAGTTGTGGGTATAGACCCTAAAAATTGCATGTATCCATTAGCTTATGCAGTCGTTGAGGGGGAGAACTTCAAGTCATGATCTTGGTTTATGGAGTACTTGAGAGATGATTTACAACTAAATGATGGTATACGTGTTTTAATCATGTCAGATAAGCAAAAAACACTGATACAAGTCATTCAAGTTGTATTACCAAGTGTTGATCATAGATTTTGCTTTGTGCATTTTCATAGTAATTTCAAGATTGCTGGGTATAAGGAGTTGACACTTAAAGAAATCCTTTGGAATGCAGCAAAGGCAACACAAATGACCTCATGGAAGTACTGGATGAAAGAGTTGCACAAAGTAGATGCAAAAGCAGCTGAGTGGTTGACTGATAAGCCACCAAAACAATGATCTAGGTCACATTTTAACATAATCTACAAGTGATGTTCTCTACAATAACTATTGTGAAAGCTTCAATTCCAAATTGTCCTAAAAAGACAAGAACTTATCGTAAACATGCTAGAGGGTGTGAGGGGCTACATCATGGATAGGGTCATTATTGTGGTTAAGGCTGCAAATCGAACCAAACAGTTCGGGCTCGATTCGGACTCGACTCAAAAAAATGTGAACGAGACTCGAATTCGTTAATAATATGATTCAAATCTGAGCACAAAAAATAGTTCGAATAAAAATACGAGTAGAATCTGAATAAGGTTATACTCGACTCGTTTAGAATTCAAACTATTCGAATTTTTAATCATGATCCGATACATAATCGATTGATACATATTCGAATCTATACTCGATACATTCTCTTGTAATATATACACAATTAAACAAAATTTTAATAATTAATTATTATTTTATTTTATTTTTGTAATTTTAATTTTAATTTTATATATTTAAAGTGTAATTATAATTATATTTTTTCATTTCTAAGTAAAATAATAAATTCAATTAATAATTATATGTATTATAAAACTAGTTATTATGTGAAGACTCGAATTCGAGTTTGAATTTGACGTTCGCGAGTAGTTTGAATATAATTCGATCCGAGTCGAATCGAATTCGAGTAACGAAAATTCGAGTCGAGCCTAATCTGAGTAAAGTTTTTTTAATATAATTCGAATCCGAGTCGAATTCGAGTACGAATTTAACCTTACGAGTCGAATCTGAGCAGTTTAAAATCCGGATCGATTCGGCTCGTTTGCAGCCTTAATTGTGGTCATTGAAATAATTTATAAATATCATATCTAATATTATTAAAAGAATATAAATAAGCTTAAAAAATGTTACGATTCACTTATTTCAATTTTTTTGTGTTTGCTAAACTAAATGCAGAACTCTAAAAGTAAATCTCCCCCAACTTCTTCATTTCTGTAGTTTATAAATTGATTATTTGGATCAAATAAGTTAATCTAAACATTTAAAATTCACATTTTAGTTTTAGAAACTAATAATTAAATACAAATACATCAATCACCCCTATTTTATTTACTTAAATTAGTTTGCCATATCCCGGATATATAATTATTATTGGGGTATAGGTTCAAAAGGTCCAACTAAGTTTAGGCCCAAGGGCCACAATCACGTGGGCTCCCTCGGTCAATAGCATATTAGAAAAACCAAAAACTAAAACTTTTGACCGAGGATTCAATACACCATTCGTTGACCAATGTGGATATTAGTTGACGTTACTCAACCGAATTATTTACATGGGGTCATCCTTTGATAATAGGTCAAACGTGACAAGGGGCCTAAGATTAGCTTTACAAAGTAAGAGATTACACACGTGAGGAGCACTCTTGTATACTCCTTCTGTCCGAATTATATGATGAATGATATCAATTTTTTAAAAATTAATTTAAAATATTTGTAAATTTATAATTAATATAATTTATTTAAATTTTAAAAATAATAAATTTTATGTTTACTATATCGTTCGTCAAATTTTATTTGTCTTAATTAATATTTTATGATTAAATTGATTAATTTTAAGAGTAAGAATTAAACAAATATATTTTAAATTTTAAAATCAAATAAGTTGACTTTGATAACATATTTGATATACTTTTTTATGATAATAATTTTGTACATATGTATAATAAATTTAAGAAAAAATTTAATTCTAAATATGGTCAATTTAATCAAAAAAAATCAATTAGAACAAATAAACTAGATAGAAGGAGTAGATTTTTTAAATATGTTATGATATTTATAATTATATTGACATAAATTACATGAATTAATATCAATTTTAAATTTTAAAATATCAAAATATTAATATTAATTTTATAATTTACAATAGAGGTAGTATTATATATTTGGTCATGGATCAAATTTTTAATTATCAAAATATATGTGCAAACCAAATGTAATAATTTAATGGTAACCGTCTTTTCTTGTATCGTACAATAATTTAATGGTAACCGTCTAATTCTTCTCCCGACTCCTTTTCCAAAATAGATCCTTAGAATTGAAATAGGTTACCTAAATTTACAATAGTCTAATAGTGCCTCTCGATATATATATAGCATAGGACTTGTTGACCGTTGGACCTTATATATAGATCAAATGTTTACACTGATATCACATTAAAATATCGAAATTTAACGTTGAATTAAACAGATATTATTGGAGACAATTTCACTCACTTGCAAGAAACGTCTTGGAGTTTCTGATCGTCAAGTGAATAAATTCATATGAACAAGTATAAATATATAATAATTAAATATTATATTTATTTATATTATTAAAAAATAAAATATGGTATTAAAATTCATAAAATATTTTTTTTAATAATATATATAAATACAGTGTTTGATTATTATACGTGTAAACTTGTTATTTTCTTATATTTGTTCAAAACTATGGCACACAGGAGTGAACTTATTAAAATTAAAATATTTTATTTTTAAAAACTAAGTCTTCAGATTCACTATGCAATTGTGAAGGCTATTTGAGTCCCCAGCTAATTTTTAATAGCGAAATTTAGTCGTATTTTAAATATTAAAAAAATGCTTCACAAAAGAGATATATTGGTTTAGATAGTAATTATAAAATGACATAATATTATTAAAATTATTTTCATAATTTTATAATTATGACATCACTTGTGAACCCTCAGCTTATTACTTTATTTTAAGGGATAAACTTGAAATAAAAATATGTTATAATCAATTATATATAATAAAAAGCATAAATTTGATTGGTTTCATCAATTTTTTTGTTCAATTTTCTTATTCATATCACCATAAGTACTATTTTAATTTGTATTAATTAAATACTGTTTAAATTTAAAAATATTGAATAGAAAAAAGAAAGATATTTTTCTTTTCTATTCAAATTAGTATAAATATTATACAAATTAATAATAATTAACTATATATTATCTAAATTTGTAAAATATTCAAAAAAACTCAAGTAATATATAATGGAAAAAGTAATTTCTAAAAAGAATATTTATTTTTGATTTTACCAATTCAATTAGAAAAAAAAATTATCACAATTTTAAGTAATTAATTAAGACAATATAACACATTATATTATATATTACCTAAATTTATTAAAACTTAAATTTATACCAAATCACACGATAAATTATATTAATTGTGACGACCCCAAATCCGGGTTCTTTAACCTCGGGTTTGGTTCTCACTGTATAATACTTAACAACAATGAAATACATAAATTGTATTCAAACTACGCGGGATAATACAAAAAGTTCCTTATCAAAAGGCTACACTTCCCGAGGTCTATTAACCTTAATCGTAACATTACATATCTTAAGGGAAATACAAAATATTTACACAGTAATTACATAACAGTAATTTAAAACTAGCATGCATCTACTAATCTACGCATTCGCGTTCCCCTTGCTTTTGTCTGATTTAGAGCATTCAGGCTTAGCTGAAATATAGTCATGGTATAGCAAGAATGGGCAACTAAATGGCTCAGCAAGTTTATAAACAACAACATAAGATATATCATGATGAAGGAAAATAACTTCAAGGTTTTCAACAATAATAATTGTGAAAGATATCAAGAATTAATGTTCAATATAAGAATTGATTGACTCTTTACTGCTGAGTGGTCCTTAATGACCGTGAACTGCTACTAAGGTAGAACAGACATACAATGTCTGACACATTGTTAAAAAATAACGGGACACTTGAGAAGATCAGTCCTCTCATGTCCTATGTATATGCATAACATTTAGTTTTCTTACGCAAATTCGGTTACCCGACAATATAAAAATCCCCTTTAACTAGGGTTGTTCTTTCTCAGTCTTACTATAAGAATTCACACCAGCCTATGGTATGGATAAGCTTTTAAAATATTCAATTAGATTAATTTAAACACGCATTTGTCTAGCCGAAACAATTAGTTTAGACATTCTTAAACAGTTCGTAAATTACTGAACTATAACATTTGCAAAAGCACTATATGCGAATACAATACAATAATGATGTGAAGTAATTTTCAATAATTAATTCACTCAAAGGTCTGTCAAATAACTACGAGTGTAGATACTTGCTCAACAATAATTGAATTGCTCAATGTAAATAAGGTTGAAGAATACTTGCAACAATAAATACAAATTAGGGTTAAGAAGAAACTTGTCTCGTGCGTAGTCTACTGCTAACCAATTCAATTTAATAATCTTTGAACGGACCTAACAATTAAATCAGTTTAATCTTAAATTAATATCATATACACATTGGTATGCTGACCTTTATCACTCTTACGAACCACATAATTATATAATTATGGGTATATAAACACATAGGAAATATTATCACTACTTGATAATATTTCAAACACAAAGAACATATATTAATTATTTAATATAGTTCATACACTTATATAATATTATTAACAATTTAATAATATTTTATTTGTCTTGTAGTATTATTAATCGTTTAATAATACATTATTAGTCTTCTAATATTATTAATCTTTTAATAATATCCTATCAATCACTTAACATTATTAATCCATTAATAACATTTTATTGTCCTTATAATATTATTAATTATTTAATAATATTTTATCATCCTTATAATATTATTAATCATTTAATAATATTTTATTCACCTCCTAATATTATTAATCCTTTAATAATATTTTAAATCATTATCTAATATTATTAATTATTTAATAATATTTTATTAATTATCTAATATTATTAATCATTTAATAATATTTTATTACCTCATTAATATTATTAACCATTTAATAATATTTTAAACATTATTTAATATTATTAATTATTTAATAATATTTTATTTAATATCTAATATTATTAATCATTTAATAATATTTTATTATCTTATTAATATTATTAATCATTTCATAATATTTTAATCATTATCTAATATTATTAATCATTTAATAATATTTTATTCATTATTTAATATTATTAATCATTAAATAATATTTTATTCATTTACTAATATTATTATTTATTTAACAATATTTTATTGACTTATTAATGTTATTACTCATTTAATAATATTTTAATCTCTTACTAATATTATCAATCATTTCATAATATTTAATTACTTATTAATATTATTAACCATGTAGTAATATTTTAATACTCTTTAAATAATACCAAAAGTTAACTTTTAAATTGGGTTAACCTTAGTATTTAATTTAAACATTTAGATAGCATTGATTTACAAATAGACTCAATATAAATTTGTTTAGTACCCAAATATATTCATTTTACACCTATTTCAACTTAATTTTTCAAAGAAAACTCGACCCGAACCGACCCGACTTGACCCGGACCGACCTGACCTGACCCGGACTGCCCAAAAGCTGATTGGCAGTGCACTCGGGCGCAGCTGCGCACGTCCCGAGAGCAGGTGCGCTCGGCCAATCTGTCCGAAAGTCAACTGTTTGACTGCTCGACCCTCCGACGCTCCGACAGCCATAACTTCTTCATTTGAAAATATTTTGGGGTGATTCTGGAGTCTATTCTCATCAAAATTTTCCCCTCTACAACTTCTCTTCATATCACCAATCCAAATTCCAAACTTAACTATACTCAAAACTGCTCACAATGCAACCTAGGGTTTTAAAAATCAACATGCTTTGAGGAAAAATCCATAACTTCTTTATTTTTCCACATTTTTGAAAGATTCAAGTTGAGTTTTCTTAAAAACTCATAGAGGTAACTTTTTAGCCATAGAAATCATTTTTCCAACTTGTACATTTCAAACTACAACATTAAACATTTCATGCTTTGTTAGGGTTTTACCAGTAAAGTTCGATATGAACATTTCTACCATTTTGAAGCCTACCACACCTACCAAATCATGATATAAATACATCAAACTATGAATATACATATATTACATAGTTAAATACTTCTAGACCATCAAAATGAGTTTTGATCGGTTAAAAATAGATTTTAACCGTTCAAAATCGTTCTAGACTACAAAAATAAAATAAAGAGAAGTTTAGAGCACTTTTAAACATTTGTGACTTGTGTGCTCTTCTTCTTCTCCTACCAAAATATGTTGTGAAGTTAGTGGACATTCACCAATCTCCTTCTCTAGCTTTTTCACTCAACACCCAAGTGTATCTCACAAATGCTCACAAATGCTCTCACTTTCTCTCTTGCATTCTCTAGGAAATGAACTAGCAAACTTGATACAAGTGTGGAGTGCTCTATATATAGTACTCTATTAACACTTCATTAACATTCTTAATCAACCAATGTTGGTGAAATTACAAGCTAATTAAGCTTACTATTGCATGGATGGACAATGTGAGTGACATTATGATTGACTAGGGTTGTTGGCCAACTTTGATTTAGTGTGAGTTTGAAGCAACATGCAAGATCAAGCAACCCCAAGTGGGGCCCCTAAAATCTCAGCAAAAATGGCCCTTTTCAAGCCATTTTTCCTTTAATTTTTCTACTTTAATTATACATATACACATCTATATATGTATATTCATATATGTAACAATTTTGACCAATTTTGACTTCCTATTAGGCTCCACTTTGGACTTTAGGATTAAATATATTGGGCTCATCCATTTAATTGGTTTGGGCTCAATTTAATTAACACATTGGGCTAGCATTTAAATAATTATGCTACCTTTAATTAAAATAAACATTGAGCTTGTTTAATTAATTACATGGACTAGTAATTAAATTAATTACATGGGCTACTAGGTTAATATCTTTGACCTAATTTAACAACTCATTTGGATTTAAAATATAATATAATTAGATTTGCTTAATTAATTATACACATTGTTTTAATTCTTTAAATAAATATACACATACATAAGTACATTTATTTAATTATCTAATGCACAATTAATTAGTACCAAAAATTTTTAATTCATTACTAATTATTTATTAATTATAATTACAATGACTAATGAAATTCGTGGTCATTACATTAATAATATATATGAATATTTTTAAAACATAATAACTATAAAAATAGTTTAAAAAATTGTAGTGAATTAATTACTGACTAATTGTCATAACTAAATTAAAACTTATTAAAACTTGATTCTCATACTTCTATTCGGATTAGAATTTCAAGTACATTTTGTCAATATAAACATTAATATAGAATTTCATTATAAATTTAAATAAAATTAAAATAATTATTTTTTTTATAATCATAACTAAATAAATATGCATTCTATTTAGATGTTTAGTTTAATAATTAATCTAAATATCTAAAATATATAATTTAATATTTATTATTTAAATAAATATTTAATAATCTAATAACTATAATTATCTTTTTTAAATTCTAATTAATTTTTATTTATTTAATAATATAATAAATCATTATTTAAGTTGCGGTGTTTGCACTTAGTTTGATTAGACCTGGCAAAAAGTGTAATATCCCAGATAATTTCAATATTTTAAATAATATCTTAATTGATTTTATTAAAGGTTAAGGTTTAAACCTAGAAGGTGAGAAGGAAGATGTGTAGAAAATGGGTAAACATTTTTTTTAACATAATTTATTTGTTAGAAATTAAATGTGAGAATATTGTATTGATGCATGTAGAGAATTTATTAAGAAAATAAATTCAATTGAGAAGTGAAGGTGAATATATATATATATATACCTAGAGTTGAGTTTGCTAGTCAAACAAGATGATGTGTGAAGTAAATTAAATACTCAATAAAACTAATAAATTAATTAGTTTAAGTATAGATTAAAAAGGAAAGTCATGTAATATAATTAATTGAATTAATTATATGAGTCATGAATTAAAGCTAAGATTAGCAAGTAGAGAAGTGGAATATTGCCTAGAATGACAATATTAAGAAGATAATTAATTAAGTAATTAACTTAATTATTTAGTTGTTATATAGAGTCCATTGATGGATTTAATACAAGCCCAATATGGGAATACTTGCATGAAGGTGGGTAATTAAATAATAAGCCCAAGTTATATATGATATGTGAGTTGTGTTGGGTAGCCCAAGTAATTAAATAAGATAGCCCAATACAAAGTAATCCATGTAGCCCAAACACATTAAAGTCAAATGATGGTCAATGTGTTGGAAGAATATTTTTCATGTATTGATTGAGTGTAGAGAATTAACTAATGTAGGGTTAATTGAATAACCCTAGTTGGTAGACAAGAGAGAGAATTAACCAAACATTGGTTAATTGATGGAGGAAGGAAGGTAGTGTTGAGAATTAACTATGGGTGAGTTAATTATGTAACCCAATGTGGTAGGATAATTAAATGTAAGTCTAATTGGATTATATTATAAGTCCAATTGAGGTATTAAACTAGGTCAAATTAATTAACCTAGTAGTCCATATAATTTAATTTGAACATTGATTTATGTAATAATTAACCAAGCCCAATGCTTGTTTTAATTAAATGTAACATAGGGTATTTAATATTAGCTCAATGTAGTAAATAAATTGAGCCCAAATCAATTAGTTGAATTAGCCCAATATATTAAATCCTAGGGTCCAATGTGGAGCCCAAATGGTAGTCAAAGTGGTGGTCAATATATATACATTGGTGTATATATATATGGATACTTATATAATGATATAGGATATAAAAATAAAGCTAAAATGGTGTAGTAAATTGATAAATCCCGAATTTTGGGGGGGGCCCACATGTGGATGTTGTGTGTGGCTTTATTTTTGCTTATTTTACACTCCAAAAGTTGCTTACAAGCAACCTTGATGGATGTCAATCAAGTTGTCAATCAATCCATGCTATAGTAATCTCAATTAAGCTCTAAATTGACTATGTTGGTGAATTAGGAGAGTTAATAAAGTATTAGCATTTGGCTATATATAGAGTGCTTCCCACACTTGTGATATGGTTGTTAGTCTTTTTACTAGAAAAGCTAGAGAGAAAGAAAATAGAGAAAAGCTCTAGAGAAAAAGAAAAAGAAAGTTAGATCTTGTGAGCATTGATGGTTGGATGATCTTGGAGCAAGGTTTAAAGATGGAGGTCTCCTCAAGAGGAAGTTATCTATGTAAGAAAATTGATCATCCAAGTCTTTTCAAAGTTCTAACAAAGAGGATAATCAACAAAAGGTATAAAACCTTCTAGCTTGATATTGTTCTTTGGGTATTGTGTAATTTCTATGGTAGAAATATAATTTTCAAAGTCTAAATGGATAGATCCATGCTATATTGGTATATCTAGGGTTACATGGGTTTAACATGGGTTTTTATATGTGTTTGTGATGAAAAATTTCATCAAACTCATTGAATAAATTTTTACCGACGAAAATAAATTAATCTAATACGTAGCAGCCCCTTCACGGAATTACTGTTCACAATCCGTAAGTCGGATTTATGATCCGTCAATTTTGGATGATAGATCCATGAAATATGAAGATTCTCCAAGTTGAATGACTAAAATCCGATTTAAAATGAGCAAGATATGGATTTTCTACCAAAACACCCCATTGTTTTAGGGCTGTGCACAACAGTCCGGTTTGGAGCCAATTTCCGTGACCAAAACAAATCCAAATTTGATGTTTGATAACAGAAAATTATAGTTCGGGAAGTTACGAATCCATCGATACCAAATAGGCCTCAATCGGACTTGTGGATTTCATTTTATTCAAGTTCCCGTCGAAGACCCCAAGTCTGAAAAAACATAAAAGTAATCTGCCTATTTTTTTAAAAAAACCGGCCGGTTCGGTTTTTTTCGATTTTTCATGATTTCTAGGTAGGGCCGGTTCGAGCATTTTTAGGCCGGTTCTTGGGTTGGTTCCAAAAGAGAAAATGCTTATAATTTTATAAAGAAAATTATCAAAATTTAAAATCCGAATATTTTTGTAATTTGGTATTTATTAGAATTAATGGTGGATTAAAGCTTACTAAATTGCTAATAATTATGGGAAAATTATTTTTAATTTCAGAAAAATAATATTTGACCTATTGGCATGCTAGTTAAGTGTTATAAAATAAAATTTGAAATTATTGGAGTGATTCACTATATATTAGCTATTTATTAGTGTATAAATAGGCTAATAATCTAATTAAATATTATTTAATAAATATTAAATAATATATGAAGTTATGTAATTAATTAATTATGATTTAATGAATATTAAATAATAATTAAAGGATGTTAAGATGAATAAGTTAGTTATTTATTATTTAATTGCACTTAAATAATAAGTAAAGTTAAATAAATAATTAATTATTATTTAAATTAATATTAAATAATAATTAAAGAATATTAAAGTTAGAAAGCTAATTACTTATTATTTAATTAATATTAAATAATAAGTAAGGTTAATTAAGTAATTAATTATTATTTAATTAATATTAAATAATAATTAAAGGATAATTAAGGTTAATAAACTAATTATTTATTATTTAATTAATATTAAATAATAAGTAAGGTTAATTAATTAATTAATTATTATTTAATTAATATTAAATAATGAGTTCGGATAATTAGTTAATTAATTATTATTTAATTCATATTAAATAATAATGGTAATTAAGTGGAATAAATTATTACTTAATCGAAAGAAGATTATTAAGTAATTAAAATATATTGATAATATTATTGACTAACTATTAAATGATAATAGTTAAGAATTAAATCATTATTCAATAATTAATAATGATATGTAATTAATTTAAAATATTATTAAAGGATTAATAATATTATTTAGCATTTAATTAACTATTAAATAATAATAGTTAAGAGTTAAATCATTATTAAATAAATAATAATGATAAATAAAGATTTAGAATATTATTAAAGAATTAATAATATTGTTTAACAAGTAATTAACTATTGGGTAATAATAGTTAAGGGTTGAATCGTTATTAAATAATTACTAATGATACGTGAGGATTTCAAATATTATTAAATGATTGATAATATTGATGAACAATTAAATTATTATTAAAATGATTGATAATAATGAGAAGTCAATTAAAATATTATTAAAGGGTAATAATATTAGCAAGCAATTAAATTATTATTAAAAGATTAATAATAATGATTAAGGTAAACTATTATTAAAAATAAATTAATAATAGTAATGATTATTTATAGTGTTATTTAACAATTAAATAACATTATAAGTTATTACTAATTGATAGTAAAATTTAAAATATTATCCAAGGTGGGTAATATTATGATAGGTATCGAGATAAATGATGTGATTAAGTTAAACCAAGGATATGGTCCATTAGTGATTAATTGGTGGATCGACCTAAATAAATATAGGGTCCAAGTTTTAATGCAGTGACATTAATAAATGTCAGAATTGCATAGTTTCGAACAAAAGATTTATGGTGTTGAATATGAAACACTGAGTCAAGTCAAAGAGAGACTAAAATATGAAATTAACCTTATTAAATAAAGGGGATGATAAGAAGAAATAAATATCTTTAAAATAAGATTTAGTATTGAGTCAAACTTTGACTGATATTGTGCACCGTTGATCTCACATACCGTGTAGGTGGTGCAAGGAACGTGAAAGATTAACGTAAGCTGGTTATACAAGTCCAGGCAAGTTTTTCAGAACGTGTTGCATTATGTGCATAATTTATAAGTTTGTTATTAAACTGTGATGTGCTCATACGTGGTTATGTGCAAAGATGTGTTAATGTGCTTTTGTGAAATAAGTTGATTTGAACTATTGATATGCGGTAGTTGATTTAAGACAATTGTTCTGCATTGAACTATATGTCATGATAGAGGCTAGGCATGAAGCATAGATTAAATGCGAGGTATGATATGCATGAGAAATGTATGTACTGCAAAACATAAGATGCATGAAGCATGAAGCATGATTGAACTGTTTTTACGTGTTATGTGAAACTGTTAGACTTGCTGAGCCGTCGTGCTCACCCTTGCTTAAAACAAAACATTACAGAGTAGCTTGAGGAAACCGATTACTCCGGTAGAGGCAAAGATGAAGATTGACTAACGAGTCATCAAGATTGAAGCATAGGTGCTTTTGTAGTAAAAGCTTGCGGTAGACTAATTCATTCACTTGTGTAAGTAGATATGAAGAGTTTATGTTTTGTTGTGCTATAGATTAGCAAACTTAAATTGTTAAGAGAACATTTACAGATTATTTGAATATCATTTTTCAGACATTGTCCTTTATGAATAAGGATAATAGGATGGTGTGATTGAGTCATTATACATATGATCTCAAATTGATTGTAATAGAATGTCGTATCATGTATGATATGAAGACATACTAGGAATGTATAAAGATTGCGATTCTGGAATAGAAAGAGATGTTATATAATTGTAAATAAATGATTATTTAGCAATTATAATATTGTTGAAATTCATGAACAATAAGGAAAAGTAGTACTAGTGTTGAACCGGATCCGAGGTTAAAGGAACCCGGATTTGGGGTCGTCACAAGTTGGTATCAGAGCTGATAGGTTAAAAACCTTAGGTAAGAGTACCTTAGGCTATAACCGTGTAGAAGATAAGTAAAATGATAAATGAATAAACTCCGGAAGAGTTTAAGTTATAAAAGATGAATTTGGAAAATTCATATATAGAAGATTATCCAAAGATGGATTTAAGAAGATATAAGAGAGATGAAAAAGGTCATGTTGTACCTAATTTGAAGAAATGATAGAAAATATCTTATGATAAGATTTTGAGAAGCATAAAGAAAATGCTAATAAGGTCATAAAATGATCTAGAGAAATGAACTCGTAATGAGACAGATGTGCTAAAATATGAATGGAGAGAATTCGTATTCAGTTAAGAAAATTAGAAGGTTTGTGGGTTTTTAATTGAGAACTCATATTAGTGGCTGAGTTGTACGATTCCTTGTATGGATTTGTGCTTGGTTTTAGAACCACTTAGCTTCCTATATTAATATAGTAGTTAAGTTTAACAGTTCTTTGTATGGGCAGAGGATTTGTTCTTGGTTTAACGACCGCTTAACTTTCTATATTGATTAGTGGCCGAGTTGACCAATTTCTTGTATGGGCAGAAGATTGTGTTTGGTTTGACAACCACTTAGCTTCCTATAGTGATAATCGATTTGAACCTGATGTCATGTTATTCGATGTATATATGGTGAGAAGGTGATTCTTTTCTCATAATATATTGGATATGTAGAGAATATTAAGATAAGTACGTGTTCTTAAAACTCATACTGATGGTAAGTTCGTGACTCATAATCGTATGGTGGAACCCCTCAGCGAATGGACGATTTTGGTCTGACTAGGATAAGTTCTCCGACCCATATGATTGTGGCAAGTACCTGAACTCCTAATGTGTGATAAGTTTGATGAACAATAAGTATGGGTAGAGTTAAGTAGTAAGACTAGAACTTTACCAAATATAGTTATTAAGCTGGAAAAGAACGCGGAGGAGAAATTTGAGGTATTTTGAGGTTTTAGGACATTCCAAATCTTCTAGCTATGCTAGACTTTGAAATTCTTAAAATCGTGCTAAATTCGCACTTTTGTGCTTTTGAAAAGACAAATGTATTTTAGAAATCATTAATGCATTTAGTGCAGAGATGATAAACGATGGAGTCATCAATGCAGAGTAACCTAGTGTTGGATGTTTAAAGCCCACTATGGTATGATGTAGTATGACAAAGTCATAAAATGATTTTCAGTATTTTAAAACGTTTAAAGAATAGTCTATGCTAATTGTTTCAGCTAGACAATTTGATTTGAAAATATCAAAATATATTTATAAAATCATCACACGCCATTAAAGCCATGGTGTGGGGATGAAAAGGACGGAATCCTCAACGTACTGTCAAGATATGCGGTATCATGAAGTCATGAATTAATGACGGAATCCTCAACGTACTGTCAAGATGATGCGGTATCATGAAGTCCTATAAATGAATTTTAGTTATTTTAACTAATCTGAAATGAATTCTTGAATCGTAATATACGAACAGTTCAATGATGGGAGTCTTTGTCATTTATTTTGACTGGACACTTTTGGTCAGAATTGACTCAAGTTTATTATCCAATCCAAATTATTTTGGAACGGAATTTTGTAGTAAGTCTGAGGTGAACAAGTGCAAAAACAAATATATTCTGTCGGCTAAAGCAGATATATTTTTGTCGGCATATAGCTCCGACTGGCGCCTAACAACTAAGACGTTCTGCACGACGTATAGTACAATAGGCTGATCACCTAGCGTACACCTATGGAATGTTTTCAGTCCTTGTGATTGATAAACACTCTTTTTATAAGTATTTACAGGGATAAATACTATTTATTCGGAATTCAGTTAATTCCATTCGGATGTTCACAGTCTTGATGACCCCTCAGCATATTATGAAAGTTTTAATGAATATTTTGATTTTCAATTTATTCTTCTGTAAGATATTGATTTTCAATTTATTCTTCTGCAAGATATTCTATTGTTCTGGAATTATGAGTTTAGAAGTATGAACTTCCTAGAAAAGGGTGGTCATAGAATTTGATGAGTAAAGAGATATTCTCAGTGATGAAAATTGGTAGAATTGTGTATGAGATAATTTCGGGGACGAAATTCTTATAAGAAGGGGTGAATGTAATATCCCAGATAATTTCAAGATTTTAAATAATATCTTAATTGATTTTATTAAAGGTTAAGGTTTAAACCTAGAAGGTGAGAAGGAAGATGTGTAGAAAATGGGTAAACATTTTTTTTTAACATAATTTATTTGTTAGAAATTAAATGTGAGAATATTGTATTGATGCATGTAGAGAATTTATTAAGAAAATAAATTCAATTGAGAAGTGAAGGTGAATATATATATATATATACCTAGAGTTGAGTTTGCTAGTCAAACAAGATGATGTGTGAAGTAAATTAAATACTCAATAAAACTAATAAATTAATTAGTTTAAGTATAGATTAAAAAGGAAAGTCATGTAATATAATTAATTGAATTAATTATATGAGTCATGAATTAAAGCTAAGATTAGCAAGTAGAGAAGTGGAATATTGCCTAGAATGACAATATTAAGAAGATAATTAATTAAGTAATTAACTTAATTATTTAGTTGTTATATAGAGTCCATTGATGGATTTAATACAAGCCCAATATGGGAATACTTGCATGAAGGTGGGTAATTAAATAATAAGCCCAAGTTATATATGATATGTGAGTTGTGTTGGGTAGCCCAAGTAATTAAATAAGATAGCCCAATACAAAGTAATCCATGTAGCCCAAACACATTAAAGTCAAATGATGGTCAATGTGTTGGAAGAATATTTTTCATGTATTGATTGAGTGTAGAGAATTAACTAATGTAGGGTTAATTGAATAACCCTAGTTGGTAGACAAGAGAGAGAATTAACCAAACATTGGTTAATTGATGGAGGAAGGAAGGTAGTGTTGAGAATTAACTATGGGTGAGTTAATTATGTAACCCAATGTGGTAGGATAATTAAATGTAAGTCTAATTGGATTATATTATAAGTCCAATTGAGGTATTAAACTAGGTCAAATTAATTAACCTAGTAGTCCATATAATTTAATTTGAACATTGATTTATGTAATAATTAACCAAGCCCAATGCTTGTTTTAATTAAATGTAACATAGGGTATTTAATATTAGCTCAATGTAGTAAATAAATTGAGCCCAAATCAATTAGTTGAATTAGCCCAATATATTAAATCCTAGGGTCCAATGTGGAGCCCAAATGGTAGTCAAAGTGGTGGTCAATATATATACATTGGTGTATATATATATGGATACTTATATAATGATATAGGATATAAAAATAAAGCTAAAATGGTGTAGTAAATTGATAAATCCCGAATTTTGGGGGGGGCCCACATGTGGATGTTGTGTGTGGCTTTATTTTTGCTTATTTTACACTCCAAAAGTTGCTTACAAGCAACCTTGATGGATGTCAATCAAGTTGTCAATCAATCCATGCTATAGTAATCTCAATTAAGCTCTAAATTGACTATGTTGGTGAATTAGGAGAGTTAATAAAGTATTAGCATTTGGCTATATATAGAGTGCTTCCCACACTTGTGATATGGTTGTTAGTCTTTTTACTAGAAAAGCTAGAGAGAAAGAAAATAGAGAAAAGCTCTAGAGAAAAAGAAAAAGAAAGTTAGATCTTGTGAGCATTGATGGTTGGATGATCTTGGAGCAAGGTTTAAAGATGGAGGTCTCCTCAAGAGGAAGTTATCTATGTAAGAAAATTGATCATCCAAGTCTTTTCAAAGTTCTAACAAAGAGGATAATCAACAAAAGGTATAAAACCTTCTAGCTTGATATTGTTCTTTGGGTATTGTGTAATTTCTATGGTAGAAATATAATTTTCAAAGTCTAAATGGATAGATCCATGCTATATTGGTATATCTAGGGTTACATGGGTTTAACATGGGTTTTTATATGTGTTTGTGATGAAAAATTTCATCAAACTCATTGAATAAATTTTTACCGACGAAAATAAATTAATCTAATACGTAGCAGCCCCTTCACGGAATTACTGTTCACAATCCGTAAGTCGGATTTATGATCCGTCAATTTTGGATGATAGATCCATGAAATATGAAGATTCTCCAAGTTGAATGACTAAAATCCGATTTAAAATGAGCAAGATATGGATTTTCTACCAAAACACCCCATTGTTTTAGGGCTGTGCACAACAGTCCGGTTTGGAGCCAATTTCCGTGACCAAAACAAATCCAAATTTGATGTTTGATAACAGAAAATTATAGTTCGGGAAGTTACGAATCCATCGATACCAAATAGGCCTCAATCGGACTTGTGGATTTCATTTTATTCAAGTTCCCGTCGAAGACCCCAAGTCTGAAAAAGCATAAAAGTAATCTGCCTATTTTTTTAAAAAAACCGGCCGGTTCGGTTTTTTTCGATTTTTCATGATTTCTAGGTAGGGCCGGTTCGGGCATTTTTAGGCCGGTTCTTGGGTTGGTTCCAAAAGAGAAAATGCTTATAATTTTATAAAGAAAATTATCAAAATTTAAAATCCGAATATTTTTGTAATTTGGTATTTATTAGAATTAATGGTGGATTAAAGCTTACTAAATTGCTAATAATTATGGGAAAATTATTTTTAATTTCAGAAAAATAATATTTGACCTATTGGCATGCTAGTTAAGTGTTATAAAATAAAATTTGAAATTATTGGAGTGATTCACTATATATTAGCTATTTATTAGTGTATAAATAGGCTAATAATCTAATTAAATATTATTTAATAAATATTAAATAATATATGAAGTTATGTAATTAATTAATTATGATTTAATGAATATTAAATAATAATTAAAGGATGTTAAGATGAATAAGTTAGTTATTTATTATTTAATTGCACTTAAATAATAAGTAAAGTTAAATAAATAATTAATTATTATTTAAATTAATATTAAATAATAATTAAAGAATATTAAAGTTAGAAAGCTAATTACTTATTATTTAATTAATATTAAATAATAAGTAAGGTTAATTAAGTAATTAATTATTATTTAATTAATATTAAATAATAATTAAAGGATAATTAAGGTTAATAAACTAATTATTTATTATTTAATTAATAGTAAATAATAAGTAAGGTTAATTAATTAATTAATTATTATTTAATTAATATTAAATAATGAGTTCGGATAATTAGTTAATTAATTATTATTTAATTCATATTAAATAATAATGGTAATTAAGTGGAATAAATTATTACTTAATCGAAAGAAGATTATTAAGTAATTAAAATATATTGATAATATTATTGACTAACTATTAAATGATAATAGTTAAGAATTAAATCATTATTCAATAATTAATAATGATATGTAATTAATTTAAAATATTATTAAAGGATTAATAATATTATTTAGCATTTAATTAACTATTAAATAATAATAGTTAAGAGTTAAATCATTATTAAATAAATAATAATGATAAATAAAGATTTAGAATATTATTAAAGAATTAATAATATTGTTTAACAAGTAATTAACTATTGGGTAATAATAGTTAAGGGTTGAATCGTTATTAAATAATTACTAATGATACGTGAGGATTTCAAATATTATTAAATGATTGATAATATTGATGAACAATTAAATTATTATTAAAATGATTGATAATAATGAGAAGTCAATTAAAATATTATTAAAGGGTAATAATATTAGCAAGCAATTAAATTATTATTAAAAGATTAATAATAATGATTAAGGTAAACTATTATTAAAAATAAATTAATAATAGTAATGATTATTTATAGTGTTATTTAACAATTAAATAACATTATAAGTTATTACTAATTGATAGTAAAATTTAAAATATTATCCAAGGTGGGTAATATTATGATAGGTATCGAGATAAATGATGTGATTAAGTTAAACCAAGGGTATGGTCCATTAGTGATTAATTGGTGGATCGACCTAAATAAATATAGGGTCCAAGTTTTAATGCAGTGACATTAATAAATGTCAGAATTGCATAGTTTCGAACAAAAGATTTATGGTGTTGAATATGAAACACTGAGTCAAGTCAAAGAGAGACTAAAATATGAAATTAACCTTATTAAATAAAGGGGATGATAAGAAGAAATAAATATCTTTAAAATAAGATTTAGTATTGAGTCAAACTTTGACTGATATTGTGCACCGTTGATCTCACATACCGTGTAGGTGGTGCAAGGAACGTGAAAGATTAACGTAAGCTGGTTATACAAGTCTAGGCAAGTTTTTCAGAACGTGTTGCATTATGTGCATAATTTATAAGTTTGTTATTAAACTGTGATGTGCTCATACGTGGTTATGTGCAAAGATGTGTTAATGTGCTTTTGTGAAATAAGTTGATTTGAACTATTGATATGCGGTAGTTGATTTAAGACAATTGTTCTGCATTGAACTATATGTCATGATAGAGGCTAGGCATGAAGCATAGATTAAATGCGAGGTATGATATGCATGAGAAATGTATGTACTGCAAAACATAAGATGCATGAAGCATGAAGCATGATTGAACTGTTTTTACGTGTTATGTGAAACTGTTAGACTTGCTGAGCTGTCGTGCTCACCCTTGCTTAAAACAAAACATTACAGAGTAGCTTGAGGAAACCGATTACTCCGGTAGAGGCAAAGATGAAGATTGACTAACGAGTCATCAAGATTGAAGCATAGGTGCTTTTGTAGTAAAAGCTTGCGGTAGACTAATTCATTCACTTGTGTAAGTAGATATGAAGAGTTTATGTTTTGTTGTGCTATAGATTAGCAAACTTAAATTGTTAAGAGAACATTTACAGATTATTTGAATATCATTTTTCAGACATTGTCCTTTATGAATAAGGATAATAGGATGGTGTGATTGAGTCATTATACATATGATCTCAAATTGATTGTAATAGAATGTCGTATCATGTATGATATGAAGACATACTAGGAATGTATAAAGATTGCGATTCTGGAATAGAAAGAGATGTTATATAATTGTAAATAAATGATTATTTAGCAATTATAATATTGTTGAAATTCATGAACAATAAGGAAAAGTAGTACTAGTGTTGAACCGGATCCGAGGTTAAAGGAACCCGGATTTGGGGTCGTCACAAGTTGGTATCAGAGCTGATAGGTTAAAAACCTTAGGTAAGAGTACCTTAGGCTATAACCGTGTAGAAGATAAGTAAAATGATAAATGAATAAACTCCGGAAGAGTTTAAGTTATAAAAGATGAATTTGGAAAATTCATATATAGAAGATTATCCAAAGATGGATTTAAGAAAATATAAGAGAGATGAAAAAGGTCATGTTGTACCTAATTTGAAGAAATGATAGAAAATATCTTATGATAAGATTTTGAGAAGCATAAAGAAAATGCTAATAAGGTCATAAAATGATCTAGAGAAATGAACTCGTAATGAGACAGATGTGCTAAAATATGAATGGAGAGAATTCGTATTCAGTTAAGAAAATTAGAAGGTTTGTGGGTTTTTAATTGAGAACTCATATTAGTGGCTGAGTTGTACGATTCCTTGTATGGATTTGTGCTTGGTTTTAGAACCACTTAGCTTCCTATATTAATATAGTAGTTAAGTTTAACAGTTCTTTGTATGGGCAGAGGATTTGTTCTTGGTTTAACGACCGCTTAACTTTCTATATTGATTAGTGGCCGAGTTGACCAATTTCTTGTATGGGCAGAAGATTGTGTTTGGTTTGACAACCACTTAGCTTCCTATAGTGATAATCGATTTGAACCTGATGTCATGTTATTCGATGTATATATGGTGAGAAGGTGATTCTTTTCTCATAATATATTGGATATGTAGAGAATATTAAGATAAGTACGTGTTCTTAAAACTCATACTGATGGTAAGTTCGTGACTCATAATCGTATGGTGGAACCCCTCAGCGAATGGACGATTTTGGTCTGACTAGGATAAGTTCTCCGACCCATATGATTGTGGCAAGTACCTGAACTCCTAATGTGTGGTAAGTTTGATGAACAATAAGTATGGGTAGAGTTAAGTAGTAAGACTAGAACTTTACCAAATATAGTTATTAAGCTGGAAAAGAACGCGGAGGAGAAATTTGAGGTATTTTGAGGTTTTAGGACATTCCAAATCTTCTAGCTATGCTAGACTTTGAAATTCTTAAAATCGTGCTAAATTCGCACTTTTGTGCTTTTGAAAAGACAAATGTATTTTAGAAATCATTAATGCATTTAGTGCAGAGATGATAAACGATGGAGTCATCAATGCAGAGTAACCTAGTGTTGGATGTTTAAAGCCCACTATGGTATGATGTAGTATGACAAAGTCATAAAATGATTTTCAGTATTTTAAAACGTTTAAAGAATAGTCTATGCTAATTGTTTCAGCTAGACAAATTGATTTGAAAATATCAAAATATATTTATAAAATCATCACACGCCATTAAAGCCATGGTGTGGGGATGAAAAGGACGGAATCCTCAACGTACTGTCAAGATATGCGGTATCATGAAGTCATGAATTAATGACGGAATCCTCAACGTACTGTCAAGATGATGCGGTATCATGAAGTCCTATAAATGAATTTTAGTTATTTTAACTAATCTGAAATGAATTCTTGAATCGTAATATACGAACAGTTCAATGATGGGAGTCTTTGTCATTTATTTTGACTGGACACTTTTGGTCAGAATTGACTCAAGTTTATTATCCAATCCAAATTATTTTGGAACGGAATTTTGTAGTAAGTCTGAGGTGAACAAGTGCAAAAACAAATATATTCTGTCGGCTAAAGCAGATATATTTTTGTCGGCATATAGCTCCGACTGGCGCCTAACAACTAAGACGTTCTGCACGACGTATAGTACAATAGGCTGATCACCTAGCGTACACCTATGGAATGTTTTCAGTCCTTGTGATTGATAAACACTCTTTTTATAAGTATTTACAGGGATAAATACTATTTATTCGGAATTCAGTTAATTCCATTCGGATGTTCACAGTCTTGATGACCCCTCAGCATATTATGAAAGTTTTAATGAATATTTTGATTTTCAATTTATTCTTCTGTAAGATATTGATTTTCAATTTATTCTTCTGCAAGATATTCTATTGTTCTGGAATTATGAGTTTAGAAGTATGAACTTCCTAGAAAAGGGTGGTCATAGAATTTGATGAGTAAAGAGATATTCTCAGTGATGAAAATTGGTAGAATTGTGTATGAGATAATTTCGGGGACGAAATTCTTATAAGAAGGGGTGAATGTAATATCCCAGATAATTTCAAGATTTTAAATAATATCTTAATTGATTTTATTAAAGGTTAAGGTTTAAACCTAGAAGGTGAGAAGGAAGATGTGTAGAAAATGGGTAAACATTTTTTTTTAACATAATTTATTTGTTAGAAATTAAATGTGAGAATATTGTATTGATGCATGTAGAGAATTTATTAAGAAAATAAATTCAATTGAGAAGTGAAGGTGAATATATATATATATATACCTAGAGTTGAGTTTGCTAGTCAAACAAGATGATGTGTGAAGTAAATTAAATACTCAATAAAACTAATAAATTAATTAGTTTAAGTATAGATTAAAAAGGAAAGTCATGTAATATAATTAATTGAATTAATTATATGAGTCATGAATTAAAGCTAAGATTAGCAAGTAGAGAAGTGGAATATTGCCTAGAATGACAATATTAAGAAGATAATTAATTAAGTAATTAACTTAATTATTTAGTTGTTATATAGAGTCCATTGATGGATTTAATACAAGCCCAATATGGGAATACTTGCATGAAGGTGGGTAATTAAATAATAAGCCCAAGTTATATATGATATGTGAGTTGTGTTGGGTAGCCCAAGTAATTAAATAAGATAGCCCAATACAAAGTAATCCATGTAGCCCAAACACATTAAAGTCAAATGATGGTCAATGTGTTGGAAGAATATTTTTCATGTATTGATTGAGTGTAGAGAATTAACTAATGTAGGGTTAATTGAATAACCCTAGTTGGTAGACAAGAGAGAGAATTAACCAAACATTGGTTAATTGATGGAGGAAGGAAGGTAGTGTTGAGAATTAACTATGGGTGAGTTAATTATGTAACCCAATGTGGTAGGATAATTAAATGTAAGTCTAATTGGATTATATTATAAGTCCAATTGAGGTATTAAACTAGGTCAAATTAATTAACCTAGTAGTCCATATAATTTAATTTGAACATTGATTTATGTAATAATTAACCAAGCCCAATGCTTGTTTTAATTAAATGTAACATAGGGTATTTAATATTAGCTCAATGTAGTAAATAAATTGAGCCCAAATCAATTAGTTGAATTAGCCCAATATATTAAATCCTAGGGTCCAATGTGGAGCCCAAATGGTAGTCAAAGTGGTGGTCAATATATATACATTGGTGTATATATATATGGATACTTATATAATGATATAGGATATAAAAATAAAGCTAAAATGGTGTAGTAAATTGATAAATCCCGAATTTTGGGGGGGGCCCACATGTGGATGTTGTGTGTGGCTTTATTTTTGCTTATTTTACACTCCAAAAGTTGCTTACAAGCAACCTTGATGGATGTCAATCAAGTTGTCAATCAATCCATGCTATAGTAATCTCAATTAAGCTCTAAATTGACTATGTTGGTGAATTAGGAGAGTTAATAAAGTATTAGCATTTGGCTATATATAGAGTGCTTCCCACACTTGTGATATGGTTGTTAGTCTTTTTACTAGAAAAGCTAGAGAGAAAGAAAATAGAGAAAAGCTCTAGAGAAAAAGAAAAAGAAAGTTAGATCTTGTGAGCATTGATGGTTGGATGATCTTGGAGCAAGGTTTAAAGATGGAGGTCTCCTCAAGAGGAAGTTATCTATGTAAGAAAATTGATCATCCAAGTCTTTTCAAAGTTCTAACAAAGAGGATAATCAACAAAAGGTATAAAACCTTCTAGCTTGATATTGTTCTTTGGGTATTGTGTAATTTCTATGGTAGAAATATAATTTTCAAAGTCTAAATGGATAGATCCATGCTATATTGGTATATCTAGGGTTACATGGGTTTAACATGGGTTTTTATATGTGTTTGTGATGAAAAATTTCATCAAACTCATTGAATAAATTTTTACCGACGAAAATAAATTAATCTAATACGTAGCAGCCCCTTCACGGAATTACTGTTCACAATCCGTAAGTCGGATTTATGATCCGTCAATTTTGGATGATAGATCCATGAAATATGAAGATTCTCCAAGTTGAATGACTAAAATCCGATTTAAAATGAGCAAGATATGGATTTTCTACCAAAACACCCCATTGTTTTAGGGCTGTGCACAACAGTCCGGTTTGGAGCCAATTTCCGTGACCAAAACAAATCCAAATTTGATGTTTGATAACAGAAAATTATAGTTCGGGAAGTTACGAATCCATCGATACCAAATAGGCCTCAATCGGACTTGTGGATTTCATTTTATTCAAGTTCCCGTCGAAGACCCCAAGTCTGAAAAAGCATAAAAGTAATCTGCCTATTTTTTTAAAAAAACCGGCCGGTTCGGTTTTTTTCGATTTTTCATGATTTCTAGGTAGGGCCGGTTCGGGCATTTTTAGGCCGGTTCTTGGGTTGGTTCCAAAAGAGAAAATGCTTATAATTTTATAAAGAAAATTATCAAAATTTAAAATCCGAATATTTTTGTAATTTGGTATTTATTAGAATTAATGGTGGATTAAAGCTTACTAAATTGCTAATAATTATGGGAAAATTATTTTTAATTTCAGAAAAATAATATTTGACCTATTGGCATGCTAGTTAAGTGTTATAAAATAAAATTTGAAATTATTGGAGTGATTCACTATATATTAGCTATTTATTAGTGTATAAATAGGCTAATAATCTAATTAAATATTATTTAATAAATATTAAATAATATATGAAGTTATGTAATTAATTAATTATGATTTAATGAATATTAAATAATAATTAAAGGATGTTAAGATGAATAAGTTAGTTATTTATTATTTAATTGCACTTAAATAATAAGTAAAGTTAAATAATTAATTAATTATTATTTAAATTAATATTAAATAATAATTAAAGAATATTAAAGTTAGAAAGCTAATTACTTATTATTTAATTAATATTAAATAATAAGTAAGGTTAATTAAGTAATTAATTATTATTTAATTAATATTAAATAATAATTAAAGGATAATTAAGGTTAATAAACTAATTATTTATTATTTAATTAATATTAAATAATAAGTAAGGTTAATTAATTAATTAATTATTATTTAATTAATATTAAATAATGAGTTCGGATAATTAGTTAATTAATTATTATTTAATTCATATTAAATAATAATGGTAATTAAGTGGAATAAATTATTACTTAATCGAAAGAAGATTATTAAGTAATTAAAATATATTGATAATATTATTGACTAACTATTAAATGATAATAGTTAAGAATTAAATCATTATTCAATAATTAATAATGATATGTAATTAATTTAAAATATTATTAAAGGATTAATAATATTATTTAGCATTTAATTAACTATTAAATAATAATAGTTAAGAGTTAAATCATTATTAAATAAATAATAATGATAAATAAAGATTTAGAATATTATTAAAGAATTAATAATATTGTTTAACAAGTAATTAACTATTGGGTAATAATAGTTAAGGGTTGAATCGTTATTAAATAATTACTAATGATACGTGAGGATTTCAAATATTATTAAATGATTGATAATATTGATGAACAATTAAATTATTATTAAAATGATTGATAATAATGAGAAGTCAATTAAAATATTATTAAAGGGTAATAATATTAGCAAGCAATTAAATTATTATTAAAAGATTAATAATAATGATTAAGGTAAACTATTATTAAAAATAAATTAATAATAGTAATGATTATTTATAGTGTTATTTAACAATTAAATAACATTATAAGTTATTACTAATTGATAGTAAAATTTAAAATATTATCCAAGGTGGGTAATATTATGATAGGTATCGAGATAAATGATGTGATTAAGTTAAACCAAGGGTATGGTCCATTAGTGATTAATTGGTGGATCGACCTAAATAAATATAGGGTCCAAGTTTTAATGCAGTGACATTAATAAATGTCAGAATTGCATAGTTTCGAACAAAAGATTTATGGTGTTGAATATGAAACACTGAGTCAAGTCAAAGAGAGACTAAAATATGAAATTAACCTTATTAAATAAAGGGGATGATAAGAAGAAATAAATATCTTTAAAATAAGATTTAGTATTGAGTCAAACTTTGACTGATATTGTGCACCGTTGATCTCACATACCGTGTAGGTGGTGCAAGGAACGTGAAAGATTAACGTAAGCTGGTTATACAAGTCCAGGCAAGTTTTTCAGAACGTGTTGCATTATGTGCATAATTTATAAGTTTGTTATTAAACTGTGATGTGCTCATACGTGGTTATGTGCAAAGATGTGTTAATGTGCTTTTGTGAAATAAGTTGATTTGAACTATTGATATGCGGTAGTTGATTTAAGACAATTGTTCTGTATTGAACTATATGTCATGATAGAGGCTAGGCATGAAGCATAGATTAAATGCGAGGTATGATATGCATGAGAAATGTATGTACTGCAAAACATAAGATGCATGAAGCATGAAGCATGATTGAACTGTTTTTACGTGTTATGTGAAACTGTTAGACTTGCTGAGCCGTCGTGCTCACCCTTGCTTAAAACAAAACATTACAGAGTAGCTTGAGGAAACCGATTACTCCGGTAGAGGCAAAGATGAAGATTGACTAACGAGTCATCAAGATTGAAGCATAGGTGCTTTTGTAGTAAAAGCTTGCGGTAGACTAATTCATTCACTTGTGTAAGTAGATATGAAGAGTTTATGTTTTGTTGTGCTATAGATTAGCAAACATAAATTGTTAAGAGAACATTTACAGATTATTTGAATATCATTTTTCAGACATTGTCCTTTATGAATAAGGATAATAGGATGGTGTGATTGAGTCATTATACATATGATCTCAAATTGATTGTAATAGAATGTCGTATCATGTATGATATGAAGACATACTAGGAATGTATAAAGATTGCGATTCTGGAATAGAAAGAGATGTTATATAATTGTAAATAAATGATTATTTAGCAATTATAATATTGTTGAAATTCATGAACAATAAGGAAAAGTAGTACTAGTGTTGAACCGGATCCGAGGTTAAAGGAACCCGGATTTGGGGTCGTCACAAGTTGGTATCAGAGCTGATAGGTTAAAAACCTTAGGTAAGAGTACCTTAGGCTATAACCGTGTAGAAGATAAGTAAAATGATAAATGAATAAACTCCGGAAGAGTTTAAGTTATAAAAGATGAATTTGGAAAATTCATATATAGAAGATTATCCAAAGATGGATTTAAGAAGATATAAGAGAGATGAAAAAGGTCATGTTGTACCTAATTTGAAGAAATGATAGAAAATATCTTATGATAAGATTTTGAGAAGCATAAAGAAAATGCTAATAAGGTCATAAAATGATCTAGAGAAATGAACTCGTAATGAGACAGATGTGCTAAAATATGAATGGAGAGAATTCGTATTCAGTTAAGAAAATTAGAAGGTTTGTGGGTTTTTAATTGAGAACTCATATTAGTGGCTGAGTTGTACGATTCCTTGTATGGATTTGTGCTTGGTTTTAGAACCACTTAGCTTCCTATATTAATATAGTAGTTAAGTTTAACAGTTCTTTGTATGGGCAGAGGATTTGTTCTTGGTTTAACGACCGCTTAACTTTCTATATTGATTAGTGGCCGAGTTGACCAATTTCTTGTATGGGCAGAAGATTGTGTTTGGTTTGACAACCACTTAGCTTCCTATAGTGATAATCGATTTGAACCTGATGTCATGTTATTCGATGTATATATGGTGAGAAGGTGATTCTTTTCTCATAATATATTGGATATGTAGAGAATATTAAGATAAGTACGTGTTCTTAAAACTCATACTGATGGTAAGTTCGTGACTCATAATCGTATGGTGGAACCCCTCAGCGAATGGACGATTTTGGTCTGACTAGGATAAGTTCTCCGACCCATATGATTGTGGCAAGTACCTGAACTCCTAATGTGTGGTAAGTTTGATGAACAATAAGTATGGGTAGAGTTAAGTAGTAAGACTAGAACTTTACCAAATATAGTTATTAAGCTGGAAAAGAACGCGGAGGAGAAATTTGAGGTATTTTGAGGTTTTAGGACATTCCAAATCTTCTAGCTATGCTAGACTTTGAAATTCTTAAAATCGTGCTAAATTCGCACTTTTGTGCTTTTGAAAAGACAAATGTATTTTAGAAATCATTAATGCATTTAGTGCAGAGATGATAAACGATGGAGTCATCAATGCAGAGTAACCTAGTGTTGGATGTTTAAAGCCCACTATGGTATGATGTAGTATGACAAAGTCATAAAATGATTTTCAGTATTTTAAAACGTTTAAAGAATAGTCTATGCTAATTGTTTCAGCTAGACAAATTGATTTGAAAATATCAAAATATATTTATAAAATCATCACACGCCATTAAAGCCATGGTGTGGGGATGAAAAGGACGGAATCCTCAACGTACTGTCAAGATATGCGGTATCATGAAGTCATGAATTAATGACGGAATCCTCAACGTACTGTCAAGATGATGCGGTATCATGAAGTCCTATAAATGAATTTTAGTTATTTTAACTAATCTGAAATGAATTCTTGAATCGTAATATACGAACAGTTCAATGATGGGAGTCTTTGTCATTTATTTTGACTGGACACTTTTGGTCAGAATTGACTCAAGTTTATTATCCAATCCAAATTATTTTGGAACGGAATTTTGTAGTAAGTCTGAGGTGAACAAGTGCAAAAACAAATATATTCTGTCGGCTAAAGCAGATATATTTTTGTCAGCATATAGCTCCGACTGGCGCCTAACAACTAAGACGTTCTGCACGACGTATAGTACAATAGGCTGATCACCTAGCGTACACCTATGGAATGTTTTCAGTCCTTGTGATTGATAAACACTCTTTTTATAAGTATTTACAGGGATAAATACTATTTATTCGGAATTCAGTTAATTCCATTCGGATGTTCACAGTCTTGATGACCCCTCAGCATATTATGAAAGTTTTAATGAATATTTTGATTTTCAATTTATTCTTCTGTAAGATATTGATTTTCAATTTATTCTTCTGCAAGATATTCTATTGTTCTGGAATTATGAGTTTAGAAGTATGAACTTCCTAGAAAAGGGTGGTCATAGAATTTGATGAGTAAAGAGATATTCTCAGTGATGAAAATTGGTAGAATTGTGTATGAGATAATTTCGGGGACGAAATTCTTATAAGAAGGGGTGAATGTAATATCCCAGATAATTTCAAGATTTTAAATAATATCTTAATTGATTTTATTAAAGGTTAAGGTTTAAACCTAGAAGGTGAGAAGGAAGATGTGTAGAAAATGGGTAAACATTTTTTTTTAACATAATTTATTTGTTAGAAATTAAATGTGAGAATATTGTATTGATGCATGTAGAGAATTTATTAAGAAAATAAATTCAATTGAGAAGTGAAGGTGAATATATATATATATATACCTAGAGTTGAGTTTGCTAGTCAAACAAGATGATGTGTGAAGTAAATTAAATACTCAATAAAACTAATAAATTAATTAGTTTAAGTATAGATTAAAAAGGAAAGTCATGTAATATAATTAATTGAATTAATTATATGAGTCATGAATTAAAGCTAAGATTAGCAAGTAGAGAAGTGGAATATTGCCTAGAATGACAATATTAAGAAGATAATTAATTAAGTAATTAACTTAATTATTTAGTTGTTATATAGAGTCCATTGATGGATTTAATACAAGCCCAATATGGGAATACTTGCATGAAGGTGGGTAATTAAATAATAAGCCCAAGTTATATATGATATGTGAGTTGTGTTGGGTAGCCCAAGTAATTAAATAAGATAGCCCAATACAAAGTAATCCATGTAGCCCAAACACATTAAAGTCAAATGATGGTCAATGTGTTGGAAGAATATTTTTCATGTATTGATTGAGTGTAGAGAATTAACTAATGTAGGGTTAATTGAATAACCCTAGTTGGTAGACAAGAGAGAGAATTAACCAAACATTGGTTAATTGATGGAGGAAGGAAGGTAGTGTTGAGAATTAACTATGGGTGAGTTAATTATGTAACCCAATGTGGTAGGATAATTAAATGTAAGTCTAATTGGATTATATTATAAGTCCAATTGAGGTATTAAACTAGGTCAAATTAATTAACCTAGTAGTCCATATAATTTAATTTGAACATTGATTTATGTAATAATTAACCAAGCCCAATGCTTGTTTTAATTAAATGTAACATAGGGTATTTAATATTAGCTCAATGTAGTAAATAAATTGAGCCCAAATCAATTAGTTGAATTAGCCCAATATATTAAATCCTAGGGTCCAATGTGGAGCCCAAATGGTAGTCAAAGTGGTGGTCAATATATATACATTGGTGTATATATATATGGATACTTATATAATGATATAGGATATAAAAATAAAGCTAAAATGGTGTAGTAAATTGATAAATCCCGAATTTTGGGGGGGGCCCACATGTGGATGTTGTGTGTGGCTTTATTTTTGCTTATTTTACACTCCAAAAGTTGCTTACAAGCAACCTTGATGGATGTCAATCAAGTTGTCAATCAATCCATGCTATAGTAATCTCAATTAAGCTCTAAATTGACTATGTTGGTGAATTAGGAGAGTTAATAAAGTATTAGCATTTGGCTATATATAGAGTGCTTCCCACACTTGTGATATGGTTGTTAGTCTTTTTACTAGAAAAGCTAGAGAGAAAGAAAATAGAGAAAAGCTCTAGAGAAAAAGAAAAAGAAAGTTAGATCTTGTGAGCATTGATGGTTGGATGATCTTGGAGCAAGGTTTAAAGATGGAGGTCTCCTCAAGAGGAAGTTATCTATGTAAGAAAATTGATCATCCAAGTCTTTTCAAAGTTCTAACAAAGAGGATAATCAACAAAAGGTATAAAACCTTCTAGCTTGATATTGTTCTTTGGGTATTGTGTAATTTCTATGGTAGAAATATAATTTTCAAAGTCTAAATGGATAGATCCATGCTATATTGGTATATCTAGGGTTACATGGGTTTAACATGGGTTTTTATATGTGTTTGTGATGAAAAATTTCATCAAACTCATTGAATAAATTTTTACCGACGAAAATAAATTAATCTAATACGTAGCAGCCCCTTCACGGAATTACTGTTCACAATCCGTAAGTCGGATTTATGATCCGTCAATTTTGGATGATAGATCCATGAAATATGAAGATTCTCCAAGTTGAATGACTAAAATCCGATTTAAAATGAGCAAGATATGGATTTTCTACCAAAACACCCCATTGTTTTAGGGCTGTGCACAACAGTCCGGTTTGGAGCCAATTTCCGTGACCAAAACAAATCCAAATTTGATGTTTGATAACAGAAAATTATAGTTCGGGAAGTTACGAATCCATCAATACCAAATAGGCCTCAATCGGACTTGTGGATTTCATTTTATTCAAGTTCCCGTCGAAGACCCCAAGTCTGAAAAAGCATAAAAGTAATCTGCCTATTTTTTTAAAAAAACCGGCCGGTTCGGTTTTTTTCGATTTTTCATGATTTCTAGGTAGGGCCGGTTCGGGCATTTTTAGGCCGGTTCTTGGGTTGGTTCCAAAAGAGAAAATGCTTATAATTTTATAAAGAAAATTATCAAAATTTAAAATCCGAATATTTTTGTAATTTGGTATTTATTAGAATTAATGGTGGATTAAAGCTTACTAAATTGCTAATAATTATGGGAAAATTATTTTTAATTTCAGAAAAATAATATTTGACCTATTGGCATGCTAGTTAAGTGTTATAAAATAAAATTTGAAATTATTGGAGTGATTCACTATATATTAGCTATTTATTAGTGTATAAATAGGCTAATAATCAAATTAAATATTATTTAATAAATATTAAATAATATATGAAGTTATGTAATTAATTAATTATGATTTAATGAATATTAAATAATAATTAAAGGATGTTAAGATGAATAAGTTAGTTATTTATTATTTAATTGCACTTAAATAATAAGTAAAGTTAAATAAATAATTAATTATTATTTAAATTAATATTAAATAATAATTAAAGAATATTAAAGTTAGAAAGCTAATTACTTATTATTTAATTAATATTAAATAATAAGTAAGGTTAATTAAGTAATTAATTATTATTTAATTAATATTAAATAATAATTAAAGGATAATTAAGGTTAATAAACTAATTATTTATTATTTAATTAATATTAAATAATAAGTAAGGTTAATTAATTAATTAATTATTATTTAATTAATATTAAATAATGAGTTCGGATAATTAGTTAATTAATTATTATTTAATTCATATTAAATAATAATGGTAATTAAGTGGAATAAATTATTACTTAATCGAAAGAAGATTATTAAGTAATTAAAATATATTGATAATATTATTGACTAACTATTAAATGATAATAGTTAAGAATTAAATCATTATTCAATAATTAATAATGATATGTAATTAATTTAAAATATTATTAAAGGATTAATAATATTATTTAGCATTTAATTAACTATTAAATAATAATAGTTAAGAGTTAAATCATTATTAAATAAATAATAATGATAAATAAAGATTTAGAATATTATTAAAGAATTAATAATATTGTTTAACAAGTAATTAACTATTGGGTAATAATAGTTAAGGGTTGAATCGTTATTAAATAATTACTAATGATACGTGAGGATTTCAAATATTATTAAATGATTGATAATATTGATGAACAATTAAATTATTATTAAAATGATTGATAATAATGAGAAGTCAATTAAAATATTATTAAAGGGTAATAATATTAGCAAGCAATTAAATTATTATTAAAAGATTAATAATAATGATTAAGGTAAACTATTATTAAAAATAAATTAATAATAGTAATGATTATTTATAATGTTATTTAACAATTAAATAACATTATAAGTTATTACTAATTGATAGTAAAATTTAAAATATTATCCAAGGTGGGTAATATTATGATAGGTATCGAGATAAATGATGTGATTAAGTTAAACCAAGGGTATGGTCCATTAGTGATTAATTGGTGGATCGACCTAAATAAATATAGGGTCCAAGTTTTAATGCAGTGACATTAATAAATGTCAGAATTGCATAGTTTCGAACAAAAGATTTATGGTGTTGAATATGAAACACTGAGTCAAGTCAAAGAGAGACTAAAATATGAAATTAACCTTATTAAATAAAGGGGATGATATGAAGAAATAAATATCTTTAAAATAAGATTTAGTATTGAGTCAAACTTTGACTGATATTGTGCACCGTTGATCTCACATACCGTGTAGGTGGTGCAAGGAACGTGAAAGATTAACGTAAGCTGGTTATACAAGTCCAGGCAAGTTTTTCAGAACGTGTTGCATTATGTGCATAATTTATAAGTTTGTTATTAAACTGTGATGTGCTCATACGTGGTTATGTGCAAAGATGTGTTAATGTGCTTTTGTGAAATAAGTTGATTTGAACTATTGATATGCGGTAGTTGATTTAAGACAATTGTTCTGCATTGAACTATATGTCATGATAGAGGCTAGGCATGAAGCATAGATTAAATGCGAGGTATGATATGCATGAGAAATGTATGTACTGCAAAACATAAGATGCATGAAGCATGAAGCATGATTGAACTGTTTTTACGTGTTATGTGAAACTGTTAGACTTGCTGAGCCGTCGTGCTCACCCTTGCTTAAAACAAAACATTACAGAGTAGCTTGAGGAAACCGATTACTCCGGTAGAGGCAAAGATGAAGATTGACTAACGAGTCATCAAGATTGAAGCATAGGTGCTTTTGTAGTAAAAGCTTGCGGTAGACTAATTCATTCACTTGTGTAAGTAGATATGAAGAGTTTATGTTTTGTTGTGCTATAGATTAGCAAACTTAAATTGTTAAGAGAACATTTACAGATTATTTGAATATCATTTTTCAGACGTTGTCCTTTATGAATAAGGATAATAGGATGGTGTGATTGAGTCATTATACATATGATCTCAAATTGATTGTAATAGAATGTCGTATCATGTATGATATGAAGACATACTAGGAATGTATAAAGATTGCGATTCTGGAATAGAAAGAGATGTTATATAATTGTAAATAAATGATTATTTAGCAATTATAATATTGTTGAAATTCATGAACAATAAGAAAAAGTAGTACTAGTGTTGAACCGGATCCGAGGTTAAAGGAACCCGGATTTGGGGTCGTCACAAAAAGTCCCAGGACCTGCAGGCCGGGCCGGGCTGACCCAAAAAAATGGGCTTTGGGCTTAAAAAATGCAGTCCAAAAAAATCTGGGCAGTTTCTAGCCCGGCCCGGCCTGCAGACTATTTTTTTTTTAATTACTTGACATTGTTGACAAAAAAAAAATTATTGATTATATATATGTATATATATTGTTCACATCTAGAATTCTTTCCCCATTGTTAGTGGATTGTCTTCTCCTAATTGATTGGTTTGGAAACTTTTACCTGAAGAGAAAATGTAGTTGTGACACAAGAAAAGTAGATTTTTAATATATTTTTCCCAATTGCTCATCTCCTATCAAGTTAGCGGTCAACTTAATTCTTCAAGCTGACACCAGTTGCATAATTTTTATGTGTCACATGCATAAATATATTTTTCTGTGAAGGACAATGGAATCGAGACATGAATTAAGTGGAATATTTTCTTTTGTTATTGAGTTATGTATAAAAGGTAGCTAGTGTGACAAGAGTTTTGGTAGCATCAGACCATCAATATTGAATATCATGGTATCTGGGTCCGAACTGTATTTCAAATTGACCAACTTTAAGAATGTTATATGAATAATCTTTTAGTTTTTGTTTTCAAATTTAGCGCACTCTGTCACTCTTATAAATGCTGATTACTTGTTCCTGAAACAGCATTCTTTGTCTGCTTGTGAGGGTATTATGTGTGATTGTCTATGTGACTGATATAGAGAGGTGGGAGGTTCTGATTTTTGAAGCAAGTTTGATTTTAATATAAAATTATTGATTATTTTATTTTATTTATTAATAATATTATATGATTATATAGAAATTATGTGTCATAATTATAAATAATTAATGTTAGTATTTATTTTAAATTATAAGTCATAATAAATATTTTTTTATAAAATTAAAAAAATATTCAAATGGCCCGCGGGCCGTGGACCTAACATTTCTAAACCAGCAAAAAATCAGACCATTTTTGGCCAGACCTGTCGAAAGTCCAGCCCATTTGTGACGCCCCCAAATCTAGGCTCATACAGCCCAAACTTGAGTCGTCAAAAGACTACAACAAAATTATTACAAGATAGAATAACGTTCAACAATACAGTGTATAATAATACACAACTAAGTCTTCATAATTATTGTCACACTATATACAACATGTGAAGACTACAATAGCTATCACTCGGACCGTCACTCCATTCCCTTGCTAGACCCGGCTACTCTCTCATTTTCTGAAAAACAATGGAACAAAAGAAAGGGTGAGCTCAAATAGCCCAGTAAAGAATATCATGACTAAGATAATGACAAGTAAATTATCGTTAGCATTCAACAGTTGAGTTCTTGATAGAATACAATAGACTACAAGGTTTATATCAAAAACTGCAGTTAAATTCTTAAACAACGTTCAGATCAATAATAGCAGCGGAATGAGCAATCTATTAGAAGAATAATGCAGACTATAATGTCCACTCGATTCTCTTTTTAGGAAAAACATCATCAACTTTTATCATCTGAAATGCCATTAGTCAAGATAATACAATTCACAGTTCCTGATCATAAGCATGCAGATCAACAGTTCATCTTTGCACTACGGGCCAAAGACATTCAATATAACACCAACGGTCATGATTATACCAGATTCAGCCTTTGGTCATAATCATACCAAACAACAGTTCATCTTTGCACTACGGGCCAAAGAGAACATTCACCACGTGTCATAAAAGACACCGAACAGATGTATCGCCTTTAACCTATTATATCGCCTTTAACCTATCATCTGTTCAACAATTATATCGCATCTGTGCCCCCGGCCACAGATATTCACAACAACTTGAATTTGGATGATTAGAATGATATAAATGATGAACAGAAGAAACAGGATAAACAATAAGTATCAGAAGTTTACTTTGTACAGATTCAAATAATGTCCAAATTGTCAACATGATGTGGAGTGAAATTTAAAAATGATATTCAAGATCCACAGTTCAGAATAACGGTTACAGTTCAATAGAAAGGTTCACGTAAATAGGATGGTTTAATTGAAATGATGAAGTGCAACTATTATGGAACATATAATATTTTCAGGAATTATAGAAGCAATAGTTCCATAATAAGTTTCGATTTAGGTGTATAAAAGAAAATAATATCCCTTACTGTAGCAGGTTTGATTAACAAAAGGTGAAGGAAATTAATATCCCTTACCATAGTAAGTTTGAATAATGGAAGATGAAAAAGATGGTATCCCTTATGAGTATAAAGGAAAATAATATCACTTACGAATATGAAAGAAAATGATATTATAAACGAATATGCAATAAAAGTGTCATGTGATAATTCGTGTAAACAAATTATTTCCACAAGAGACAAATAAGAAATGAATACAAAGAGTAATTCACCAAACATGCGGTAATCCGCGTAGTCAGGTTATTCTCAGAGATTAATAAGGAATGAACACGAAAGGTTATTCACCAACAGGCGATAATCCGCACCGTAAGGTTATTCCCACAATTTAATAAAAATTGAATACGAAGAGTCATTCACCAAAAAGGCGATAATCCGCACCGTAAGGTTATTCTCAGAGATTAATAAGGAATGAATACGAAAGGTTATTCACCAACAGGCGGAAATCCGCGCCGTAAGGTTATTCCCATAAATTAATACATGGAAATAAATGACATATCTTATGAGTAAGAAAGAAACGATATTATTTTCGAGAATCAAATAATGATAATCCTTTACCTTAACACGTGACTGGATATTGATTTAAATGAGGTTGATTAACTTGAACAGTACACGCACACTTATAAATCTTCACAAATACTCAAGATGACTTAAGCACACTTAGATAAAACTTTCACAAGAAGTATTTAGAGAGAGAAAGAAAGAACAAGTAAGGAAGTTTATCAAAAATCCTTAAGTTAAGGCCTCTATTTATAGCCAAAAATCTTATCATAACCAAGATTTTCTAATTTAATCCAAACCGTTCATTTCAAGATAATGTTTAATCCATACCATTCATTTCATCTTTTAAGATAAACCATTCATTTAATTATCATCTTTTAATCTACATCATCCATTTCAAATTCTATATTATCTTTAATCTATACCATTCATTTCATCTTTTAAGATTTCCTTAATCTAAACCATTCATTTAAAGATCATCTTTTAATCTACACCATCCATTTTAAATTCTATATTATCTTTAATCTATACCATTCATTTTATATCACCTAACTTTATATTATAAACAAATAACTTTATCAATTCAATTATTCAACAATAATTCACACTTATTCATTATTATGACTAATTGTTATAAATACAGTGTAGTTAGCTTTCTGAGTTAAATACCAAATCAATTAATAATAAAATACAACAGTTTAATCAACATCATAATAGAGATAACAATAATGCAGAAAGTATGTAAAAGAAAGCATACGTTACTGTGTAATGACAATTATTGATTCAATAATGTGAATTACTGTGCATATGCTACTGTGACAATTATCAATTTAATAATATGAATTATTGTGCATGTGACAATAAAGTCAAATATTGTACGATAACCACTTTATCAGTTTAATAATAAAAAATACTGTGCAATGTCGTGTGCTACTATGCAATACCGTGTGTTACTCGTAATACCGTATATTACTATTCTTTTACCACCAGATATTTTAACAATTAAAAGTGATAGTAACATTGACCATTTAAAAATTATTTATGTCATTTTCTATATCCGACAATTATTCTTTGTGGGGTCCACCAATGATTGGTTCGTACGGCGCCGTCGTACGAATATTCCTCGACAGAACGAATATTTCCCGACCAAAAGAATATTGTCCGACATAATATAATTTACACATAACATCCTTAACTTTTAACTTTATCAATTCAACCACTTACTGTTTCATGAAAATATATATGAAGAAAAATAAATTTTATATTTCATAAAATTCGGGGTCTTACAACCTCCCCTCCTTATGAAATTTCGTCCCCGAAATTGACGTACCTGGCATATCGAAGAGGTAAGGATACTTAGATTTCATTTCAGATTCTAGCTCCCAAGTCATTTCCTCAGTATCTTGGTTCCTCCATAAAACCTTAACTTGAGGTATAACCTTTGAGCGTAGGATCTGCTCCTTCTTATCTAGGATCTTAACAGGTACCTCCTCGTACGTTAAATCCTCTACTATAACGTCTGGTTCTAACTCAATGACGTGGTTTGGGTCCTTCACATATTTACGTAATATAGATATGTGAAAAACGTTATGGATGCGAGACATACTTGGTGGTAGGGCTAGTCTGTAGGCTACGGTTCCTATTCGATCGAGGATTTCAAATGGGCCAATAAATCGAGGGTTAAGCTTTCCTCTCTTTCCGAATCTCGTAACCCCTTTCCATGGAGAAACACGTAAGAATACATGATCTCCGACGTTGAAACTTTCGTCTCTCCGATGAAAATCAGCATAACTCTTTTGTCGTTCTTGTGCGGTCTGTATTCGTTGTCGGATCATTTGGATCTTTTCTGTTGTCAAGCGTACCAACTCGGGTCCCAACAATTTTGCTTCTCCTACCTCATTCCAGCATACTGGAGAACGACACTTGCGTCCATATAAAGCCTCGAATGGAGCCATACCTATACTTGCTTGGTAACTGTTGTTGTAGGAAAATTCAACCAATGGCAAGTACTTATCCCAACTTCCTTTGAAATCTAGTACGCAAAGTCTCAAAAGATCTTCGAGGGTCTGAATCGTCCTTTCCGATTGTCCGTCCGTTTGAGGATGGTATGCAGAACTGAATCGTAGTTCAGTGCCCATAGCTTTTTGTAGACTGATCCAAAAACGTGAAGTAAATCTAGGATCTCGATCAGAAACTATGGAAACTGGCATGCCATGCAATCTCACGATCTCATTTATGTACATACCGACAAGACGTTCAAGTGAAAAGTTTTCTCGTATAGGCAAGAAATGAGCGGATTTGGTCAATCTATCTACGATGACCCAAATTGCATCTAAGCCTTGAGAAACTTTGGGAAGACCCGTCACGAAATCCATATTGATGTGTTCCCACTTCCATTCAGGAACCTCAAGTGGTTGTAATGGGCCCTTAGGTACTTGATGCTCTGCCTTGACACATTGACAAGTTAGGCACCTTGAGATAAATTCTGCAATCTCCCTTTTCATATTGTTCCACCAAAATGTATGTCGAAGATCTCGATACATCTTGGTACCTCCTGGGTGGATTGCAAACGACGTGTTGTGTGCCTCCATCATAATTTTATGCTTCAATTCAGGATCGTTAGGAACACAGAGTCGAGAGTTGACTCGAAGTATTCCTTTCTCGTCGATTCTTGCTTCGGGAATGGCACCTTCTTGTACTTTCTTTATCATGTTTATCAGTTCCGAATCAGTAGCTTGAGCAGCTTTAATTTTATCGATTAAAGCTGGTTCTACTCGCACGTGAGCAATCTTCGAGTGGGTCCCTGGTGTCTTTAGCTCTATCTCCATCTTTTGCAAGTCGTACAAAATACACTTTTGTGTTGTCAGCAGTGCACTTGTACTCGCATAAGATCTTCTGCTCAAAGCGTCAGCTACAACGTTCGCCTTTCCCGGGTGATACTGGATTGTGTGGTCATAATCCTTCAACAGCTCAAGCCAACGTCGTTGTCGCATGTTGAGTTCCTTCTGGGTGAAGAAATACTTGAGACTTTTATGATCCGTAAAGATATCCACCTTTTCTCCGTACAAGTAGTGTCTCAAGATCTTCAATGCGAAAACGACTGCTGCCAACTCTAGATCATGAGTAGGATAATTTTTCTCATAATCTTTGAGTTGTCGAGAGGCATAGGCTATAACCTTTCCATGTTGCATAAGGACACAGCCTAGACCTTTGCCTGAAGCATCGCTATATATATGACGAATTCTCCTGATCCTGATGGAATGGTCAGAACAGGAGCTGAAATAAGTCTCTTCTTGAGTTCTTGAAAACTTTTCTCACATTCCTCGTTCCATACGAATTTTGTACTTTTCCGAGTCAGCTGAGTTAATGGAGTGGCGATTCGAGAAAATCCTTCTACGAATCTCCGATAATAACCAGTTAGGCCCAGAAAACTTCGGACTTCGGTTACTGTCTTGGGTTGTTCCCAATTTAGTACCGTTTCAATCTTCGCAGGATCGACTGATATTCCTTGACTAGAAATCACATGCCCAAGAAACGTGACTTCCTCAAGCCAGAACTCACATTTCTTCAACTTGGCATATAATTTATTCTCACGGAGCTTTTGGAGTATCAATCTCAGGTGTTGTTCATGATCTTCGCGATTCTTGGAGTATATGAGGATGTCATCAATAAAGACAACCACAAAATGATCCAAATATTCCTTGAATATTCGGTTCATCATGTCCATGAAAGCTGCAGGAGCATTGGTTAGTCCAAAAGGCATGACTAAAAACTCATAATGCCCATAACGAGTTCTGAAAGCAGTCTTTGGAATGTCCTCAACTTTAACCTTTAACTGATGATATCCAGAACGGAGATCAATCTTTGAGAAGTGTTGAGCACGTTGTAATTGATCAAACATGTCATCGATCCGAGGCAACGGGTACCTGTTTTTGATGGTGACATGGTTCAATTCTCGGTAGTCAATGCACAATCTCATACTCCCGTCTTTCTTCTTCACAAATAGAACAGGAGCACCCCAAGGTGATGCACTCGGACGAATGAAACCGGTATCCAACAATTCCTGTAGTTGGACTTTTAACTCTTGAAGTTCAATGGGAGCCATTCGGTATGGAGCTTTGGAAATGGGTTTGGTACCGGGTTCAAGATCAATACAAAATTCAATTTCACGGTTTGGGGGTAAGCCAGGAAGTTCTTCAGGAAAAACGCCAGGAAACTCATTAACAATGGGAATATCATTCAAGTTTGACGTATTTTTGTTCAAATCAGTGACATGAGCTAAAAAGGCTTGACATCCGTTTTTCAATAAACGAATGGCTTTATGGCTAGAAATAACAGTTATAGATTTCAATGGTTTAGTTGCTTGAATTTGCATGACAGGTTGATTAGGAATATGAAAACTAATAATCTTATGAAAACAATCAATTTTAGCATGATGGGTAGTCAACCAATCAATTCCTAAAATCACATCAAATTCATGCATCTCCAAAGAAATAAGGTCAACAGGTAATGTGAGGTTGTTGATTTGAACTAGGCAAGATTTATAGACAGTAGATGTAATGGTCATTTCTCCTAATGGGGTTTCAACTGATAAGTCAAAGTCCAAATTTTCAGGAGTTAAGTTTAAACGCTGAGCACATGCAGGTGAGATAAAAGAATGGGTAGAGCCAGTATCTAACAAAGCGTAGACTTCACGAGAATTTATGAATAGCTTACCGGTTATCACCTCGTTCGAGTTTCGTGCCATTTGGGATGTCACAACAAAAGCTCTCCCTTGAACTACAGATTTTCCCTTATCCGCGCTAGCTTTTGGTATCATCATTGCAGCTGGACTTGATTTTGTGGCAGGACAAAACCGCGCAAGATGACCCTCTTTCCCACAACTGTAACACTTTTTGGACTGCTGTGTACAGTTTGGGCTGATGTGACCTTCCTGACCACACCTATAACATCTCACTGGTGGTCGATCTTCTCCCCTTGAAACTGGGGTCGATGCTGGTGCTGGTACTGGTGCTGGTGCCCTTCCATAATTATTATGGAATCTCTTTCTTTTGAAATTGTTCCCACTGGATTCTCCTCTTCTGTTATTTGATGTGGAATTACCACCGAAGTGTTGGTTACCTCCTCGATGGTTCTAGTTCCTGTGGTTGTTGTCATTCCTTTCTCTATGCTGATCATTAACTCTTGGCTGCAATGTTTCATCTGTTTGCTCCACCCTTTGAGCCCTATCCACAACATCTGAATACAAACTGAATTTATGAGAGCTAAGTTGTTGACGAATTTTGAGTCTCAAACCTCTTAGGAACATCCGACTCATTCGTGCTTCGTCATCCACTAGATGGGTGGCAAAACGAGATAACTCGGCGAACTTAGCTTCATATTGGGAGACTGTCATGTTTCCCTGCTCCAGCTTAATGAATTACACCTCTTTCATATGGCGGATGCTTTCTGGGAAATACTTCTCGTTAAACAGTTCTTCGAATTCTGTCCAAGACATTTCGAGTGCTGAAGGTTGGATACGTTTTACCGCTTCCCACCAATGGTCCGCCTCACCTCGTAACATAAAAGTGGCAAATGGCACCTTTTGATCATCAGCGCATTGTAAGACATCAAGTATTTTTGTCGTCTGCTTCAGCCATGCCTCCGCTTTGAGTGGGTCAGGCTTTCCGTGGAATTCAGGTGGTCCCAATTCTTTAAATTGCTTGACAGTGATCATCCTCAAATTACCAGCGTTTCTACCGTTATTATTGACTGGATTTCCTCTTGCTTGATTCTGTATGAACTGCATGAAATTCCTAAAGAATCCATCGTTCATCATGTTATCAGGAACATTATTTCCTGAGTTGGCAGGAAGATTGTTTGGGGCCTCTTGATTCTCGGCTACATTCGCTTCAGCCATTCCATAGTTAACCTCTTGATTTCCAGATGTCATACTAAACTGTTGTCATAAAATAATTGTTAGTTCAAACAAACCGACTCATCTCTTCATGTTCCTACATTCAAATCGATTCATTAGATAAAAATCTAATTTAGGTGTGACACACTAGTGATTGATTCTATTCGTCTCTCCCCTCCTAGTTCTAACCCCAGATCTCCATTAAAGACCATATCCCTAAGCTCTGATGCCAACTGTGACGCCCCCAAATCTAGGCTCATACAGCCCAAACTTGAGTCGTCAAAAGACTACAACAAAATTATTACAAGATAGAATAACGTTCAACAATACAGTGTATAATAATACACAACTAAGTCTTCATAATTATTGTCACACTATATACAACATGTGAAGACTACAATAGCTATCACTCGGACCGTCACTCCATTCCCTTGCTAGACCCGGCTACTCTCTCATTTTCTGAAAAACAATGGAACAAAAGAAAGGGTGAGCTCAAATAGCCCAGTAAAGAATATCATGACTAAGATAATGACAAGTAAATTATCGTTAGCCTTCAACAGTTGAGTTCTTGATAGAATACAATAGACTACAAGGTTTATATCAAAAACTGCAGTTAAATTCTTAAACAACGTTCAGATCAATAATAGCAGCGGAATGAGCAATCTATTAGAAGAATAATGCAGACTATAATGTCCACTCGATTCTCTTTTTAGGAAAAACATCATCAACTTTTATCATCTGAAATGCCATTAGTCAAGATAATACAATTCACAGTTCCTGATCATAAGCATGCAGATCAACAGTTCATCTTTGCACTACGGGCCAAAGACATTCAATATAACACCAACGGTCATGATTATACCAGATTCAGCCTTTGGTCATAATCATACCAAACAACAGTTCATCTTTGCACTACGGGCCAAAGAGAACATTCACCACGTGTCATAAAAGACACCGAACAGATGTATCGCCTTTAACCTATTATATCGCCTTTAACCTATCATCTGTTCAACAATTATATCGCATCTGTGCCCCCGGCCACAGATATTCACAACAACTTGAATTTGGATGATTAGAATGATATAAATGATGAACAGAAGAAACAGGATAAACAATAAGTATCAGAAGTTTACTTTGTACAGATTCAAATAATGTCCAAATTGTCAACATGATGTGGAGTGAAATTTAAAAATGATATTCAAGATCCACAGTTCAGAATAACGGTTACAGTTCAATAGAAAGGTTCACGTAAATAGGATGGTTTAATTGAAATGATGAAGTGCAACTATTATGGAACATATAATATTTTCAGGAATTATAGAAGCAATAGTTCCATAATAAGTTTCGATTTAGGTGTATAAAAGAAAATAATATCCCTTACTGTAGCAGGTTTGATTAACAAAAGGTGAAGGAAATTAATATCCCTTACCATAGTAAGTTTGAATAATGGAAGATGAAAAAGATGGTATCCCTTATGAGTATAAAGGAAAATAATATCACTTACGAATATGAAAGAAAATGATATTATAAACGAATATGCAATAAAAGTGTCATGTGATAATTCGTGTAAACAAATTATTTCCACAAGAGACAAATAAGAAATGAATACAAAGAGTAATTCACCAAACATGCGGTAATCCGCGTAGTCAGGTTATTCTCAGAGATTAATAAGGAATGAACACGAAAGGTTATTCACCAACAGGCGATAATCCGCACCGTAAGGTTATTCCCACAATTTAATAAAAATTGAATACGAAGAGTCATTCACCAAAAAGGCGATAATCCGCACCGTAAGGTTATTCTCAGAGATTAATAAGGAATGAATACGAAAGGTTATTCACCAACAGGCGGAAATCCGCGCCGTAAGGTTATTCCCATAAATTAATACATGGAAATAAATGACATATCTTATGAGTAAGAAAGAAACGATATTATTTTCGAGAATCAAATAATGATAATCCTTTACCTTAACACGTGACTGGATATTGATTTAAATGAGGTTGATTAACTTGAACAGTACACGCACACTTATAAATCTTCACAAATACTTAAGATGACTTAAGCACACTTAGATAAAACTTTCACAAGAAGTATTTAGAGAGAGAAAGAAAGAACAAGTAAGGAAGTTTATCAAAAATCCTTAAGTTAAGGCCTCTATTTATAGCCAAAAATCTTATCATAACCAAGATTTTCTAATTTAATTCAAACCGTTCATTTCAAGATAATGTTTAATCCATACCATTTATTTCATCTTTTAAGATAAACCATTCATTTAATTATCATCTTTTAATCTACATCATCCATTTCAAATTCTATATTATCTTTAATCTATACCATTCATTTCATCTTTTAAGATTTCCTTAATCTAAACCATTCATTTAAAGATCATCTTTTAATCTACACCATCCATTTTAAATTCTATATTATCTTTAATCTATATCATTCATTTTATATCACCTAACTTTATATTATAAACAAATAACTTTATCAATTCAATTATTCAACAATAATTCACACTTATTCATTATTATGACTAATTGTTATAAATACAGTGTAGTTAGCTTTCTGAGTTAAATACCAAATCAATTAATAATAAAATACAACAGTTTAATCAACATCATAATAGAGATAACAATAATGCAGAAAGTATGTAAAAGAAAGCATACGTTACTGTGTAATGACAATTATTGATTCAATAATGTGAATTACTGTGCATATGCTACTGTGACAATTATCAATTTAATAATATGAATTATTGTGCATGTGACAATAAAGTCAAATATTGTACGATAACCACTTTATCAGTTTAATAATAAAAAATACTGTGCAATGCCGTGTGCTACTATGCAATACCGTGTGCTACTGTGCAATACCGTATGTTACTCGTAATACCGTATATTACTATTCTTTTACCACCAGATATTTTAACAATTAAAAGTGATAGTAACATTGACCATTTAAAAATTATTTATGTCCTTTTCTATATCCGACAATTATTCTTTGTGGGGTCCACCAATGATTGGTTCGTACGGCGCCGTCGTACGAATATTCCCCGACAGAACGAATATTTCCCGACCAAAAGAATATTGTCCGACATAATATAATTTACACATAACATCCTTAACTTTTAACTTTATCAATTCAACCACTTACTGTTTCATGAAAATATATATGAAGAAAAATAAATTTTATATTTCATAAAATTCAGGGTCTTACACCATTTAGGCTGGCCCGACCCATTTATTAGGTCTAAGTTTGATGAACTTGTCTTTACAAATATTTCAAATGCATGCAACTCTTTTTATGAGCACGAGTATTGAACTATTCATTTGAGACTAGATCCCTAGCATTAGTTAATTTTAATTTAAATAAAATGTTTTAATTTATCTAATATATAAAGGTGGAAGACCAGTTGTGTGTAGACAGTTTGTTGAAACTTTTTGAATTTTTCGAAAATATTCTTCGACTTTTAAGATAATTTTTATTTTATCTTTATTATATTTACTTTTTATTTAATTTTTTAAATTTTATAATACTTTTACGATATCCCATATAATTTACGTACACATCAACTGTGTCACCGATTATTAGTATATATAAATTATTTCAAATCATCCCACTTTTGTAGAAACAAATAATGCAAGGGACCCTCGAATCCTGCCTGCATGATGCTTCTAATTTTCTTTTCCTGTTTGTTTTTCTTTAATTCAAAACGCAATTTTTTTAGGGGAATTCAAAATGTATTTTAGAGAGTAAGATCTTATAATTATATTTTTCACTTAATTTTCTTCAACATCAATTTAATGATATAAATATAATGTTTAGCGACGATATAAATAATATAATTATTACAACAAATGTTATTATATCGCTAAATGTAATAATTTTGTTACTAAATATGTATTAAAAGAAAATAATTAATATATATAAATGAGGAAATCCTAATCCTTATATTAGGCAGCCAAATTTACAAGGTGTAGTTCATAACAAAAGACGTTCATAAAGAAATTAACTAGTCTGATGAATCGCATTAACTAACTAACTAGATATAAACCCCGCGTGTTATGACAGAATTATTTATTTTGTTAAAATATATATATAATTAAAAATTATTTTTAGTATAATTTGAAATAAAAGAGTTAGTCTTTGTTTGTAGTTCATAACAAAAGACGTTCATAAAAAATTAACTAGTATGATGAATCGCATTAACTAACTAATTTGGTATGAAACTCCTCTCCTCCTCGTGCTCTCGCTATCATACGTTGAATATGGTTGAGTAAAATTCAAAAAAAAAACTTTATGATTCAGAAACTATCGTTTCATTATTAATGATTTTAGGTTTAATATCACAACAACACCTATAAATAATTTTGGCACAATGGTGTTAACTCTAGCTTCTAAAGACTATTATGCCCCTTTAATATTTTATTTCACCCAATAGCTTATTCTTTATTTTTTTTTCGTCTTCAACATCTCATGAATTAGGCATTAACTAACTAAATGTACTAAAATTAAATTTAACAACAAATTCTGGTAAAACTAAACTAAATTCATGTACAATATATAATTAATAATATTTTTTCCTCTATTTTTTTCTTTTTCAACATCTCAAATTCAAAAAATTAATATTAAATGATGTGTAGCATTAAACTTTAATTTTTTATATATATACATACAAATATGTAAGTTGAAAAAAATATTTTAAATTGTGACATTCTTTTATTTTAGTTAAAATAATTAAATTAGCATTAAGAATTTAATCAATATAATTAGCATTAATAATAAAATTAAATAAGATTAAAAATAAATTATATTAAGCTAAAACTAATTTAAATAAAGAGTACTTCAAAAAGGAAAACTAAATTATACTTAAAACTAAATAACCACTTCATAAAGAAAATATAGGAATTGAGATTAATTAAAAGATTTTCGTTCAAAAGACGACCCTTCCTGTTTTTTCATTTTTTGATCGATCGACAGCAATCGCGAGAAAATGATCGATTGGTAGATTCGTACCACTGCGGTCAACCTCCTTCGATGCCGCTTCGTTCGACCTCCTTCACTGTCAGATTGTTGCATCGCCACTCTTGTAAATCTAATTTCTCTCTCTATCCTTTTTATCTTTCCAGCTCCTCTTTAATTGTCATATCACATATATGTTATTTCTAGGGTTTGATTTATAAGTTAGGGTTAAGATTTGGATATTATGAGTTAGGATTTACTTTTTGAGATAGTGATCAATAAGAGACATACTTGGTTAAATTTCAGCGAAATTTGAAGTTATTATTGTCATTTAAACACAAATTATTATGACTGAAGAAAACTTTACTCGTTTTTGGCGAATTGAAGCTACTTGTCGTTAACTTTGATGAAAATAAGATAAATTGATAGTTGAAGACAAACGACAAGTGGTGAATCGATAGTTTTTCAATTACAGATGAGTTAATTAAGGGAATTGATATTTTTACAAGAAAAATTATTTCTACAAAACTTTCCTAACATGAATAGTAAATGAGACTCACCTCATGTGAGTGGAACTCTGTGAAAATATGAATTTCCTTAATTAAATGGATGAGACTTTGAGATATTAAAACCAATGAAGGACTTACCATGAATAGCCCCTAAAAAAAACACACTTTCATTATACATGTAAACCTAGAAAATTTCAATCCAACAAAAATTTACGAAGTTCATTATACTTTTTAAGTCAAAATCTTCATCTCATCTGTCTCCCAAAATTGAGAGCCATTTTTGTGTTTGTTTTCTATCATACAGCTGCAATAGTACAAACAAAACAATCCAGATAGAAAAAAAGAAAGATAAAAACTTAAGATTTTGGGTCTCTGCACTCAAGTTTCCCCCACTCCTTGGTGCTAGCGACAATTTGTGAGAGGTCGAGCACTACTTTGCTCATGTCTGGGCGACGATTCCAGTCATCGTCCACACAGTCCTTTGATAAGAATGCCAACTTTGCAAAAGAAAAAAAAACATAAAAGATTAAGTTCAAGAAATGATGATAAAAGAAACTAAGAATAGGCAGAAATCAAGGCAGAAATCAACGCATTGCTCATTTAATACTTATAAAACGATGACATTTAATAATAATAACAGATGTACTAAGCTTATATCATAAAAGGGGTATTCAAGGTACCCAAAACCCAGAACTACTCATAAGACAATGAAAAAAAAAACATAAATAGTTACAAACTATAACATGCAAAACCAAATCCGACCAAGGTTCAACTTGCACTTAAATTTGACTACGAAATGAAAATTGTAAATGTTCCTAAGATAACTGAAACATATCCAAAAAAAAAATTTGGGCAGATGACGGGGTTCTTGGCATCCTGAAAAAACCCCTACTACATAGTGGTTTGGTCTAGCAGATAGAGCCTGCTGCCGCGGTTGTGGTCTCTATCAGGACTTGTAGACCAAAAGTTTTGATCATGAAGTTATGAAGACCAAAAAAACTTCTTATTTACATGTGGGCTTGGCCCAGTCTTATTGGGCCAAGAATCCTTCAGCAACTTCAAAGTCAAAGGTCACCCATCTATGCTGACTGCTGAGGGGCAAATGAAGACAGATGGTTGCTGTTTGCTATTCCAATGGTGAAGAGTGTCTTGATGCTCATTATTAAATGAAGGTTCAGGTGTATGATAAAATTACACGTATTGCACTTATTTCTAAACTCATGCTATCTGAGCAGGCCATGTCTAGCAATGAAACTAAACAAAGTCTCCAAGGAAACCCATCTGTGACAAAAAGGTGATGACAGTTGGCTGCAGCATTTCCACATGGTCTGTTATTTGTTTATGAACAACATTTCAAATGAATGAATCAAATGTCTTTCTAAATTGCCTTTTTGCAATAAACACGCATAGGCTACGTGCATGGTTATATATCACATGCCTATCACATGCATTCTAAAGTCAGGTTATCTGGGAACACCACATGTTGCTACAAACCCATCTCCTTAGAAGAAATAACACTAAGCAAAATCTCAAAGACAACTCCTCAATGACAAAGGGGAAATGTCGCTGGGAACTTGCTATTATAGCCATCAACGCATTAAAGTCTCCTTATATGCACCCTAGAGTTAGGAACACGTATACCACCTATTCCCAATCCAGTGGAAGGAAAAAAATACTACAGTAACCACTGTGGTAAATCTTCCTTACATAAATTGTGCAAATTTATGAGCATAATTACCGTGATCATCACGTATTTGAGGGTCTCATCATACCTGCAGCCGCGCAAATCGAGCACAAGCACTCCCACCATCGCATCTAAATGCTAGCATGAATAAGGGAAATTCCTGTATGCTCTTCGAGCTTGTTACCATGAGCCTTGTGGCCATTACTACAGTCACAGGTCCTAATCCTTGACTTGAGTCATTTTGGTGGAGAAGAAAAACCTTCTGTCTTAGGTTTGCAAATAAACAATTTTATTGCAGGGTCTCTTAGACAGACGTTATGCTGATACACTAAATCACTTTAACCGTTTCTACAAGTACAGCTTGCATTCCTATTTCACATGTGCACAAAACACATTGAAGGGGACAACATCTTCTTCAGAGATCAGTTTAGAACTAGACTTCATTTCCACCAAAGAGTCAAAGGATAAAGGGCGTTTCCATACAGACCTGGTTATCTACCCACTTCTAGGCACTGTACAAAAATAAGGATGAGAGCTCTCAAAAGTAGGGATATCAAATTATGCAGATAAACATTGTAGCATATTTTGAGATACTTTACACTAGTCTTTGTAGTTTTAGGTTCCTGACTATGAATCGAACGTCTCTTTTATGTTACAAGGCTCTTTTTCTTGGCATTATTTCTGTAAAATGCAATAAATATTGGGCCAATTCTCTACTGCTCAAGCCACAAGCTTTTAGAACTGTTATATGAACAAAGTTGGATATGGATCAAAATTTTACTACTAGTCTAACTTAAAGAAAACGAAAAATGGAACTCACCTGCAGAAGTGAATCTTTGTGGTAGTGGGATAGGTCTGGATCAATGTGTTTATTCAACTCAGCCAAAGGTTCATTATTCTCCAAAGTGGATAACATCTGGAACATATATCAATCACAGAATCAGCTATATAATACCAACTACACATTCTAACATATTATTAGATAAACATGTTCATGCACGGTGTAGGACTGTAGGGGTCCAACACCCTGAATGCAAGATTGCAGGTTTGGCGCCATCCCTATAGCCGCACACTGTGGCTTGAAGTGTTGTAGGACTGTAGGAGTCCAGCATACCACTTCAATTGGCTTGATTCTTATCAATGAGTGTATTTTTAAATTTGAATATTTTCCCCCATTTACTTTACAAGTTGTATAACCAGTAAAATGTAAAAAAAAATGAAATTAAGATGCATCTTATGACACTTACATAATCTAATAGTGAACGATGTTCTCCATACTGACTATGCCTAGAACTTGCAGTCACCCTAAGAGCTGGTTGGCCAGTTAATAGTTCCATTAAAACAACTCCGAAGGCATATAAATCACTCTTCACAGTTCGAACATACCTGGTTTTGATGATTTACAGTAATGAACAAGATATCTAAGATTCAGAATGCTATAAACCATCTAGTCAATTAACAAAAAGTATCTGTTCTGTCACTTGGTATTATAATAATATCACACTGATGGAAAAATTGGGTCATAGATAACTTACTCAGGAGCAAGATAACCAAATGTTCCAACAAGTCTGGATGCGGCAGTTCCAGCCTCTTCTGATTGCTCTATCAGTTTTACAAGTCCAAAATTTGCAATCTACATCAAAGAAATGGAACATTAACAGAAACACTGTAGAACTTTGTAAGAATTTATACTGTGATGACTGTCAAAAGTTCTCCTACACTGTTTGTCCAAATCACTGATTCCGGGAGAAAATACAAGAAAGTTGCCCTAATTATTAATCACTTCTAATCTACCAAGATAGTAATAGTTAGCTAGAAAACTCGTATAGACCAACAAACACACACATATAAACACAAACAGTATTTTGATGGTTCCACCATGCAGGGTGGCGACAGAGCCGAGCTTGTTTTCCTGAAGGCATCTGAAGTACAGCAATTCCCATCTCCATGTATGTCTACTGAAAACCATGATTGATGAGTTTGGGTGAACTAGGTGTACATCTCCAATCTTCTGGAAGAACATAAAGAAAAAATCCATTTGCATCTAATACTTTATATAGATCTAACCTGATTTTGGAAAGACATTAGAGGGTCAAAAGGCAAAGAGTTCTTTTGTGGTAATTTGAATAGCACCTTGTTACTTATTGTATTATGTATGTCAGTCAAGTAGACCGTAGCATCCATATAAATACTACATTACCTAGCAACAAAGTTAAATGAATTTGCATTCTCCAAAGCACTAGGGCGGCTAACTGAATTTTTTTAGCTTATGGTATACTAAAAACTTGTCGCATATTTTTTCATTAGCTTCATCCATGTAAATCCAAGGTCTTCCCTTACTGTCTGTTACTGCCAATAATGATCATACCCTCCTCTGTCATATTTAGTGAGCTTACTGGTCCAAGCTGTATGAGTCCGAACAATATAAGACAAACTTCACTTCGTATCCTGGTGGAGCTAATTCTACAATTTTATAGATGTATTTAATAAGCTATCATGGTTCAGAAGCAGCTTATCAGCAATCGTCTCTGTGCCCACCATGTCTAGGGTTTAATTTGAAACCTATTTGATATAGTGTGTGATTATTAGTATTATATTTAATTATGTTTCAATCTACGTAATTTACCAATAATTTCATTCGTGATCTTACTACTATAGTTGATCTAAGAGCCTATAAAATTTCTTATAATCTCTCTAGTTTCAAAGTATTGAGTCTCTGAGATTTTATTGATCCATGTGGATTTGAAATTCCTTGTAATACTGAAATATTATTCTTCTCCTCCACCTCCGTCGACCAGCATGACTTCTACTAAAAAATTGAAAAACACGTCACATCCAAACCCCCGTGTTAAAACATTTTGGCCAATGTGTTAAATTATATATGGAAAGACGAGAACTAAGAGAATTATCGTTTGTGTTCAATATCCTGCTTTTAGTATATTATAAAAATAACTTCTTGCTTAATCTGATGGTCATGTAGCTTGTCTTTTAATTTAATTTGTTGTGAACTTTTTCCTTTTAGGAACTGAAACATAGGGAAAAAGTTTAAAACAACAGCCATAAAAGAAATTTTGCCAATACTGCTGTGGCAACATGCATTTCACAGGTTTAGACTTGGACATTCTAGTGTACTGCTGGTCAGCATGTAAGACCATATAAAGCTTCTGAGGTTTGTTTAACACGTTCTGTAGAGCTAGTATGTCTTGTCATTTCTAGCTCTATAATGAGTTTTGAATCGTACAAGCTATTAGTTCTTGTCTACAAATACATAATGGCAGTTAAATCACCAAAAGCAAGTTACACCAAGCCCATTTGTCCATGGTCAACAGCAATGCGAGAACTTCCTGACATTTATTTAAAACATTATAGTGTTTACTGTTCAACCAGTACTAAGACTGCAGAAAACTACAGAAATTGTTTCTGAGAAATCCCTTAATAATTATCAAACAAATTGCAAATAACTACAATGATCTAACATATAATCAAGTGTATTCAAATTTCAATTTCGAACAGCACACAAGTTCCTTCTGGTAAAATGTTGCTAAATGCTAAATTTGTAAGCACGAGAAATGAAAGATAATGATCCAAAAATCCATTGAACTCTTATCAAGCTATCAAAACAATATACAAACAATTTTTTTTGAACCAAAACCATTGAACTTTCAAAAAATTGTCAAAAATGCCCAAAATTCGACCATTGGAGCTGATGCGTATGCTTCCGTGCACGTATCATGTCAAATTTTGTGTATTTTTGACAATTTTTTGATAGTTCAATGGTTTTGGTGCAAAAAAATAATTGTTTGCATGTCTTTTGATAGCTTAACAAGAGTTCAATGATTTTTTTGGCCATTAAGTCAGAAATGAAAAAAAAAATCAGGTGAAAGATATTTTACAATTGATATCAATACTCACACCTTTGCACGAAAGTTGGCGTCTAACAGGATATTGCTCGTTTTCACATCTCTATGGACGCTTAGTGTGGAGATGTATATACTCAAGACCTTGGGCTGCATCAAAAGCAATCTGAACTCGTGTAGCCCAAGGAAGAGGTTTATAGCCTGCAGAAGTATCAATTTTTAGTTAGTAACAATTAACCTTTATCACAATCAACAGTTGAACTAGAGACAGGCCTAGCAAAAGGTGAAAATTAAGCCACGTGGTATATTTCTAGCAACTTTAAGAATTAATTCATATATTTATTTGACATGTGGTGTAGCAATGATTTCAATAACGTCCACATCACGAGTAGAAAGCAAACAGGTAATCACCAAAGTGCAAAGATGAAAGTTTGACATAAATTAGACTCTGTAATACTCCACTAATTAGATATAACTCCGCGCTTTGCGGGGGAATTATTTATTTTGTTAAAAATATATATAATTAAAAATTATTTTTTGTGTGATTTAAAATAAAAGAGTTAGTCTTTATTTATAGGGTGAATACAACACATGTTTAAATCAATCACCCATCAATTTAGGATAATACCAAATTGGAATTATAGGATATAATTGTGGGATATAATATAAATATAGAATTGCTGTAATTTTGGGATATAATATTAGTTTAGATTTGTATTAATGTGATAATGTTACTTTTCTTGTGCGATTAAAGAATTTAAAAAAAAATTATGCATGAATGTTTTTTGTAAATAAAGTACAAACGCCCAATTACGGGATAATATTATATATTTTTTTGCTTGAGAATTATTTGTAAAAAATTATGAATTCAAATTATTGGATAATATCATATATTTATGTGTCAAAGTTATTTGCAAAAATGTTATAATAAAACAAATTCAAATTATTGGATAATATCAATTTGGAATTGTTGCAATATTGTGATATAATATAAGTTTATATTTATATGCGTGACATATTTATGTGATAATGTTACATTGTTTTGTGTAAGTATGGAATTAAAAAAATATAGATGTAATTATAATAATTCTCAAAACCAAATTATTAGATAATATCAATTTGGAATTGCTACAATTTTGGGATACAATATCAGTTTAGATTTGTATGTGTAACATATTTATGGGACAATATTACATTTTTTTTTTTGTGAGTAAGGAATTAAAAAAAATTAAAAATTTATGTGTGAAAATTATTTATAAAATTACATATTTTTGTGGCTGAAAATTATTTATAAATTAAAAATTCAAATTATTAGATAATATCATATATTTATATGTCAGAGTTATCTGCAAAAATAGGATAATAAAACAATTCAAAAATCATATTATTGGATTTTATCAATTTGGGATTGCTGCAATATTGAGATATAATAGTAAAAATGTAAATAATGATAGTTTGACACGCACAGATGTGTGCATCTAATTAAAGGATAATTAAAAAATTGGGAACCAGAGCAAATTGGCATTAACTATAAATAAATTACCTTATATGCGAGGGAAATTGAATTTTCTTGTTTTAGAAAAAACTCTAGAAGTGGAGGTAATTGAGGACTATAGAAGATGAGGGAGATAAAGAGGATAGATAAGTGTTGGTGTAGGAAAACCTAGAAGTGGATGGAGATGAGATCGCAAGGATAGATAGGAAGAGCTTAATTATCGCGGGCAACATTAAAAATAAGTTGCTCCCAAACACCTTAACAGTAAAGTACAATTTAAAAGTGATTGATTTAAAGTATATTTTGTTTTACCAAATTACACATAGTATGTCATATTTGTTCTCCAAGTGGTATTTTTAATTTTTTTTAAACAGATTGTTATACGATAAAAACTAATGTGTTAACAAAATTATAAAATAAAGAAAGTATTCAATAAGGATAATAATATAAAAAATATCCTAAATGAATTAAACTAATACGATCAATATTCCGTTTGTTTTGGTGTGTAGTTGGATATATATATATATATATATATATATATATATATATATATATATATATATATATATTCAGTTATTAAAGGGAGTAACTAATTAAAGAGAGTATTATTTTAAGAGTAATATAGTATTTTATTTTTAAACGACAAAAGATTAAGGTTAAAAAATATATATAATTAAAAATTATTTCTATATTATTTTGGAATTGTTGCAATTTTGGGATATAATATCAGTTTACATTTGTATTTATGGGATAATAAAACAATTCAAAAATCAAATTATCTGTAAAAATGTGTCAGAATTATTTGTTAAGTGTTAGAGTCTCTATTTATAGGGTAAATAAAAAACGTGTTACATCAATCACCCATGAATTTGGGATAATATCAATTTGAAATTGCTTAAATTATGCAATATAAAATAAATTTAAATTTGTTACAATTTTGGGATATAAATATTAGTTTAGATTTGTTCGCTGCAATTTTTAACTTTATAATATCATTATTTTTTTGTGCGAGTATGAAATTAAAAAATCTTAAAATTTTTATTGGATAATATCACAATAAAACATGTTTTAGATCAATCATCCATGAATTTGGGATAATACCAATTTGTGATTGCTTAAATTTTGTGATATAAAAGCAATACGGATTTGATGCAATTTTGTATTCGTGACATATTTATGGGTAATAACATATTTTTTTTATGTGAGAGAGTTATCGTGTGAGAATTGTTGTAAAAAAATTTAAATTCCAAATTATTTGTCAATATGAAATATTAAATAATTATCTGCAACAAATATGGGATAATAATAAATTTTTATGTGGTTTTAAAAAAATTCAACTAAGTATTGTGTGATAGTTCAAAAATAAATAATTTTTATTAATAGACAGTTTCAGATTTTAATGGGATAATACTCAATATCGAAATTATTGGATAACATCATAATAAAACATGTTTTAGATCAATCATCCATGAATTTGGGATAATATCAATTTGTGATTGCTTAAATTTTGGGATATAAAAACAATATGGATTTGATGCAAATTTGTGACATATTTATAGGTAATATCAGTTTTTTTATGTGAGAGAGTTATCGCATGAGAATTAGTTGTAAAAAAAATTTATATTCCAAATTATTTGTCAATATGAAGTATTATATAATTATCTGCAACAATTATGGGATAATAATAAATATTTATGTAGTTGTAAAAAAGTTCAATGAAGTATTGTGTGATAGTTCAAAAATAAATAATTCTTATTAATGGATAGTTTCATATTTTTATGGGATAATATTCAAAACCGAAATTATTGGATAATATCATAATAAAACATGTTTTAGATCAAATCATCCATGAATTTATGTGAGAGAGTTATGTGATAATATTAAATTATTGGATGTAATTTTTATGTGAGAGAGTTATGGGATAATATTAAATTATTTGATGGAATTTTTATGTGAGAGAGTTATGAAAAAAGTTAACTACATAAAAGATTGACACATGGCATAATATGGTGTCAATGTACTGCATTTTAATATATATAATAGATCTATCGGTAAATTCTTTAGCATAACAAGAACGTAGAATCAACATGTATCAAAGTTCACTTTCTAGCAAGGCAAGGTAAAAGACGTGTGGTTTCTTCTATTAAAAAAAAAAGATGAACAGTTTTATGTTTCTCTACAGAAGAAAAGAAAAAAAATTGAGCAGTTCCTAAGTAAGTCTAAAATCTAAATCTCTTGATCATGTTAAGTGTTGATTTTCCTTCCTCCAAAACAGGTTAAATTGGAAACTGAAACTTAAATCAGGTCAATGTTCGAAAAAGCTAAAAGCGATACGAGGCGTTTTTGTTCGGACGAGGCGAGGCGTAAGCCTCGATGTGAAAAGCTAAAAGTCCCTAAAAAATTATTAAAAAATGCTAATAAAATCATAAAATAATCCATCATTATATATTATACATTTATACATAGTTATAAATAGAAAATGAAGTGAATAATATTATATAAATATTGATATATTTATTTTTCTAATAATTTATTATATTCATAATGCAGGTTATAGTATATTAAATTACAAGTCACAAGAAGTGAACAAGAGCAGTAGTCAACAAATCACACATGATATTATACTTTTGATATGCTCAACTAGTATGCAATGCATTAGCTTTAGCAGCAGCAGTAGTCAAGGTTGTATGCAGGTTGTGCACATGATTAGCTTTACATGTATTCTTTTTCTAAGCTTATATGTTAATCCCATTTATCAAGGGATTTACAAAAGTATATTATATAATTCTCATTCATAAGGAAATTTTGTTTGTCAATTTGTTATAATAATGGAAAGAGATGAAACATTGATAGCGAGTTTTTAATCTTTTCAATATATTTTTTCTATATTTGTTCATGATAACTAGTTTTGCACAACCAAATTTGTAGTATTTTTTTCATTTTCTATTCATTAAAAAAATTCAATAACAACGCAATTGAATAAAAAAACTTAATTTTTTTAATTATTTTTTGCCCGTCTATTTTAAAAACTTAGTAACACAATGCAAGTTTAATCATACAAATTTATTTTATTTTTTAATAAAACTTTACCTTATTTAAATATTAATATTAAAATGTAACATGAGTCATTTTCATTAGACTAAATTAACTCAATAATCTAAAAAAAAAGATTTTTTTTAAGAGTAAACGTGTGTACAATTTAAAAATTATTTTTTTAATCTCGAAATTTTATTATGTTTATGATGTAAATGATATTAATAGAGATTATAAAATATTTGTTCATGTTTATTAATTTTTCACAATCAAATATTGTATTATTTTATATTATTATTAATAAAACGTAATTTTTTTTTTGTTAAATAAGAACTTTTTTTCTTTTGAGAGAAAGAATATATATTACAATTAGTCTCAAAAGTAAAAAGAAAGAAAAAAAGAAAAGAAAGATGAGGGAGGGTATATACACGTGGATGGACTGAGACAATCCTTATCTATATGGTATATTATATGCTACTGATACTTTAGTTCTTTATTTTTTTCGCCAGTCCTCTTCATCTTGAACACCTTCAGACTTCGGGGAGAGAGAAAGACGGAGAACGAAAGCTACAGAAATTGATAAAGCTCCCCTGGTAAAGCTCCTCTGTTGAACGCAAGCTTCAAACTTCCATCATCCAAGATCGCAACCTGCAGAAATTGATCAGAGAGGAGAGAGAGGTAAGTCGTCATCTTAGTGTACATCAACCTGCAAAAATTGATCCTTTTTTTTAATTCAAATCAAGGCCTACGCCTTAATGCGCCTTGAGGCGAAACGCACTGAGGCGTACGCCTCATCCAAATGAGGCGCAACCTTCTGTATTTCCCCTTGAGGCGTAAGCCTCGCCATACCAAACAGAACAGAAGAAAAATAAAATAAAATGCTGCCACTGACTAGCTACAACCTGATTAGGCTAGACTTCAAACATATCCCTCAATCAAGAAAAAAATAATAAGTAATAAATTTGACTTTCCAACTTAAAGAAAAAGGTAACATTTTTAGTTAAAGGACTCAATATTGCATAAAAGTCTGACTGAAGTTTGTTTATACGTCTAAGTTACCAGCCCAAGAATGCATTTGAAACCAATTCAATGCAGAATATAATGAAGAAAAGGAGACTTTTTCCAATAATTCATGAAGGATCAACCCTTTGTTTATTTTAGACAATCATGCTTTGGGTAGTAATGGATAGTGATTCATGTTTGGATTCATTAGAACTATCTGTATGTCTAGGTTCTGTACACCAAGAATGTTTTTTTAGATAAGAAGATTTATTGAAGAGATAAGAAATTACAATGTATGTGGACACCAAGAAGTCCTCCCAAAATCAAACAAAAAGAAAGCAAAAACAATGAGGACAAAAAAATACAGGCGTACTTAATATAGAACTTCATATCTTTGTAGGACAACATATATGTTTCTATAAACAATTCTCAAGTCAATATATTCTTAGATGATAATAACATTGAAAGTTGAAATGTAAATGTAACAATGATTTGATACTGCTGCATAAGATGTATGTGTTTCCATTAGTGGGTATGTGTTTCCATTAGTGGGGCATACTATGATTTCATACTGTTGCATAAGATGTATATGTTTCCACTAGTGGGGCATGCATGATATCTCCATCCAGTAAAGAGTCCTACTTTTTTGCTAATGTTTGTTTTCCAAAAATATTAAGGTTTGCACAGGATGCACTCGTAAATTTCTTGATAGAAAATATTAGTCGTTAAAGTTTTGTATTAAACAATAATGATAAAGCATTCTAAGTTTTCTTATGCAAATCATAATGTTTGTTCGGGAAAAAAAAGGTCTTAAAAGAATAGGATTCCATTTTCCCTTGCAGAGGGAGCACTACGTGAAAGAAAGAAGTTATATGCAACAGAATAAGACTGCCTGAATCTAGAGTCAGAAGAAATAGTTTAATGAGAAGAATAAAAGAAGACAGGTGTTTATGAAAATTACAGAACAAGTTCATACAAGAAATCTAGCAAGCAAGCTAGGAGCAGCAAAAGATTGCTTGGAACTGGCTCTCAGATGACTTTTCCAAATAAGCAGCCAAAACCAAATAATTGGACCGTGTGACAGATTATGCAGGAGAGAGTAAAGATAATTAGTTGTGAGATGGTTACAGTATAAACCATTAACTAATCAATAAATTCAAACCTCTTACAAACGGATTGTGAAGATGATCACTCAAGGCACCATTTTGTGCAAATTCATATACAAGAAACAGAGTTTTTCCACCACCAGCATATCCAATAAGCTGAATCTGTTGAAAAATCGAATGCATACACAAAAATGTTAGCTCAAAAGGAGATCAATAATATCACTTGGAAAAACTGATTTCAAGTTTGGCTGATCCATCAGTGGGATGGGCATAAAACAGAAATAAAGCATAAATGAACTTCCAACATGATAAATACAATACACAATGTATAACTCTTACCAAGTTTGTATGATGAACATTGCAAAGAATACTGATGTCTGATTGAAACTCTCTCCACTTAGTGTTTTTCATCTGTTTGATAGCCATGTCCTACAAAGCAGCAACATACAGAAAAGACCATGAAGAAATAACTCTACAAATATAAGAAGGCAGGATGATACATATTGTTTTTCTCATATATTACATTTCCTCTCAGTTTTCCGAGATAAAAAGATCCATAAGATCCTTGTCCAATTTTTTTGGACACACTGAAGTTGGAAGTCACATTGCAAACTTCACAATAAGGGAATTCGGTTGCTCTGTCAGGGCTGGCTGAGACAATTATGCTTTCTTCAGCTGCTGCATATAAAACACTAAAAATTATTACAAATATAACAACAGAAGTACGCAATCAAACAACTCCATTTAAAAGATTACCCTGCCTTTATTTAATATAATAAGTGCCAGCATATTTCCCACCAAACAAAAATATATACCTGTAAATGAAGGCATTGATATAAGGTCACAAGGCGAATGCTTTTGATGACCTAATTCTTCGTCTTTCTCTTCCATTACGTCCTTGATAAGAGCAGTCAACTCAGCCATATCCTCTAGTTCAACAGGCGAAAGCGCAATGTAAAAACGGTATTCCACGTTTTTTATCGGGAGATTTTCTCTCAATTTACCCCAATAATTTTCTAATTCAACATGTTTCCCTGTCAAAAATTTCGTGTCTGGATCCGTTTTATCATAGTTGTTAGTACAAAACTTTGAAATCACTCTAAATCTAAGGCTTTCTGCAAACATTTGCGTAAAAAGTAAAAGGGCGTCTGCAATTTCCTTCAAATCATGGTTATGCTTAACCTTATCCGTATCTTCTGAATTCTTATTCCATAGAATGGTAACAGCGATATCCAGCTTGATTTTGTTAGCCTTTATTTGCTCTCTTTTCTTTCCTGATACTTCAACTAGCCCTCCACTCTTTATATAACTTTCTTCAATATTTAGATTTCGAAATTCATATATATACTTCAAAGCTTATCGGAAGGATCAAGAAAATTTTTGGTGGGCTTTCAAAAATTATAAGTCTAAATGTTTTCGAAATCTAAAAATTGAAGAAAGTTATATAAAGAGTGGAGGGCTAGTTGAAGTATCAGGAAAGAAAAGAGAGCAAATAAAGGCTAACAAAATCAAGCTGGATATCGCTGTTACCATTCTATGGAATAAGAATCCAGAAGATACGGATAAGGTTAAGCATAACCATGATTTGAAGGAAATTGCAGACGCCCTTTTACTTTTTACGCAAATGTTTGCAGAGAGCCTTAGATTTAGAGTGATTTCAAAGTTTTGTACTAACAACTATGATAAAACGGATCCAGACACGAAATTTTTGACAGGGAAACATGTTGAATTAGAAAATTATTGGGGTAAATTGGGAGAAAATCTCCCGATAAAAAACTTGGAATACTGTTTTTACATTGCGCTTTCGCCTGTTGAACTAGAGGATATGGCTGAGTTGACTGCTCTTATCAAGGACGTAATGGAAGAGAAAGACGAAGAATTAGGTCATCAAAAGCATTCGCCTTGTGACCTTATATCAATGCCTTCATTTACAGGTATATATTTTTGTTTGGTGGGAAATATGCTGGCACTTATTATATTAAATAAAGGCAGGGTAATCTTTTAAATGGAGTTGTTTGATTGCGTACTTCTGTTGTTATATTTGTAATAATTTTTAGTGTTTTATATGCAGCAGCTGAAGAAAGCATAGTTGTCTCAGCCAGCCCTGACAGAGCAACTGAATTCCCTTATTGTGAAGTTTGCAATGCGACTTCCAACTTCAGTGTGTCCAAAAAAATTGGACAAGGATCTTATGGATCTTTTTATCTCGGAAAACTGAGAGGAAATGTAATATATGAGAAAAACAATATGTATCATCCTGCCTTCTTATATTTGTAGAGTTATTTCTTCTTGGTCTTTTCTGTATGTTGCTGCTTTGTAGGACGTGGCTATCAAATAGATGAAAAACACTAAGTGGAGAGAGTTTCAATCAGACATCAGTATTCTTTGCAATGTTCATCATACAAACTTGGTAAGAGTTATACATTGTGTATTGTATTTATCATGTTGGAAGTTCATTTATGCTTTATTTCTGTTTTATGCCCATCCCACTGATGGATCAGCCAAACTTGAAATCAGTTTTTCCAAGTGATATTATTGATCTCCTTTTGAGCTAACATTTTTGTGTATGCATTCGATTTTTCAACAGATTCAGCTTATTGGATATTCTGGTGGTGGAAAAACTCTGTTTCTTGTATATGAATTTGCACAAAATGGTGCCTTGAGTGATCATCTTCACAATCCGTTTGTAAGAGGTTTGAATTTATTGATTAGTTAATGGTTTATACTGTAACCATCTCACAACTAATTATCTTTACTCTCTCCTGCATAATTTGTCACAGGGTCCAATTATTTGGTTTTGGTTGCTTATTTGGAAAAGTCATCTGAGAGCCAGTTCCAAGCAATCTTTTGTTGCTCCTAGCTTGCTTGCTAGATTTCTTGTATGAACTTGTTCTGTAATTTTCATAAACACCTGTCTTCTTTTATTCTTCTCATTAAACTATTTCTTCTGACTCTAGATTCAGGCAGTCTTATTCTGTTGCATATAGCTTCTTTCTTTCACGTAGTGCTCCCTCTGCAAAGGAAAATGGAATCCTATTCTTTTAAGACCTTTTTTTTCCCGAACAAACATTATGATTTGCATAAGAAAACTTAGAATGCTTTATCATTATTGTTTAATACAAAACTTTAACGACTAATATTTTCTATCAAGAAATTTACGAGTGCATCCTGTGCAAACCTTAATATTTTTGGAAAACAAACATTAGCAAAAAAGTAGGACTCTTTACTGGATGGAGATATCATGCATGCCCCGCTAGTGGAAACATATACATCTTATGCAGCAGTATGAAATCATAGTATGCCCCACTAATGGAAACACATACCCACTAATGGAAATACATACATCTTATGCAGCAGTATCAAATCGTTGTTACATTTACAATTCAACTTTCAATGTTATTATCATCTAAGAATATATTGACTTGAGAATTGTTTATAGAAACATATATGTTGTCCTACAAAGATATGAAGTTCTATATTAAGTACGCCTGTATTTTTTTGTCCTCATTGTTTTTGCTTTCTTTTTTTTTGATTTTGGGAGGACTTCTTGGTGTCCACATACATTGTAATTTCTTATCTCTTCAATAAATCTTCTTATCTAAAAAAACATTCTTGGTGTACAGAACCTAGACATACAGATAGTTCTAATGAATCCAAACATGAATCACTATCCATTACTACCCAAAGCATGATTGTCTAAAATAAACAAAGGGTTGATCCTTCATGAATTATTGGAAAAAGTCTCCTTTTCTTCATTATATTCTGCATTGAATTGGTTTCAAACGCATTCTTGGGCTGGTAACTTAGACGTATAAACAAACTTCAGTCAGACTTTTATGCAATATTGAGTCCTTTAACTAAAAATGTTACCTTTTTCTTTAAGTTGGAAAGTCAAATTTATTACTTATTATTTTTTTCTTGATTGAGGGATATGTTTGAAGTCTAGCCTAATCAGGTTGTAGCTAGTCAGTGGCAGCATTTTATTTTATTTTTCTTCTCTTCTGTTTCACTTGAATCATTGCCATCCATGAGTCATTAATAGTACAATTGCTGGCATGAGTCTCTGAACATTTCTGTATATGGGATTTCTTTTATAGTTTAACTGTACTGCTATATTTCTCTACTAACTGATTTGTTTCCAATAACTAATGGTCTATTCTCCGTATGAATTTGATTTAATTCTTGGTTACCTGATTTAAGTTTCAGTTTTCAATTTAACCTGTTTTGGAGGAAGGAAAATCAACACTTAACATGATCAAGAGATTTAGATTTTAGACTTACTTAGGAACTGCTCAATTTTTTTTTCTTTTCTTTTGTAGAGAAACATAAAACTGTTCATCTTTTTTTTTAATAGAAGAAACCACACGTCTTTTACCTTGCCTTGCTAGAAAGTGAACTTTGATACATGTTGATTCTACGTTCTTGTTATGCTAAAGAATTTACCGATAGATTAGTGGAGTATTACAGAGTCTAATTTATGTCAAACTTTCATCTTTGCACTTTGGTGATTACCTGTTTGCTTTCTACTCGTGATGTGGACGTTATTGAAATCATTGCTACACCACATGTCAAATAAATATATGAATTAATTCTTAAAGTTGCTAGAAATATACCACGTGGCTTAATTTTCACCTTTTGCTAGGCCTGTCTCTAGTTCAACTGTTGATTGTGATAAAGGTTAATTGTTACTAACTAAAAATTGATACTTCTGCAGGCTATAAACCTCTTCCTTGGGCTACACGAGTTCAGATTGCTTTTGATGCAGCCCAAGGTCTTGAGTATATACATCTCCACACTAAGCGTCCATAGAGATGTGAAAACGAGCAATATCCTGTTAGACGCCAACTTTCGTGCAAAGGTGTGAGTATTGATATCAATTGTAAAATATCTTTCACCTGATTTTTTTTTTCATTTCTGACTTAATGGCCAAAAAAATCATTGAACTCTTGTTAAGCTATCAAAAGACATGCAAACAATTATTTTTTTGCACCAAAACCATTGAACTATCAAAAAATTGTCAAAAATACACAAAATTTGACATGATACGTGCACGGAAGCATACGCATCAGCTCCAATGGTCGAATTTTGGGCATTTTTGACAATTTTTTGAAAGTTCAATGGTTTTGGTTCAAAAAAAATTGTTTGTATATTGTTTTGATAGCTTGATAAGAGTTCAATGGATTTTTGGATTATTATCTTTCATTTCTCGTGCTTACAAATTTAGCATTTAGCAACATTTTACCAGAAGGAACTTGTGTGCTGTTCGAAATTGAAATTTGAATACACTTGATTATATGTTAGATCATTGTAGTTATTTGCAATTTGTTTGATAATTATTAAGGGATTTCTCAGAAACAATTTCTGTAGTTTTCTGCAGTCTTAGTACTGGTTGAACAGTAAACACTATAATGTTTTAAATAAATGTCAGGAAGTTCTCGCATTGCTGTTGACCATGGACAAATGGGCTTGGTGTAACTTGCTTTTGGTGATTTAACTGCCATTATGTATTTGTAGACAAGAACTAATAGCTTGTACGATTCAAAACTCATTATAGAGCTAGAAATGACAAGACATACTAGCTCTACAGAACGTGTTAAACAAACCTCAGAAGCTTTATATGGTCTTACATGCTGACCAGCAGTACACTAGAATGTCCAAGTCTAAACCTGTGAAATGCATGTTGCCACAGCAGTATTGGCAAAATTTCTTTTATGGCTGTTGTTTTAAACTTTTTCCCTATGTTTCAGTTCCTAAAAGGAAAAAGTTCACAACAAATTAAATTAAAAGACAAGCTACATGACCATCAGATTAAGCAAGAAGTTATTTTTATAATATACTAAAAGCAGGATATTGAACACAAACGATAATTCTCTTAGTTCTCGTCTTTCCATATATAATTTAACACATTGGCCAAAATGTTTTAACACGGGGGTTTGGATGTGACGTGTTTTTCAATTTTTTAGTAGAAGTCATGCTGGTCGACGGAGGTGGAGGAGAAGAATAATATTTCAGTATTACAAGGAATTTCAAATCCACATGGATCAATAAAATCTCAGAGACTCAATACTTTGAAACTAGAGAGATTATAAGAAATTTTATAGGCTCTTAGATCAACTATAGTAGTAAGATCACGAATGAAATTATTGGTAAATTACGTAGATTGAAACATAATTAAATATAATACTAATAATCACACACTATATCAAATAGGTTTCAAATTAAACCCTAGACATGGTGGGCACAGAGACGATTGCTGATAAGCTGCTTCTGAACCATGATAGTTTATTAAATACATCTATAAAATTGTAGAATTAGCTCCACCAGGATACGAAGTGAAGTTTGTCTTATATTGTTCGGACTCATACAGCTTGGACCAGTAAGCTCACTAAATATGACAGAGGAGGGTATGATCATTATTGGCAGTAACAGACAGTAAGGGAAGACCTTGGATTTACATGGATGAAGCTAATGAAAAAATATGCGACAAGTTTTTAGTATACCATAAGCTAAAAAAATTCAGTTAGCCGCCCTAGTGCTTTGGAGAATGCAAATTCATTTAACTTTGTTGCTAGGTAATGTAGTATTTATATGGATGCTACGGTTTACTTGACTGACATACATAATACAATAAGTAACAAGGTGCTATTCAAATTACCACAAAAGAAATCTTTGCCTTTTGACCCTCTAATGTCTTTCCAAAATCAGGTTAGATCTATATAAAGTATTAGATGCAAATGGATTTTTTCTTTATGTTCTTCCAGAAGATTGGAGATGTACACCTAGTTCACCCAAACTCATCAATCATGGTTTTCAGTAGACATACATGGAGATGGGAATTGCTGTACTTCAGATGCCTTCAGGAAAACAAGCTCGGCTCTGTCGCCACCCTGCATGGTGGAACCATCAAAATACTGTTTGTGTTTATATGTGTGTGTTTGTTGGTCTATACGAGTTTTCTAGCTAACTATTACTATCTTGGTAGATTAGAAGTGATTAATAATTAGGGCAACTTTCTTGTATTTTCTCCCGGAATCAGTGATTTGGACAAACAGTGTATGAGAACTTTTGACAGTCATCACAGTATAAATTCTTACAAAGTTCTACAGTGCTTCTGTTAATGTTCCATTTCTTTGATGTAGATTGCAGATTTTGGACTTGTAAAACTGATAGAGCAATCAGAAGAGGCTGGAACTGCCGCATCCAGACTTGTTGGAACATTTGGTTATCTTGCTCCTGAGTAAGTTATCTATGACCCAATTTTTCCATCAGTGTGATATTATTATAATACCAAGTGACGGAACAGATACTTTTTGTTAATTGACTAGATGGTTTATAGCATTCTGAATCTTAGATATCTTGTTCATTACTTTAAATCATCAAAACCAGGTATGTTCGAACTGTGAAGTGTGATTTATATGCCTTCGGAGTTGTTTTAATGGAACTATTAACTGGCCAACCAGCTCTTAGGGTGACTGCAAGTCCTAGGCATAGTCAGTATGGAGAACATCGTTCACTATTAGATTATGTAAGTGTCATAAGATGCATCTTAATTTCATTTGTTTTTACATTTTACTGGTTATACAACTTGGAAAGTAAATGGGGGAAAATATTCAAATTTAAAAATACACTCATTGATAAGAATCAAGCCAATTGAAGTGGTATGCTGGACTCCTACAGTCCTACAACACTTCAAGCCACAGTGTGCGGCTATAGGGATGGCGCCAAACCTGCAATCTTGCATTCAGGGTGTTGGACCCCTACAGTCCTACACCCTGCATGAACATGTTTATCTAATAATATGTTAGAATGTGTAGTTGGTATTATATAGCTGATTCTGTGATTGATATATGTTCCAGATGTTATCCACTTTGGAGAATAATGAACCTTTGGCTGAGTTGAATAAACACATTGATCCAAACCTATCCCACTACCACAAAGATTCACTTCTGCAGGTGAGTTCCATTTTTCGTTTTCTTAAAGTTAGACTAGTAGTAAAATTTTGATCCATATCCAACTTTGTTCATATATCAGTTCTAAAAGCTTGTGGCTTGAGCAGTAGAGAATTGACCCAATATTTATTGCATTTTACAGAAATAATGCCAAGAAAACATAAAAGAGACGTTCGATTCGTAGTCAGGAACCTAAAACTACAAAGACTAGTGTAAAGTATCTCAAAATATGCTACAATGTTTATCTGCATAATTTGATATCCCTACTTTTGAGAGCTCTCATCCTTATTTTTGTAGTGGGTAGATAACCAGGTCTGTATGGAAACGCCCTTTATCCTTCGACTCTTTGGTGGAAATGAAGTCTAGTTCTAAACTGATCTCTGAAGAAGATGTTGTCCCCTTCAATGTGTTTTGTGCACATGTGAAATAGGAATGCAAGCTGTACTTGTAGAAACGGTTAAAGTGATTTAGTGTATCAGCATAACGTCTGTCTAAGAGACCCTGCAATAAAATTGTTTATTTGCAAACCTAAGACAGAAGGTTTTTTTTCTCCACCAAAATGACTCAAGTCAAGGATTAGGACCTGTGACTGTAGTAATGGCCACAAGGCTCATGGTAACAAGCTCGAAGAGCATACAGGAATTTCCCTTATCCATGCTAGCATTTAGATGCGATGGTGGGAGTGCTTGTGCTCGATTTGCGCGGCTGCAGGTATGATGAGACCCTCAAATACGTGATGATCACGGTAATTATGCTCATAAATTTGCACAATTTATGTAAGGAAGATTTACCACAGTGGTTACTGTAGTATTTTTTTTCCTTCCACTGGATTGGGAATAGGTGGTATACGTGTTCCTAACTCTAGGGTGCATATAAGGAGACTTTAATGCGTTGATGGCTATAATAGCAAGTTCCCAGCGACATTTCCCCTTTGTCATTGAGGAGTTGTCTTTGAGATTTTGCTTAGTGTTATTTCTTCTAAGGAGATGGGTTTGTAGCAACATGTGGTGTTCCCAGATAACCTGACTTTAGAATGCATGTGATAGGCATGTGATATATAACCATGCACGTGTTCATTGCAAAAAGGCAATTTAGAAAGACATTTGATTCATTCATTTGAAATGTTGTTCATAAACAAATAGCAGACCATGTGGAAATGCTGCAGCCAACTGTCATCACCTTTTTGTCACAGATGGGTTTCCTTGGAGACTTTGTTTAGTTTCATTGCTAGACATGGCCTGCTCAGATAGCATGAGTTTAGAAATAAGTGCAATACGTGTAATTTTATCATACACCTGAACCTTCATTTAATAATGAGCATCAAGACACTCTTCACCATTGGAATAGCAAACAGCAACCATCTGTCTTCATTTGCCCCTCAGCAGTCAGCATAGATGGGTTACCTTTGACTTTGAAGTTGCTGAAGGATTCTTGGCCCAATAAGACTGGGCCAAGCCCACATGTAAATAAGAAGTTTTTTTGGTCTTCATAACTTCATGATCAAAACTTTTGGTCTACAAGTCCTGATAGAGACCACAACCGCGGCAGCAGGCTCTATCTGCTAGACCAAACCACTATGTAGTAGGGGTTTTTTCAGGATGCCAAGAACCCCGTCATCTGCCCAAATTTTTTTTTTGGACATGTTTCAGTTATCTTAGGAACATTTACAATTTTCATTTCGTAGTCAAATTTAAGTGCAAGTTGAACCTTGGTCGGATTTGGTTTTGCATGTTATAGTTTGTAACTATTTATGTTTTTTTTTTCATTGTCTTATGAGTAGTTCTGGGTTTTGGGTACCTTGAATACCCCTTTATGATATAAGCTTAGTACATCTGTTATTATTATTAAATGTCATCGTTTTATAAGTATTAAATGAGCAATGTGTTGATTTCTGCCTATTCTTAGTTTCTTTTATCATCATTTCTTGAACTTAATCTTTTATGATTTTTTTCTTTTGCAAAGTTGGCATTCTTATCAAAGGACTGTGTGGACGATGACTGGAATCGCCCAGACATGAGCAAAGTAGTGCTCTGCCTCTCACAAATTGTCGCTAGCACCAAGGAGTGGGAGAAACTTGAGTGCAGAGACCCAAAATCTTAAGTTTTTATCTTTCTTTTTTTCTATCTGGATTGTTTTGTTTGTACTATTGCAGCTGTATGATAGAAAACAAACACAAAATTGGCTCTCAATTTTGGGATACAGATGAGATGAAGATTTTGACTTAAAAAGTATAATGAACTTCGTAAATTTTTGTTGGATTGAAATTTTCTAGGTTTACATGTATAATGAAAGTGTTTTTTTTAGGGGCTATTCATCCTTTAAGTGGTAAGTCCATCATTGGTTTTAATATCTCAAAGTCTCATCCATTTAATTAAGGGAATTCATATTTTCACAGAGTTCTACTCACATGAGGTGAGTCTCATTTACTATTCATGTTAGGAAAGTTTTGTGGAAATAATTTTTCTTGTAAAAATATCAATTCCCTTAATTAACTCATCTGTAATTGAAAAACTATCGATTCACCACTTGTCGTTTGTCTTCAACCATCAATTTATCTTATTTTCATCAAAGTTAACGACAAGTAGCTTCAATTCGCCAAAAACGAGTAAAGTTTTCTTCGGCCATAATAATTTGTGTTTAAATGACAATAATAACCTCAAATTTCGCTCAAATTTAACCAAGTATGTCTCTTATCGATCACTATCTCAAAAAGTAAGTCCTAACTCATAATATCCAAATCTTAACCCTAACTTATAAATCAAACCCTAGAAATAACATATATGTGATATGACAATTAAAGAGGAGCTGGAAAGATAAAAAGGATAGAGAGAGAAATTAGATTTACAAGAGTGGCGATGCAACAATCTGACAGTGAAGGAGGTCGAACGAAGCGGCATCGAAGGAGGTTGACCGCAGCAGTACGAATCTACCAATCGATCATTTTCTCGCGATTGCTGTCAATCGATCAAAAAATGAAAAAACAGGAAGGGTCGTCTTTTGAACGAAAATCTTTTAATTAATCTCAGTTCCTATATTTTCTTTATGAAGTGGTTATTTAGTTTTAAGTATAATTTAGTTTTCCTTTTTGAAGTACTCTTTATTTAAATTAGTTTTAGCTTAATATAATTTATTTTTAATCTTATTTAATTTTATTATTAATGCTAATTATATTGATTAAATTCTTAATGCTAATTTAATTATTTTAACTAAAATAAAAGAATGCCACAATTTAAAATATTTTTTTTCAACTTACATATTTGTATGCATATATATAAAAATTGAAGTTTAATGCTATACTGCATTTAATATTAATTTTTTGAATTTGAGATGCTGAAAAAAAAATAGAGGAAAAAATATTATTAATTATATATTGTACATGAATTTAGTTTAGTTTTACCAGAATTTGTTATTAAATTTAATTTTAGTACATTTAGTTAGTTAATGCCTAATTCATGAGATGTTGAAGATGAAAAAAAATTAAAGAATAAGCTATTGGGTGAAATAAAATATTAAAGGGGCAGAATAGTCTTTACAAGCGAGTGTTAACACCGTTGTGCCAAAATTATTTATAGGTGTTGTCGTGATATTAAACCTAAAATCATAGATAATGAAACGATAGTTTCTGAATCATAAATAATAACTCAAGAATTGGTGTAAAGTATTTTTTTGAATTTTACTCAACCATATTTAACGTATGATAGCGAGAGCACGAGGAGGAGAGGAGTTTCATACCAAATTAGTTAGTTAATGCGATTCATCATACTAGTTAATTTTTTATGGTCGTCTTTTGTTATGAACTACAAACAAAGACTAACTCTTTTATTTCAAATTATATTAAAAATAATTTTTAATTATATATATATTTTAACAAAATAAATAATTCTTTCATAACATGCGGGGTTTGCGATTCATCAGATTAGTTAATTTCTTTATGAACTTCTTTTGTTATGAACTACAGCTTGTAAATTTGGCTGCCTAATATAAGGATTAGGATTTCCTTATTTATATATATTAATTATTTTCTTTTAATACATATTTAGTAACAAAATTATTACATTTAGCAAAATAATAGCATTTGTTTTAATAATTATATTATTTATATCGTCGCTAGACATTATATTTATATCATTAAATTGATGCTGAAGAAAATTAAGTGAAAAATATAATTATAAGATCTTAATCTCTAAAATACATTTTGAATTCCCCTAAAAAAATGCGTTTCGAATTAAAGAAAAACAGACAGGAAAAGAAAATTAGAAGCATCATGCATATAGGGGAGGGTCTGTCAACTGTTGACCTTTTGAGAATTTCTTCAAAACAAATAAAAATGGCAGGATTCGAGGGTCCCTTGCATTATTTGTTTCTACAAAAGTGGGATGAATTGAAATAATTTATATGGGTGTTTCTACATTTATTCTTAAAATATATTTATAAGTCTTACTTTGATAAAAAATAAAGGAATATGACCCCATCTCATTTATAAAATATAAATAGAGTAGGGTTATATTTTTTTCGTCTTTTTTGTAGATAAAACTAGCGGATATTTTTTTTTGAGTAAGTTTAGAATTTTTCAATTTATATATACTAATAATCGGTGACACAGTTGATGTATACGTAAATTATATGAAATATCGTAAAAGTATTATAAAATTTTAAAAATTAAATAAAAAGTTAATATAATAAAGATAAAATAAAAATTATCTTAAAAGTCGAAGAATATTTTCGAAAAAGCCAAAAAGTTTCAACAAACTGTCTACACACAACTGGTCTTCCACCTTTATTTATTAGATAAATTAAAACATTTTATTTAAATTAAAATTAACTCATTCTAGGGATCTAGTCTCAAATGAATACTTTAATACTCCTGCTCATAAAAAGAGTTGCATGCATTTGAAATATTTGTAAAAACAAGTTCATCAAACTAGTGCGAACACCGCAACTTAAATAATGATTTATTATATTATTAAATAAATAAAAATTAATTAAAATTTAAAAAGATAATTATAATTATTAAATTATTAAATAGTTATTTAAATATTAAATATTAAATTATATATTATAGATATTTAGATTAATTATTAAACTAAACATCCGAATATAATGCATATTTATTTAGCTATGATTATAAAAAAAGAATTATTTTACTTTTATTTGAATTTATTATGGAATTCTATATTAGTGTTTATATTAACAAAATGTACTTAAAATTCTAATCCGAATAGAAGTATGAGAATCAAGTTTTAATAAGTTTTAATTTAGTTATGACAATTAGTCAGTAATTAACTCACTACAATTTTTTAACTACTTTTATAGTTATTATGTTTTAAAAATATTCACATATATTATTAATATAATTTATCGTGTGATTTGGTATAAATTTAAGTTTTAATAAATTTAGGTAATATATAATATAATGTGTTATATTGTCTTAATTAATTACTTAAAATTGTGATAATTTTTTTCCTAATTGAATTGGTAAAATAAAAAATAAATATTCTATTAGAAGTTACTTTTTCCATTATATATTACTTGAGTTTTTTTGAATATTTTACAAATTTAGATAGTATATAGTTAATTATTATTAATTTGTAAAGTATTTATACTAATTTGTATAGAAAAGAAAAATATCTTCCTTTTTTCTATTCAATATTTTTAAATTTAAACAGTATTTAATTAATACAAATTAAAATAATACTTATGGTGATATGAATAAGAAAATTGAACAAAAAATTAATGAAACCAAACAAATTTATGTTTTTAATTATATATAGTTGATTATAACATATTTTTATTTCAAGTTTATCCCTTAAAATAAAGTAATAAGCCGAGGGTTCATAAGTGATGTCATAATTATAAAATTATGACTATAATTTTAATAATATTATGTCATTTTACGATTAGCTAAACCATTATATCACTTTTGTGAAGCATTTTTTTAATATTTAAAATACGACTAAATTTCGCTATTAAAAGTTAGCTGGGGACTCAAATAGCCCTCACAATTACATAGTGAATCTGAAGACTTAGTTTTTAAAAATAAAATATTTTATTTTTAATAAGTTCACTCATGTGTGCCGTAGTTTTGAACAAATATAAGAAAATAACAAGTTTACACATACAATAATTAAAAATTATATCTATCTATATTATTAAAAAATAAAATATTTTACAAATTTTAATACTATATTTCACTTTTTAATAATATAAATAAATATAATATTTAATTATTATATATTTATACTTATTCATATGAATTTATTCACTTGACGATCAGAAACTCCAAGACGTTTTCTTGCAAGTGAGTGAAATTGTCTCCAATAATATCTGTTTAATTCAACGTTAAATTATGATATTTTAATGTGATATCAGTGTAAACATTTGATCTATATATAAGGTCCAACGGTCAACATGTCCTATGCTATATATATATATATATATTTATTTATTGAGAGCCTACACTATTAGACTATTGTAAATTTAGGTAACCTATTTCAATTCTAAGGATCTATTTTGGAAAAGGAGTCGGGAGAAGAATAAGTAGGACCTGGAAAAACTTATTGTACGATACAAGAAAAGACGGTCACCATTAAATTATTACATTTGGTTTGCACTTATATTTTGATAATTAAAAATTTGATCCATGACCAAATATATAATACTACCTCTATATTGTAAATTATAAAATTAATATTAATATTTTGATATTTTTAAATTCAAAATTAATATTAATTCATGTAATTTATGTCAATATAATTATAAATATCATAACATATTTAAAAAATATCATTTCTTCTGTCTAGTTTATTTGTTCTAATTGGTTTTTTATGATTAAATTGACCATGTTTAAAATTTAATTTTTTATTAAATTTATTATACATATGTACAAAATTATTATCATAAAAAAGTATATCAAATATATTATCAAAGTCAACTTATTTGATTTTAAAATTTAAAATATATTTGTTTAATTCTTACTCTTAAAATTAATCAATTTAATCATAAAATATTAATTAAGACAAATAAAATTTGACGAATGATATAGTAAACATAAATTTTTTTTTTTTTTAAATTTAAATAAATTATATTAATTATAAATTTAAAAATATTTTAAATTAATTTTTAAAAAGTTGATATCATTCATCATATAATTCGGACAGAAGGAGTATACAAGAGTGCTCCTCACGTGCACCTGCATATCCCTTATTTGCTACAAAATCCAATATTCACTTAATATTATCAAATATTTGCATTAAAATATTGCGACTGGTGGACGATCATGGCAGGCTGCTGCCATGCTACGAGGGAACTTGTGCCCGTCGTGGTAGTATTCGGTGGAGAGAGATTATTCTATGTTCTTAAAATTAATATATATATATATATATATATATATATATATATATAAAAGAAAATCGTAAAATTACCACAAGTAAGTTATAACATCGTCTTCGTAAATTGAATAAATGATCCTCTTAGGCAGTAAGTGACAAAATAACCTTGTTCATATAATCTAGTCACTAATTAACAGTTTTTTGTTGTGAAAAGAGTTTCTCATAAGCTAGAAATTTTTAAAGATAAATTCAAACAAATATAAACTCTTGTTTATCCAAATTGTACGAACATTCTCACCATATATAACCGCGTTGGACCATCCTCCCATTTATTTATTTATTAAGTGTAAAATGTATGTAATTTCTTAATCATCATGAACCGTGTTGGACCATCATGAGACGATTCCCACTTGTTTATTAAGTGTAAAATGTGTGTAATCTCTTACCCCAATAATAATTATATATCTGGGATATGGCAAACTAATTGAAGTAAATAAAACAGGGATGATTGACGTATTTGTATTTGATTATTAGTTTCTAAAACTAAAATGTAAATTTTAAATGTTTAGATTAACCTATTTGATCCAAATAATCAATTTATAAATTACAGAAATGAAGAAGTAGGGGGAGATTTACTTTTAGAGTTCTGCATTTAGTTTAGCAAACAAAAAAAATTGAAATAAGTGAATCGCAACATTTTTTAAGTTTATTTATATTCTTTTAACAATTTTAGATATGATATTTATAAATTATTTCGTGGACCACAATAATTAAATTATTTAAATTACTTAAATACTTTATAAAAGTTATAACAACCAAAAGCAAGTCACAAAAGTACTTTAAGATTCTTGGGAAATGGGAATGAGATAATCTTGTGTGGGCCCTACTTCTGTAAACCAATCAATTAATTAATCTCATCATCTTTCAAATAAGTATAAATGCACAATATCTAAAAATTACATATATCCTAATCATTAACAAGTAAGATATAACATTAAAATTCGTGTCATATTTTATTTTTTAATAGTTGAGATGCATTTAATATTTGGTTATGTATTTGGATTTAGACAATCTATACACACAACAATCAAACACTACATCAATCTACACCATTAAAAAGTAAGACATGACATTAAAATTCATGTCATGCCCTATTTTTTAGTAGTGTAAATAAATATAGTGTTCAGTTATTATGTGTTTATACTTATTCTTTAGATTTGTCATTATCTTTCATCAAATCCAATATCAGTTTATTACACCATGCAACAAGTTCCATTGAAATAACTTGCAACAATAATCCCAACCGTCAATGATTCGAAACCGATGATATTGCTTGATGCATCCGCACCAGACCTGGACGGATAATTTGAATAAATCACATCCATGAGGAAAGGAGAGAGCTGAGAGCTCGAGAATTCGATTACGATAACAATATGATCAACAAATTATTTCAAAAGGTCACTCAAATTCTCCTATAATAAAATTATTCCTGCTAATTTTCAAATTTTCTATAATGTTAATTTGTATGATTTCGATTTGTAACTAATATTTAGATATTAGTTGTTTGACTTGTTTCCATTATGGATTTGCAAATATATATGTAAAATTGGGAGAAAATGTGAAATTTTAGAGATACATCTGTTAAAATTCAGATCAGAAATGCTATTAAAAGCGAAAAAAGAGAAGCTAGATTTTTGTTTGTGATTGTTATTACTCTCTTAATTCCGTAAAAAGAGTCTTATTTGTAGAATTTACAAACTTTAGGGATATTTATTTATTTTATGGTTATTCTAACTCTTTATTGAGTGTCTAAATTGGCAGTTGATGGCATGATAATCAAAAGTGCAATGGTAAAACTTGAGGATATTGTGTCTTTTTAACCTACTATCAAAATAATGAAACGAGACTCTTTTTGTGGAATGGGGGAGTATTTGGTTGCTACATTGCCGAGTCACAGCCTGCAAGTCTTGTACTTTTTGAATCGAAATTGACTGTCTTCAATTGGAAAGTGAACAAGGTTTGAACTGAGAAATCTTTAGCCACTAATACTCTGTTTGGATTGAATGCATGGAATGGGTGAATGAAAAAAATAGCAAAAAGATAAAATTTATAAATTTGGGAGAGATAAAAATAATCAATTCCTTTCCAATAGAGTAATCAAACATAATTTTTTTCATTTCATAAAAATGAGTCATTCCATTCTAATACTTATTCTTCCAATTCAAAGGTAGTATAAATCTGTAAGATATATATATGTACTCCGTCTGTCCCATAATGAGGGAGGAGAGGATTGATAATATAACAGAGTAACCTCCTCCTACTGCAGTTTCTTATCATACGAGCCATTTAAAAAGGGAATTGATATTTTCGCAATGCTCCATTCACATAAATAGTATGTGCGAACTCACTTTCATGTGAGTAGAGTATAGCAGAAATATTAATTATCTTTGTGGAAATATCAATTCTTTTTAAAAATTGAGTTAACCAAAAATGTTAAAATGACCTCGTTACTTGGTGAATTACTTCCACATGTGAATCAAGGCCAAAATTCACCAAAACAGAAGGTATTTTGATGCATATTTACGTAGAATTTCTATTTTTCTTGTTTTCTACTGTAACATACACTTCTAAATTAATAAAGTAAATTATTTCAATCACTTCAGCACTCGGTGAGTTACTTCGAACAAATGAGTTATACTTCAGAAGCTTGTATGAAGTTGTGCCTGGAGATGGGGGGTGAAGGTTGTTGATCTTTGGACTACAATTCAGCAGAAAAATGATTGGTTGACCACTTGCTTTACGTAAGCTTTGTTACACATTACTCCATACGTTTCAAAAAAAGAGTCCCATTTCTAAGTACTCGGAACGTTGAAGTGTTGAATGAGATTTTTGGTGGAATTTAGGTAGAAGTTTATAACTTTTTTTAATTTTTTATTTCAGGGATGGGGTTCATTTATCTGTTGAGGGCAGCGAGATAGTTGTGCAGGAGTTACTAAAGGTGCTCAAGGAAGTTGAGTGGACGCCGTCTCTTACACTGTATCGAAATCTATACCTATCTAGTTTGCTGAGGACTCGCCTTATGATCTTGTTGCTTATGATGGAAAAAACACCCTAAATTCATCCGAGTGGACCTTTTACAGATAAATTCAATGGAACTAAGCTGTAAATGGGGGCTTTTAAAATGCATGAAAAATTAGTTGAAAAAGAATAGTGAATAGAAATGAGAAATATCATACACTGCAACAATAAGTAAGTCAGCAAAAACTGTATAATTAGGATTTACTGATGAAGCATGGCAAGATTTTTAATTTTTCTGTTTTCCAAATGATGTTGTGGATGTTTCAGGCTTTTGGTATTAACATGTTGCTTTGTAATTATGCTGTATTCGAGTGTCAAAGTGTTTTGATAATAAGAACTGACAAAATATAGAGTGAGACAACAAATGAGACAGAAGTTGGGGTTAAAGATTTGGACTCATAAAATCCCCACTAAAACATATATGCCTCCGAATAAGATCTAATATATAAGGGGTTCAATTGGTTACTATTATTTTATTTGCATTTGAAACCATATACGTCCTTTCGGGGATTCTCTAATACCAGCATGGTGCTTTATTTCTTCAATATTACTAGATGCTGGCCTTCTTTGGTGATCGCTTAGATCGTTCACTCATCTGGGCTTGGTCCTCATGTACCACTTTCAGAATATATCGAAAAATTGGAATTCATCTCAAGGTAACGTTCTTATAAAACGAGTGAAATAAATGGTTTCTTTAGTAAAGTATGTTCAAATTGAGTACCCACCCATTAAGTACTTAAGCAAGCTATCAATGACATAAATGTGGCTTTGTTATTTTCGATTTCTTTAGCAAATTATGATCAAATTAATGGCTCACTTTGAAACTGCATGTTTGATTGCTCTGATTCGAACTAGCTTTTTGGATAATTCAGAAAGGATATTTCTCTGTATATGGTAAAAACTGAGTTATCCAAAAATATTAAAATGACCATATTACTTGGTGTTAGTTACTTCCACTGGATTATAGTTAGAAGGCACTCTTCATTTTAATTTCGAAGAATTGATGGAGTAATTTGAATAATGCATAGTTTGAAATGTCACATTAGACGGTTGAAAATGTATGATTGTGTATATTTTCTCAGGAAAATACCAACTTACTTTAAATTTGCAGGTTTATTTTTCAATTGAGAGCAATGTTTAATTTGACGTTTTAACACTGCACTGAACATCAGAGCCTCTCAAACACGACTCATGTAATTTTTCTTAGTTGTCCACCTGTCAACGACGCCAAAATTCTCGATAACAGAAGGTATTTTGATGCATATATATGTAGTATTTCATTTGCTTGTTTTCTATTGTAGCATATACTTCTAAATTAACAAAATAAATTATTTCAAACAGTCCAGCATTCAGTGAGCTAGTTCGAACAGATGAGTTATGCCGAGAATATTCAGAAGCTTGTATAAATATACAGGACTCCCCTTATGATCTTGTTGCTTATGACGGAAAAAACACCCTAAATTCATCCGAGTGGACCTTTTACAGATAAATTCAATGGAACTAAGATGTAAAGGGAGGCTTTTAAAATCTTAAAATGCACGAGAAAGTTGTCGAAAAAGAATAATGAATAGAACTGAGAAATATAAGACAGCAACATTAAAGTCGGTCAGCAAAAACTGTATAATTAGGATTTACTGATGAAGCATGCCAAGATTTTTAATTTTTCTGTTTCCCAAATGATGTTGTGGATGTTTTAGGCTTTTGGTATTAACATGTTGCTTTGTAATTACGCTGTATTCGAGTGTCAAAGTGTTTTGATATTAAATCGACTCCGTTGAATCAGATTAGTGTAGTTTTGTAGTAATGCTTGGACTCTGCAGTACTACTTGTGATCATATGTATGGACTATTTTTGAGTTGGATCAAGGAACCTCTGGTCATTCCTTGTAGACCATATTTTGATAAATTTGACCAATTTAATTATCTGTCAATTTTGTTCTCAGTTGGTAAACAAGAAAAAAGAAAAAGAAAAGAAAAAGAAATGGTTACTAGTATTATTGGAGTGTGACCATGAAGATGAGTCATTGTGGAGTATGGAAAGGTTTCAATTGACCATAACCATCAGCCATTAAGAAGAATGGGACAGTTAACGCCAGAATTTTCTGGACATCATTGTCGAAATTAATAAAGTGCAGATAAGAATTGCAAGGCTTACATATGTTGGCTTGGTTACTAGTTGATAAACCTTTAAGTTGCAGATGCATGTATACCTATAAATAGGCTGCACAAATGAGTGAATTAATCACACAACATATATACAAACTAAATTATAAATGGGGCAGTCACCAACACTACTACCCTGGCTAACTCAAATCCTGCTAATTTTCCTCTTGCAACATCACTGTTTTGTTGATTCCTCGACTTCCTTCTCTTTTTCCTCTGTTCATGATAATCATTTGTGTCCCAATAAACAGAGGCTGGTTTTGTTTCAGTTTAAGCAAACTTTGAGCATACATAGTTCTGCTTTTTGGCGTTGTGATTCCTTTGCTAATACTCCTTCTTATCCAAAGACAAATCAATGGAACAGGAGTTCTGATTGTTGCAAATGGGACGGCGTCACTTGTGACGGGAGATGTAATCGGGGTCGACCTCGGTTGCAGCCAGCTTATGGGAGTCCTTCATTTCAACAGTAGCCTCTTCCAGCTTCCTCACCTCCAGAGGCTCAACCTTGCTTATAATAGCTTCATTGGATCCATGATACCACGTGAATTTGGCCGGTTTGCAACTAGTTTGACACATCTCAACCTCTCTTTCTCGAGAGTTTCAGGCCCAATCCCCTTGGAAATATCGCATCTCTCCAAACTGGTTTCATTGGATCTCTCTTACAATTATGATCTCATTCTCAATGATAGGAATAACAAATTTCAGCATCAATTTCTCATTCAAACTTTAACCCAATTGAGACACCTTTCTCTTGCTTATGTTACCATAGATTCAATCTTACCCAAAAATCTTTCTTCTTCTTCTTCTTTAACATTTCTCGATCTCTCTGGCACTAGTTTGCGTGGGGAATTGCCCCATGAAATCTTCATTCTTCCAAACTTGAAAACATTAAGGTTATGTGGTAATCGTAATGTCACTGGTGTTTTACCACAATCCAACTGGAGCACTAGTAATCATTTCAGCAGTGCTCTCAGGAACAAATTTATCAGAACTACCACATATAGTCGACTCTCTCAAGTCTTTGAAATTATTGAAACTCATTGGCTTCATTGGCTGTGGTCTGACTGTAGTCATTCCTAAATTCATCTCAAATCTTACACATCTAACTAACCTGGATCTATCATCTAACAACCTACAAGGCCAAATTCCCAATTGTTTCGCAAACCTCTTTTACATTTGAGATCTCTCTCACTTGGATTCAACTTGTTAACTGTTCGCCCCTTTCCCTCTTGGGTTGCAAATCTAAGCCAACTTGTTCATTTGGACTTGTCATTCTTCTCGCTGATGGGCCCTTTGCCATCCAACGTCACTGGGCTACAAAAACTAACCCATCTCAATTTAGGTCACAACTCACTCAATGGAACAATACCGTCCTGGGTATTTGATCTTCCATTGTTGGAGTTTTTAGATCTTGGTTCTAATCAGCTCAAGGGACAACTGGATGAGTTTCAATTCAAGTCCAACTCGCTTGAATTCATTCATTTAGCTCAGAATGAGCTAAGTGGTTCCATTCCACAATCAATTTTTCAATAGGTGTGTGTGAGTTGGAACTTTTATCGAACAAGTTGAGCGGTAATATAAAGATTGAAATGTTTTCGAGCCTAAAAAAACTTGAGAGTTTATCCCTTTCATACAATCACTACTTATCAGTGAGGTTGAGCACCAATAACAACACTATTATCAATGCTACCTTCCCCAACCTCAAAACACTGGAATTGTCTTCTCTCAAGATAAAGGAATTCCCATATTTCTTGAGAGCCACGGAGAACCTAGAGTATCTAGACCTATCTAACAGCCAAATTCATGGTCGAGTTCCTGAGTGGGCGCCGTCCAAGTGGAGGGATTCTTTACGGTTTCTTAATCTTAGTTCCAATTTTCTCGAGGAATCAATTCCCATGTGGATATGCAATTCTAGCAACCTTGATTATCTTTATTTATCGAGCAACAACTTTGGTGGTGTGCTTTGGCATTGTCTTGGGAATCTCAGTGACAGGTTCTACGCATTAGATCTATCTATGAATCACTTTCATGGTACCATTCCATTAACGTTCGCAAGCTTGAACAACTTGAGGATTCTTAATTTGCAGGGCAATCAATTCGAAGGAATGGTGCCTAACTTGGGAAATTGTACCAGCTTAAACATTATTAATCTCGGAAGCAACAAAATAAATGACGCATTTCCTCGATGGTTGGAAACTCTTCCAATGTTGATGTTTCTGATTTTGAGATCCAATGAATTCCATGGTCTAATTCCTATATCCAACATTACCAAGACTAAATATCCTTTCCCCAGTTTGAAAGTCATGGATCTATCAAATAATAAATTCAAAGGAGAGCTCCCAAATGTGTTGGGACCTTTTCAATGGCTTGAGGATGTAGACCTGCATAAGAATGACTTTCATTGGACCATTCCCTCCACATTTGCAAAGGGAATCCTCTTGAGGAGTCTCAATTTACATGACAATCATTTAAAAGGAGTTGTCCCAAGTTCGTTGGCAAACTGTGCTGAATTAAAAGTTCTTGATCTTGGGAATAACCAATTGAATGATACATTCCCAAACTCGTTGGGAACCCTTCCGAAACTGCAAGTTCTTGTTTTGAGCTTTAATAGATTCCATCGATCTTTCTTGCAATGAGTTTTCTGGCCTTCTACCAGAATTATTTTTCAAAAATTTCAAAGCAATGGCATATGTTGATGAAAATAAAAAAGAAATAGAATATGTGGGGAGGACTGGATATTATCAGAGTTCAGTGACACTGGTGATGAAAGGAGTGACCATTGAGATCAAGAGAATTCTAACTGGCCTCACAACTATTGATCTGTCTAGCAACAAATTCAAAGGTGAGATTCCAGATGAAATCGGAAATCTAATTCCTCCGGCAGCTAAATTTATCCCATAACACCCTCGGTGGTCGCATTCCCTCACTTCGGGGAAATCTATCGGTACTCGAATCACTAGACCTTAATTCGAACCAACTAGTAGGAGAGATTCCTCAAGAGCTCGTAAATCTAAATTCTCTTGAAACACTAAATCTCTCCCACAATCATCTTAGAGGTCGTATTCCTTCAGGAAAACAATTTAATACTTTTCTGAACGATTCGTATTATGAGAATTTAGCACTGTGTGGATTTCCAACGAGCGACTGTGAAAAAGGTGAAATGTCACAACCACCAGTTTTGCAAGAAAAAAATGATTCAGATTTCATAGGTGGTTTTACTTGGGAAACAGTATTAATGGGGGGTATGGGTGTGGAACTATCTTGGGATTTGTTATTGGATATCTAATGTTTTTGGTCGGGAAACCAAATTGGTTTAAGGGAATTGTCGAAAGAGAACTTCGCAGGAAGGTTAGAAGGCCACAGAGGAGAGGATACAAATGCTATGGAAAAGAAATTACCAACATCTGATCCAAATAAGTGACGCATATAAATAATTTTCTTGCTGTGTATTTTGCAATTTCAAATTTTCACCGACGTTTGAACTGTTTTATGAGTTTTCTTTGTGAATTTCTAATGATCTCCTAAATTGGCACCAGAACTTGTTTTATGTTTTAGGCTAAATTACTTGTGCTTAATAACCTTTAGTTACGTTCCAAGGGTAAACAAAAAAAAGAAACAAATAGCATTTACTTGTATTGGATAGCTCAAATGTGAATTTGTTTTCTTTCTCTAATAGTAAGAATTTAAATAAGAAAAATTTTAAACTTATCCGAAAAAATTACCTGCTAAAAAGACGAAAGAGTATGACTCCACTTCATTTGTATTTTACAAATAAAATGGGGTCATACTCCTTTGTCTTTTATAAAAATAAGATTTGTAGATAATTTTTTCGGATAAATGTAAAAGTACCTTTTAAATAATTCGATAGGGTATGGACAAGTCATTGTTGTTAATGAGATTTTATTTTGTTATCGAACTTATGTTCCAAGAAATTAATCCTGTGTTTTGTCTAAATTTCAAGTGGACGCTGCCAACGCTTTATAACATGAGTATGATAAGAGTAAATTGGACAGATAATTTTTTTCTTGCAATATGAACATGTATATTTCTTCGCAAGTTCTTCTAAAGCCAAACAAAATAAAATCTTCAATTTCCTTTTTCTGAATCTCCCTATATTAACTATGGGTCACCTTTGAGTAGAGAAATACAAACCAGAAGAATAATATTCTTTTTATTCTCGAAAAAGTCTCATTTATAAAAATATTAATTAGACTGACATATTATTGCTTCATATTTACCTAAAATTTAAGGAATTTTTAGTTTAATTGTAAGGTAATCATAATTAAATTATGACAGTAAAAATATTTTCATCAATTTATACGATAAAAATTCGACTCTTATTGTACTCTTTTTTTTTTTGGGTCTTTTTTCTCGTCTTTCAAATGAACACTTTTTCTGAAACTAAGAGAATGACTTAAATTATAATCAACATACATATCAAAAGAAATCAAATATGGACGGCTCGTTGCCAACCTAAACTTTTAGAAAGTGATTTTATTCAGTAGAGTTTTTTTAAAGTGTTAAGTATCTAAAAAAAAGGAAAAGAGAAGAAGAATTCGCACGAAAAAAGAGAATGAAACAAAGTTTATTCTTATATAAAATGATTAAGTGATATACATGCTATACTTGTATACTGAATTTTGTAAGTAATAAATAAACTACTTTTGAATTTTAATTAAAATGATATTTATATTGATACATAGCCGTGCATGTCTAATTCACTTGGAATATTCAAGATTATAAAACAAGGAAAGTGATATTTTTACATAATTTTTAAATATTTATATATAAAAATTATTATTATAAATTTATAATAATAATTAAAACTGTCGTTATAAACTTATAACAATATTTTTTATATAAAAATATTAATTTTTCCCCTCGTACAAATGGAGTATATGTCAATTAGGCTACCCCACGATACCCGAGTGTTTGTTAAGTCACTATTCCTTAAAAGTTGGGGTTTGAAAATTGTGGCATAATGATAATGGTGATCACACATATATAAATCCATGCCAAATTCTGGGTAATAATTATCATACAAATTATTTTATATTCAATTTTTTTTTCACTAAAGCGTTATTGAAAAAATATTAATATTTTAGGACAAATGTACGACTTTTACATACAAATAAACCTAGCAAAAAATAGATTTGGATTGGTTATAAATTACAAAATATGATTATGATTCTATTTTAGAACTAAAACCTGTTTTTAATATGAGTTATATAAGTTATAACCAAATAATTATAGGTCTAATATAGGTCGATTCATATTTTAACTTTTAAGCTTACTATTGCAATCAACACGGGGTGAGAGTAGGGGTATTCAACCAGTTTTAACCGGACCGGTACCGATAGATATCGAAAATAATAATAATAATAATTATTATAACTTTTATTATTATTGGTATTATTATTATTATTAATTATTTATTAATAATAATAATAATTACAAAAAAAATAGAATAATCGGTACGGTCTGGTATATATCAGACCACTAAAAGTCCAAATTAATTGTACAGATATATCGAACCGGTGCCGGATCAATCACTATTTGTATCAAACCGATCGATTTAGTGTACTCTAAATATCAATTTAATCGATTTTTTTGAAAACCTGTGTGGGAGTGATATCGAAGGCCATTTGGCCTTTCCTGTGAGTCTCCTTATCTCTAAGTCACGTTTCATTGCCAGGAAATTAGTTTCTCTATATTCCTACCATAATTAATTCAATTACCCTATTCATCCCTTAATTATAATTACCTACTACTAGAGTCCTTTTCAAAATCACTATTACAGATACATTTTTTCAGCAAAAATTCAAGAGGCTTGTTTTTAACATTAGTAAGAAATGTAAGTAATTGTAGCATAATACCTAATATGCCTAGAATAAGTAATGCCGTATTGAGAATTTTAGATCACTTTACACTAAAAAACTTAAAAATATATCTCTAATTTTATAAAATATATAAAAAATTAAAAATTGAATCTCTAATTTTTAGAACAGAAGGAGTATATATATATACACACACAACACTTATCCCAAAATATAATACTCCCTCCGTCACAAGATAAAAGTTTTTATTACTATTTTAAGCAGTTCCAGTTAAATGTCTACTTATCTTAAAATAATTTATTTTTTATAATAATTTGCGTATAATATCATTACTATTAATTATCATATTTCTATTATATATGCATATTTAACAATTAAATGAGAATTTAAAAATAAATAATTTTTTATTTTATCATTTTTCTTAATATACGTAAAAAGCCAACTAAAATTTTTATCGTGGAATGGAGGGAGTATTAATCTTGGCTTTTAAAAATTCATTTAAGATATTTTAAACTTTAAAATTGACATGATTTATCTAAAGTTTAAAAAAAAAGCTCATAATTAATAATATTTTGTAAATAATTTTTAATAAAATTGACTTTTAGAAAGTGAGTATTAATCTTATATTTTTTTTAAAAAGGAATATAAATAGTTTGTAATCTTCTTTGTTTCCGAAATATATACTGTAACTAGAAATTAATATTTTCACAGTTCCTAGAGGTTTTGTTAGCAATTCTCACCACTTGGCCTGCTACTCTAGGAGGTTCAGATGTAAAGGTTTCCTTATTTAATAGTATTAATTATTAGTACCAACAAAAAACAAAAAACCAGTAATTATTTTTCTTATTCAACTATAATGCACCGTCTCTCAAGTATAGATCGTCTTCTTATCCATCCAGTCTATATGTTTCGTAACGGTGGTCATTGTTTTGAGAGAGAGAGAGCCGTAAAATGGGTCCAAACAGTTAATTGGTTTGGGCCTATTTTTCTGTTAAAAAAATATGATTTTAAACTTTAAATAATTTAAAATCGTTAATCAATTTATACGTGGTATGAGTTTATAATTAATGTATTACTATGAGGGGGAAAAAAAGTTTTTTTGACTGAAAACATCGGTATGAGATCTTCTGTAATACTGTTATTATAGATTTTAAAAACCGTCATCATCAAAAACATCATTACCCCAAATTAAGTGATCAACAATCGAGATGCCTATAATAACCTTAAGCTAGGCTACATACAGCTACTTGTAAAAAAATTGCAATGTTTTTGCATTCAATTTTTTTCTCACTTTTACATGCCTTGACAAAAGAACAATTTCTAAAAGAAATTCTCCAGAAAAAAAGAAGAAGAATATTTCAAATAGCACTTAAATACAATTCAAACAATATTCAAAATCCTTGAAATTTAGCCAATGCGTTTCGCATGACTAGTATTAGCTTGACTCATCCTATCGATGGAATTGCCGTTCACTTGGCGCTACTCTGACGTGAAGTTTGTTAAGTGACGACTTTAAATTCCGTCCGACCACTTGCTATGGACCTTATGGGTTAGATCAGAGAATGCAAATGTCAACACTTAAACCTTCATGCGCATTGGCAAATATGTTGTTTTTACGTTTCACAAAGACAATTAATCTTATATTTTGAAATGAAAGTATGATATTTTATCAGCCTATATATTAACTTGTTGAGATGAATCATTTACAATATAATCATGACTAAACGACTTTGGTCCTTCAACTTTTGTTCTGGTTTCAATGTAGTACATAGATTTTATAAGAAATAAAAATAAATATATTTAAACGTAGGGTCTTGACCCAATGATTATCCCGTTCCTTATGTACTAAGAGGGAGGAATTTTGTATATGATATTTCGTCTGATTAAAACAAGACTAGTATCTTTATTTCTCTTTTGGAAATCTCTTGGTATATAAAACATAACTAGTATAAATCTCCCTATGAGAAGACATTTGTTAATGGATGTTAAGTCTGTTAGTTAAGAAGAAACGGGGCTAGTCAACGTGACATGTTTTTGGTAACTTAATTTTTGTTCCGCAACATTAACTTTCTATCGTATCAAGAAATTTTTTAGATTAGAATTCAAAAATTCACCTGTGGCTTATCCAAATTCTTGAACATTACCTATGATTCAGAAACTATCGATTCACCACAAGTGGTTTGCTCTCAAGTTTCAAGTTACCTCATTTACATCCAAGTTGACAACAAGTGAACTTCACTCACCAAAAAGCAAGTGAAGTAGCTTTTAACAATAATAATTTATGTCTAGATGGCATTGATAACCTCAAGCCTTCATCAAATTTATCAAAGTATATCCCTCATTGCGTAATACTCCAAAATCTAAACCCTAACCCATAATCTCCAAATCTAAATCCTTACACGGAATATCCTTCAATTTCATAAACAAACAGTCAACAGGTTGGCTTGGCCATGCTCGTCCTCAACTCTTCTATGCTCCAACACCTCCGAAACTCCCTCCTTGGCTTGGCCATGCTCCATGAGCTTGTCGTCTCCATGTCCATTTTGTTGTCTAACATTTTGATTTTGGGCTTGAATGTGAATTGGTTCCGACAAGATTCAAACTTGTTTGAATTGGGTTAACCAACTCAGACCCACACGATGCCTTCATGTTCCCTCTCATATGATTTTGGTATGATCTGATTTTTTTGGATAACAATAGGAGCAGGACCAACTCTAACTTTCCCATGCTACCTTCATTGAGATTGTCCACTTGCAAAATAGAAGAGTTCCGACGAATTTAGCAACAAAAAAAAAAAAAAGAGTTCCCACAATTCTATTTGTTTCAATGATGAAAGTAGAATAAGACGAGAGTATTTGGGGGCGAGGGTCTTACTACTATGATTCTGTACGAAAGGAATGGAGATTGAACTTGAGAGAATTCCAACTGTTTTTGTAACTATTGATCTATCAAGCAATAAAGTTAAAAGGAGAGATTCCTATGGTCATCGGAAAAATCTTATATCATTGCGAATCCTCAATTTATCTCCTAACAGCCTTATAGGCCGAATCCCGTCCCTGTTGAGAATTGTGTCAGTACTCGAATCTCTAGACCTTTCCTTGAACAAACTTGTTGGAGAAATTCCCCAACAACTCACTGGTTTCGGATTTCTTGAAGTCCTAACATATAATCATGGACACACACATATATATATATATCCCTCCCTCTGGGCAAACAATTCAATATTTTTGAAACATAGTTTGTACATTGGGAACTCAGCATTATGTGCATGGAAAACCATTGACCAAAGAGGAGTGTGAAGAAGATGGTGCGCGGGCGCAACGACACACAGTTCGTTCCACAAGTATTTCAAGAAGATGATGATTCATATTTTGCGAGTGGCTTTACTTGGGAAGTCAGGTCATGCTGACGGGATACTGTTATGGGACAGTCTCGAGATTTGTTATTGGATATCTCATGTCCTTAGTTTACTGAAAATAAGGTAAGAAGGTTGGAGATGAGATGTTACAAACTACTTGTATGTTGGGATCAAAATTTAAAAATCCTCTCGTGCGTAGAATGTAAACTTATCACCAGCTATCCCCTATAACCCAACTTTCACTAAACTCAACGGATGGTTGGTACGTACCTTATCTGCCAATTGATTTGTATAGTATTACGATTTAAAGTTTTAGGACTTGAGCCTCTCTCCGGAATTCATGATCGGGGCTGAAGAATGGAAAGACGCCTTAATTAAGTTGTAACATCTCCTTTGTAAATAGAATAAAAAAAATCTCTTATTAGGGAGGTCATCCATGGGTAACACTAGCTGGGCGACAAAATACTACCTTCTTCAAACAATCTAGTCATTGTATATATATATTTAAGTTTTGATGTTACACGTTAAACTTATTTAAATAGTAGCGACTTAATAAAACAGAGAGATTGTCCTTTTTGACGGCCACATTTCACCATTTATTTTAACTAAATAAATTTCTTCCAAAATAAGTGCATCGAAACATTTTTTTTAGTTTGTTTATTAATCTTTTATTAAAAAAATATTAATATGTTATTTGTAAATTATTCAAGGATCACAATAATTAAATTATTTTAGATTTACTTAGCCCAGTTATACAAGTATAATAATCAACAAAAGCCAACTACAACGATAAACCAACAAATCTTTTCATTTAAAAAAATATAAATAAATAAATAAATATGCCTCTATCTATTTTGATGTTATAAAACTTTCGTGGCAAATTTAGTGATTTTATGTCATGTTTTTTTCTCTCTCTTATACATTTATAACTTTAAATATATTATTATTGTTATTATTATTATTTTTTTTACTTTTTGCCCTTAGAATTTTAAATATATTATTATTTTATTTTTTATATTAATTTTATAAATTTAATTCCCTAAATTTTATAACAATTTATTTTACACTCATAATTTATAAAGCCCGTACCACCAACTACTAGTCTTCATAATTTCTGAAAGTAATAGGACATCAAAAGCAACAAACTTTGACGGTAGTCGGTAGACCAACTCACGTGAAGTACTTTGAGAAGAATAACAATAAATATATAATAATTAAATATTATATTTATTTATATTATTAAAAAATTAATATAATATTAAGACTTATGTCATATTTTATTTTTTAATAATAATATAAATAAGTATAAGTGTAGACTTGTGCCTCTGATAATGAATAAATCTTGAAGTGGGACCTACTCCTGTAAACCAACCAATTAATTAATCTCATCATCTTTATCTTTCGTCTAATCCAATTTCAGGTTATTATACCACGCGACAAGTTCCACCGAAATAACTTGCAACAACGATCAGAACCGTCAATTATTCGAAACAGATGATACTGCTTGATGCACCCGCACCAGACCTGGGACGGAGAATTTGAATAAAATCACATCCATGAGGAGAGGAGAGAGCTGAGAGCTCGTGATTTCGATTACGATAAAGATATGATCAACAAGTTATTTCAAAAGGTCACTCAATCTCCCGAGGTAAGTCCATCTTTTTCCTCTGCTTTTTGTATTAAAAAATTTCTTGCTAATTTTCTGTAATCTTACAGTTTTAATTTGTATGATTTCATTTAAAATTAATCGTAGATATTAGTTGTTTGGATTTGTATTGCAAATTTATCTGGAAAACTGAGAGAAAATGTGAAAATTTCATGGAACCTATTAGAGATGTGACTCTATTTAAAATCCAGATCAGAAATGTTATTAAAAGGAAAAAAAAAGAAGCTGATTTTTTTGGTCCTTGTTATTACTCCCTCGATTCTGCAAAAAGAGTCTGTATAATTTACAAACTTTAAGGATATTTATTTGTTTTATATTTACCCTAAATTAATTGGGTGTTTACATTAGCAGTTGATGCATGATAATGAAAGTGTAATGATAAAACTTGAAGATATTGTGTCATTTTAATCTACCATCAAAAGAATGAAATGAGACTGTTTTCTTTGAAGAAAAAGTTTGGCAAATGAGATGCTTTTTGTGGAATGGGGGTTGCTTCATTGCCGAGTTGCATCCTACAGGTCTTATACTTTTTGTATAGGAATTGAATGTCTTCAATTGGAAAGTGAACAAGGTTTGAATGGAGAATTCTTTAGCCACTAAATCTGTACCCAAAACAAGAGAGAAAGGGAGAGGATTAATAATATAATAGAGTAGGGAGCAACACGGCAAGAATATTTTGATTAGATTGTGGCAGTAACCTCCTACTGCAGTTTCTTATCATATGAGACATTTGATAAGTAGATTGAAGACCTTAAACAGAAGTTTATCTAGGTGATGCAAAAGTTGGGAAATGAATTTTGTCATAATTTATAGTTCAAAATCAGGCAATTTAAATGTAACATCAATTGCATTGCTGGTTCATTGCCTCAATCCTTCTATGGCTGAATAATATAAAACATGAAAAAGCTTTAATTGCTATCAAAAATTGAAAACGCCTGCCTACAGCCCACCTCCTATCGTGATCATTCTTTTATCATTTCTTGTTTGCTATATGCCTTTGAATAGACCCTGTAGCTAGCAGTCTTTGTTCTTTTTTTCTTTTATTGTTACTTGTTACTTTACCTTCTCAAGTTGTTATTGCTCATCTTTGCTGGATAATTCTTTTCGTAACTTTGCTCTATCAGAGTATAAGCTCTTTTTTTCCCCTTTTCTTTTACCTTATACTTTGACAGTTTTTCTCAACCAATTTATGAGTGTGTATAGTTTTATTTACTGCCATTTGCCGGAAAGGAGCATAACTATGTGATTTGTTTCTTCTTGTTTTTTTTTTTAATCTTAAAAAGTTATTTTGAAATGCGTGGTTGGTTCCTACAATTGTTCAAATAAACAAATATGCTTACCCTTTTCCTTTTTAATAATGAAATAATAAGATACAAATCAGCTATAATTTGGTTTATCTGCTGTGTGTTTATAGTATAGTTACTTGGAACATTTCTTACATATCCTTTTTCAGCATAATATACAAGGGAGCATGACAACGACGGGCTTGGAACCACGTGTTGCTGTTCATTATGGAATCCCATCTACTGCATCAATTCTTGCTTTTGACCCTATTCAGCACCTCTTGGCAATAGGGACTCTGTAAGTTAATTATTTTATTATTGATATTCATTGAGTAATTGAACATCATGCTATTTTGACACTGCCTCAAGTTGAACTAGAAATGTTTCATATATTCATAGTTGTCAAATCGTGAATTGTATAATGTATCGAAAACTCCCATATCGCGTTTCATGTATCATATCATGAATCGTATCATACGATACTGAAACTAAATAAAAAATGTAGTAATATATATTTAAACATATAAAACATAAGCTTGACTATACATAAAAGTGGTCAAGTAAATATTATTATAGACTAAAGACAAATTTTAAAGTTAAAAAGTAGCCAAAATATTCTAAATTGATTTATTAGATATGATTTCAGTAATCTTTATAGAGTAATAAGAGAATACGGAAATTCAGATTCACCTTTAATCTATAAAACAAAATAGAATAATTCAAATTAACAAGTGGAGATTTATATATCTGCTTATAGAAAGTGAAGTGAGAAAAATAGAGCGACATTTTCAATAAGATATAATAAACTAACAAGTGATTAAAGGCTCATGAAGCGATACAAATTATGTTTGTACTAGAAAACCTCTTCAATTGAAACGGTGAAAGGCTTGAAAGATTTGTTTTTAGTATTTTGGATCTACATAAAAAAAAATTTAAGTTAGTTTCTTTTAAAAAGTATTGTATATTATATCGTATCATATGAATTGTATCGAATCATAATTGAATTGTACGATACGATGTCATTTTTCGGTTAAGTAAAGATTTCAATCTCATGTTTCTTGATTGATAATTGATTATATGATAATAAAAATAAATGAGTTTGGGTTGTTTGATTTGGTTTTGGATGAATACCCCAAAACAATTACATAGAATTAGAGATTATGAGTTTATAGGGATTGAATAGAAAATTGTTGGAAAAATATTGACATCCCTTTACCTTCTTCTTTTTCTTTCCTGTATATATGGAGTAGTAATCTTGTAATACTCCGTGTATTCTGGTGAGAGAGAAATTGGGAGAGTGCGTGATCATCGTCCACGCTACTAAAGTGCAGATCCTTGAGGGTAGGTTGGTCTTTTTAGCGTCCATACTTTTGTTGTGCTTGTGTCCCCAAACTAAAGTGCAAACGGGGATCAATTTCACCATTAGATTTGGAATTGGATGGCCACGATTTATTATAAGAATAATCTTAAAGTTACAATTGTGGCTATGAATCAATCCCCATATATATATGCTATGCTCACTTATTAGTAAATCTCACAACTTTTGATTATGCTTACAAGTGGGATCACTTGAGCTTAGTCAGTACACAATGTCTCTTTCTTACATCTCTTTATGTATAATCTACATCTACAGTTTGTGGTCCTATATAGTTTGCAAAACCAACATTTCAGATAATAAGCTGCTCATGTCAATTTTAATTTATTTATTTGTTTTTGGGATTATTATCTATTGTCAATGTGCTTCCCATATTTTAAGCTAATTACTCTGGATTCGACATGTATCGTATTTAAGTTATGAAGGACAAGCGTGTGACACCACCTTACAGGTTTAAAAATCAAAACCTGATGTAGGGCAGAAGTAGCAAGTATTTGGTTATTTGAAGAGGCTGAGTTATTAAATATCTAGCTAAAATAGCAAGGAGAATGTAGGGGTCTTGGGTTTTTGAAAGGGATAGACAACATTGAAGTTTGGGCCGTTAAATGAGACTAAGGGGATATTTAGATGCTAAAAGGGGTAGAAAACGATTGAAGGTTTGAGGCGTTAAATGAGAATAAGGGGATATTTAGATGCTAATTAGGCACATGAACAGTATCATAGTCTAGAATAATGGTATATATAGATGCTAATTAGCCGTGACAACTATAACCCTTAAACAAAAACTTTTGCTATTATGATTTCAAGGTTGTAGGATTGAGGAAATTATTAAGCTTTTTAAACTATGGTTCTTAATCTTGATAAGTTTACCTGTGTATTCTTGATAAGTTTACCAATGTTGGACACATACCCTCAAAACTTCCCTCACATTCACTCCTGTCATGCTTGTGGAGTTCAGGCAGATGGGAGTTAGATAGTTGCAAATGCAAACATGCCAATAAGACATAAGGAGTAAGGACAATGTAAATGGTGGAAAGCATTCATCCATGAACTTCCGAGGACCCATATTTGGCATCACCTTAGGGAATGTAACCCAAAACCTTATGCAATGGAAGGAGTGGCTCATATATTGCCTTGTAAGGCTTTACTTTTAAACATGTGACAAATACTCTTCAACTATCCTATGGCTAATCCGACTTATATTTTGAATTAAAGGAGAGGGAGGGAGGGGGGTTACTTTGCCAATGTGTGACTATTCTCACAGCATCAGGTTTAAAATTTTGGTTTCTTCTTGTTGGATTCAATTTGGATACATTTTACAAGTTTTGCCGCCCCCCTCCCTCCTCAGTGTGGAGGTGACCCTAGGTTTTATGACTGTTAAAGATTTTTCAAATACTCCCTCCATCCAAATTTATTTATCGTACTTTGAAAATACACGCATATTAAGAAGACAAATTTCTCTTTAAATTACCCATCTTAATTACTCTATTATCATTTTTTTTTATTAATCTTCTAACTCTTTCTTAAAATAATAAAATAGAGGAGAGAATGAGGGGAAAAAAAGAAGTATGGTTGTGCTTCCAACGTCAAAATTAATAGTGCTACTTTTTCCAATGTATGTCACGTTATTTTCAATGAATATTTTTTATAAAGTTAAATAAGGGTAGACTTGGGGAAATAAAGTCAAAATAGTATTAAAATAGATTTAAGACAAATAGATTTGGACAAACCATAAAGGAATTAGGACAAGTAAACTTAGACGTAGGGAGTATTATTTTAGACGAATAAGTTCATTAGATAGAGCGTTAAATTTTTACATGATAGTATCTACTTGAATTTTCTGTGTGGAGTAGGCTATGGAGCGGTGTGTTATATGACATAATATCTTAGCTATAATCTCTCATATCTCTCTCTTCTATAACCCTCATTTGCATTGCTTTCTTGTTGTAGGGACGGAAGAATTAAGGTGATTGGAGGTGATAACATAGAAGCCCTTCTTATATCTCCTAAATCATTGCCCTTCAAAAACCTAGAGGTTTGCGAGCTTGGATACAAATATTTATTTATATTTTTCTTTTTAAAGTTGTATTCTTCTTATAATTTTGTTTTTTGTGGAAAAACAAAAAGGCTCCGACACCATGTTTGTTAAACCAACCTTAAATCTTACGACAATGGGACTAGTAGCCCTTAACCCATGGATAGTATATACCATCTTGAAAGGCCGTCTTTAAACAATGTGGGACCAATGCTCCACAGCCAGCTGCCATTTATTTTTTCAGTTTTTGGATAAAGACATGTTTGTGTCTTTGTAGCTTCAGTTACTTGAAGGGTAATTATTTTCACTATGATTTCCCTTAGTTTGAATATATAGTTTCTTGTCTCGTCAATGCATGGACTTCTAATTTCATCAGTTAAGTATCTCATTATCCAAATTTAAATTTACGATTTACTTAAATATAGGACAAAGGGAAAAGATTACATGTGTATATTGTGACTTACTTGTCATCTACTACCTTTAGCTAAGAAGTTGGCAAACCTTCTCTGGTAGTGAAAATTGCCTTTTGTTTTATAACTTATTCTATATTTCTTTTTCCTCTCAGTTTTTACATAACCAAGGTTTTCTAGTCAGCATCTCAAATGAAAACGAAGTTCAGGTAAGATTTTCTGTTAGTTATTGTGGCCTCATCTGCTCATCATGTGATACACTGCAACAATGCTCCAGAAATTGTCAAATTGCCCCTCTTTATTTTCTGCATGCGATCTCTTGTAGATCTTATTATTAATAGTTGACATGCCTTTGATCTGGAAGGTTTGGGATCTGGAACACAGGCGCATAGTTGCTAGTATACAGTGGGAGTCCAACATAACTGCTTTTTCTGTCATCGATGGCTTCCATTACATGTAACGTACCGAAAACTTTTTTTTTTTTCCACATCTAAATTCATTTCTAAATTGGCTGAAGATGAGGACAATATGGTAGTACTTGGCCTAAGCAATTGTCACATTGTCATTACATTCAGGTATGTTGGAGATGAATATGGATTTTTGTCTGTGCTGAAGTACGATGCTGAAGAGGGAAAATTCCTACAATTACCCTATTATATTACTGCGAGTCTTATCGCTGGTAATGTATATCACGTCACCCTGAAACTTCTCTCTTATCACATGCTTAAGTATAAATAAATACAATTTTTGTATACTAGCCAAAAAGTATTACAAAAAACTTAAATGAAATCATATCAATTTGAATTTTAACATTTCATAAATTGACATTGAAAAGTCAAAATGTATCTTTAATTTTGGAGTGGAGGTAGTACAATTTTCTCGTGAAAAATTATATTATTTCATGCACCAGCTTACCATAATTGGATTTTTTAGCCATTCTGAAGACAATTCTATGTACACATATCTAAGAATGCATCGCATCCTACTTCTAGTTTAAAAAGGTGAATACTGTGTCAATGAAAAAATTGTTCTTAATGTTCCTTGACCTCGTAAATGAAGATATAAAGGGTTGTCAGGGGTTTGACATATCTTACTACTGCTTCTAAGAAGTACCAATAAATTGTGTGAGCAAGTGAGAAGAAGAATAAGAGGTTTGGCCTGAAGGCCAACACAATCAACCCTAACTTTTTAGGCACTAATATCTAACTGAAAATGCATCATGCATGGGCTATAATAATTTCTCTATTCTCTATCCAAATTGAAATATCGTGGAATATTGTGGGGGTGGAGAGAACTTTGAGGGAACTTCAGTGGTGGATGTTCTTTTGTCAAGACCAGTGTTTAAGAGGCTCTTCTAGGATTGGGAGCTTGAGGAGGTAGTGGGGTTGCTGACTCTTCTGGCGGAGGTTGAAGGGCGGAGGTGAGACCATTTTAGGGAGGATGAGATTCGATGCGATGGTGTCCCCATCAGAGTGGTAGGTTTTTGGTGCAATTGTATTTCAAAATCTTGTGGGGTTAGGGTGAGGTGAGTTCCATTGGAAGAGCATTTGGCATGTTGGGGTCTCTCGGAAGGTAGCTTTCTTCTCATAGATGGTGTCCATTGGGGCAATTTAAATCAGGACTTGTTTTGGAGGAGGGGTTGAAGTGTAGTAAACTGTTATTATATCTGTAAGAAGGACTGCGAATCAGCAGTTTATGTTGCTCCTTTGTGAGTTTTGTCAGAATTTTGTGGGTGTGATTTTTATGCTTTTTGGAGTGGAAGGGTGATGCCATCTTCAGTACGAGCCATTTTTTGGATGCTTGGAAAGTAACTGGATTCTTAAAAGCTGCAGAATGTATTGGGATATGATACCTTAGCGCTTATGGTGGATTTTATGGAGAAAGAGGAGAAGTAGATGTTTTGAGGAGAAGGAAATATTACTCCCGCTATCCCAAAAAAGATGACTTAAGTACACTTTTCACGCAAATTAAAAAACTCAAAGTAGAGGTAGAGGAGAGAGTATCAAATAAGTTTCATTTTGGCCCAGGTGGACCCTATGTAGTGTACTAAGAATCTATTTCTTTCTTTAAATTAATGGACCCCACCTAATTACACTTGAGGAAAAAATAGTCTTTGTATAGCATTTAGTGTACTTAAGCCATCTTGTATGAGAATTATTTTTTTGTACTTAAAGTTTTTATGAGACGGAGGGAATTTTTCATTTTTCTTGAGCCTTTTTTGGCAGCAGGAATCTGTTTTAAGGGCTCTAGAGTCTTTTGTTAATTTTGGGGATAAATACATTTTTGCCCACTTAAATTGAGGTCGGTTTTGCATTTATATCATTTAACTGGATTTTTTGTCATTCTACTCACTGAACTTAAAAATAATCACAAAAACGTTACAAACTCCGTCTAAGTTGTTTGACAGAAAAATTACATGAGTTGTCACGCGAGAGAGAGAAAACCTACATGTCAGACATTTTTCTTTGTGGCATGCCAAGATGGAAATTTGTATAAATTTAATACTAAATTGATTAAAATTAGATAAATTAAATAAAATAATCCATTCAAAATAAAAACACAATAAAAATAATTTTTCTAAATTTATTTTAATCATTAATATTTGTTTGGTATGTTAAAACTTTGGTGTTATAGCATATAAAAAAATGTTTTAGTATATTACTATCTTTTTTTCAATATGGTACAATGTTAAACAAATTATATAAATTACACATAAATATGTAATTTTCTTTTTATTTAAGTAACTCATTAAATTCATTGATTTAATTAACCTCTCTTTAGATAAAACTAAAATTAGTAATATAACATATAAGAACTTGGTCAAAATGATTATAGTTTCACATGAGTCAAATGATCTGATTAACAATTAAACCATTATCATTGCCAAGCTTAACCCTTTTTTCCACCACGAGTTAGGTAGCGGTATCTACCACCGAGGCCACCATAACCATCACCTCTGCCTTCCTTTAGCCGCCACCACCGCCACGCCACCTTCACCTCAACTGCCTCCATAAGCACTATCACCTCCATAGCTACCTTCACAGTGTCCACCGCAAGGGATCCACCATTACCACCCTTGTTTTCAATAAAATGCATGACCACATCTAAATCAAATAAACACAAAAAAGTATATACATACACACACAATCACGCACAAAAACACACAAATACACACACACACACATAATCGAAAGTTGGAATTGATCAATCTTCACGTCAATTAGATTGGATTGTATAGATCTATTTCCGATTTAGTGCTTATTTTAAGAATTTGAAAATTAAAGATTTTAGACCAATCATTAGCACATGTGTAGGTCTAGATAGAATTGATTTTGGATAAAATTAAAGATGATGGGTGATGTTGGAGGCGGTGGTGTTGTTGGTGGCGGCAATGGAGGTGAAGATGAAGGAAGGAAGGAAGAAGAGTTTAAAAGATATTTATGAAAAAATTAAACTAAAGTTATTTGTTATTATTATTTATACAATAAAGTTATTGTTATTATTATTATTATTAGTATTTCTATCTAAGGTGGGTCTTATATTCCACGTAAGCGTGGCCATGTGGTGCTTTATTATTATTATTATTATTATTATTATTATTATTATTATTATTATTATTATTATTATTATTATTTCTATCTAAGGTGGGTCTTATATTCCACGTAAGCGTGGCCATGTGGTGCTACGAAGACTTTCTGTTAAGTTTTTAACGGAATAGACGTTTTTTTTTATAAAAATTTTGTAATTAATTATTTGTTCAATGAATTGACTGATAAAAAAAGTTTAGTGATGTAAACGTAAAAACGAACTCAATTTAGTGGGTAAAAACGTGTTTAACCCGTTAATTTTGTAATGGAGTTTAGCCTGATAACTTAAGATGGTCTTTTTGATGTCTAGGCCTTGTTCCATTTTTGTAGGGTATGCTGGGCCGCTGTTCTGTTTTTTTGTATACTCTGCTTAGTTCTTGGATGGCATCCCCTTTTGATGCCTGATAATATATTGTTTTATTTTTAAAAATCAATTCATTGAAAATTCAGAAGATTACAGCTTGACTTGACCTACTAAAACGGACGAAGTGGGGGATACTTGGGGATTGAATGATCAGGTTATCGTTTTCAAGTACTAGTATATAAGTTTACTTTTTATTATACATAGATACGCAAATTGGCACAATTTCCGTATTGTGTATCAGTATATGTAATCGGTAGGAGAGCGGTTGCAGCTTGTATATGACCACATACATGCCAAGTACATGTCCAAAATGTTAAATAAAATCAAAGGAAATATAAGGCATGGATATGGTGGTTATATGGAATTGTCCTGTTTTGACTTTACCCCTTTTATTTAACCACAAAAAATTGAAGAAAGAAAAAGATAAAAAGAAGAGAGGAGAAAAAATATTCAGTTGTTTTAGTCAGTAGTATAGGCTTGCCAGTGGGGACTTCATGGAATCACTGTGTCCATCCATGTTATAGAATCAGATTGGGCTGGCTGGTGTAGGTCCAACTGATAATTATTGGGCTTCAGCTCTTCACGTGGCTTTCTGCAAAAGTGGTGCCGACTCATCAACATGGGTGAACTGGTTCTTGCAGTTTGAGAAAATACCGTCTTTCTGTGCCTAAATTTTTGTGGACAACCTCAACAAGGAGTTCAATCCTCATTCAGTTATTGCTGACATGTAGGTTGTTTCCTGCTGTCATATACTGATTCTCTTGGCAGCATGCTTTAAAGTATAAACAAGAAAGAGAAAATGTTGCGAGAACCATGCGGAGTTCTGGTCCGGTCCATTAATACATTTATATGGAAGGGTATTCTGGGGTGTTGTTCAGAATTCCATGTCGATTACATTTGTATATATGTCTAATTGTCTTCTTAATTTCTTTTTCTGTATTTTGTGAGGCCATTGTGCCATTTTTATTTCTAGAACAAAAATGGCGCCCTTATCATATAAATTCTGCATTTTTGTCATTTTGCAGATGGAGCTGGGATTTCAGTACCTGATCATCAGTCTATTGTTGGTGTACTCCCCCAACCTTGTTCCTCTGGAGATAGGTAAGAATAAATTACACTGAAAATTGTCATGCTTTGTCATAGTATCAATTTCTCTATCTATTTCTGATTCTATCTCTGAATAGCATCAATACTTCTAAGAAACTCTATGCTACTTAGTTTTTGGACGTGTCTTCTATTAGTTTTTGGATGTGTCTTCCATCTTTTTTTACATCTAAACATGCATGGTTGATACCCATCAGCAATGTGGGTATTTCGGAATTCTAGGAGAAAGTGGTACAAAGGGACTTGAAGGAGTGGCAAATAACTATGACTTGGCCTGTTGACAAAAACAATGGAAGGTGACAGGGACGAAGTGGCCAGAACATAATTGTTGCAAGGCAATGAATAATTTGGCAGGGGCCAGTTGCAGCACACCTGGTTCAAATTTTGTGGGCAATTCTGTACTTCCTGATTGAAATAAGATTACCTTGTATTGCAGTATTTAAGAATGTTTATAGTTCATAGGTTGGGACAAAAAGGAACCTAAATTTTATTATTTCTATACTGATACTTAGAAAATGGGAAATGATATATTTATAAATTGCCCATGCTTTAAATTGATGAGTAATGCTATAGACACAAACCAAACCATACACAAAAAATGTGCATAAAATGACATGGTATATGATGTGTAAGTATTTGGTAGACCCATTTATGAGGACGGTTGGTGGTTGTGGTGAGTGTGTGGGAGGTAATATAGTTAAATGGGTCCATCAAATACTTGCACATTAAATACCATGTCATTTTGTGCACAATTTTTTGTGTATGATTTGTGTCCATACCATTCCTCTAAATTGATTTGAGCAAATCAAATTTTCCAAAGAGTATTATATATATATATGAAAAATTATTCATGGTAACCGGTTGCTAGGAGCAACCAAAATTGGTTTGCCACAAGAAGGATGAGCGGCAGGGCCAATTACGCGTAATTACGTGTAAATTAACCTGCCGCAAGAAGGATGAGCGGCATGGCCAATCCACAGCAAAAATGCACTTTGCATTGGTTGCCGAAACAGTAACCTGGCAACCGGTTGCCATGGATGAGGACCCTATATATATATATATATATATATATCAAATACTTGCACATCAAATTTGGTGCACAATTTTTCATTTTAGACTATTTGTATTTATGTATTTATTTACTTTAATTTATATGGTTCTCTCTTTATTTTTTGGAGTTTTATTTTTTATTTTTTTTCATTTTTTATTTACTTTTCTTTTTCTTTTTAATTCTTATTTCTTATTTTTCACTTTCATATGTATTCAGTTTTAACCTACTCCAATTAGCTAGGGATAAATGCGTTATTGAGTTGAGTTGAGGAGAACCTTTTGATTGTTGTTTAATGACCATTTTGCTTCTGTAATTTCGTGTACGTGCACACCTAGAGGGGGGGTGAATAGGTGTCTAAACCAAAAGTGATCTGTAATGGCAAATTTTAAATTTCCTTCGTTACAGGCTTAAAGCAGACAGACGATGACTGTTACTTTTAGTGTCTGCTTTAGACTAGATTCTACTTTACTAATAATGCAGACAGAACGAGCTATTGAAATTCAGTGTCTGGATCAGTATGTTACGGATATCAGCAAAATACTTTTTGTGAAGCAGTTCAAATGCAGAATAAGAATGTAACAAATAAAACCACACAAATGCAAACCACAAACACACGGATTTTTACGTGGTTCGGCCCCTATCCACTAATCTAGTGGCCTAATCCACGTCCAATACCAATTGGTATTGGATACTCTTTTTATTAATTTATAACTCAATTAAATACAATAAAAAGAACTCCCTGTTCAAATAAAGCTTTCCACTGTGATGGACACCTCTGCCCCTTTTTGCACCTCTGCAAACTTGAAAGCTCTTGTTGAACAGTCCCTATCCACTATTGGAACGACCAAGCTAAACACAGCTTGAACTCAGAATCTATTACAAAGTATTTTGAATATACTGTGTTGTGATTTTCCAGCTAATAGACTAACAATATACCACAGACTTGCTGGAAATAAACAATGATAGCTCTCAACGAAAGTATATAATGAATAAGGCTGATCTTTGCTTTGAGTTCTCTCTTCACTGGTATATACTTTGTTGTAGTTGTCGTGTCTTGTTCTAGCCGAGAATGAAGAATATATATGCAAAAAGTACCAACGGCTATAATAATTTGTTAGCAATAAAATCTCATTCCACACATGATTTTAGCAATTAACTGAGACCAACGGATATATAGAATTCTTCAAATCAGCAAATCAAATATATGGTTACCTAGTCAAACCTCAATAGCTTAAATAAAGGAATATATTTGATAAGGTTTGCTAGAGTCCATTCACCAGATAATTTGAATAACTAGAATAGTTTCCTTGATAGACTCCAATTAGAATAAATCTCTCAGCTGAACAGATTCCTTAATGTACTCAATTAAAATAGATTTACCAAGATATATTAAGAGATATAATTTCCAGCACATTTGCAATTCTGTTATTTCAAGTTACTGGACTAGTAACCCATCTCGGGCATACCAATAGTACCATGATATATATAAAAATCAGCCCAAACAATTTAAATAATATCTATTAATCTTAACACAAAACCCAAATGAATTGTCATCATTAAAATCACAAAATATATAAACCAACATTCTCCCCCTTTTTGATGATGACAATATATTATACCTTTTAATTAACATGCTCCCCCTAACTATATGGCTCCCCCTAAATTTATGCCACAAATATATCATGCAATGTTGCAATGTAACATAACAGATAAGCCACAATCCATATTACCATAAATATAGTCAGCCATAATTTTAATCCACCACAATTATCCAAAAAAAAAAAATATCCAACACATTCACATACACATTCACATACACATTCACTTCTCCCCCTTTGACATCATCAAAAAAAATAAATTATGTAGCTTCAGCAGGGCGAACACAGTCGTCAACGTTCTTGTTAAGGTCGTTCAACTTAGCATCCAATGAATCATGACGAGCAACCAATGCTTCAACAGTATCGGACAGAGAAGTCATTTTGTCGGATAATAATTGGATTGAGTCAGAGAGAGAGGTGAACATAGTATCAACCTTTTTACCCATGTCTTGAACCAGTTGAAAGATAACAGAATGTGGAGGACCAGGAAAAGGTATAGGAATAGGAGAAGGAGGAATAGGAGGAGAATCCTCTAAATCCCAAGATAACACACCATGAGCATGGACTTTTAACTTGGATTTATGAAGAGAAGCTTCATCAATCACATCAGAGAGTTGAACCACTTCCTCATTTTCAAAAGAAATTTTAAAATGTTCCAAAATTTTTGTGATAAAACCTCCATAGGGAAAACATTTTGTTTTATTTGTGAGGCAAGTCGCCATGTGTTTGATCATAAACAATGCAAAGTTGAATTTAGTGCAAGACAGAATTAAGGCTGAGAGAATTAGATCCTGATATGTCATGTCAGATCTGCCACCACTTCGGGGAACTAAATTGGCGCGAAGAATTTTATGGATGACACTGTTAATCGGAGAGGTTTCAACAACTGTTGGTAACTCAATAAATTCAGTTTCAGAAGAAATTTTCACAATGTTTATCTGATCAAGAATACTTAACTGGTCAAGCTCATATGGACCTTTAAGAGTGAAAGGACATATACCAGAACAAGGGATTTTAAACAAAGAACTCAACAACACAGAATCAATAGATAGAGTCTTATTTTGCACAAAGGTAATTAATGTATCTGATTTAGTAGACATATTCCCAAAAAATTGTTTGAGTAAGCTTGGATAAACAACCTTTGAAGGACATAACATAGCCCCCAAATCGACATTTTCAAATATAGCAGAAATCCCAATTTGATAAAATAAAACAGGATCAACAGATTTCCCATGAACAAAATTTTTGTGTACCATGAATTTTTTAAAGCGTTTTTCAAATTTGGGAGAACGAAAAGATATAGCAGTATCATGAGGTTTAGTGTCCACAGAAGAGGATTCAGGAATACTCACAGAAGGAAAAGTTGTTTCTTTTGAGGATTTGCGTTTTTGGATTTTTGAAGAAGAAACCCCCAAATTGCTAGCCTTTGTTTTCTGTTTTTGGGTCAGAAGCCGATTCGACCGTGTAGTAGCTGCCATGGCAGGAGCCCCGTCCGTGTTCTCTTTCTGGCGAGCAGCCGATTCTCGTCTGGTGATGATGACGTGTCCTCCTCTTGTTTTGGCCATGGAAGAGAAACACAAAATAGAAACCCTAGGTTTTGTATGGTGAAGATGATCCGAGGAAGTGAGATAAGAAAAAAAACTTGGATAGAAAAAGAGAGAGGAGCCCGAGCGGGAAAAGAAAAGAGAGAGAAAGGAGCTCGAGCGGGAAAAGAAAAGAGAGAGAGAGGAGCTCGAGCGGGAAAAGAGAGAGAGAAAAACAGAAATGAGAAGAAAGAAAAGAGTTTCAGTAATAATAAAAATATTCTATTCTCGCTTAAAAATAATGCACTAATTTCCGATTTAACCTTTTAATACCAAAATTGCCCTAATTCAGTTATATCAAATGACCCAGTTACATATAGTTAAATCAAATCTCATATAATTAATATAACTCTGTGAAGGCAAAAATAAAAAAAATGTCAACTAAAATATACGATGAATATTTAATATGAATATATATATTAGGCACAGACAGTCATACCTAATTCCCTTCTCAAGGTACAAAAACGTTCTTCACTCAGAGGTTTTGTAAAAATGTCAGCCAATTGATGTTCAGTAGGGACAAAAACTAATTTAATTAATCCTTTAGCAACATTATCTCTTAAAAAATGATGTCTCACTTCAATATGTTTAGTACGAGAATGAAGCACAGGATTTTTTGAAATATCAATTGCACTAGTATTGTCACACATAATAGGCACATTTTCACATATCACATTAAAATCATGTAAGGTTTGTATCATCCACAAAATTTGTGAACAACAACTACCTGCAGCCAGATATTCACCTTCTGTAGTGGACAATGCAACTGATGTTTGTTTCTTACTGTGCCAAGCCACAAGGCTTTGTCCTAAGAATTCACAAGCTCCACTTGTGCTTTTTCTATCAACTTGGCAACCTGCATAATCTGCATCTGAATATCCAATGAGTTCAAAGCTTGGAGATACAGGATAGTATAAGCCAAAATTAATTGTACCAGATAAATATTTAAATATTCTTTTTACCGCATTAAGGTGAGATTCTTTCGGTTGAGCTTGAAATCTAGCACATAAGCATACACTATACATAATATCTGGCCTTGATGATGTTAAATACAGTAAACAACCAATCATGCCTCGATACATTATTACCTCAACATCTTTACCTGTAGCATCCGTTGTTAATTTAACCGTTGTGCTCATTGGGGTTGTCTTTGGTTTTGTATTTTCAAAGCCAAATCTCTTCAATAACTCCTTTACGTACTTGGATTGGTGAATGTATATTCCTTCATTGGATTGTTTGATTTGAAGCCCCAAGAAATAATTTAACTCACCCATAAGACTCATATCGAATTCATTATGCATGCATTGGGAAAACCACTCGCACAAAGAGTTAGTAGTAGCACCAAAAATTATATCATCAACATAGATTTGAACAATCAATAAATCCCTATTTTTGGTTTTAATAAATAGAGTAGAATCAATTTTTCCACGTTTAAAACCATTGTCTAACAGAAACTTGCTTAACCTTTCATACCAAGCTCTTGGAGCTTGTTTTAATCCATACAATGCCTTCTTTAATTTAAACACATAATGTGGATATTTTTCATGTTCAAATTCAGGTGGTTGCTTAACATACACTTCTTCATTTAAATAGCCATTTAAAAATGCACTTTTTACATCCATTTGACATAATTTAAATTGTCTATAGCATGCATAAGCTAATAAGATTCTTATTGCCTCCATCCTTGCAACAGGAGCAAATGTTTCATCATAATCTATACCTTCCTGTTGATTATAACCTTGAGCTACCAATCTAGCTTTGTTTCTAGTAACTATGCCATTTTCATCAAGTTTATTTTTAAACACCCATTTTGTACCAATTATAGAAACATCTTTGGGAGGTTTAATAAGTTCCCATACCTGACATCTTTCGAATTGGTTTAACTCTTCTTGCATAGCAATAAACCAATTTTCATCTTGAATTGCTTCCTTGGCATTCTTAGGTTCTATTTGTGAAAGAAAAGCTGAGAATGCGCAATAATTCCTTGCTTTCCTTCTTGTGTTCATCCAAGTATTGGGATCACCAATGATCAGATTAGGAGGATGATTTCTCACTGTTCTGGATGATCTAGGAAGTCTGACTGTGGTCATTTGCTCTTCAGGATCAGACTCTGGTATGTTGAAATCAACATCTGAATGTTCATCTGGTCTGTCTTCTAAAGCAGACGGTTCACACTGTCTGGATTTAGGAGTCTGCAGATTTGAGTTTTCTTCTAAAATAGACGGATTGGGCTGTCTGATTTCATTTAATTGTTCGCCTGATTTTTCTTCTAATGCAGACGGCGTATCTTGTCTGATTTGAGCTGTTTGGGTTCCACGATTTAGATTATCATTTCCTGTACAATTCTCATTTTCTTCCTTTGACAGAGCATGATTAGACTCATCAAATATTACATGCACAGATTCTTCAACTTTTGATTTGTTCAAATTATAAATTCTATATGCCTTGCTGTGCATTGAATAACCAAGAAATATAGCTTCAGTTGATTTAGCATCAAATTTACCCGGATTACCATAAGTATTTAAAACAAAGCATTTAGCACCAAACACTTTAAAATAACTAATATTAGGAATTCTATTGTTTAGTAACTCATATGATGTTTTTAACAAAATAGGTCTAAGCAGTACTCTATTTAAAACATAACATGCAGTACTTACAGCATCTGCCCAAAATTTCTTGGGCAGCTTACTCTCTTGAAGTAGAGTTCTTGCAGTTTCTTGGAGAGTACGATTTTTACGTTCTACCACACCATTTTGTTGTGGTGTTCTTGGTGCAGAAAATTCATGTGTAACACCTTTCTCACTACAGTATGGTATAAAGTCTTTTCCAAACTCACCACCATGGTCACTCCTTATACCAACTAGCTTGAGGTTGTGTTTTGTTTCAAGATTCTTTATAAGCTTTTCAAATTCTGCAAAAGCTTGATCTTTAGTTTTCAAAAATAATACCCATGTAAATCTTGAAAAATCATCAACAATAACAAAAGCATAATGATTATTTCCTAAGCTAGCATATCTCTCGGGTCCAAATAAATCAAGATGCAATAATTGAAGTGGTAAAGATGTTGATACCTGATTTTTGCTTATAAAAGAATTTCTTGCTTGCTTACCTAACTGACATGCATTACAAATACCTATCTTTTCATATTTCAGCTTTGGTAAACCTTTAACAAGATTCTTTGCAGCCAATTTGTTAATCAACTCCATATGCACATGCCCTAACCTTCTATGCCATAGAATTGTTTGATCTTGAACAGCAGCTAAGCATATATCTTCATTTTGATTTTCAAAATTGATTGTATATATATTACCTTCCCTGTTAGCTACTAGAGGGACATTATGTGAGGTATGGATAATAGCACATTTATCTTTATCAAAAATTACTTTATGACCACTATCCATTAGTTGACTTACACTAATTAAATTATATTTTAATCCTTCAACATGTTGTACATTATCAATAAACACCTTACCATTTCCAACTTTACCTTTCCCGATTATTTGGCATGTGGTGTCATCTCCAAAAGTAACCGTTCCTCCTTTCTTTGCAATAAGTGTGGAGAATTTATTTTTATCACCTGTCATGTGTCTAGAACACCCACTATTTAGTACCCATTTATGTGACGGCACTTTAGCTTTTAAGCATACCTGCAAAACAGAAAAGTAGCTCATCGTTTTGGTACCCAAACCTGTTTGGGTCCGAGTTTGTTAGTAGCATTTAATTCACTTTTCCTTACCCAAATTTGTTTTATTTTTATTTTATTGCAGTTTACATCAAAATGTCCTTTTAAACCACAATTTTTGCAAGTAATAAAAGGTGAGCAATAAAGAGACTTGTTCCTTGATTTATTATTTATTACTCTTATTTTATTTGTAGTGCTTTTTATATTCTTAACAGGATTATACCCAATTCCTTGTTTATCTAGGCTTGACCTTTGAACACCCAGCATTACATTCAAATTTTCTTCTCCTTGAACAAATTTTGCAAGATCCCTTTTTAATGAAACTATTTCTTCCTCATTATTATTGTTTTGCATGTTTACTATTTTTCCATCATTAAAAGCGTCAATACATGCATCTCTCATTTTTAAACTTTCTTTTAAGTTATCATTTTCCTCTTTGAGATCATTGTATTCTTCATTTAACTTGTTTCCACGATTATATAGAATTTTGTTATAGTTATCTAGATAATCAATTTTAGCATTTAGTTTAGATACTTCACTAGATGAACAATCTTTAACTATTTCTTGTTTTTCCTCAATTAAGGTTTCTACTTCCTTCATTAAATCATTTATCCAGTTTTTTAAATGAGCATTTTTCTCTTTTATACGAATATTTTCATTCTTTAACACAAGATAATCAGAAATAGTAATATCTCCAAGTTCAGAATTTACCTCAGATGATTTCTCTTTGCTTAATCCGGTGAAGCATAGTTGAGCAATTTCATCGTCTTGATCTTCATGATCCGATTCATCGTCACTCCATGTCATCAATGCTTTTCCTTTTGAAATGTTTGCTTTATTTTTTCTTTTCAGTTGAAAACAATCTCTTTTAAAATGACCAGGCCTTCCACATTCAAAACATGTATCCTCTTGTGGTTTTTGCTTGAAGTCTTTCTTATTGTTGAACGTTTGGCTTGGGAACTTTGACTTGTTCTTCTTTCTAATCAGCTCTCTTAATTTTCGAGTCATCATGGCTATTTCCTCATCGGAGTCTTCATCATCCCCTTCCATGTAACTTTCAGCTTGTAATGCTAAAGTCTTTCTTTTAGGTCCCTCATCCTCTTCATCATACCTTCTTAGTTGATTTTCAAATTCTTCAAGTTCTCCAAATAAAGTGAGAGTATCCATAGTACTGATTGTTGTTGAGTCTTGAAGAGTAGTAACCTTTGGTGCGAACCGTTTAGGCATGACTCTAAGAAGCTTTCTGTTTATTTCCTTCTGATCAATTTTTCGACCAAGCATACTTAGCGAGTTCATTAGAATGAGGAACCTTGCTTGAGCTTCTTTGATTGTTTCATTCTTTTGTAACTTGAAAAGCTCATATTCTTGCATCAACATGCTTAGCTTGACTTCCTTCACCTTAGTTGTTCCCTCATGGCTCATAATGATTGTATCCCAAATTTCTTTTGCCGTATTACATGCAGAAACCTTGTCAATTTCAGCTTGAACCATACCACTCAGCAACGTATTCATGGCTTTGGAATCATAGGATACCATATATGATTCATTTGTATCCATTTCTATGAGAGACTTAGGCCTACCATCATCATGCCTAGGAACAACAGGTCCATTGTCAACCACCCACCATTCCCATGGGTCTCTGTTGAGATAGATCTTCATTCTGAATTTCCAGAAGTTGAAGTTCTCGCTCCCGAGCAACAGAGGTGGCCTGCTAGTGGACTGCCCTTCTTGAAAATTGAGGTGTGCCATAGGATCTTGCCCTACGATCTGCAAAGACCAATATTAGTAGAGCCTTGCTTTGATACCAAATGTAATTTCGTGTACGTGCACACCTAGAGGGGGGTGAATAGGTGTCTAAACCAAAAGTGATCTGTAATGGCAAATTTTAAATTTCCTTCGTTACAGGCTTAAAGCAGACAGACGATGACTGTTACTTTTAGTGTCTGCTTTAGACTAGATTCTACTTTACTAATAATGCAGACAGAACGAGCTATTGAAATTCAGTGTCTGGATCAGTATGTTACGGATATCAGCAAAATACTTTTTGTGAAGCAGTTCAAATGCAGAATAAGAATGTAACAAATAAAACCACACAAATGCAAACCACAAACACACGGATTTTTACGTGGTTCGGCCCCTATCCACTAATCTAGTGGCCTAATCCACGTCCAATACCAATTGGTATTGGATACTCTTTTTATTAATTTATAACTCAATTAAATACAATAAAAAGAACTCCCTGTTCAAATAAAGCTTTCCACTGTGATGGACACCTCTGCCCCTTTTTGCACCTCTGCAAACTTGAAAGCTCTTGTTGAACAGTCCCTATCCACTATTGGAACGACCAAGCTAAACACAGCTTGAACTCAGAATCTATTACAAAGTATTTTGAATATACTGTGTTGTGATTTTCCAGCTAATAGACTAACAATATACCACAGACTTGCTGGAAATAAACAATGATAGCTCTCAACGAAAGTATATAATGAATAAGGCTGATCTTTGCTTTGAGTTCTCTCTTCACTGGTATATACTTTGTTGTAGTTGTCGTGTCTTGTTCTAGCCGAGAATGAAGAATATATATGCAAAAAGTACCAACAGCTATAATAATTTGTTAGCAATAAAATCTCATTCCACACATGATTTTAGCAATTAACTGAGACCAACGGATATATAGAATTCTTCAAATCAGCAAATCAAATATATGGTTACCTAGTCAAACCTCAATAGCTTAAATAAAGGAATATATTTGATAAGGTTTGCTAGAGTCCATTCACCAGATAATTTGAATAACTAGAATAGTTTCCTTGATAGACTCCAATTAGAATAAATCTCTCAGCTGAACAGATTCCTTAATGTACTCAATTAAAATAGATTTACCAAGATATATTAAGAGATATAATTTCCAGCACATTTGCAATTCTGTTATTTCAAGTTACTGGACTAGTAACCCATCTCGGGCATACCAATAGTACCATGATATATATAAAAATCAGCCCAAACAATTTAAATAATATCTATTAATCTTAACACAAAACCCAAATGAAATGTCATCATTAAAATCACAAAATATATAAACCAACAGCTTCCTTAATGAGATAAAGTCCTGTTGGTCCCCACCTGATTCTTCTAAGGTCTTCAATTGATCATATGTTTTTGACTTTCTCATTACTAGTGTATGATGGTTGTAAGCCTTGCTTGGGAGTGTATATGCACCAAATTAAATTCAGCATACCCGTGCCTTCTTAGAAGAAGTGATATTTTCACAGAGTCATTTGATATTTTCACATGTAAACTGTCATTATAAACCTATAGTGACGGTCAAAATTATCGTTATAGACCTATAGTGATATTTTTCATGTGGAAATATAAAAAAACCCCGTGGAAATATCAGTTTCCATTGTAATAGTAGTCTTATTCTCTTTTTATAATTACCTACTGTCATGGATTCTAGGTTCTTCCATTTTGTAATACATATTCACTTTGGTTAATTTGTTCCGCCTATGCGTTAACAACATATCAATATTCAATTGCAGAGTGCTCATTGCATATGAGAATGGCTTCATTATTTTGTGGGATGTTACTGAAGATCGGGTTGTACTCGTTAGAGGCTATAAGGATCTTCAACTGAAGGATGAAATAGTAATTGACTCTTTAAATGATGTGAGACGTGAACATGTCGATGTCACATCAGATAATGAAGAAGCAGAAAAGGAGATAAGCTCTCTTTGTTGGGTATCTTCTGATGGGTCAATTTTAGCTGTTGGTTATGTAGATGGAGATATATTGCTATGGAACCTATCAACTGCTGCCTCCACCAAGGACCGGAAAGGTCACGAGTCATCTAGCAATGTCATTAAGCTACAATTATCCTCTGCCGAAAAAAGACTTCCCGTCATTGTTCTGCATTGGTATTCAAACAGTGCACATAAGGGTCCAAGGGGCCAGCTCTTCGTGTATGGGGGTGATGAAATTGGTTCCGAAGAAGTTCTGACGGTATGTTCAAGATGTGCTATAGGCTATAGCTTAAGAACACTTTCTCCCTTGAAAATATCTATACTATTACACAATTTCTCAATTCCACACAACCCCCCCCCCCCCCCCCCCCCCGCGTGTCTGGGTTGAGCAACGTTCTGCTTCCTGTTCTTCAAGTCAAACCTGTTAGAAGTGGTATTCATTGTATGATCAAATTTTATTGTTATTTCTCTCCTTCCTATAGGATGATTGCCACACAGTTGTCTTCTTTTTGTCTCATTGTTTGTTGTGGACCTTATTAAATACATCAAAATACACTCTTATAGTTGTATTAAATATGCTAGTTTTAATAGTATTCCTATTCTTCCTTTCGCTCTATTTGTTGTCTTATAATCTTCTTTCATTCAGCTTCCATGTTGTAGCATCTATACAGTGGTTTTCCAAGAGTGTGTCCCCATTATGTACATTGTACAGTGTCTAGCGTTAGAAAGTCCATGAATAGAACTGGTATATTACTAAGTTACTCAAAAATCCTAAACATGCAATGATTCTTGCTTTATTCAATCTATCTGTCTTTTGTAGATCTTAACTCTTGATTGGTTATCTGGGGTTGAAACATTGAAATGCATTGACCGTGTTGACCTTACACTTGGTGGTTCTTTCGCGGATATGAGTTTGGTACCAAATGGTGGTGCAGCAGAACATAGTGATACCTCTACATTGTTTGTATTGACCAACCCAGGGCAGTTACATTTCTATGATGATGCTAGCTTGTCGGCTTTGATGTCCAATCCAGATAAGAAGCATTCTATTAATGCTACTCAATATCCTGCAGTTATACCTACCATGGAGCCGAACATGACTGTAGGAAAGCTAAGTGTGATAAATGATGAGGTAAGTTATTAAAAGGGCTCTCTCTGAGGTACTGAATACAATCATTTGCTACTACGGAATAGCGTATCATCATAAACTTGCATTAATTTTCTTTCATTTAATTTTTTTATTAGACAATTTCAGCCGCAAAACTTCGAGGAGCACATACTATGACTACTGGGATTACAAAGTCGCCTCTAACTGGTGGCATTTCCAGCCAACTATCCTCAGCTGAAGATAATAGAATTAAGAGAATATATATAGGAGGCTATCAAGATGGATCTGTCCGAATATGGGATGCCACATTTCCTGTTCTGTCACTTATACTTGTTTTAGGATCTAACGTAAGTGTTATGTTACCAATTTTACTGTTAAGTATTAGCCTTTCTAAAATTGTAAATATTTAATACTGATCAGCAATTCTACATTTTGTTTAAATGGGAGAGTGTTACTTATGTACCAAACACCATGCATGGGCAGGTGGAAGGTATTGAAGTTGCTGGTTCTAGTGCGTCTATATCAGCAGTGGACTTCTCCTCTTCCTCTTCTACTTTAATCTTAGCTATCGGCAATGAATGTGGTCTGGTGCGGTTATTTTCATCAAGTGTTACTACTTTTTTAAAAAGCAAGTAATTGTCAATAATGATGCTATACATTGGCTACTGTCTTATAATTTTTCGGTTCATGTAGGTTCGTCTACATAGGCTAATGGGGAGTTTTGATGAAACAAGCTTTCACTTTGTGACAGAAACCAAGCGTGAAGGTATGGATTTATAAGATCCAATGTGGCGTTTTCATAATCATCATTTAAGTTTTTATTACGTCACTCTTTTCTTTTTCTCTGTGTATGCATTTAGAGAAATTTAAGAGGTTTGAACGTTTGATTGCACAAACACCTTTTGGGAATTGATGCCAGTTCCGAAAACTAGATGAAGTTTGTAACTATGTGTAAAATTGGTTGATCTTGGGTTAAAATGTGACATGAATAAGGATATCATACAGGTAGGGAACTTTCCAGCCAAACAATTAATTTTTGTGGGTGGGAAGAAGGAATGGACCTGGAATTTTCCTAGTGAGTTTTGGGTTAGATACAAGTGAATAAAATAGGAGTCTTACGAGATATGAATGGCGGCATATATCCACTTCAGGTTAATGTCTTTGCAATATATATAAAGTTTCATGAGAGAAGATTATTTAATTTATAAAGTGAATGACATCTAAAATTACTTATACTTTGCGTTTTCATTGCCAATGCTCAATCCTACCCTTGGGGTTGGAGTAATTTTGTTCGTAGCTATTGAAAAGTAACACGGGACAAGTGAATTACACATTGACCTAGTAATCAATTCTCTTTTCTTAGAAGTCAGCAAGGAAACATACGAGATATAGTCCCAATAGGTTACTGAAAGTAAACAGAATAAACTAGACCAAGTAGGCTGCCTCAGCTCTGAGAAAAGATTTAACAAGCACTACCCTTATAAGGATTACTTTGTACAGTCTATCCAAAATTTTGACATTAGGAGAAGTGTTCGTAGTTGGTTTCTACATCACCTAGAAAAGATGTTATACTTATCTATTCCCTGCAAAGTAAAACTTGTAGTTGTCTTTCACTAGAATTTTTTCAGTGTTTCTCTGTTTGCTGATTCTATATCTTTTTCTAGTTTTTTTTCTATAATGGATACCTACATTTTTTTGCAGTTCACAAAATGCGTTATGGACACGATACTCAATGCACAGATGTGTTTTCCATCCTTGATTCTCCTGTCCGCTCCCTGCAGTTTTCAGCTTTTGGAGCCAGACTTGCTGTAGGATTTGAGTGTGGACGGGTAAACATCTTCCACATATTGCTTAACAATAATCTATTACCGTTGTTCATCTCACATTGAGTTACCGGCTACAATGTGGACCAAATCATTCTAAGTAAACTCACTCTTTTAAGTTTCCCATTTCAGGTTGCAATGCTTGATGTCAGTTCGTCATCATTTTTGTTTCTTACAGATTGCGTATCAAGCTCAAATTCCCCAGTAATATCTCTGGCTGTTAAAACATGTCCAGATACTTGTAACAATAGTTTTGAGCCTTCTGCAAACAAAATATCGACAGAACCTTTGGACAAAGTTGCTTTCATTTTGACCAAAGATGCTCACCTTGTTGTTATGGACAGCACCAGGGGAGACGTAATTAGTTCTCAGCTGATGTACCCAAAGAAAGAATCAACTGCACTGTCTATGTATATTTTAGGCAAGTTTTATTTTATCACTAGATATAAATCCTTCCTGTTTACATAAGCAGTGATATAGCTTCTTAAGACTTGTTTCTATGCAGAGGGCAACATTTCTATCCCTGAAGTGTCTGAAAAGCATTCACTGATCTCATCTCAGGATTCTGAAGCCAAAACTGAACCTGCACATGCCAACCAGTGTGAAAGTGATGAAAAAGAAGTTAAAGTGGACGACTCTAATCAAACCACAAATTTAGGGCAAAGATTTACAGACTCTTTTATTTTACTTTGTTGTGAGGATGTGCTGCAACTATATTCATTCAAGTCTGTACTTCAGGTGCCCTCTTGTCTAATACTAATTCATTTCAGTAGTTGTCTGATTACTTTCGCAACTAAGGTAGGATTCTTTATTTTAGGGTGAAAATAGCTCCATCCGTCGTATGAATCTTAAGAAACCATGTTGCTGGACTACAGTCTTCAAGGGAGATGAAAAAGGCTGTGGCCTAATTCTAGTCTATCAGACTGGAATTATTGAAATCAGGTGGATGGCTTATCTGTTTGTTTGCTTTGTCATGTATTTATTTATTTTCAATGTGTTTTGGCTTAGCAAAGATTTGCAATAATCATAATGCCTTTGCAGGTGCTTCTGTTAAATGCTGTTAAATGCTATGCAACTCTGCAGTGCAGCTGCAACATCTTATTTGATCGATGCATTTAGAGTCATTAACCATATATAACCATGGCTAGAATTTTATTTTTTTGTAGGTCTTTGCCAGATCTTGAAGTGGTGGGTGAAACCTCTTTAACGTCAATTCTTAGGTGGAACTTCAAGACTAATATGGACAAGAGGATGAGTTCTTCTAGTACAGGGCAGATTACGATGGTTGGTCTTCTCTCATTTTCAATGTTAATCTGTTATATCTATTCGTATTATGGTATCTCTATATCTGCATTAGGCTATGATATTTAGCGTGACGTCTTTGTGGGAACGAATTAAGTCATTTTTCATATTGTAGTTCCTACTAGAGTCTATTAGATAAAAATTGTTTTTTTTTGGGAGGGAGAGTAAGGCCATTGTTGAGTGGGGGTCTGCGAATAAAAATTGTTGGGGTGGGTGGTCTGGAGAAAAATTCAACATCACGGGAAATGGTTCCAGACCTGAAAACATTTAATTTTTATTTAACAGGGGAAAAATTCTTACAACTGTCCTTCGTATTTTTTAAACTACCTCTGATGGAAGTATGGATCTCCTTTTACAATGAATCTACTTTTGGCCCCTGAGGTTTGACATAACTAACTCAGAGATATGCTTCCATCATGAGCCCTTGAAAGAAGAAAAGCTGATTTGCCTTTCCTCTAGACGTAAAAGTTGATTTTTTTGGGTACCCTTAATATAACAAAGGCCACATTAGTCTCCCCCCCCCCCCCCCCCCCCCCCCCCCCCCCCAATACATAAATCTTTGCTCATTTTACAGACTTTAAGTTTACTTAGGATTTTTCTATCAAATCTATACTTAAAGCAAGAAGTAAAATTCGTTCTCTCTCCTTTGAACTTTGATATCTGGCTTATATACATGCAACGTTACACCTATAAATTTACCTATCTGGTGTGCTGAATTCATCTACTGCACCACCTTCTTATTTATTTTTTCTCTTAATGTATCTCTAGTTTTTCTCCTCACATGGGCAGGATCAATATAACAATAGCTGCCATATTTACTCTCTAACCCATTCCCACATGCTTTTACCCACCAACCAACTACCACCTCCGTCGCCCACTGAAACCCTAATTCTCTCTATACACAAGCAACCGCTAATGCAGGATGACACCCCACAATCAAATTATGCCATATTCAATTCATAAGATCTGTAAGTGATGTAGGATAAGAATGGAGGAAGGAATAAAGGGGATTCAATGAAGATAATTAGGCTAAAAATCATAAGCACAAGGCTTAAAATTCAAAAATAATCAATCATTCAATATCTCATAATGATGGATTACAACTGTCTTATATAAGAATAAGAAACCTAATACTTAATGACCAAGTAAAATATTAAATAGCCTAATTAAATAAGGAAATATAATCCTTGTAATTATCTACTACCTTAAACAATTAATACTGTAGAATATTCTTCTAGTATAATTAAATATATATCTTAATCTTATTTACTAAATAAATTAATTACATTGAAATCATCTATTAATACTAATAACCACCTTATAATATTAAATTTCTTTTGCTTTCATCCTCATCAATAAGTAGGGATTAGGGAAATGCATATATTTTGAAAGTTTTAAGAGAGATTTTCAAAATTTTCTGGAGGCAGATAATTCGAAGTCTAGATCTCGGACACAGTACTATCACTGTAGTATACCCACATGATGATTACCTGTCTTGCTAGTAACCTGTGTTGGTGTTGGTTAACAGCAAAGGTTACCTGAAACAGAATATTCCTCTCTTTGTGGAAACATGTAAGAATGTTACGGTAATTATACAACAATAGGCTCTACAACTTGTCCGTAAAATTGTGGGGGAAATATTGTCGGGTACACGAAAAGGAAAAAAAAAAGTTGCGCAAGTAGTTATTGGGCCATTTTCTAGATTTTGATTGGCAAGTTTCCTGAAGCATAGACCCAATTGGGAGCCACTCGAGTGTGTGGCTTGGATTTAGTGTTGTTGTAATGCATTTTCTTTAGTCCTTGGTTTTTGTCATTTTGGTAAGGTTTTCAGCATTTAATACAAAGCAACTATGTTGCACAGTCTGGTTCAAGTTTTTCTATACGAGGGGCAAAAGTTTGAAGGTTTTATTTCGAAAACATTTTAATGGTCTAATATGTTTCTAAATATATATTTTCTACTTACTTATCTTACATTATTTTCACCTTTAACATAGCATTTTCAACTTATTTTTAAAATAGTAATAAACCACTCTTCTAAATAACATTTTATTGAGTTATTAAAGTTACTTGACATGATTCTTAATACATACATTCTTATATTCATTATGATTTTCAATGATGATGAATATCTACTCCGTATATAAGTGGTTTCTAGTTTTATCTTTGGCTTTATTTATATTCAAAGTATCCTTGACACAATTCTATCTTCGTTCTATATTTTTCTAATGGTCTTTAATACAATCTTTGCTTATAGGTGAATGGGTGTGAATTTGCTTTTATATCTCTTTTGGCCTTTGAAAATGATTTCAGGTATCTCTCCCTCTCTCTCGTGCACACATATACTGTTTTCTAATAGCCATAAATTGAATTGAAACTGAAATCTTAAAGAATTTCTAAGATGTAATTTACGCTTATTTAGGATTCCAGAAGCTTTGCCTTGTCTTCATGATAAAGTCCTTGCAGCTGCTGCAGATTCTGCTAGTTCATATCTAAACGAGAAGAAGAAACAGGTTTCATTATGTTACATCTGGCTCTCTATTTACTATTTTCCTGGAAGAGTTGAGGATCTTATCTGTCTTTTGTTGCCACAGATTACTACCACGGGAATTTTTGGAGGTATCGTCAAGGGATTCAATGTTGGTAAAGCAGACCAGAGTGTGAATCTTAATGAAACTCGAGAAAATGTTATTGCACATTTGGAGAGCATATTTTCTAGGTTCCCATTCTCCGATTCTATAAACATTTCAGATGGAGACCTTACCGAATTTAACATAGGTTATCTGCTATTTTCTTCCACATCTCTCTCTGTCTCTCTCTCCCCATTGCACACTAAACCGTTATAATCTGTTTTCTCAGATGATATTGAGATTGATGAACCTCTACCACTTCCATCTTCATCCATTAAGAACAAAGATGAAAGGAAAGGTAGATTATATTTTACTTTCTTTTGGAAAATGCTTTTGTTGTCTTAAGTGTGCTCAGCATTTCCGTCTGCTGTGTAGACAAGGAACAAGAGAGAGAGAGATTATTTGAAGGAGGCTCTACCGATTCCAAACCTAAACTTAGAACAGCAGAAGAAATCAGGGCTAAATATAGAAAGACTGGGGTAATAAAATATGAATACAGTCACTAAATCCTTTAGTTTTGGAATTCAATTGACTGACGTTATTCATGACTTCTAGGATGCATCAACTGCTGCTGCTCAAGCAAAAGACAAACTTATTGAGCGACAGGAAAAACTTGAGGTAAGACGTCTCCTGGACAAGTGTCTTAATATTTTTTCCTTCAGTCCTTTCTGCCCCTTTCTTCTTTTTAATTATTTATAAATGTTGGATCAAGTTCCAGGAAGATTAAATGCCTTGGCACAATAACTGTACACATTCTTGAAGTTCGATTTAGGTAGTTGAGAGGTGTTCAGACACCAAATAATAGCAGTTGGAATCCACCTTTTAGAAACTATATCATATATACTGACAACTTGTGAGCTGAATTGGATAGTTTGAAGTTTGGACCTAGGTAATGCTGCTAGATGATGATTATTATTGATTCTTACTATTATTCTCGTCATCATTATTGTTATTGCTGTGGTCATCGATGTTGCTACTACTGTGTCTTATTTTTCCCGGTTAAGTAAAACTCCTGTTCCATAAAAGAGTCCCATCTGTCAAAAAAAAGAATTGACCCACAAAAGAGTCTCATTATTTTGATGTTAGTATAAATTGATTCAATGCCCTTAAGTTTGGCATCATAATGTCATTATCATGCCACCACTACCGAACGAACAACTTAATTTTTTAGGGTTGAACATAAATACATCCTTAATATTTGCAAATGGGACTCGTTCTATGGAAGGAAGGGACTAGTGTCTTTCATGGTAGTTGAGGGATGGATCACATATTATTGCCTAAGCACATTAGAAAATGTCAATTCCCATGTTCTATTGTGCGGTTGTTCCCTCTTGATTCTGCTATCCTAACGTGTGCCTCACAATACAGAATTTCATTTATCGGAGACCACTGCATACTTTCACAGTGATGAAGTATAATAGTGTTCTCAACCTTATACATCATAGATCGGTTCAGGGGTTAGGTATTTTGGCATTTGGTCACCTGATTCAGTAGAATATGTGATTACCAGTAGATCACTAGATTACATTAGTCACTTAAGTCTTGTAATGTTTAGCCGTTTGCTTCCTTTTTTATAAGTAACTTTTGGTCCCAAGTCTGGGCATTACAGTCAGCGTCTTTGAGCTTATTTCCCAAGTACACTGCCATTCCTGGCTATTTGCTACTTTCTTGGGTAGATAGTGTTTTGTTTTGATTTGGCACATCCAAGCAAGTGCAACCCAAGGAAAAAAGGCAATTTTATATTCTGTCTTGAAACCATTTCAGTGCAAGAAATCCTTTGCAATACTTGGCTGTTTAAGCTACTCTCTTTGCTTGTTACTTCTGCCAGAGACTCAGCAGAAATACAGAAGAGCTACAAAGTGGAGCTGAGAACTTTGCATCAATGGCGAATGAGCTCGCCAAGAGAATGGAAAATCGTAAATGGTGGCAGATTTGACAGGAAGTGGGCATCACTTGAAGTGCTGAAGTTGTTATTGTGGCTGACCATGTTGTAAATAAGCCTTCCTATTTATATTTTGATAAAATAGAAGATCATCTTGTTGCCGGAATCCATACCCCATATGTACGAGTAGATGTACATCATTTATATTTGGGTAGCACACGCCCTATGTAAATCCTGCCTGTTGGTTAAAAAATCAAATGGTATTCATAATACTATTTTTGAGCATATTTCATACTTGCTTTGTTTTCTTTTGCACGCAAATTGTTTAGCTTGACTAGCTAAATTTTGCTTAGAACTCCAACTGGGAAACCTTTTTATTACCAGAAATCTGATAACCTGCCAACACCAATGAGAAAAGTTACCTAACACACACAGTAACTTTAACATTTTTACCCCTTGTATTTATTTTTAGTAACCCACTTTACGGCACGAGCTTTATGAAAATGAGTTTAGGTTTCTTGTTTTGTGAAGCACCTGGGATGTCATATATAAAATGCAATTATTTGTCAAATATAGTCGATCTTTTTCGTGTGTTATTATGATTATAATTTCCAAGATTAGGCTTTCGGAAATACTTAAACGTATAAAACAACTGTAATACTCCTAGGCTATGTTTGTTTACAAAAATTATACTTGGGATTAGATTATTTGTATTAATTTAACACTATTCTGGATTATATTTATCCCATGATAAGGGATTAATAATCTTTTAAATAGTCATTGGACTATTTTTTTATCATTCTTAAGGTTATTTATGAGGGATTATATAATCTTACGATAAATTTGGGATTAATAATCCCCTCATTTTAAGCAATTAAATAATTTTATGGGACAAATAGTCCAACATGAAAGGATTAATAATCTCTCATAATGGGATAAAAAATCCGAAATAATTTTAAATTATTATAAATAGTCCAATCTTAAATATATATTTTATAAATAAACATAGCCTTGGGATGTTTGGTAGCACGAGCATATCTCATTAAGTAAGATGGTCTGGATGTGGCCAAAAGTTTAGGCTAGTGTTCAAGTTCTTTGGGACTTCCTGCTGAGAAATCTACTACCTTTTTCTATTTTTAAAACGGAAAGGAATTATATTGCGAACGTGCAAACTTTTGTTTGTGAGTAGACACATCATTCAGTTAATAATATATTCTTGTTAATTTACAATTACGTTAATGTGTTTACTCGTAATAAAAATTAAAATTCATTTTATTTTATATTATTTGATATTTATTGACTTTTAAAAAAAAATTTAAAATTTAAAATTGACATAAAATCTTTTAATATTATAAATTATTTTAAAAAAAGTGTTATTCAACGTAAACATTATTGTTTTATAATTTTAAAAAATTGAGTTAAAAAATATATCGATCATAAGAGAGTATAATTTTATAATTATATATGAGGGACTTATTTAAAAATTATTTAGTAATACCTGCATGCGTTCCCACTTCCCCATCTCTGGTGAATATGATTCTGAACACGCCAAACATAAGGTGGGTAGATTTACTTTTCTACGTTGTTGACTGGAATCCCTTTTCAGCCCAAGTTCTAGTCAGCGACATGAGGCCGGTGTAAATTTTAGTGTTTCAATTTAGGCATTAATTTCTTAAATTTGACTTTTGATAAACACTTCGTCAAACGTTTAACTTTACTTAATTAAGTTAACCACTGCTCGTGAGTTTTGTTTGGGGTTACTGAATTTTAAAAAAATATGAAAAGAAGATTTTTTCTTCATGTCCTTTCTCTTCCCCTTGAATTGAAATAAGATTTACAAACACAGAGTTCAACTTTAATAAAGGGAATTGAAATTTTTACCATTAGAAGTGATAATTTCACGATATTTCTCTCACAAAAATAATAAATGAACCTCATATTTACGAGAAATTATTCAGTATTTTTGAGACATTGTCACGTGACATATTATTATTTTAACATGTGCAATGCCAAGAGCAATAAATAATTTTTTTACACTTGCGTTAAAGAAATATTATGAAAGTATTAATTTTTATTTATGAAAATAATAATTTCTAGTGTATATATGAACACGGATCATTAAATGAAGGAAGCGTAATCGACAGAATTATCCTTATTTTAATTATTGGTGGTGGAATAACGTGGAAAGATTAAATAATCTGGTTTTTTGTATTTTAATCTTGTGTAGCTAAACTCGGAGGAAAAAAAATTCCGTTGACTTGAGTGTCTGAAACAGTCAATTACCTAATACAACAATGGGCACCAAAAAAAGCTTTCTGAAATATAGTAGTAATCAACTTCTAACACATGGCCACATTATGTATTACGGAGTACTATTTATCACCGTCCAAAAAAGTCTTATTTTATTTTGTCGGTTTTTAAAACAACAATTTTCAAATTTTGCATTGGAGAAATTCGAATATACCTTCTTCTTTTTTTAAAATCTAATTTTCATAATTAATTATATTTCGTAAATTTAATATTAAAAATTATTATAAAGATATGTTTAGTTAATTAAAAAAATTTATAGTGTCTATTTTCAAGTTAATTGAAATGACTCCTCATAATGAAATTTTAATTGATTCTTAAGTAGTCTTTAGCTAATTTTGTATAAGACATTACCTTAAAGAGTATAATTTGTCATTTTATACAATTATTAATGAAAATAAACCTCTTTTGTATGACGGATAATCTCACCATCTTCTATTTTATATTCTATGAAGAACAAACTTATCTTTATTCTTGCGTTGTCACTAAAATATTTTTCGAACCAAGTCTTCAATCTTGAGTTGCTTGCTTGCTTTAATAACAACTTATTTTAAATATAATTTATTAACAATATTTAAACTCCAAACGCAACGTAATGAAGACGATGTAGTGCATTTACCTAAATGCATCAACCGCTACCATTTTCATCAAACCCAACTGTAAGAAAGTGTAGAGATTTGGCCCCTTTCGTTTTTCAACTAGCTATTACTAGTAGTGTAAAGTTTTAATAATTGATCCCTTCAATTAAAATTCCTGGTCCTTATATGTAATTCATACCCTATGTCATCCATTAAACTGGCATCAAATGGGAAAGCTAGCATTGCATGAAGGTTTTCTCATACATGATTTCGACTTTCAAAAATTTGACTGGACCAGAAAAACAATTACAAGTGTTTAATTAATTTTTCCGAAATGTACTAAAGTCAAAACTTCCACACGAATCCTTGGAAAATAAATGACATCGTGTTACAAACAACCTTTCTTCAATGTTTTGAAACCCGGTTTAATCCGATATGAATAGTTTAATCGGTTGAATTAGAAATCTCATTCTTTGTTTGGTCCAATTTAATTCGGTTGAATTAGCTTGATTAAGATTTGAGTTGAATCGATTGACTACCAGTCGAATCCAGAGTTTAACGAGTAAAATTAATTAAATTAACTCAATAAATTAATTTTTAATATTTTTTTTATACCAAAATATTTTTAATATTAAAATTAATCACTTTTAGTACTATTAGAATACAAATTTATTATTTTTTAGTTTATCAAAAATAAGATATTTTAAAACTAAATTAATTAATAATAATATGTATTTTTATATATTTATGATATCATCAATTTAATAATAATTCAATCACTAATTAAATTAATAATTTATCTACCTAATAACTTTTTCAATCTAATAATCCATCCGAATCTAAAAACGTAATCTTTCTTCAAATTGAATGAAGAAACATATGTTTTTTACTTTGACAACCTTTCTTTAATTAAATAAAAGAAACTGTTTTTTTAACATGACAATTCTTGAGAGCCAAATCTGACCATAGACCCCTGATCATCCACACGGTTTGGACCCAACCCACATTGGGTCAAATCAATTAGCAATTGTACTAATGTTCTGATATCCCACCATCCAAAAAAGCATCCACTACTTCTTGGAAAGAAAACAGGGCCAAGAGAGAGAGAAAAAGATTGTACATACATTTCAAAGTAAAAGTTAATATATGCACATAGATTTCACGTTTCAGTTGTTTATTTCTGTGTAAACATCAAATAGTGGCCAAGGAGGAGAGAGATCCCCATTATTATAAATACACACATTTATCATTTATATCTCAAAATCAAATATCAAATATAGAAAGAGAACAAGCAACAAGACTCAGCTTGTGGAGATTTGAGGGTTAAATTGAAAGAAATAAGCTTGGCGTTACCTTCTCATATCCTTAATATTCTGTAAAGACTCCATTTTTACATCCCTCTTTTCTCTCTCCTCTCTCCTCTCTCCTCTCTCTAGACAGAGAGAGACCCCAGAACTGAAATCTTTGAATTCTCACCTTCTGGGTCTCTAATGGCGAGTTGGGTTATTTCAGAATGCGGTTTAAGGCCTCTTCCTCGAATTTATGCCCGACCCGGAACGGGAATCACTTGTGTTAATACCAAAAAGCCCTCAAAGATTCAATTTTTACAAGAAAAAAATGAGAAAGTTTCTTCATTTGGGGGTCTTACAGGGAGAAATTGGGCTCTTAAGGTGAGTGCTCCACTTGCGATTCAGACTGTAAGTGAAGAGGAAAATAGAGGAGAGAGAATTAATGGTGTTAATGGGGTTGAAGAAGAGGCTGAATTCGATCCCGGCGCACCGCCGCCGTTCAAATTGTCCGACATTCGAGCAGCCATTCCGAAGCATTGTTTTGTTAAGAATCCTTGGAGATCTATGAGCTATGTTGTGAGGGATGTTTTGGTGGTGTTTGGATTGGCGGCTGCGGCGGCTTATTTTAACAATTGGGCTGTTTGGCCACTTTATTGGCTTGCTCAAGGGACCATGTTCTGGGCTTTATTTGTTCTTGGCCATGATTGGTAAGCAACTGCAAATATTATTATTTATAGTAATTTACAAGAAAATCTTGATTTTATGGCATTCTTCTGTCTGAGATTTGGTGTTGAATTTCATTCTTAGTTACTGTTGTTTGTGTTAAATGTGATTTATTTTTCATGATTCTGTAGTGGGCATGGAAGCTTTTCAAATAATCCTAAGCTGAACAGTGTTACTGGACATATTCTTCATTCTTCAATTCTTGTGCCTTACCATGGATGGTTTGTTTCTTATAAACTCTGTTCATATATCTGATTAATTAATTTCATAGTATTTTTATTGAGAACTGAATTTAAATACCATTATATATTCCGATTTTATTCACATTTATGATAAATGAAACAGGAGAATTAGCCATAGAACTCATCACCAGAACCATGGACATGTTGAGAATGATGAATCGTGGCATCCGGTAAAGCCACTTAATCTGTTTAGAGCTATTTAATTACTCTGTTTTTAATGAGCAACTTGATATTTTTTTGATAGTAGTGATTATCAATCATTAATAATTTTCATATGATTTCCAGTTAACTGAGAAGCTTTTTAAGAGTTTGGATGATGCTACCAGGCTATTTAGGTTCACTTTGCCATTCCCCATGCTTGCTTACCCTTTCTATCTGGTGAGCCTGTTATTTGCTTAGTCACTCCAGTCAATCTGAACTTATGAATCAATTTTTTTGCGGTTTTGATAGTTTTTGCTTGATTAACAGTGGGGTCGAACTCCCGGGAAGAAAGGCTCTCATTATGACCCTAACAGTGATTTGTTTGTCCCAAGTGAGAGGAAAGACGTGATCACCTCAACCATTTGTTGGACAGCAATGGCTGCCTTGCTTGTGGGTTTATCTTTTGTTATGGGTCCTGTTCAAATGCTTAAACTCTATGGTGTTCCCTACTCGGTTAGTCCAGTTTCTCTATTGTTTTAGACTTGTATTTTGGTTTTTTGTTAGTTTAAGATAATATGGTAACATAGTACTCCATGTGACTGCAGATTTTCGTAGTATGGCTGGATTTTGTTACATACTTGCATCACCATGGCCATGACGACAAACTTCCGTGGTACCGTGGCAAGGTATGGATCGACTTTATTTAGTTTTCATCTTAAATTTCATAATCAAACTCAAACCATTGTCCCTTTGAAATCCCAAAAGAAGCATTGATGTCTCATCTCAATATAGCTTTTAGGACTTTGTAGCTACTAAAACGGAGGAAATATTTGAAGTTTCTGTTTGCTTCGTGTTTGCTAACCAGAGTTGATTAACTGTCATCATTTTTTGGCTAGGAACTCACATGTCTTTGTAATATGATAATAACAGGAATGGAGTTACCTGAGAGGAGGACTTACAACGCTTGATCGCGACTATGGATGGATCAATAACATCCACCACGATATAGGAACACACGTCATACATCATCTCTTCCCTCAAATCCCACATTATCACTTAATAGAAGCTGTGAGCATATCCCCTTCGTATTCATTAATTGGCTACATATATAAATAATTTCACCTTAGTGTTATTCAACTTTTAAACAAGACCTAAATTCTGATGGTACAGACGGAAGCTGCAAAGCCAGTGTTTGGGAAGTACTACCGGGAACCAAAGAAGTCAGGGCCTCTTCCATTTCATTTGCTGGGAATCCTTATGAAAAGCTTCAAAAAGGATCATTATGTAAGTGATACAGGGGATGTTGTATACTACCAAGCAGATTCTAAGCTCACCGGAAATCAAAAGTGAGAAAGAAAGTGCAGATTCTTTACTGTAACAAGACCAGCCTGAGCCTTCTTGCTAGGCTGCTGATTCTTTATGACCGGTTCTATTTTTTGACATTTGACATAATATATTCAAAAGAAAATTGAAATGGGCAACCAAGAATATTCATTTGGCCCTCCTACATTATTAATAACATGGGCATAATATATTCTTATTATATTTCTCTAGTATTTTACGATATGGATGATCCAGTTTTTGCTGCCATTAACTAGTTGATGGACCTATTGAAATTTTCCATAGAACCATATTAAATTAAAATAAAATAAAATAAAGGATTACCTTCCTTAGTAGATGCGAATTTTAAGTAATACCCATTTTGACAAAGCCTATTTTGTTTTGGCTCGTAGTATTTACAAAACTTATACACCGGTGAATAAGCTCATATTGTCAAGTGCCAAGAAGATGAGATATACTTTTATTTTATGGCGAAAGGAGTTTGACATCAGTACAATTTGTTCGTAGCGGCGAAATGTAATTGATTAAAATAAATAACACAATACATTAACTAACAAGTTAGGTAGCAGAAGAGAATTATATGTGCCAAGAAAAGTCAAGTTGGCATACAGAACCTATCACATTCAATGTGCAATGCATAAATTTTATAGCATCCGAGCAAGTTGAACCAATATTTAATCTAACAGGCTGTTTCTTGTAAAGATTTGTCACTTTCCCCCCTTTTTTTTTGGAGGTAATCAATGCCTAAAATATATTACGAGTATAACTTTTTATAGTTATTAAATATTTGGATAACAGTAAAATCAAATACTACATACATTTTAATCATTAAAAAATAATACTTAAAATGAATTTTCGTATCAAACTCCACTGCTGACATCAAGTCCATGTGGCCTTAGAGTAGAAAGAGCTTCACGGACATTCTCAGGGTGGATCCCTCCTACCAAGATCCATCCACGATGACAATTAATTGGCGCTAGCTTAAACTTGGACCAGTTGAACCCTTCACCACTGGAAGCAAGTATATGTCAGGCGGAGAAGTGCTATAATACACAAGAGCAAAGTTTACCGAAGCATCTTATACGATACAACACCAAATAATCTTTACTGGGAATAAATTTTGGTTTCAGCCAATGAAACCAATTAAGGTAGCAAAAACTTCTCGTCCTTAAACCAACTACAATACCAAAATAATGCGCATTTGATCTCATATATTAATGTATCAAGTTTGGACCAAAAAGGAATCTTACATACTCTACCGTCTCAGTTTGAGTGGCATGGTTCATAACCATCATTTCGGCACGTATTTGAAGGCATTCAAAAAAAATATTTAGCATTAAATATTTTGTAATCTATTTTTTCTAAATTATTCTCTAGCATATAACATGCAATTTTAAGCAAAGATATATGAATATATTATATCTGATGTGCCAAAGGACGTCTTAAATTTCATGCCAGGAACATGGGATGAGATGAATGGAGTGTATTTTCATAATCAATAGACAATGAATTCCATGGTTAGGTCATGTCTATGACATTAATGAAGTGGAGAGTTTGTTTATTTATTTTTGCTGTAGTAGAGCCGGTGAGTGCTAATCCCAATTACTTACTGGACTCTTCTAGGGGACGGGAAAGGAGGACAGGTCTAGCGACTTGTTGTATTTTTTTTATTTAAATGACTCTTAAAAAATAAGTATAATTTTTTGAATTAAAATTTTTACAGAATACAATAATTTAGGTATGATTTTTGGATACATATAAAAAAATAGTATTTACAGACTGTATAATACTATATATTTATATGTATCCAAATCACACTTAAATCACTGTATTCTGAAAAAAATTTAATTTCAAAAAATCAAACTTATTTTTTATGAGTCATTTAAAAAAAATTTGACCGGTTCCCATCCCCTGTCCCCAAGACTTTCCCTTACTTAAACTTTCTCTCTCTCTCTCTCTCTCTATATATATATATATATGAGACGGATTTAAAACATACTTTTTAGATAACAAACATCTTTTAAATAATATACATTTATTAAAATGACTTCGTTTTGAAGAAAAAAAATTTAAAAATAATATTAAGATGTATATTTTTAAACCGTCTTCGTATATATATAATTTCAATAATTACACATAAAAATCTATAATCTATGTAACAAAAATAATACAAGTGATCTAAAACACGTTAACAGGCATTAGCACTAAATAAACATCAGGACCAGAATGGTGAGGGCCAGCTACCCAAAAACTAAGAAGAGAAAAACAAAAGAAGGTGATGATGAGGATGATTCTAAAATTTACTCCAAATGGTGTAAACCAATGTAATTCTGTGAACTTTGATAAGCCTGGAGCATAATAAATAAACGACAATGACATGAAGAAACGAAGTATACCAGTCCTTATTCAGTATCTCCTTTTTTTGAAAAAAAAGAAAGAAAGTGGGTTTAGGTTAATCAATCCAAGTAAGATTGCTATACAGCAAGAAACCCCGTGATTATCTTAATTGCCTTGCTGATTCAAACCTTCTACAAAAACACAATTAGACAAACTCCTCTTTAATCAATAGGGTCCACAAGTGTTACGTAGCGCACTAAACTACGTCCAACTATAACTCAACTTGAAAAAAATTGGCTTCACAAAATTAAGGGTATGTTTAGGAATGATTTTTTTTTTTTTTGACTTAAAGTTAAAATTTTAATAGATTTATAAGTTAAAATTTTAATAGATTTATGAGTAAAAATATTCGGCATCATTTTTATTTATAAGTCAGAAATTATAAGTAATAGTTGTGGATGTGTTCTGCTAATAATGACTTATAAGTTCAGTAAAATGTAAAGATTATTAAAATGTCCTTCAGTAAGAAGAACATTAGAACAATAAAAAAAAAACATTTCTATCATCTTATAATAGTTGCACGACTTTAAAAAAATGACTTAAAATTTTTTTTTTAAGCAACAAAACCTTACTTATGTTTTTTGACTTTTTTTTTTAACTTATAAGTAAAAAAAAAAGTTATTTCCGAAGAACTTTTTTGACTTACGTACTTATAAGTTGGATTGACCAACTTATAAGTAGTTCCCAAACCGGCGCTAAGTACTCAAAAACTTCGTAAGTGCCCTTTTGCTTAAATAATTCCTAGCTATTTTGTACAAATGAAACAATCAAACTTGGAGCAGGAACATAGATTATATTGTTTAAATTGGTGTTGGTCTAAGGACTCCATAAATGTTTGAAGGTCACCATCACATAATGGATGAATGAGCAAACATATAAAAGGAAGCTCGGGAACTAATGACACGAAGAGAAAGATGCATTTTACCTGCCACCTTTTGCACTATCCACAAGTATTCAATCAACTGAAGAGCATTCTTCGTCAGATATGTAGTTCAAAAGATTTCCATCTTCATTGGCATGAAGAACATATATCACCCGATCTTCTTTCACAAATATTGGAAATGCAGCCCTTGAAGCATCTCCATGAAAGCTGCATTAACCAATTATCAGTTGAAGGAACTGCATTCAGCCATTCACATAAATGCAAAGCTACTAAATTTAAATGTTTAGTTACCTGCACAAACTCCAGGTCTGCATCATCTGAAGCCCTTAATATTGTGTCGGCATTATCATCAACAAACACCCCAACAGGTGTTTCTCCAAATTCCTGTGCAACATTTGAAATTTCCTTTGTAATAGGAATTGAAATAGAACGTTTTGAATTAGGCCACAGAATCATTCCATTATAATCAGCAACAGTTCTGCAGCCAGAGCAGCATCTCTAGCAAATGTAATCCCACACATTTTTACTAAAGGTCTACTATCTTCATGTTCTTTATGAGTATTGAAACTTTTGTTGAGTGATGTAACATATTGCTTCTTGTTTTCTTTCCTAATAAATTTAGCCTTGACAAATGTGCAGCGAGTGTTTGACTCTCCTGCAAACCTGTTATTATAGACACTTGTGCTTCGTTTGAATTGAATGAATGAAATAGATGAATGAATTGAATGATTTCAAGATATTTTACGTGTATATTTGGTTATTGATGGTGGCGGTTGGTATAATATAATGTCAAAATTATCATATATATACATTTCATTGGAATGAATTTTATTCCACCACTTCCCACATGAATTAAACAATCAAGAAAATTGAATTTTCATTCTATTGGAATAGTTTATCCTCCAAAATTATCATCTAATACACTGTTTTTCATTTTATTCCTTCCTCCATTCCATTCTCTCAATTCAAACGTAGCATTGACGTATCAATAGATAAGAATGTTAGAGAACATATCAAATGAATACTAAGAACTACTACTACATGTGCAATGCAAGCAAATAAGTGGGTTCAATCTTCAACAATAACTAGTTCCAGAACTTGTGACTCTTCAAGTGTATATATTAATGGAAAAGGCAGTTTACGACAAAGAACAAGAATTCCTACTTCTTAGGTTAAACTGAACAGTGATAAGGGGGTAAAAAATCAATTCCCTCTGGGGACATTTAAACAAGCATCTAGGCTGCAACTATGAATTAACTTGTGCATTCACAAACAACACATACACAAATACATATAGAAAGAGAGTAAACCATTGAAAGCTGGGAATCGGAGCATTGTTTCTTTGTGTATGTATTTTTAGCTGGGATGTTGAATTATGAAGGAACTGAAGCTGTAAGGATCTGAATTGTTATTTCAGTGCCAAACGTGCAACAATTGAAGATGTGTAGTGAAATTAAGCAACAGGACTTGAGAATCAGAGAGAATGAGGAACAGATAGAGGGGATTGGGAGAATTAAGAGGAAGGAAGAGAGAGGGAAATCAGTTAGAGAAAAGAACAAACTTCATTTCATGCCTTTATAATCCCAAGTCAGCTCCAAACGCCACTAACAAACTCTCATATGCCAAAACGAAGAAAATGAAATACAAATCTTATTCTTATTATGAAAAGACTTTATTACCCTCATTGTTCAACTACTTAACTAACTCTCATATTTAAACTGGGACCCTTACAAAAGCTCTCACCCTCCTTGCAGCATAGCCTTGTAGATTAAACCGGTAAAGCCCAATGCCATAGTTTTTTTTTTTCTTTTGTAATGGAGCACAATTGCTACCAATCCATGACAATTTTACATCTGGTAGTTTAATTCTCATTGGGCCAACCAGAAAGCCCAAAGCTACTAAGGCCTATCTTTATTAAAAAAACATTCTTTTACCCTTCAAGTTAAGTAATATCCGTTCAATTTTTGTAATATTATTAGTTTTCTATTTTATATCTCAACTTTTAATGAATAAAGGATATTGAGATGAATAGATGATGATGATCGTGGTATAAATAAAGTTGAAAGAAAGAAAGAAGATTGATTGAGGTGAATAGATTTGCATTGAATATCTATCATCTAGCTGTTGTCTGGTGGAGAAGTAAGTGCATGGGCGGCCAACTTTAGTGTTGCTAAAGAGAGAACCTTTTAAAGATTCCATTCTAGAAACGGGTCCCAGTCGAACTTGTCCTTCACCTTGACCTTGACTTTTTTTTTTTTTTTTTTTTTGCACTTGTCTTACAATAAGGTTTAGTTTATAAATTTTGTTATTTATATTAAAATATTTTTAAATTCAAAATTTACATAAATTATTTAAATTTTAAATTTTTAAATAATACAATGACAAATATTATGAAGTATTTAAAATATATTATTTTTTGTAAATTTTTTATTTCATAATTTTCATTTATTTTTTTAATTTTTTTATTTAAAAGTATCTCAAATTATTTTTTTAAAATTAACTTGAGTTGAGTTGGAGTTAAGTTCTTGTTTCACGTTTCTACATTAAAATTAGAATTACATAATTTTTCATAATATGATGGTAATAAATTATATATGTAATGTTATATTATCATAGGCGGAGCTAGGGTTATAAATGGTAACCAAAAAAATTGTATCCATTTACATCTGCATTTGAAAATAAAATGAATATTATTTATATTCAAAATAAAACGGGATATATTCATATTCGCTTTTAAGGTATTCGTAAATAAATACGAATATAAGCGTATTCGTATTCGTTTAACATCTGACCGTAAAATATATCCATCGGATAACGAAAATTCGATATACGATATTCAAATTCTTATCTGTATCCAAAATATGTGTGTGTATGCGTATATATTAATAATTTAATTATCAATCATCATATATTAAGCAAATATAATTTTTTTTAAATAACCTTCTTTACATATATAATAATTAGTTTTTATTATCATACAAATATAATTTTTAAAATATGTCTTTCACTTTTATAAAATAAAAATAACACCTTTAAATATAATATTAAAAATTAAAATAAATTTATTTAATTTAAATTAATATATTTTTTATTATTGTAAAGTGTAAAATATATAAAATATATCATTTAACAAAAAAATTATGTACTACAAGAACAAGATTATAGTTATTAGTTTGTTATAAATATTTTATTTTCAAAAGTTATCTGGAAAAACAAGAGTAGATGATAAATTAGTATTATCTTTTATTGAAAATACGATTAATTTGATACTTACTCTTAGGGGTGCACAACGGCTGGTTTGGTTGGAAAAAAAATCAAATCATTTAAGTCGGTTATAAAAATTAAAAATCAAAACCGCTCAAATTTTTACTATATAATCGGTTATCGGTTAAATCAGTCGGTTTAGTCGGTTATAAAACTTAAACATAAGAGATAAGGGATAAAGTTATGAATTCATCCGATCTAAATAAAATTAAAGTACTAGAATGCCATCTTTAATTCATTTTTAAACTCTCACTTCAATATTAATTCATTTCAGTATCACAGTATGTTATCTCAGTTTTTGTATATAATATTAATACCATGTGAAGCTTCATATGTTCTTGACAATATGCGTGATATTATTGGTAATTGATAATTTGATATTTATTATATTGTCAATTTATCATAATAATTAATAAATCATTAACTCGGTAACTACTAACTATGATATAAGTTCTCTAAATCCGTCACAGGAAAACAAAAATCACCTAACTAGTTGACTAGGATAGAAGTTTTACAAATTTGTCACAACAAATGCATATAATAAATATATAATTATATAAAATAAATATTTATTAGAAAAGTATATAAATTATATTATAATTTTAAATTGTTCGGTCGATTTTGATTTTTTGAGAAATCAAACCAAATTAGCCGAACTAGACTCTGTTTTTAGTTTCACAATGTTTGATTTTTTCGATTTTATGCTTTTCGGTTTGAAATAGTAATTGTTAGTTCCCAGAGCCGCACAAGTGATCTAGAAGGGGGGGTTGAATAGATCTTATCAAAAACTTTTTCTTTTAATATTAATTTCAAATATTTAATAGCACTTAACAAACTTAATTAAGATTTGTTTGCACAGCGGAATATTAGTTTGAAAACACCCCTTAAAGATTTGAAAAACTTCTCCGTTAAAGTTTAGGATTATTTAGAAGAAAGCCATTTGTTAAGTAAACTAATTTACAATCATATGTAAACATATATATATATATATATATATATATATATATATATCTGTATATATATAAGACAGAATGTAAATGACTGAATGTAAATGACACCAGAGAGTTTTAAGTGGTTCGGAGACTGAATAACTCCTACTCCACTCTTCTACTACAACGAGTAGGAAATTCACTAAGGATGGTTCATACGGAACCCTTCAAGCTCATTAGCCTGGAAACTCTGGTTCACTAAGAACCCTTCAAACCCAGCAGGTTTGGTTAGTTTAGTCACAAAGACAAGGACATTACTGCCCTCTTCAAGTCCAGCAGACTTGGCTCCTTTAGTCACTATGACAAGGACAACTGCCCTCTTCAAGTCCAACAGACTTGGCTCCTTGATCATTTGAAAGAGGTTGGAATTGCTACTGAGTTGTACATTAAGTCCTATTGTCTTTAAACACTCAGTAGCAGGATGTGATCATTCCTGGGATAATATTGAGTTCAACAATGATGCTTGACTTCTTTATATGCTCAATATCATCTTGTGATCACCCATTGTGCTGCTAGGCTTTTGTACTTCAGCTCCTTTGGTACTTGATAACTTCTCGAGATGAACTCCTGAGATGACTGTGATGCTCCTTTCTTTTGGATATTCAGTTGTTCCTTCTTATCATAGACAGTTTATTGCTTCTCGAGATGGGCTTCTGAGATGACTGTAATGCTCATTCCTTTTGGTACTCAGTGGCTACCATGTATGTATCAAGTTGGCGTTTAAGTTTCTCTCTTCCATGTGCCTAGCAGCTCTGAACACTTCTCTTGTAATAGAGTTATACATCTCTATTTCTCTCTCAATTCAGTATTAGTGTTCTGATGGATCGTAGAGTTCTTTAGCATAACCATTCTCTGTTTTTCTCTACAATCGGTTGTTGTCTATTATCTCTCTCGTGTATACTTTTCAACAACCGTTCCAACCCATAACCCTTCTGTTTGTTATGTATGCCTTTATATCTCTGAGCATATTTTACCGTTGAGATAAATCCCGTTGGTTTCCTTTGGCTTTGTGCAGATCTTAAATATCTTCGATGCTTGACTCTTTTGCCACTTGTGTCAGTGCTTTTCCCTTTTCTGACATGTTCTGATATATTGACCTGTAGCTCAGCTTTCTCTGACTTTATAGCCGTTGCACTCCCAGAGTTGTTCAGCAAGGAGTATTATTTCCTTTGTTAATTAATCTTCTGATTTATCAATAAATACCTTCCTTGTCTTTTAGAACCAACTGTTCTGATGCATTCAGAGATGTCCCATTGGTCTGACTTTATTCACCCTTTTCCTGAGCAGTGGGTCCTGACTTATAGTCGTTTAGGCACAACGTCTACTACAACTCTGACATGCATCTGTATCTCAACAACATTTAATCTTTCCTTAAACTGGGGAAGGAGTATTCCCTTTTCTCTTGCACCATATATCCGTTTTGTTAGTCTATTTGCCTTGACCTGCTTAATGAATTCGTTGAGTGATAGACTGTCTACTTTGTTTCTGCGAATTCAGCTTCATGAATGTTACTTGAGGTATGTCAAGTGAAACGTTGAGTTAGAACGATCTTTTCTTTAACTCTGTGACCTTGTTGCTCTGGTCAGATCGTAGAGTTTGTGCTTGCAATGCTTTGCTTTGATTTCGTTCTACGATCTTGTAGGTTTGATCAAATCGTAGAGTTAGCTAACTGTAGTGCTTCTTAGTGGAATCGTTGAGTTGCAGTCTGTGTTGCTTCATCCTTTAATTCTACTCAACGATTGTTCCATGTGTATAGCAATCTTCTGTTATTGCCTTGTCATTTTGTTCCACTCTACGATCTCTTCTATCAGCATACATTCCAATCCTTGTAAGCTTGCTCAACAATTTTACTCTACGATTTTGCTAGAGAGTGTGTATCGTAGAGTACATTTCTTCTCTGGTTCAGCGTTATCTGCAGGCTAGCTTGGCTGTCTGTTCGACGATCGTAGAGTTTAGCTCTACGATTTGTACTTGAACAGTTCTTTAACTTTACTCGTATATCCTGTAGACTTCTTGCATATCTGTCTCTCGTAGAGTTATCCTGGTAAGGAGTCGTAGAGTTAACTCTACGATTTATACAAAATCGTGCAGTGTCCGTTCTACGATCGTATAGACTGATCAACCTAACAGATTTGATCTTTTCTAACCAAGTCCTTTCTTACATTATTGCATCATTACATATTGAAAGGACTTTTACAGACTTTGACATACACAAATACATCAATGATTCATTCTTATGCTACTCTGCTTATATCATACATCTTTTATGCAGAGTGACTTCTATTGAAAGATCAACCTAACATTTCTGATCTTTAAAATCTAAGTCCTTTGTACACATATAACTAAAAAAAAAAGACTTTACAACATTTTATTCCGATAACTTTCATTCTCTTTAATAAGCAGCAGACAGTTTATAACAAGATCATATTTGTGCTATACTAGTGTGTGCATCTTACAGTTTTTAAGAAAGATAATATATATCATACACCCACAACAATGTAAGCACATAATTAGATTTAGAACATCTACGCACTTTTTCAGATACATTATATATCACTCAATCATGTAAGCACATAAGCACTTTCAGAGTATCTAAGCACATAATCAATTAAGCACATAAGCACATAAACACTTTCCGAGTATCTAACACATAATCAATTAAGCACATTATAAAATCACATTGTCAAATAACCACATAAGCACATTTAGCCCAGTCCTTTTTGCACAACAGTCATCATCATCAAATCAAACAACATTCAACAATCTCCCCCTATTTGATGATGACAAAACTAATAGACTTATTTATAAGACATTCAAATAATGCATCTACTTGACAGGTAAATTATGTCTTATGATACAGTGAAATACTGTATGGCTAGTGCAAAAGGATGATTTTATTAAATGAGCATTTCTACAAAAGGTTATACATACTTACAGCTGCTCTTCATGTTTTAACTTTTCTCCCACTCAGTTTTGCTAGCTGTCCTCCTCTTAGCTGGTTGAATCTGATCTTCATAGCTCCCCCTAAGCTGTCTTCCCCTTAGTTGGTTACTCCTCCTTCTTCATAGTTGTCTCCCCCTTAGTTGGTTACTCCTCCTTAGTTGGTTACTCCCCCTAAGCTGTCTCCCCCTTAGTTGGTTACTCCTCTTTCTTCATAGCTCCCCCTGTATTCTCTCCCCCTTTTTGACATCATCAATTATGAAATGTATGGAACTTGCAGAGTTACTGCAGATTTTAGAAGGATATTTTGAAGTCTATCACAGAGTTTTGAGACTCTACGAGACTAAGAGTAAGTAAATTTTCATGGTCCATAGAGTGTTGGGACTCTATGACTGGAGAATTGGTATTTTGAGAGATGTTTGCAAAGTTTTGGGACTTTTACGAACAGGGAGGTGGTGCAGGGTGATTAAGAGTTTAGTAAGTCACAGCCGAGGACTTTCTGATTTATGCATTTTGATTTTCCACAGAGCTGGACTGATTCCAGATGGATGTTTCCTGGCAACTTTGGTAGTGAGAATAGAAAGGTTCGCTGCTTATTAGTGTGGTTGCAAAGGTCATTGCCTTTGTGAAATGTTGAGCTATTAATGAAAGATTTGGAAAGGTTGAGTAGCTCCAGCTTATAGAACTTTGATCATTCATGACTATTGCCCTTAGAAGTGGTAAAATAGGAATGAAACTCAACAGATGATTATGATCCCAAGCAATAGAGCATCTTTCTATCTGTCTGACATGCTTCCTTCTTTCTCTACGTCTTCTTTTGATCTGCTTTGATCGATATGCTGCAAATTTCTGCTTTTCAAGTTTTCTTAGCAGTCTTACTTTCTTCAGCTTCTTTTCAGCTTTTATCCTTATTTGTCTCTCCTTGTGATTTGTTTTGAACCTCCTGCCTGTGTTCTTCATAAAACCACTTAATCCTTTACTTGACCTTCTTGACCCGTCTTTTGATTTATCCACATCATGAGTGCTGGTCTCTTCTTGACGGTGTTTATCTTCTTTCACCACAGTTTCTTGACAGTCTCCTTCCTCATCTGATTTAGTCTTTCCAGCTTCAGAATTTTCAGAGCATTGTTTCCTTGGTACATCATCTTCTTCAGCTACATCATCATCATTGTTGAACTCAGGTGTTGAGTCTTTTACAACTGGTTCAATTTCCTGATCAGAACCCAAAGAGACTTCCTTTTCAGACAGGTTATTTTTATGACATTCTGATCTTTCCTCTGAAGAGCCTGTAGATGTTTCCTCTTTTGAACTGTCAGAAGTTCTTTCTTCAGAATCAGAACTTGCTTCATCATCAATTTCTATCACCTGAGGTGGTCCTGCAGTGATTGAGCTTCTCCACTGTTCTCTGATTCTCCAACTTCTTCTTGGAGCAATGTGAGGAACTTTCTTTTCTGTTTTCTTCTTCTTCTTCTTCTTTACTTCAGATACTTTGGGATTCATCTTTTCCTTCTTAGCTTTCCCTGAACAGACATCCTTTTCTTCTTCAGCCTTCTCTATTTCAAAGAATTTTCTTTTCTTCTCTGATTTCTGACTATCATAGATCACAAGAGTTTTGTTTCTTGATTGTTCATTTTCCTCCTGTAATATCTCCTCAGATATTTCTTTCATTTCCCTTTTTCCTTTTCCCTTTGATTTCACTCCCATCTTACTGTTGAAGCTCATAGAACCTCGTGATTTTTTACCCTTATTGGCATGAGGATTCTTTTTCCAATCTTCAAACAGCCTTGGAGTAATTCTTTTGTTGCAGTTTAGAACTTCTCCTTCATCTTTCCCAATTTCATTTGCCAGCAATTTCTTCAAAATGATGCTTATGAATCTCCCATAAGGCATCTTGGGAGTTGGCTTTCCAGTTTCAGCTCTTGTCTTTGTATCATCTATCCATCTCTTTATCCGCCCTAAGAGAACTGCTCCGAAGTTGATTTTCTTTCTTTGAGCAATAGCAGTCATCAGTCTCAGTTGATCTTCACTGATAGTATCATATGCGGTGTCTTTGCATAAAATACTCTTTCCAACAATATCAGCCAGAAACTCATACTGCTGAGGGAAATCTTTCTTCTTGATTCTTTGAGAGGAGACTTCTTTTCATAGCCCATCAATTCCAATCCAAGTTCAATGTTAATCTTATGAAGAGAAACAATTCCTCCGCTTGGAATACCTAGACTGAGATTGATTTCAGAAACCCTAAATTGCAATGTGATTTCCTTAACCTTTGAGATGAGGGTGTTTCCTCGATAATCAGCATTTGAATAAAATTCTTTCACAAACGAAGAGAAAATCCTGGTGCTAGTTTCCAAACACATGGTGAAGCCAGCATTCTTGACCAGATGTAAAATATCCTTGTATTTCTGCTCTGCATCTCCGAATTTTTCAAAACAAACAAGATTTCCAGGAATGACTTGAAGAGATGCCATGTGATTAAACTGATTGGGGAAAAGCCCAGGGAGCGATACCAATATCGGTTTTAGAGGAATTTTCGATTTCTAGGGTTTTGATGAGTTTTGGGAGAATGGGTATTGACAACTGACGGGAAATGACCATTGTTAGTTTAAAAACAAGACTTATGCTAGTTCCCTCTTATTTTTGCAGAGTACACGTGCCAGATATTTATTTGAAGAACGTGGGTTTAACCCTTTTATTTTCCATAAATGGAGCACATCAATTATTCTAACCCACTTGAGTTTGAAGAGCGTGTGGTTCACTTTCTCTGTATAGTAAACTTGACCAGTTCGTAGAGTTGGCTGCAAGACATTCAACCATCATCCTTTCAGTAGATGGATTTGAGGACGGGTGAGAATTGAATGCTGGAAAAGAAGTTTATGGGAAAGATATTGTTATGAGATGCAAACATAGACTCAATGTTTTACGATCAGGAAGATGAACATGGTGATTCTACGATTTGAGATAATAAGTCTTGCTTGGTTATTAGTCACAGGATTTGGAGATTATTATCGGAGAGATAAGTGCATTTGGTTCATCAATCACATTGTTTTGGGACTTTGTGACTGGAATGAGAAAGGTATTCCAATGAAGAACCGATTTACCTTCTGCTTTCCTTTTGAAGTGCAATCGTAGAGTTGTGATTTTGAACTGCTCTACGATCTCTGTTAAAACTGGAGACTTCGGATGAATTCAGAGATCTTAGTTAGGCCTGGTTGTAGAAAGTCATAGAGTGACTGACTGTGTTGACTCTACGATCTTGAGCTTTATGACGAGGAGACCACTCTACGTTCTTTGGAGAGGACACTTCATTTTCCAAGCCTTATTCTACGATCGCCTGACATACTCTACGATCCTTCTTTGTGAGATGAACTTTCTTCTGACTTGAGTGATCTTTTATCTAACGAGGATATTAGTGACAATCATTCAAACAAGATTCACTAAATCAATAGGTGAGGTAAAGACTAATAGATGCCTCCTTTTATGATCAGCTTCTTTCTCTTCTAGAGAATCCCAAGATTCAAATCTTCTTCATGCCTCAGTATTCAGACTTCACTCAATCTATCAAAGATTGGCTTCCTTGAGATATTCTTCTTTATATCGTTGAGCTTTCTTCTTGAGGCTGTGGCATTGTTTCCTTCCTGTTGTTCTGCTTGAATTATCTTCATCCAGAATGATTTGTAATGCATGCTTATCAAGAGACTTTATGTTTAGCATTTCATAGCGCTGACTTCTTCATAGAATTAAGCAAATAAATCTTCAACCATTTCAAGCTTAGAGCTTCTTCTGTTGCATTTGAAGTTGGAGAGCCTACTGCCAAAGGTTATGAGTGAGCTTTTCTTTGAGATTAACTTTTCCTCTTTTCTCAGATTTGAAGGGTGATTTATGAAACATAGAGTAAGTCATTCGTGATTACTCCTTTCTGCCTTGATCTTCTCACCCTTCTCATTCATAGATGGTTTTGAAGAATTTTGACACTAGGAGCATTTGCCTTTAAAGTCTGAGCATGTACACATGGTGTGCCTGGTAAGGATTTTTTCATTTTAAGAGCTGCTTTGTACATGAATGAGATTCTTCAACTCTTCTCGATCTTTGATGATCTGCAGAATGATTCTTAGATCCGGTGATCATTGATAAACATATGTGACCGTTCATTCATGCTGAGTTGATTTTCAGGTCTCGGGCCTGATAACTGTGATTTGGAGGAATGACTTTGAAAACTCATCACTATGGATATTGCAGTGAAGTAAACAACTGTGATTTGATCTTTCTCCCATTTTCAGAGAAGTTGTTCTAGAAAACCGTTGAAGACTTTTGAAATAGATTCCTTTAAAAAATCAATCAAGCTCTTGATGCTGCTTTAAAATAAATGAAGCACTTCTTTTGACACACATCTTCAGATAGGATCCTTAGAATAAAAGTCCTTAAGCTTATCGGAAAGCTTAATGCTGAGCCCATCGAGTGACTATAGATTAGAGACTGATTCCAGCTGCTGACATATGGTGGATAGAAAAATTATTTAACAATTTAAGCATAGATTCCTGTTGGGCTTGCTTCTGCTTCAACCACCGGTGAGAAGTAGATTTGTTTGCTTGGTTCAGTGATGCTTCCTTGGAGAAGAATAGGATCCGGTGTCCTTTGGCATCAAGATATAAACTTCCCAGTTTGTTTGAAAGCAACAATACACGTTTGTATTCTTTAAGTGAATCAATTAATAATTCTTGTCAACAGAACATTCTGTTGATTTCTTCAACTTGCAGCACCAGATTAACTTTGACAGTTCACTCGATAGCTTCTTTGCTGAGATCATCTGAATTTGTATTAGGAAGTATTAATGTCAATTAATATTCAGCATCAGACATGGAATCAATAACCAACATTCAATTAGTACCTGAAAAAAAAAACATTATTTTGTAAGCTTGTTCATACGAGGTGGTTTACTTCAATTCTTAAACTCAAAAACAGAAATTTGCTAGTGCCATAGGATCTACTCAAAGTGTGAGCTTTATGTTCGTGAGAACCTGCTCTGATACCAATTGTTAGTTCCCAGAGCCGCACAAGTGATCTAGAAGGGGGGGTTGAATAGATCTTATCAAAAACTTTTTCTTTTAATATTAATTTCAAATATTTAATAGCACTTAACAAACTTAATTAAGATTTGTTTGCACAGCGGAATATTAGTTTGAAAACACCCCTTAAAGATTTGAAAAACTTCTCCGTTAAAGTTTAGGATTATTTAGAAGAAAGCCATTTGTTAAGTAAACTAATTTACAATCATATGTAAACATATATATATATATATATATATATATATATATATATATATATATATATATATATATATATATATATATCTGTATATATATAAGACAGAATGTAAATGACTGAATGTAAATGACACCAGAGAGTTTTAAGTGGTTCGGAGACTGAATAACTCCTACTCCACTCTTCTACTACAACGAGTAGGAAATCCACTAAGGATGGTTCATACGGAACCCTTCAAGCTCATTAGCCTGGAAACTCTGGTTCATTAAGAACCCTTCAAACCCAGCAGGTTTGGTTAGTTTAGTCACAAAGACAAGGACATTACTGCCCTCTTCAAGTCCAGCAGACTTGGCTCCTTTAGTCACTATGACAAGGACAACTGCCCTCTTCAAGTCCAACAGACTTGGCTCCTTGATCATTTGAAAGAGGTTGGAATTGCTACTGAGTTGTACATTAAGTCTTATTGTCTTTAAACACTCAGTAGCAGGATGTGATCATTCCTGGGATAATATTGAGTTCAACAATGATGCTTGACTTCTTTATATGCTCAATATCATCTTGTGATCACCCATTGTGCTGCTAGGCTTTTGTACTTCAGCTCATTTGGTACTTGATAACTTCTCGAGATGAACTCCTGAGATGACTGTGATGCTCCTTTCTTTTGGATACTCAGTTGTTCCTTCTTATCATAGACAGTTTATTGCTTCTCGAGATGGGCTTCTGAGATGACTGTAATGCTCATTCCTTTTGGTACTCAGTGGCTACCATGTATGTATCAAGTTGGCGTTTAAGTTTCTCTCTTCCATGTGCCTAGCAGCTCTGAACACTTCTCTTGTAATAGAGTTATACATCTCTATTTCTCTCTCAATTCAGTATTAGTGTTCTGATGGATCGTAGAGTTCTTTAGCATAACCATTCTCTGTTTTTCTCTACAATCGGTTGTTGTCTATTATCTCTCTCGTGTATACTTTTCAACAACCGTTCCAACCCATAACCCTTCTGTTTGTTATGTATGCCTTTATATCTCTGAGCATATTTTACCGTTGAGATAAATCCCGTTGGTTTCCTTTGGCTTTGTGCAGATCTTAAATATCTTCGATGCTTGACTCTTTTGCCACTTGTGTCAGTGCTTTTCCCTTTTCTGACATGTTCTGATATATTGACCTGTAGCTCAGCTTTCTCTGACTTTATAGCCGTTGCACTCCCAGAGTTGTTCAGCAAGGAGTATTATTTCCTTTGTTAATTAATCTTCTGATTTATCAATAAATACCTTCCTTGTCTTTTAGAACCAACTGTTCTGATGCATTCAGAGATGTCCCATTGGTCTGACTTTATTCACCCTTTTCCTGAGCAGTGGGTCCTGACTTATAGTCGTTTAGGCACAACGTCTACTACAACTCTGACATGCATCTGTATCTCAACAACATTTAATCTTTCCTTAAACTGGGGAAGGAGTATTCCCTTTTCTCTTGCACCATATATCCGTTTTGTTAGTCTATTTGCCTTGACCTGCTTAATGAATTCGTTGAGTGATAGACTGTCTACTTTGTTTCTGCGAATTCAGCTTCATGAATGTTACTTGAGGTATGTCAAGTGAAACGTTGAGTTAGAACGATCTTTTCTTTAACTCTGTGACCTTGTTGCTCTGGTCAGATCGTAGAGTTTGTGCTTGCAATGCTTTGCTTTGATTTCGTTCTACGATCTTGTAGGTTTGATCAAATCGTAGAGTTAGCTAACTGTAGTGCTTCTTAGTGGAATCGTTGAGTTGCAGTCTGTGTTGCTTCATCCTTTAATTCTACTCAACGATTGTTCCATGTGTATAGCAATCTTCTGTTATTGCCTTGTCATTTTGTTCCACTCTACGATCTCTTCTATCAGCATACATTCCAATCCTTGTAAGCTTGCTCAACAATTTTACTCTACGATTTTGCTAGAGAGTGTGTATCGTAGAGTACATTTCTTCTCTGGTTCAGCGTTATCTGCAGGCTAGCTTGGCTGTCTGTTCGACGATCGTAGAGTTCAGCTCTACGATTTGTACTTGAACAGTTCTTTAACTTTACTCGTATATCCTGTAGACTTCTTGCATATCTGTCTCTCGTAGAGTTATCCTGGTAAGGAGTCGTAGAGTTAACTCTACGATTTATACAAAATCGTGCAGTGTCCGTTCTACGATCGTATAGACTGATCAACCTAACAGATTTGATCTTTTCTAACCAAGTCCTTTCTTACATTATTGCATCATTACATATTGAAAGGACTTTTACAGACTTTGACATACACAAATACATCAATGATTCATTCTTATGCTACTCTGCTTATATCATACATCTTTTATGCAGAGTGACTTCTATTGAAAGATCAACCTAACATTTCTGATCTTTAAAATCTAAGTCCTTTGTACACATATAACTAAAAAAAAAGGACTTTACAACATTTTATTCCGATAACTTTCATTCTCTTTAATAAGCAGCAGACAGTTTATAACAAGATCATATTTGTGCTATACTAGTGTGTGCATCTTACAGTTTTTAAGAAAGATAATATATATCATACACCCACAACAATGTAAGCACATAATTAGATTTAGAACATCTACGCACTTTTTCAGATACATTATATATCACTCAATCATGTAAGCACATAAGCACTTTCAGAGTATCTAAGCACATAATCAATTAAGCACATAAGCACATAAACACTTTCCGAGTATCTAACACATAATCAATTAAGCACATTATAAAATCACATTGTCAAATAACCACATAAGCACATTTAGCCCAGTCCTTTTTGCACAACAGTCATCATCATCAAATCAAACAACATTCAACAGTAATGGTTCGGTTCGATTCAGTCGATTTTTTTCGATTTTGTGTGTAAGACCCCGAATTTTATGAAATATAAAATTTAATTTTTTCTTCATATATATTTTCATGAAACAGTAAGTGGTTAAATTGATAAAGTTAAAAGTTAAGGATGTTATGTGTAAATTATATTATGTCGGACAATATTCGTTTGGTCAGGGAATATTCGTTCTGTCAGGGAATATTCATACGACGGCGCCGTACTAACCAATCATTGGTGGACCCCACAAAGAATAATTGTCGGATATAGAAAATGGCATAAACAATTTTTAAATGGTCAATGGTACTATCACTTTTAATTGTTAAAATATCCAGTGGTAAAAGTGTGACGCCCCCAAATCGAGGCCTACATAGCCCAATTTGAGACGTCATAAAATACATAATCTTTAATACAAATAGTACATAGAACAGAAATGCAAAACTCAATAATACACAACTAAGTCTTCACTATTATTTCCACACTATATACAACATGTGAAGACTACAATAGCTATCACTCGGACCGTCACTCCATTCCCCTGCTAGACCCGGCTACTCTCTCTTTTTTTTTGAAAAACAATGGAACAAAAGAAAGGGTGAGCTCAAATAGCCCAGTAAGAAATATCATGACTAAGATAACGACAAATAAATTATCATTAGCCTTCAACAGATGAGTTTTTAATTGAATATAATAGACAATAAGCTTTGTATCAATAATAGCAGCGGAATGAGCAATCTATTAGAAGAATAATGCAGACTATAATGTCCACTCGCTTCTATTTTTAGGAAAAACATCATCAACTTTTATCATCTTAAACACCGCTGGTTATGATATTATAAATTTCCAGTTCCTGATTATAATCTTGTCAGTCAATAGTTCATCTTTGCATTACGAGCCAAGGATATTCAAATATAACATCAACGGTAATGATTATACCAGTTTTCAGCCTTTGGTCATAATCATACCAACAACAGTTCATCTTTGCCCCAGGCCAAAGAGAATATTCACCACGTGCCCTAAAAGACACAATAATTATATCGCCTTTATCCTATCAACTGTGCCCCAGGCCACAGATATTCACAACAACATGGTTCTTGATGATTAGAATAACAACCGTGATATAGATGATGAATCAGAAGAAACAATATGATCAATAAATATCAAAAGTTTATGATTTTTCTTTGTGCAGATTCAAATAATGTCCAAATTGACAATATGATGTAGACTAAAATTCAATAATGATATTTAAGATCCACAGTTCAGAATAACAGTTAAGGTTCAATAGAAAGATTTAGAAAAATAGGAAGGTTCAGTTGAAATGATATTAGATGAAGCGCAAACTATTAAAGAATATGTATTCATTTCAGGAAACTTTACCAACAAGAGACAAGTAAGAAATGAATACGAAGAGTAATTCACCAAACATGCGGTAGTCCGCGTAGTCAGGTTATTCCCATAATTTAATAAGGAATGAATACGAAAGGTTATTCACCAAACATGCGGTAGTCCGTGTAGTCGGGTTATTCCCACAAATTAATAAGGAATGAATACGAAAAGTTATTCACCAACAGGCGGTAATCCGCGTCGTAAGGTTATTTCCACAATTTAATACATGGAAATAAATACGAAAGGTTATTCACCAATAGGCGGTAATCCGCCGTAAGGTTATTCCCACAATTTAATACATGGAAATAAATGGCACATCTTATGAGTAAGAAAGAAACGATATTATTTTCGAGAATCAAATAATGATAATCCCTTACCATAGTAAGTTTGAATAATGGAAAATGAAAAAGATGGTATCCCTTACCTTAACACGTGACTAGATATGAACTCGTACACTTACAGCTCTTTACAAATACTCAAGATGACTTTAGCACACTCAAGGAGAACTTATACAAAGAAATATTTGGAGAGTGAAAGAAAGAATAAGCAAGGAAGTTTTTTTATGAAAAATCCTTAAGTTAAGGCCTCTATTTATAGCAAAAAATCTTATCATCACCAAGATTTCTTAATTTAATCCAAACCGTATATTTCAAGATAATGTTTAATCCATACCACTCATTTCATCTTTTAAGATTTCCTTAATCTAAACCATTCATTTAAAGATCATCTTTTAATCTATACCATTTAATTTAATTTATATATAAAACAACTAACTTTAAATAAATCAATTAACTTTATATATAAAAACAAACAACTTTATATAATTTATCATAATAAAAATAAATAACTTTATCAATTCAATTATTCAACAATAATTCACAATTATTTATTACTATGGCTAATTGTTGTAAATGCAGTGTAGTTGGCTTTTCGAGTTAAATAAACAGGAAAATTAATTAATAATAGAATACAACAATTTAATCAATATCATAAAAGAGATAACAATAATGCTGAAAATAAATAAGAAAATAACACGTTACTGTGTAATGACAATTATTGATTCAGTAATGTGAATTATTGTGCATATGCTACTGTGACAATTATCAGCTCAATAATATGAATTATTATGCATGTGACAATTATTGGTTCAATAAAGTCAATATAGTACAATAACCACTTTATCAGTTTAATAATATGAAACACTGTGCAATACCGTGTGTTACTGTGCAATACCGTGTGCTACTGTGCAATACCGTGTGCTACTATGTAATACCGTATGTTACTATTCCTTTACCACCGGGTATTTTAACAGTTTAAGATGATAATACCGTTAACTATATTTATTTAAAAAGGTTACGTATGTCGCTTTCTATATCCGACAATAAGTCGTTGTGGGGGTCCACAATTATTTTGTTATTTCGGCGCCGTCGTACGAATCGAATATTCTCCGACAAAACGAATATTCTCCGACAAAACGAATATTGTCCGACATAATAAAATTTGCACATAACATCCTTAACTTTTAACCTTATCAATTTAACCACCTACTATTTCAGGAAAAATATATATGAAGAAAAATTAAATTTTGTATTTCATAAAATTTGGGGTCTTACAAAAAGAATAGTAATATACGGTATTACAAGTAACATATGGTATTGCACAGTAGCACACGGTATTGCACAGTAGCACACGGCATTGCACAGTGTTTCGTATTATTAAACTGATAAAGTGGTTATCGTATAATATTTGACTTTATTGTCACATGCACAATAATTCATATTATTAAACTGATAATTGTCACAATAACATATGCACAGTAATTCACATTATTGAATCAATAATTATCATGACACAGTAACGTATTCTTTCTTTTACATACTTTCTGCATTATTGTTATCTCTATTATGGTGTTATTTAAACAGTTGTATTTCATTAATTAATTGACTTGATATCTAACTCAGAGAGTCAATTACACTGTATTTATAACAATTAGTCATAATAATGAATAAGCGTGATTTATTGTTGAATAATTGAATTGATAAAGTTATTTGTTTATAATATAAAATTAGGTGATATAAAATGAATGGTATAGATTAAAGATAATATAGAATTTGAAATGGATGATGTAGATTAAAAGATGATTTTTAAATGAATGGTTTAGATTAAGGAAATTTTAAAAGATGAAATGAATGGTATAGATTAAAGATAATATATAATTTGAAATGGATAGTGTAGATTAATAGATGATCTTTAAATGAATGGTTTAGATTAAAGAAATCTTAAAAGATGAAATGAATGGTATGGATTAAACATTATCTTGAAATGAACGGTTTGGATTAAATTAGGAAATCTTGGTTATGATAACATTTTTGGCTATAAATAGAGGCCTTAACTTAAAGATTTTTCATAAACTTCCTTACTTGTATAACTTAAAGATCTTAAATTGTTGTTTGGTATGATTATAACCAAAGGCTGAATCTGGTATAATCATGACCGTTGGTGTTATATTGAATGTCTTTGGCCCGTAGTGCAAAGATGAACTGTTGATCTGCATGATTATGACCAGGAACTGTAAATTTGTATTATCTTGACTAATGGTATTTCAGATGATAAAAGTTGATGATGTTTTTCCTAAAAAGAAAATCGAGTGGACATTATAGTCTGCATTATTCTTCTAGTAGATTGCTCATTCCGCTGCTATTATTGATCTGAACTGTGACACCCCCAAATCTGGGCCCACACAGCCCAAACTTGAGTCGTCAAAAGACTACAACAAAATTATTACAACAAAGTACAACGTACAACAATACAGTGTATAATAATACACAACTAAGTCTTCACTATTATTGTCACACTATTTTACAACATATGAAGACTATGATAACTATTCCTCGGACCCTCACTCCATCCCCCGGCTAGACCCCGTTACGTTTTCATCTCCTGTTGAAAAACAATGGAACAAAAGAAAGGGTGAGCTCAAATAGCCCAGTAAGAAATATCATGACTAAGATAATGACGAATAAATTATCATTAGCCTTCAACAGTTGAGTTCTTGATATAATACAATAGACTACAAGGTTTATATCAAAAACTGTAGTTAAATTCTTGAACAATGTTCAGATCAATAATAGCAGCGGAATGAGCAATCTATTAGAAGAATAATGCAGACTATAATGTCCACTTGGTTCTCTTTTTAGGAAAAACATCATCAACTTTTATCATCAGAAATACCTTTAGTCAAGATAATACAATTCACAGTTCCTGATCATAATCATGCAGATCAACAGTTCATCTTTGCACTACGGGCCAAAGACATTCAATATAACACCAACGGTCATGATTATATCAGATTCAGCCTTTAGTCATAATCATACCAAACAACAGTTCATCTTTGCACTACGGGCCAAAGAGAACATTCACCACGTGCCATAAAAGACACCGAACAGATGTATCGCCTTTAACCTATTATATCGCCTTTAACCTATCATCTGTTCAACAATTATATCGCATTTGTGCCCCCGGCCACATATATTCATAACAACGTGATTTTGGATGATTAGAATGATATAAATGATGAACAGAAGAAACAGGATAAACAATAAATATCAGAATTTTACTTTGTACAGATTCAAATAATGTCCAAATTGTCAACATGATGTGAAGTGAAATTTAAAAATGATATTCAAGATCCATAGTTCAGAATAACGGTTACAATTCAATAGAAAGGTTCACGTAAATAGGAAGGTTCAGTTGAAATAATGAAGTTCATCTATTATGGAACATACAATATTTTCAGGAATTATAGAAGCAATAGTTCCATAATAAATTTCGATTTAGGAGTATGAAAGAAAATAATATCTCATACCGTAGCAGGTTTGATTAACAAAAGGTGAAGGAAATTAATACAAAGGGTTATTCACCAACAGGCGGTAATCCGTGCCATAAGTTATTCCCACAATTTAATAGAATTTGAGTACAAAGAGTTTTTCACCAAACAGGCGATAATATGTGCCGTAAGGTTATTCTCAGAGATTAATAATGAAAGAATACGAAAGGTTATTCACCAACAGGCGGTAATCCGCTCCGTAAGGTTATTCCCACAAATTAATACATGGAAATAAATGACACATCTTATGAGTAAGAAAGAAACAATATTATTTTCGAGAATCAAATAATGATAATCCCTTACTTTAACACGTGACTGGATGAGGTTGATTAACTTGAACAATACACGTACACTTATAGATTTTCACAAATACTCAAGATGACTTAAGCACACTTAGAGAGAACTTTCACAAGAAGTATTTAGAGAGAGAAAGAAAGAACAAGTAAGAAAGTTTATGAAAAATCCTTAAGTTAAGGCTTCTATTTATAGCCAAAAATCTTATCATATCCAAGATTTTCTAATTTAATCCAAACCGTTCATTTCATATCACCTAACTTTATATTATAAACAAATAACTTTATCAATTCAATTATTCAACAATAATTCACACTTTAATCTATACCATTCATTTCATATCACATAACTTTATATTATAAACAAATTATTCAACAATAATTTACACTTTAATCTACACCATTCATTTCATATCACCTAACTTTATATTATAAACAAATTATTCAACAATAATTTACACTTTAATCAAATTATTCAATAATAATTTACACTTTAATCTACACCATTCATTTCATATCACCTAACTTTATATTATAAACAAATTATTCAACAATAATTTACACTTTAATCTACACCATTCATTCCATATCACCTAACTTTATATTATAAACAAATAACTTTATCAATTCAATTATTCAACAATAATTCACACTTATTCATTATTATGACTAATTGTTATAAATACAGTATAGTTAGCTTTCTAAGTGAGATATCAAGTCAATTAATTAATGAAATACAACTGTTTAAATAACACCGTAATAGCGATAACAATAATGCAGAAAGTATGTAAAAGAAAAATACGTTACTGTGTCATGACAATTATTGATTCAATAATGTGAATTACTGTGCATATGTTACTGTGACAATTATTAGGTTCAATAATTTTAAAAACAGTGCAGCAACAATTATTGAATTGATAATATAAAATATTATACAGTGACAATTATCGATGAAATGATGCGTAACAGTTACGGTGTCAATTATCAGACCAATAATATGAGACACTATGCAATACCGTGTGTTACTGTAGAGTACCGTGTGCTACAGAAAATACCATAAACTACCGTATGCTACTATTCTTTTATCACCGGTATTTTAACAATTCCGTTGACTATTTTTATTTAAAAAGGTTATTTCTGTCGTTTTCTATATCCGACAAATATTCCGTTGTAGGGTCCACCAATAATTTGTTATTTCGGCGCCGTCGTACGGCACAAATATTTCCCGACCAAACGAATATTCCCCGACAAAGTGAATATTGTCCGACAAAATATAATTTGCACATAACATCCTTAACTTTTAACTTTATCAATTTAACTACTTACTGTTTCAGAAGAAAAATTAAATATATGAAGAAAAATTAAATTTTGTATTTCATAAAATTCGGGGTCTTACATGAACATTGTTCAAGAATTTAACTGCAGTTTTTGATATAAACCTTGTAGTCTATTGTATTCTATCAAAAACTTAACTGTTGAAGGTGAATGATAATTTATTCGTCATTATCTTAGTCATGATATTCTTTACTAGGCTATTTGAGCTCACCCTTTCTTTTGTTCCATTGTTTTTCAACAGGAGATGGAAACGTAACTGGTATAGCCGGGGAATAGAGTGAGAGTCCGAGAGATAGCTATCGTAGTCTTCATGCGTTGTAAAATAGTGTGATAATAATAGTGAAGACTTAGTTGTGTATTATTATACACTGTATTGTTGAACGTTGTTCTACCTTGTAATAATTTTGTTGTAGTCTTTTGACAACTCAAGTTTGGACTGTGTGGGCCCAGATTTGAGGGTGTCACATTGTGTGCACCCCTCCTTACTCTAAGATATTAAAATTTTGATTGATTTTTATGATCAATGATAGATGATGACGTGCTTAACAAACTTTAAATGATGATAAGTAATTATTCATTTTTTTAAATTTTTTATAAATAATTTGAATAAATTGTTTATTAGATAATTGATAAACGAATTCGAATACCCGAATATTTGAATAATCTGTTCGTTCAAATAAAATAAACAAAAATAAATATTATCCGTATTCGAATATTATTTCAAATACCGAATACAATTAATATTTTTAAAATTTGTCAAATATAAATACAGATAAAATATTAATTTTTTTGAATACAGATACGGATCATATATATCCGTTTACAACTTAGCGGGAGGTACACTATTAAATAATTAATGTTAGTTTAAAAATTTATTATTATTTATGTACTAATTAATTACTCTTTCTTTCTTTCTTAATTACTCCAACTTGATGAGATTTTCTAGAAATAAAACATGAAATGATTAAATTTTTTACTTCTAAATATATGTAAAACGTCCTATATTATTGGAAAAAAATTCTTTTAAAACGTCATATATAATTTAAAGAAAGGAGTATAAATTACATTTACAACATACCTTTTTTCTTTTTATGTCGCTCACAAACTAAAATAAAGAGTATGGTTATTAAACTCGGTCTAGACTGGCTGTCCAACGGTCTAATCGGTCGGCATGTCGATCCGATTTGGCCCAAAAAACCTGTTTTCACCAACTCGGTCGAACCAGTGGTTCAACCGGTAAAATATGTTAGTTGATCCGATTTTAAAGGTTTTTTTTATACAAAAATCTTTTTATTTTTTAAATTATATATTTTTATTAATATTATAATATTATTTTACTATACTTTAGCTTACAAAAAATTAAATATTTTAAAATTTTATTAATTATTAATAATATATATTTTTTATATATTTATAATGTTATCAATTTAATAATAATTTGATCATTAATTGGATAAGTAATTTATTTATTCGATACCCTTTTAAATTTGATGATCGATCCAAATCTAAAAAAATTAATAAGAGTTCCTATTGATGATCGATCCAAATCTAAAAAAATTAATAAGAGTTCATATCAGGACAGTACAACAATTATCACTAGATAGGATCTAATTCAAAGATCATTTAGCATCCAGCCTAACCTATGACTTGGTATGTATATATCAATTTTGTTATGAGCAATAATTTGGTCAATAATTTTTATAAAAAAATAATAAAACTCATTATTTATATAATAGATTCTATCATTTTTTTTAAAAATATTGTATAAATTATTACTATTCATCATTACTCATAACATTGTTCGCGTATATATGGTGGCTATATTAGTCGTTCAACTTGCAGCTCGGTCACTATAGGAGACCCAGTCACTTAATTTGATTGAATAAGTTTGTTTTGACATAATTAAATTTGTCATGTATGTGTCAAATCAAAGACGAATACTCATACACCTTAAGTTGAATATTAATGGATAACTCCCACTTTCTTAGTCTTTTTAAGCAAAAAAAAAATGTCTAAAATTCGAAGTTGGACCCTCCATTGGTCATCATGTTTGATGCTTGGCTTGCCATCTCTCTGTCATACTCGGAGCAAATGCCGCAAGCCAAGCAACATCCTTTTCTGTGCATAGAATTCTAAAACAAATTATTTACATTGAAAATTAATAAAATATTTTTTTTATCATCTATTTAATCCTTTCCATTATACAAATCATTTTATAAAAAAAAAATCTCTATAATATAAGACGTTTTATATATATCTAAAAAAATATTATTATTTCATATTTTATTCTTAAAAATGAAAAAATTAAAAAAAAAGTGAAGAAAATGAGTAATTAATTAATATATAAATAATAATGAAATTTTAAATTAATATTAATTATCTAATATTAATATTAATAAAAAAATTTAATATATATAATTACGTGTTAAATGACTTATATAATAGAAATGGAGTATCTCATAACATAAAGAAAGAAAATAAGAAAGAATTATCATAAATACTCGTTACAGCATGATACTGTAACGGTGACTTGATAAAAGAGAGAAAAAGAATATTCAATATCATAAACAGTTTGATTGCAAATATTATTCAATGATTGGTTAGAGTGGAAACTATATTCAAGGTTTCAAACTGCAGACATTAGAAATCATCAACCCATGGAAATTGCTTCCCAGGAGCATTCAATAGAAATCAACAAGTTGAAAAAATGGTCATAAAACCACCATCTCCAATAAATAAAATGAAAATATTGCACATTATCCAACATTGTTATTCAAATTGTGGATTAAATTAAGACAAGTCCCAGAACTGGGATAAAATAAAAAATATTACAAAAAAATAAATTGTTCACTTCATAGCTCTGGCTAAACATTCTTGATCTGTAATGTAATAAGGTTTCATTACTCGGGTTCTAGCTACATATAGAACTAAAAATCAGCAAGAATATTAAAGAATAATATTGATGTGTAGTGTTAAATTGGGAACCAAATGAATGGCTTGATTATGCCACCATCTGCTCCTGCTCTATGTGCATCTGCTCAGCCCATGCCGGAAGCATCTCATGAACCCCTCCTCCTCCATTCTTCTGCTCTGAACTGTATAGTCCAGCCCCAGCCGAGGAAACATCTTTCACCAATGAATTTACCCAAGACACATCCGGCTCATCCGCAAATGATGGTGTCATCCCGGAATTCCTTGCAGCATCATTACCACTACGAAACCCGAAAGAGGCTGATTTCTTTAGCTTGTTCAGATCCTCCCCATGGTAGCCCCAATCCAATTTCCCACTAGGGGAGCTCCAATCCGAAAGATTAGAGGACATTAATGTTGCTGAATTTGCTGCAGCCGATGTAAAACCAGCAGGGCGGTGGCTCACAGCTCCGCGGTCAATAAAGCTCTGGCTGCGCTTGGCAAATGCCGAGGATCTGGAATTCATGACTGCTGCTGCAACTGCAGCGGAAGAATCAAACCCGTATGCCGATGCTTTTCTCGACGGTGAGGAGGACACATTTGATGGGTAGCTCGCCCTGAGTTGGTTCATGTTTTGTTGGCGCATTTGATGCCCAGTTGGAGATTGCATTTGGGGTGTAGCAGACGTTGCAACTTGAGGCGAAAGACCCTGCAACTGAGACAGATACGAAGAATCCAAAGACCCAAAAACATCGTCGAGATTAGTAGGATTCATGTCGCCAAACCGTCTGTTATTCCACCTTGATGGGGAAGAAAGATTAGACAAGTCATCAATCAATTGCTGCCTCTGCTGCTGAGTGCGAATACTTTCAAGTCCAAGTAATTCCATTTCCAATTCCATATCTCTAGCATTTAAAGCTGTCTTCAACCGGCTACCAGGGAGCTGCAAAGCAGGTGGTGTGAGATTCACCTTATTCTGCCACAAGTTCCCACCCATCGGTGACGAACAAGCTACAGACGGAGACATTGGTGGCGTCGAAACAACGATCCCCATCGGGCTCAATGCACCCATATCCATCGAATTAACAGAACTCGACTTAGGCGAAGGCATAGCCGATCCTGTGGAAGCATATAACGGGCGCAACTCCTCCGCCTTGTGGGCGAAAAAACACACTTTTCTAGCACATCCTGTCTCATCCTTGCACAGCCGGGTTCGGTACTGAGCTGGGTGAAGCCAAGATTCAAACACCCCGTGTGCATACTCACAACCATCTCCTTTCACACAGCTCCCCTTACGAAACTCTGGGCAAGGCACGCAGCTATAAGTAAACTTGTTTGGATCACGGCGCCTGGCGTTCTCGCCAGGATGAACAAAAGGGCATTCAGTCCAATCGTGAGAATACGCCCTCGAGCAAGGCTTTACTTTAAAACTATACATCCGGAAATCATCTGTTCCGTACAATCCAATATTAATATCCGGCAAAGAAACATCAACTGGGTACTCTTTTTTCTCGACCAATTGGGGGATTTCTGGGTTTATGTCGCCGATCTCCTGAGGAAGACCTTTCAGCAATAATTCCAGTTCCTTCCTTTTGGAATTAGTCGAAAATTTGAAACCCAGAGGAATCAAATCGCTGGGTTTGTTTCCATTTCTATCGACGGAATTAATATCCGCATATGCATCAATCAAGAGTTTGACGATCGTCGCCGATGAGTCAGACCCGCCGGCGGCAGCGCAGTGGAGAGCAGTGGCTAAATCTGATGAAGAAGTTCTGTTAACATCGATTTTTCCTGTTCCAATTATGTATTTCAGAATCTCTGTACTTCCATATGTGGAAGCAATCATTAAGGGAGTTCGCTCTTCAAATCCCATCTTTTTAGACCCAAATCTTTTACCATACCAAAAGCTAACATCATCAATATCCAACCCCTTCTCTTCAATATGATGAATAAAGCCGGTAAGATCATCATCAGCAGCTAATTCAAGTAGACTGGAGCCATTACTCAAAACCAAATCTTTCTTTTCTTGAAATCCAGGCTCCATGACTATTTCTGCTGAGCAAAGTTTAGTCTTTGAACCTTTACACATGAAACCCTACAACAAAATAACATAAAAATAAGATGCCAACCACATAAAATGGACAAACCTAAAACAAATGAACATAAGAGAGAGAATTATCAATTATGGAGGTTAAAACATACCTTTGTTGGAGCTGGGTTTTCAAGAATTTATGGAGAATTTGAGGGAGAAGAATCTTAATAAATTTGGAGAGTAGCGTGAGAATGAATTGGTATGAACGACTAGCTGGATTATTTATATATTGTGAAAAAGGAAGGGAGCACGAGTGAGTAAAGGAAGGAAGGAGGAAAGTGTGACTTTTCTTCCTTCTCTCTTCTCTTTATTCTTTTTTGGGTCAAGTCAAATCTTCAAACCAGAGGGTCCACGCCACACCAGTTCGGTGTCATACTTGTTTCCATCCCCATTCAAATGAAATGCAAATGCAAAGGGCAATATTTGAAATTCAAATTCAAATTCACGTGGACCCACGTATCCCCAATATACTGGTTTCTCCGTCCTATATAGTTGGTGCTACACGCTTTTAGTAAACAAATCCAATGTTTGGTTAAGGACTTGAGGTATTATTCTACTGGCACTTTGTGTATGTTTTCATTACCCTGGATTTGTTACATTTAGGTTATATTTGTTTGTAAAATGTATACTTAGAATTGGACTATTTATATTAATTTAAAATTTTTTGTGACTTTTTTATCCTATGATGATGGATTATTAGTCCCTTAAATAGTCCTTGGATTATTTTTTTATCATTCTCAAGGCTATTTATGAGGGATTATATAATCCCATGATGAATTTGGGATTATATAATCCCTCATAAATAGCCTTGAGAATGATAATTTGGGATTATATAATCCCTCATAAATAACCTTGAGAATGATAAAAAAATAATCCAATGACTATTTAAGGGACTATTAATCCCTCATGATGAGATAAAAAAAGTCGAAAATAGTTTTAAATTAATATAAATAATTCAATCCCAAATATACATTTTACAAACAAACATAGTCTTAGTGTATTTAGAGTATTTAAATTTTTTAGTTATATAGATATAATTTATTTAACTAATAAATATATCGTTTGAAACACGAGCACGACATTTGAGACTCAAACACTACCGTCATAAATTATGCAAACGTTATTAGTCGAATAACGCATTTGTTTTCTGTTCTTGCGTATTTTTGGTTAATCCTAAATAAAATGTTCGAAGACCTTTGTGTGAGTAACACATTACTAATATTTTAAATAAATAACTTAAATTAACAAGAGCAAATTTTATCTAGATAAAAAAAAACTTCTTTATCAACACCAATTGTCGTGATAAAATCCTATCAGTTGAATACGTTTTTGGAGCCACAGAGGTAGCATTCAAGAAAATTGATTGTTTCAAAATAATGAAAATATACATTCCCTCAATTGTGAATTATAAGATCGTTATTGATTTTAAAAAATTAATTTGAGATATTTTTAAATTTTAAATTAACATAATTCGTTTAAGTTTTGAAAATAATAAAATCTATAACTAGTAATACTTTTTATATAGTTTATAATATTTATAATTATATTAATATAAACTAAATAAATTTATTTTAATTTTAAATTTGAAATTATTTTTTTTTTAAATTAATATTAATCTTATAATTTAAAACAGATGGAGTAAAATTTAGAATTATTGATGAATGCACTATCTAAGGTTTATTCGCTCCCTCTTGTAATCCCAAGATTGTTGTGGGTTTAAAACGTAAGGTCTTGAAAAAATAATATAAGAGTGAATAATAGATATATACATGAATGAAATTAATATTTAATAATTTAAATTTTTTGTGTCGAGTCAAATTACAAACATGTGTAATAAATTTGTGTATCCTTATGTGTCATTAAGATTGACACATAAGTTCTCAATTGATCCAGGTTGTAGGGGTGTGTCATTAAGATTGCTCGGGAAAGGATTTAATATCGATTGACGTTTAGATTGACCCAATGATATCCATACTGCTCAAACCCCAAAAAAAATAAAAATAGAGATAATTATGTAAAAGAAAGGATACATATGTCTCTTTATTTTTATTTTTTAAATGAAAATGACAAGAGAGATCATCACTGCAGTTTATTTGTAGACCACACAGCTTCTAAACATTCATAAATCTTCCAGATTAAAAGACACAGTATTGAAACATTTTGTGTTTATTTATGATAGGATATGACTTAATTTCTTACACCATGCGAACAGAGATCTCAATTCTCTGTTTCTCAAATAACAATTGATTTAATCAAAATCAAACATATGTATTCGAGAATGTCCGGGCCGCCTATGACATGGACCGTGAGTATCCGTTCCCTTCTTTACTAAAGAGACACGAACGCATGCATTAATATTATATAAAAAAAAAAAAAAAACTCAAAAATATGTTAGGGGTGAATATAATACGGTTTGAAATTTAAATTGCATATGAAATCGCTTAGGTACAGTTTAACAAATTTAAAATCATATATTAAATCTTTTGTGATTGATGCAGTACAGTTTTGGTGCGGTTTCAGTTTTAAAACTAATTAAACATATATGAAAAATTATGACTGAAAGAATCACCTAATTTTTAAGTGCAGACAAATGTGTATAAAAGATATTAGAATAACTACTTAAAAATAAGTACAGTAAGACTGTGCCGAATAGTTGTTTATAACTTAAAAGTAGATAGTATATTACTTATACAAGAAGATCGTCACTATTGAATTTATTCATCTTCATTCACATTATAATGAAACTCTGTAATTATAAAAATATCTCTGCCGATCAAATAATAAGAAACTTGATTAATTAAGTAAAATTCACAATTTAAAAATTTTCAAAACTACAATTAATAGTCACACAAGAAACAATTGTAGAAGTTAATGTTATGTTGACAAAAAAACAGGAAAAAATATAATAAATATCATGTAATTTAAAAACAAACAAACAAACAAATCAAATGACGTCGTTTTGACCATTATTGATGTAGTGCGATTTCTGCAGTGCGGTGGACTGCAAAAATCAAAAACAAACAGCAAATGTGATTTTTCAACCATCCTAAAATCGACATATACGTCGAAACTGTTGGTATGATTTTATTGGTGCGGTTTGATCAATTTTTAGTGCACTTTCTGAGCAATTTCAATTTTTTGTTTACCTCTAATGCATGCATTAATATTACCAAAAGAAAAAAAAATAGAGACTCAAACGTGTGTTAGAGAAAAGAAAAAAAAGACTAAAGTGGTACTCCCTCCATTCGTATGTATTTGACAATTTAGATTGTTGCACACTTACTAAAAAAAATCATTTATTACTCTAATTTTATTATTAAGATTGATATATGTTAACACAAAATTTTATAAGCCCGTTAAAAATCATTAAAAGTACGAACACCAGTACTTAGTAAGAATCATTAATCACTCCTAGAACTAGTGATGGCTTAGGCTGCCCGGGAATGTTCCGACGTGATAGTAAGTACAGACCAAAAGCGTTTTCAATGAAGAATCATAATTATACTGGAATAATAAAAATTTTGTATATGAAAGATTGTGTACCATAATTGTGAGCTATTGGCTAGTTATATAGTTGTTGAGATCCCCAGAGTCCAATTAAAAATAGGATATGTACTTCAAAATCAACTTATAACTCCCTTTAACATAGATCTGAGTCCTTACAAATTAAACCAATCGTATTTCATTCAAATAAGAAAACAGAATTCAAGTAGGACGTGGACATCAAATATTCCAAGCCACCTCAAATTGTGTGGAAGTGGGTCGATCAAGTTATAACCTAGTCCAATAAGAACAAGCATCACCAAACCTAAACCAGAAATAAAAGGAGATGCATAAAAGGAGATGCACCAAATTTAAGTCCAATAAATTATACCCCAATAATATGTATTATCACAATTACTCTTATGTGAATTAAAGGAAATAAATACGGTGTCGTGTTTTTCTTTTTCTTTTTACAAGAACAGTCCAAAGATGGATTTAGAATTTTATATTTACTAGAAGCATCTTGAATTTCAAATGAAAAAACAGAATAATGAATATTCTAGAACCAATAAGTAGAAAAAGTTGCGTAGATATGCGGAGTCGTATTAAATATGCAAAAAGTTGCCTAAATAAGCGAGAGAAATTATGAAAGTAAATACTTAAAGGGCAATATGATAAAAATTGTGTTAACATAAAATATATAGGGAAATTTTTTTATCCCCAGCTACTAACTAATAGGATTGGAGGGAGTTTATGATTTGAAACTAGATCTTAATTATGTTAAATTAATACATGGGCCAAAAAATCATTCTTTCATGAAGCTCCGCAACTCCCCCTCCCCCTTGAAGTGAAGCTCATATTATGCTGAGATTTTATATATACTACTTACTAATCTACATGGTATACATTATGTGTGAGTTAAAAAAGAAAAAATAGGGTGCCAAAAGATGGAGGTGGGATTAGATAATGAGAGGGGGGAAACGGTGAATAAAAGACCTATGTAAAGAAATTTGGGGCAAAATAGAAAAGTAAAAGGATTTCACAATTTTATTTACACTAAATTAACTGTCAACTTTTTTCTCCTTCTTTTTTATATATATATATATATATATATATATATATATATATATATATATGTAGCATTTGATAATTAATATTAATTATCTCATTCAGAATTACTCCATCCGTCCCACAAAAAGTGGATAGTTTGAATTTTGTAGTCACCAATTTTAAAATTAAAATTTATCAAATATATATATATATATATATATATATATATATATATATATATATATATATATATATATATAAATTTTCTTAATTCTCAGTTCTAAAATTTATCAATTTGATTAAAAAAAGTCAAATTAAATTAATTTTTATGGGACGGAGCCTCACATGTTTCATTTGAAAGAGAAATAATAGTCACACGACATCCATAAATCAATGAAATAAAACCATATGTGAATTGTAAAAACACTTTGTCACTCCTTTATCACTTTGATTCCCAAAGTTAAAGAACCCCAATATGTTTCTCAATATAGACCTATTTGCCTAAGTAATGTACTTTATAGAGTACTTTTCAAGGTGTGGCAAAATTTTTGTCACACCTTATCTCTGAACACCAAAGTGCATTTCTATTGGAAAGATTAATTACTGATAACATAATGGTGGCTTTTGAGACTTTGCATTACATAAGAACTCACTGCTCTAGCAAAACAGGATTCATGGCACTAAAGCTCCACATGAGTATGATAGTGTGGAGTGGAAATATATGGAAAGGTTGATGGGAAAAATGGGGTTTGCAGATAGTTGGGTTAGATTGATAATGGCTTGTATGTCTACATCTACATATTCGGTGTTGATTAATGGTGAGCCTCATGGAAATATTGTGCCAACAAGGGGTCTTAGGCAAGGGGATCCTCTCTCACCCTATCTGTTTTTGTTGTGCACGAAGGGCTTTCATGGTTTGTTGAAAAAGGCAGAGATGAATGGAGATATAAGAGGAATCTCAATTTGTAAAAATGGGCCTAAGATAACAAATCTTTTTTTTGCAGATGATAGTCTTGTTTTTTGCAGGGCTACGAGGATGAAGTGCCAAAAATTGATGGAGATACTTGTTATGTATGAAAAAGCTTTGGGTTAACAAATCAACAAGTCCAAAACCGCACTTTTCTTCAGTAGATCAACGCCCCAAGAAGTGCAATCCTCAATCATGCATACACTTGGAGTACCTGCAGTGCAACAATATGAAAAGTACTTGGGCTTACCTTCTTTCATTGGGAGGAGAAAAAAAGAGAGCTTCAACAATATAAAGCAAAAGGTGTGGAAGAAAGTTCAAGGATGGGAAGGTAAACTTCTATCTCAAGCGGGAAGAGAAATATTGATTAAAGCAGTGACACAAGCATCACCTACGTATACCATGTCGTGTTTTAAGTTGCCGATGGGATTATGCCATGATATTGAGACTCAAATAAAAAAATTCTTTTGTGGACACTAGGGTGATAGTCGAAAGGTACATTGGATAAATTGGGGGGAATTGTGTAAACCAAAGGCATATGGAGGAATGGGATTTAAAGACCTTTCACGCTTCAATGATGCACTTTTGGCAAAACATACATGGAGGTTACTTCATGATCATTCTTCTCTCTTCTACCGGGTTTTCAATGCAAAATACTTCCCCAATGGCACAATCATGGAGGCTGAAAAGCCTAGCTCATCATCATATGTTTGGAAGAGCATTATCCGTGGATGTGATGTGATTAAAAAAGGGGCAATTTGGAGGATAGGTGATGAAAAATTAGCACGTATATGGGGAGATAGGTGGCTACCGATCAAACACTCCCCAAAAATATTTTCACCACCGGTAAATGAAATGGTGGAGGCTCGGGTTTGTGAGTTAGTTAATCCAGAACAGAAAGTGTGGATACATGAAATCATTAACAACTTGCTGCTGGAATTTGAGGTCGACATTGTTAAAAAAAATTCTCTTAGTCGTACCGATCAACCTGACAAACTCATGTGACCTTTTACTAGAAATGGAACATATACAGTGAAGTCGGGTTATAAATTCCTATAACTTGAACACCAACATCAGCAACCAAGGCAATCTAATGAAAAGAGACTGAAACCTTTGTGGCAGACCATTTGGAGTTGAATGTGCCGAGCAAAGTGAAGAATTTGGTGTGGAGAGCGACAAAAAACTCACTGCCAACAAAAGCTAACTTAGCCCACCGTAAAATTACTAATGATAACATTTGTGAGCTATGTCGATTCCATAAGGAAGATGTGCTACATGCTCTATATACATGCCCTCAGCTTAAAGAAGTATGGAAACGGGTACCGCTTTGGAACTCTGAAAGTTTAAAGAGAACAAGTTCCTTCATTGATCTGTTTGAGTGTGTTTGTATAGAGAACAAAAATCCTGAAAGATTTGCTATGATGGTGTGGGCGATTTGGAATAGGCGTAACAACATTATGTATGGTAAAGTGTCTATTCCAATTCAGCAAATGGTAGCACAAGTTCAAGAGAGACTGCAAGAATTTACACTCAACACCTCGTTCACTAAGCTTTCGAGAATAAAGACCAGACTACGTGGGAGCCACCAACAAATTCGTGGTACAAAGTTAACTTTGATGGAGCATTATTTCAGGCTGATAATCGTGCTGGACTGGGTGTAGTAATCCGAGATGAGTTTGGGCAGGTGATGGTCTCCCTATCTCAGCAAGTTCCTCTGTCGTTCACAGCCATTAAAGTTGAAGCATTGGCAGCCCGACGTGCACTTGAGCTAGCTCGCGAAACAGGTTTTACTAGAGTTACTTTAGAGGGTGACTCTCAGGTCTTGATAAATTCTCTACAATCAAAGCAGATATCTATTGCCCACTTGGTCATATAGTAGCAAATATCAAGTACCTAGCTTCCCTGTTTCATGAATGTAATTTTTCTTTTGTGCATAGACAGGGAAATAATGTAGCTCACTCACTTGCGAGGCGGGCAACTTCATCTCCTCAACTACAAGTCTGGATGGAAGAAGTACCGTCAGATGTAGTATCTGTTCTTATAGCTGATTCTATTAGCCATTTTGATTAATGAAAATTACCTAAGCGATTCTAAAATATATATATATATGTGAATTGTAAAAAGTTGAACTAGTGAAAACTAGCTCTATAAAAGTAAAAAGAACCTTTTTTTTCCCTTACGTCTCAAATCGGAATTAGATCTTTGATCACCAATTAACCTAAATTGATTATGTTAATCAGTGATAAAAAAAAAAAAAAAAAAAGGTTTGTGTTGACATTATTAAATACATTTAATTGAACTTGACTTCAATGAATTATGGTAAAAGTTTGATGGATCAGACTAGTGATGCACAAACAGGTTATCTAGTTCGTTCGATTTAGACTAGTCAAATTTTGACTATTGATCAGGTCAAGTTAGGCTAGGTTTAGACCAAAAGTTGATTAAGTTAGGTCCAGACAAGTTTTTTTTTTGTCAAAATCGTGGTATGATAATGCTTGACAGGTTAGGCCCAAGCTGGTCCAGTCCACCCTCTTTTTTTTTTTACTTTTAATTTTAATTTTAATATTAATATTATATATTAAATATTAAAGGTAAAATTATAAAATATAAATTAATAAAAGTTATAATAATAAAATTGTGAAATTGAAAAGTTAAATGAAGATTTATATTAATTAAATATATGTATAATAAATCATGAATAAATATTGAAAGTTTTAAACTTGATTGACGCATTAATTAACCCTTATGTATTACAAGAATGAATAAGTAAAACGTTGAACTTCATTAATGAATAATTATAACCGTGACACCCCCAAATTTAGATATCACTACCTCGAATTTGGTGCTAACGCAATAATATAAACAATCACTGCTAAATAACCATTTAATACTAATGCGGAAAATAAATAAACATATGTTGTCTATTACAATGACTTTCTAATCCCAAAGTCTGCAACCTGCACCAAATACATACATCACAAATTACAAAAGGTTATCAAATAGTTCGTGTTACAAAAGTTATATCTATCAAAAGATAAACAGACAATCAAATAGTCAGTTTAATTAGATTTTATTTTTTCCTTGCCTTTATCTTTACCCGATCCTTCAAGTTTAGCTGCAAAATATTTTATGACATAGCAAGTATGAGCAACTAGCTTGCTCAGCAATTTTAAATGAATAACAAGAATTATGTCATGAATGATTAGGAATATCAACTAAATGATTTAAATAAAGGAGTTCGACTATGAACAATAGAATCAATGCGCAAAATAAAGAAATGACAATTGATTATTTAACTGTTAAGTGGTCATATGGACCCTGAATTACTATTGAGGAAGTCAATCACTTGATTGACTCTCTTAGGTTACTTTGTCAGAATTGTACTTAATGGAATCAACATCTCGTACTATATGTATATACATTGTAAGACCCCAAATTTTATGAAATATAAAATTTAATTTTTCTTCATATATATTTTTCTGAAACAGTAAGTGGTTAAATCGATAAAGTTAAAAGTTAAGGATGTTATGTGCAAATTTTATTTTGTCGGACAATATTCGTTTGGTCGGGGAATATTCGTGTCGTACGACGGCGCTGAAATAACTAATTATTGGTGGACCCCACAACGGAATATTTGTCGGATATAGAAAACGACAGAAGTAATCTTTTTAAATAAAAATAGTCAACGGTGTTAACTGTTAAAATACCGGTGATAAAAGAATAGTAGCATACGGTAATTTATGGTATTTTACTGTAGCACGCAGTACTCTACAGTGGCACATGGTATTGCACAGTATCTTATATTATTGATCTGATAACGTGGTCATTGCACAGTATTCATCAATAATTGTTGTTGCACAGTATTTTGCAGTATTGATTCAATAATTGTCATTACACTGTATTTTATATCATTGAGTCAATAATTGTTGGTGCACTGTAGTTTAAAATTATTGAACCTAATAATTGTCACAGTTGCAAATATACAATAATTTATATTATTAAATTAATAATCATCAGTAACGTGTTTCTTACATTATCGTTGAATTCCTGTTATCACTATTGTGACATTAATTATTGTTACTTTGGATATTAGTCTAATAAGGTGGTAAGAAAAATATGGCAGGTGGAGGAAAGATATCTGATTAATTATAATATATTATATTATTACAATATATTATATAAAGTTGTTTGTTTTATTATAAATATAATATATAAAGTTATTTGTTTTATTATGAATATTATAATAAGGTTTTTGTTTTATATGAAATTAAATTTTCAGAAAAACGTGCATACTGAATTCGTTCAGCACTGGCGTGCGCCGGCCTCCCACCTACCACGCATAGTACCCTTATTTTCTTCTATAAATAACTTGCTCGGCTGAATAGAAAAATCACACCTAAAACATAAAAATTTTCTATAAGAATTTTATGAGTTTTCTCTGAGAATAGTAAGGTTATTTTGAGAGTTTGAAAGCCAAAAGGAGTGCATAAAATTTTCAAGTAAGTCTTTTATTAAAGAGTAGTAATTTCATAAATTCCTATTTTTCACGGTATTCACAAATCTTCCCTTAGAAGACTCTTCTTTTAGAAGATTCATTTTTAAAAGCTTTCTTTGGAAAATTTATTTTGGAATATTATTTTAAAAACTATTTTAAAGTAGTTATATTATACTACAAAAAATTATGTTAAATATATATAATTTTGATATTTCATATTATACAAATTATCATACACTTTGAAATTTATATGTGGTAATTACTAATTATATTAAAAATATATAGGTTAATCAACCTCATTTAAATCAATATCCAGTCACGTGTTAAACCAAATGAAATAATAAATAATTAGTTTATTAACTTTAATCCTCTTTAATTATTACTAATGTTAATTAAATAATAATAATTAAATTAATTAATTATCCATACTTATATTTAATCTTAAAAAATAATTAGTTTATTAATTTTAATCCTCTTTAATTATTATTTATGTTAATTACATAATAATTTATTAATTAATTATCATTACTTATTATTTAATCTTAATTAAATAATAAATAAATAGTTTATTAACATTAATCCTTTTTAATTATTATTTAACATTAATTAAATAATAATAAATTAATTAATTATCTTTACTTATTATTTAATCCTAATTAAATAATATGTAATTGGTTTATTAACTTTAATCCTCTTTAATTATTATTTAATGTTAAATAATAATTACTTATTTATTTAACTTTACTTATTATTTAATATGAATTAAGTAATAAATAATTAGTTTATTAACTTTCATATCCTTTAATTATTATTTAATATTAATTAAATAATAAATAATTAATTTATTAACTTTAATATGTACTAATTATTAGCTAAATGATAATTAATTGCCCAATTTTCTTTACATATCATTTTATATTAATTAAATAATATGTAAAGAGTTCAATTATCATTTATTAGCAATTAATAATAATTTTTCTGTTATTATTTTTAATTTAGTAAGGTTTAATCAACCATTAATTCTAATAAATGTCAAATGACATAAACTCTTATATTTTAAAATTTTATAATATTCTGTATTAAATTACAAATATTTTCTGTTTTAGAACAAAACCCAGAACCGGCCCACAGGGACCCGAACCGGCCCCACCCAAGAAATCAGAAAAATCGAAAAAAATAGAACTAGTCGATTTTTTTTTTTAAAATAGATAGATTATTTTTTTTTCTTCTAAGTTAGGGGTCTCTCACAAGAACTTGAATAAAATAAAATCTACAAGTCTGATTAAACTCTATTAGGTATCGATGGAATCGTATATTCCCGAGCTACATGATTCCATCATTAAAAGGCCAATTTGAATTTGTTTTGGTCACTGAAAATGGCCTCAAATCGGATTGTTATGCACAGACCCGAAATTAGTGGGGTGTTTTGATAGAAAATTCATATCTTGCTCATTTTAAATCATTTTCACATGATTCAAAAGAGATTTTGTTCTTAACTTACCCATAAACTCTATTAGGTATCGATGGAATCGTATATTCCCGAGCTACATGATTCCATCATTAAAAAGCCAATTTGGATTTGTTTTGATCACTGAAAATGGCCTCAAACCAGACTGTTATGCACAGACCCGAAATTAGTGGGGTGTTTTGGTAGAAAATTCATATCTTGCTCATTTTAAATCATTTTCACATGATTCAAAAGAGATTTTGTTCTTAACTTACCCATATTTTTCCAGAAAATATAAAACCACAAAAATAATTTGTAGATTTCAAAATGGGTCATTTATTCGAACAAATTACGTTTTATTCGTCGAAAAAAATGTTTTCAAGCATTTTGCAAGATTTTTCTACATAAACCCATACCACTACACATTTAAACCACATGACATCTTATATAAACATGTTTAGCATGATTCTAAGCACAAAGAGCTCAAATATAACATTTCTACCATAAAAATTAAAAGGAAACCAAGATTAGGATTTTTATACCTTTTTGACTTGTGAGCTAATTTTCTCTCCTTTCCAAATTAGATGATGGAGTTAGATGACATCTAATAACACCCCTTGAAGTAGTCTAGCTTGACCTGGTAGTGACTCACTACTAAAAAAACTCACTAACTCACTTTCTTTTTTTTAACTCACCGAATTAACTCACTCCTTACTAACTCATAATAAAAGAGCTCTCTAGCAAACTTAGCAAACTTTCACCCAAGTGAGTTAAGGTTCATATTTATAGTAGTAGGAATATATACATATAACCTATATATCTACACATTGGATTTCAATTTTTTTTCCAAAAATGCTAGCAATTTATTGAGTGTTCCACACACTAGCTTAAGTAAACCAAATGAAATAAAATTTTGGAGTCCATAGTATCCCCCCCCCCCCCCTCATTCCACCTGTCATGCCCCTTTTAATGCCCCATTTTAGCTTTATTTTTATTTCCAAATTGATAAATTTATGCCTTCTAGAAGCTTTAACAATTGGACCTAAAATTGGGCTTTCCATTTAATTCATTTGGGCCACTAGAATGCATAATAATTCATTAATATGGGGCTATCAAAAAAAGTCACTCACTTCTTAATAAATTGGGTTAGTTTAATTAAATAGTAACCCATAAAGCAATTTCCACAAGTCCCTCACTTAATTAATTGTTTGGGCTTATTTAAATAACTATAGAAATACTTTAATAATCAAATTTAATTTAATTTACATAATCCAATTAGACTTGCCATATTCAATATTAATTGAATATTTAATTAGGGTTCCATAACGTATCAATCCCTTGATATAAAAATATAACCCTAGGTTAGTTCGATAATTAATAACCCTTCATCGGGCTTCCTTTAATTAAATTAATTCAATATTCAAATATTATCAAATAAAATCAAACCACCTTGTTAGGGTTTAAATTAATTCACACCATAACGTAATTAATTAAAAATTAAATTCTAAATTTTATTTATAATGTAACTCGAAATTTTTGGTCCTTACAATAACTTTAAATTTTTAAAAATTATAAATAATATAATTTTTTATATATTTTTTTAGGTTGAGCCGCTATAAATGGGTTGTAGGCTCAAAAATCGAATTGGGTCAGACTTGTTATTGAAAGGGACCGGGCCAAGACAGACCATAAGATAAATTAAATTATACCTAGTTTTTTTCTAGGCCGAATCGGACTAGACCGAATAAAGGGTCTAATCGATGATCTTTTTATGACCTTCAAATCGTATCGAACAAGATCGGATTTTAATTAGGTCAGACTTTAATCAAGTCAAATTCAAATCGAACCAAGATCAAATACCAAGCCTCGTGCATAAATCAGGTAACTAATTATTAAATAAATTGCAATAATTGGCTTGCTTTTTTATCCACCGAAAATTTATTTTATTTGCCCCCGTACACTTGGCGGGCGGAAAGGAAATGAAAACAAAAGAACCAGTGGGGTGGGGGTTTAATAAATGAGACGACGGAGAAATGCCACCACCTGTTGAAGAGTCCAAGTACTCATTCTTACGCACAAACGCGTTCTTCTTCTTATCGCGGGAAGTGGGAACCAGCATTATGAGGGTATCATTCTTTTCCTCTCTATTGTCACCTTTCCACTATGCATGATTGACCAAGAATAAAATAAATTTTCCTCTGCATTGTCACCTTTCCACTATGCATGAGTGACCAAGAATAAAATAAATATCTCTCCACTGGTCAACTTAGTGATAATAAAATTCAGTTATAAATGTTTTTTCAGTTGAAATTTGTGAAGACATTTTCTCCCTTCTGAAAATAATAATTTAAAAATAAAGCTGAATTAAGTTATATAAAATAAAAAATAAATATGTTATTTAGTAAAGTCCATTAATATAAAAATAAAAATAAAAATTTATTATCTTGTATATAGTAATATTTTACGTCAATTATTTTTATTATTAATTAATTTTAAATTTGAGAATTTAATATTTTTATATATTATATTTAGGCTTATTTTATAATTTAATATAATATCATACCGGACTAACGTTGGACATAATTAATCACTCTTATTGATCTTCATTCTTACCTAATTGCAATCCATTCTTATTTGCTCATGTTCTGAGTTGTGCGAGAAATTGAGTGTATAGTCTTAACAAATCAAGAAATTGAGTTAATAGTCTTGACGAATCAAAGTTGAGTTTTGAGTCTCAACTTGAACCCACTTAAATCAATATATTAAGTTTTTCACAATTAAATAAAACGAGTGATAATATCATAATAATATTTATGTTGTTAAAACGGATATATATTCAACAATACTCTTATATTTTTTTTAAAAGCACTTTTTAACATTTAATTATTAATTTAATAATATAATTATTGCTCCTGCATTATGAAAAGGCTTAAATAAATTTATTTAATTATGTTAAAAAAATTACAACCAAGATTTTCTAATGAGCTCTGCTATGCATGCAATTGATTAGACATCAGAAATACAGCGCGAGTATTTGTTAATATATCCTTCCCAATGTGACATTTTATCTTTGGACTAGAAGGGAGTATTATTAGGCTATTAGGTGGAGTTGCTAGTCCACATGTTGTGTAGTCTTAATATAGGCCTATTGGGCTTAAGCTCGCCGTTTGCTAAACAGAACAAAAACTAAATAAGTTGAAAATTGCTACCCAAAAATGTTTCTTCAGATTGGGCCTTTGTCACTAAGCCCGCAACGTATGATGAGTGGGTTTAAAGTTACAAAAAGGGAGCTAATATTTGCACAATTAAAATTAATAGTTGCACACCATGTATGACAAACTCACTCAAATATCCAGGTCACGTGGTGTCCTAGAAGTACTTAATAATTTTTTTGTTAATAAATGATAAATAATTAATTCGCCATTATGCATCATTTTTAACATTAGGCCTATTATCATTATATATATTGTAACTACAAATGAATAAAACACGCAATGCTTTACCGCTTATATTTTTAGTTTTGACATTTTAGAGTCTATTTATAAAATTTTAAACTTTTAAATTGTTAAAATTTATTTGATCTTAATATAAACAACTATGATTATCGTAAACTAACTTTCAAATGCCACTATCATTTGTGGTGTTTCCAAAAACTTAAATAATTTCGTATCAATTTTAAATTTAGACCCATTAATTCAATTAAATGTATTTTTAATTTTTATTAATAGGAATGTGTTGAATTTTAAATTTAACGTGCAACGGGACACACAACACTTTTATTTATTTGTTGATATCTTTAGTCATTGTCTTTCAAAAAGTGTCAAAAACGGGTTAAGACCCCTCAAACATCATTGTCCAAGCTCACATTAAACCCTTTTTCGTTCTTTTTTTTTTAAAAAAAAAGGAAAAAAAAATATCTAACTATTCGATCAACCCTTTGGGCGTACGTATTTACAAAAATTTATAAAAGCTAATTCAAGGACAAAATAGACGAATATTAAATGTATGCATTGATTTCCTATTTCTTAAGGGTAGTTTGATTGATTTATAATATTTGGATGTGTAACCATTAATCAAGAGTATTCATATATCAACTCCCTACAAAAAAAGTCGAAGAGGCTGATTAAGATGAAAGTTAATTAAAAGAGAATTGATATTTTCAAAAATAAATTTGATATGATCATAAGTTTTCTCTCAGATGAGTGTGAAACTTATATATTATTCATGTGAAAGAGATCTTGTAAAATTATCAATTTTTTTTTTATGAAAATAACAATTTCCTAATTTAAATTCACGGTTTGTGTATAACAGATGTTAAATTTAATGCAATTTACTTTTCACCAAAAAAAACAAAAAATAAAATTAACTGTCCATGAACTTATATATATATATATATATATAGTGCATAATCATTTTCCTTTCTTGTTCATTTCTTTTTTTCAGTCATGTTATATCTTACGATAAAAAATATATCGACTACTATTAAAGTAGACACAAGTAAGCAATTGATATAAATATATAGATAGATAATTGATTATTGATTATTGTGTCTACTCACAATAAAAAATTTGACATATTTTGTTATAAAATATATTATTTTTTTCATAAAGCTTTTCACTCTCTTTCACGTTCTTACTCACCATATTTTAACCACAAACTAAAAAAAAATGCCTGGATACTAAATGAAAGTAGAATTAAAAAAGATATTATGCATATAACGTGTATATATATAAGTTTTGAGTTATTTCTCCACAAACCAGTGGCGGAATGAGGACCGTAATGTTGGGGGGTCAAAATCTCTTAACAAAAAAAATTATTTATTGACGCTTGAATATTTTGTCCTTAACAGAGTTCATATCAAAGGTACTTTCTTTTCTATTCTTCTCTGTTTAGCTAATTCCAATTGCTTATGAATTCTCAGCTTTCAATATATAATAATCGATGCATTAAATTTTGTGATTTCCGAGGTTTAATAGATAATTTTGGATAATTCTGTTATTTTTATTACAATATCTTTGTTCTGATAACTTGTTTGGAGAGAATTATTGTGAGGGATCAAAATGGAGATTTAGGGTTTAAGAGGGGCTTTTATAAAGAGTTAAATTGGTATTTAATTTTTGCATTAGCTATGTGTGGAATATTAGAATTTCAAGAAAATTTAATAAGCTTGGTGAACATTCAGCTGGATGAGCAAGCCAATAATAATTGATTTGTTTGATGAGAAAAAGTACAGTTATAACCTTCTTGACAAATTAGGGCAAAATTAGTTTATTCTAGCAATTTATTTAGACAAATGTGAATCATAATTTCAAAAGCCCAAAAAATAAATATTAGTTACTAACCTTCTACCTTCAATTTGAACTACTGGAGCAATCCCAACAGGCAACACCACCACCAAAATGAAGGAACCACCGGTCCACCGCCACTGAACAAAGCCCCAAAATCACCTAAGCTGCTAAGCACACCACGGGAGAGTCGGAGAGGATCGACATCGGCGGCCGGCGAGAACCGAGGAGCAGAGAGCTGCTGGATTAGCTTGTGCCGCCGCCGCGAGGCTGAGGTCTCTCCTTCTCCGCAGCTCTGCTAATGGCAGGTCTCTGCTGAAGAAATGAAGAAGCCCGAATCCTGTAATCTGTTTGGCCTTTTTTTTTTTTAAACTTACTAAATGAAACGACGTCGTTTCATTTAGTAAGTTTAAAAAAAAAAATGCCAAAACGCTGCAAGCCTGCAACTCGACCGAAGGACTGAAAAATGGGCTACCGCCGATCATGGTGATGGAGTGTCCGGTCCGGCCCTCAGCGGCTCAGCCGATCAAAGATTCAGATAAGGGAGGTCAAGAAAGGAGTCACCTAGCCTGCTAGCCGGAGTTACCAGGGTCAGTTGACCCCCCCCCCCCCCCCCCCCCCCGCGGTTCCGCCTCTGCCACAAACTAAAAAAAAAATGCCTGGATACTAAATGAAAGTAGAATTTAAAAAGATATTATGCATATAATGTGTATATATATATATGTTTTGAGTTATTTCTCTGGACAATTAATATTCTCAATCCTTCATTTAACAAGGATACAAATTTAAGGCTCAAGGTTCAAGAGAAAAAACAGTGTCTGGAGAGGAGTTGTTTAATTTGGAGGGGAGTATGGTTCTTATGTAAGGGAGCCCTTAAATCAAGCTCATTTGCTTGACACCAACACGAGCCATCACTATAATCTTGTTTAGTTAGCGAATCCTTGGCGTTTGATTAACACTTTTAAAAGAACCATTGTTGGTATCTCTAGAATCTGAATTATTTGCAAGGAAAAATAATATATTTTGTGACTTTATAAGTTTTTTTTTATTGCGTGTTATGTGAATAATTATAATTGATAATATTTTAATGATATATTTAATATAGTGGATCAATCTTATAATCTTACGCAACTCATATATTAATGTACGTCAGAATCGTAATTCGACAAAAAAAATTCGCAATACATATCTAGATTCATTGCAACATTCGCAAATATTAGTTCCAAAAGACCATAATTTGTATGGCAACTATTATAAAACAAGTACAAATAATTAAGTAGAAATTTTAAGGTTGTTGGATTTTTATGTGACAATGTCTTAGGGTTATTTTGAAAATTGTTTCATAAATAAAAATTTTATTTTCAAATATTATCTTTTGTAAATGTGAAAAATTACAAACACGTGACAAAACCTTCTCATTGTCCAAAAGTATTGGTGTAAATGAATTGAGTCTAGTCGAATATTGAGTTGCTCAGAGTTGGCTCATAAAATATATCTAGTATGAAATAAGATTTGGTTGAAACTTGTTTAACTACCGAGAGTTGAGTACAATTTCGAATTGAATTCGACCAATTCGAACTTTTTGAGCAAATATAATTCGAATATTAATAAAAAATTATAATTTGAAGATGGTCGAGTAATTTATCGAACTTTAAAATTTACTCATATTTAAAATGTTTATATTTCAAGTCAAGTTCAAATCGCACTTTTAATCAAGCGAGTACAAATTAAGTTCAAATTTTTGATTCATTTTCTAGCCTTATCCACAAATTTTTATTTTCTATCGATTTTGGGCTCTAGTATATGTTTGAGCTCCAGTAGTAACTATCCGTTTATTATAATAAATGGGAATTGATATTTTCACAAGAGAAATTAATATTTTTACAATACTCTATTCACATAAACGTGAACTCAACTTTCTATTCATGTGAGTTGAGTTTTGTGGAAATATCAATTTCCTAATAAATTATAGGCAGTGCATTGAAAGTTTCAAAAAATAAATAATCTTTTAGTCTCGATTAATGTATAAATTAGTCTGAAAAATTATTTCTAAACTAAACTTAAAAAATGTGTTTAGAAGACATATTTATTTCAAAATATTCTATGTTTCTATATGTCAGGGTATAGGAGGTCCGGCTATTAGTGCTTTGATTATTCTTTTAATTGAAAAGTACAAATGATTTACGAATTTAGTGAAATCAAAATTCTTTCAAAGAATTCGTTCCAAGATTCCACATTGATAAGAGAATGTAAAGTTGAAGGCCTAGTCCACAAAAAGAGTTTTATTTAATTTTTTTAAATAATTTATAAAATTTTAAAATTCGAAATTGATTTGATATTGACTAATACAATAATTGGTATTATAAATTATTTAAAAAAAACATTACTAAATGCAAATTTGTTGTTTTGAAAATTAAACAAATTCACTCCACTATTTTAAATTTAAGAATTTTATAAATTCACTAAAAAAATAATTAAATGAGACGGAGAAAATATAATATTAACTAAAATATATATCAGCATAGAATTTTGGACAAAATTGTGTTCTAACTTTGTGTCAAACCATTCATTATATGTGCAGCGCCAATACTAACCAGTGGGTTGCCGACATAGCTACCCAAAATATTTAAAAAGTAAAAAAAAATAAAAAATCAAAAAGAACATAGCATAGTTCATATATTCAAAGCTGTTTTTGACGTGTCCATGCATAATAAATATTACTCAAGTTCACAACGTGAGATAGAATAGGATTAGATTAGATTATGTCAAACAGTTGATTTATGAATAATATAGTCATTTTAATTAAGCCATTTGGGTTTTAATTATTTTGATGATGGAAGAGATTGGTCATCACCATGTCAAAAAGTTGAATTTTGAGTAGGATGCTCAATTTTTTAGACAGATACTATTAGATATACATACATGTGATTGCTAAATGATGTGTCCACCACTTTAATTTGTCCACCACTTGGCAATTTCGCTATCAAGTGCTGCAATCAAGTCTTGTTAATTAATCAAACAATCAACAACAGGTCATATATACTTTATCATTTATGTCACATGTTTATTTTGCAATAGATCTCTTTTTGTACATATATCCCACAAAAAATATCTATCGCCCTCTATTTTAAAATTAATGTTATATTTTATACAATTAATATTTCATGTCTAAGTAGCAAATAACTGTTTGGGAAGAATATATTAAATTTTCTTTAAAAATTATTATTTTAAAAATATATCTCTAATTTAATTAAAAACGAATGATATATATATATATATATATATATATATATATATATATAGAGAGAGAGAGAGAGAGAGAGAGAGAGAGAGAGAGAGTTACAAGTTACAAAATCCTATTTGCAAATTTCTTCGAGATCATCTACCGCATCCGTTTAAAAATGGTTAGCAAGTCAGATATTACTACGTCTAAACATAAAAAGTATACAAGTGGAGAACCGAGTTCAACTGAAGTTTGAATAATTTACATGTAAATATCTTTTAATAATACGCAACTCTCTTCAATTATTGATGTTTAGTTATGAATTTATGTTAGACTACTTTTTTCTCAATTTACTCCTATAACTTCAATTATATTGTTATTTTATTTTTTTGTATTATATTTTTATCTTATTTAATCTTTTATATTTTATAAAATTCTTTTTTTACCTTTACATAATTTAATATTTATTATTAATATACATCTATTGTGCATAGACCTGACACAACTGACCCGGGCCAACTCGTAAAATAATGGGTTGTGGGCTTACAATTTTTATCCCATGAAATCATCGGTCGTTTTGACCAGGCCCGTCCACGGGCTATTTTTAAAAAAAATAAACAATGCCACTATACATCCATTGTGTATAAACCTAACACAACTGGCCCGGGTCAGCCGATAAAATATTGGGTTGTGGGCTTACAATTTTTAGCCCATGAAATCATCGGTCGTTTTGGTCAGGCCCGCCTATGGGCTATTTTTAAAAAAAATAAACAATGCCGCTTCTACTAAGACTCTAACTAAAGACCTCCAACTTATTACTAATTTGAAGCCTAAACCAACTGAGTTACAAGAGTTTATTATTAATCCTTCAATCATATTTCTTATTATTTATTTGTCTCTCTATTTGTGTTCCATTTCCCTTTCTCTCATTTCAAGTAAAGTAACCCACTTGCCCCATTTATGTTTCTCTTTCTTCATTCTTATGTTTTCCCTTCTGATCTCTCAGTCTCTTTTACATCTCACTAAAATATTTACCAAATCTTATATTTTTAAACTTAGATTTACCTAGATCTAAGAAATTTTTACAAAAAATAGTTCAATTAAATGTTTCTTAGATCATACCTGGGTCTAAATGGGGTCTCTTAAAATTGGTCTTTCACCGAATAGAGATCATAATTTGCTTCGTTCAGTGAACAAGAGTGAGAGGAGCTCGTTTAGTCAAAGACCCAGATCAAGATTTACAAGATTTTTGTTATTCAAGAAGATAGATTATCTACAATGGATTTGTACAATTATTGTGCTTTTTTCTTTGTTATGGTGAGTATTGAATATTGATTTTTCTTTTGCTTTGGGTATTTTACATTGAATTGCAGTTTTTGAAGTCTTGATTTGTCAATGGAGATTCATGTATGTTGGCTTTATTTCATTGGTTTTTTCTATTTTATAAAATGCTCTCTTTATACTAATTAAGTACCCTTAAGGGAGGCTTTTGACTTAGGTTTTGAAGAACTGTCCGACCTTATATTGTCATTCGACCTTATATTAGTGTAATATTTTCCCCGATCCCTATCACTCCCAATCCCTAGGGAAGTGGTGATCCGACTTTATATCACTATTCGACCTTATAACACCATAACATCGCTCCCCGATCCTTCGGGAGGTGTTGATGACATAAAGATGGACAATTATTCAAAACATGGATAAAAAGCCTCCCTAGAGGTCGGGAGCCATTTAATAGTGATATAAGGCATATTAGGTCTTCAAACCGGGGTTATGATCTTAGCGAATCAAGGCGAGGTGAATCATTTTTTGGTATTACTCATCTATTATAAATTATTTATAACAGAAGAATGGGGGGCAATGTCGGGATATAATTTATTGGACCTTGAATTCGGTGTGGGCCCAGATTTATTTACGATTTGGAGTATGGGTTGGACTATTTTTTACACACTATCATGGGCTTGATGTTGGGGTGGGTCCATTAATATGTACTTTCCTTTTGGGGCAGCTTGATAAAATTAGGAGGGTCAAACTCCACGTTGGCTTAGGATTCCAAATCAGATTATGATTCCAAATCTTAGAGGTGATAATGATTGACCGGTTAAAATTATATTCACAATTGGATTCTAATTATGGATTCCCAATCTTAATTGGCCATGAATAGTAAGGCAAATGATAAAGGTATAAATATAACCATAAGCATGGACTCGTGGAACACACAATCTCTCATACACAACTATTTTACATCAAATATCAATTTATTCCAGCAATTTACGTTCTCCATTGTTTACGCTTTTTGGCATGTACTTATTCTCATGTCGGAGTATACCCAGATGGCCTAAGCCGTCAAGTTTTTCGGTGTAACTCTATCTAGTTTCAGGTATAGGTTGCTTGCAGTTTGGTGATTTCTGCAGCGGACAAAATTAGGCGTTAACAACGGCGTTTTGACTATTCCCAGCTGCTGACTTTGCCGTTAGTCCTTCTAGCGGCAAAATAGATTTTTTTTTGCCTACTTTGACCTTACTGCTAGAAGGAGGTATTGATACTGAGCCATAGATTCTCCTATAACATTTTCAGAACCAAACATTTATTTGCTGCAAGAGTATTTTAAGCAATGGTTGTTGGGGTTATATTAGGGACAATTTTTGTAAATGGGAATAATGACTCCAACAAATTTAAGCTGCATAGTCAAATTGGTTTATTTGCTTTCAACCTCACCTTCTCCACAACAAAAGCACTACCAATTTTCTTGCAAGAAATGAGAATTTTAATTCGGAAAGCTTCAAGCGGAGCTTATAGAATCGCTTGTTACATAATAGCTAACACTGTTGTTTTCTTGCCTTTCCTATTAATGGTGGCTCTATTCTGCTAAACCCTTGTTTACTGGTTAGTTAGATTGAGGCGAGATATCAACGATTCCTCTATTTTCTCTACTAGTAGCGACACCAAATTAGGCCAATTTTTCTTTTGCTCGTGTCGCTAAAAGGACTAGCGATAAAGCCAAATTAGGCCAAAAAAACACAGTCATTTTGCTCATGCTGCAAAAAAGAGTAGCTACTGGAAACTCATGTTGCTAGAAGGAGTAGCAACTGAGAATAGTCAAAACGTCATTGTTTGCTCATACAGCTAGAAGGAGTAGCAACTTAGCCAAAATATTTTTTTTTTTGCACAAATTGCTTGAAGGAGTAGTAGTTGGGCAAACTTTTTTTCCTTTTTGCACCGTTAGATCTGTGTATGGACGATGTTAGATCAGCTTGTCGGAATAGTGTCCATAACAACTATTTGTTATAAATCATTCTCTATATTAATGGATTGGTGACTACTAGGAGATAGAAAACACACACATATATAAATATATATAGGTTTTAACAGTGTATATATATCTATATATGTGTGTGTGTGTGTGTGTGTGTGTGTGTGTGTGTGTGTGAAAGTGATTCATAATAAATGGTTGTTATATGTATTATTTTAACAAACTGATCTTACACTATTCATATGAAAATCTAGCATTAAAATAAATAAAAATTTACCCAACTGTTAGTAGGAGTAGCGGCGAGGCAAATTAAGCTAAAATGTTGTCGTTTTGGAATAGATTTCATAATAATTATTTACTAAATCATTCTACATATGTGTGTGTGTGTGTGTGTGTGTGTGTGTGTGTGTGTGTGTGTTTAGGTTTGATGGATTCACAAGTCAAAATTATGACAAGTGACTAGTTGCTAGTGACAGTTACTTAATTGCATGGACAATTAAACTTGGCAAACGGGCCGGGCCAAAATGGCTCAGCTTTTTTTTAGCTGAAAATAAGAGGCCCGTGGCCTGGGTTGGGCCAGGCTGCGAACCAATTTTTTTCCAAAGCGATATAGAGTCTCTTAAAGCTGAAAAGCAAACTCAAATATGATATATAGGCAAACAACAAAATCTACATAGTTGTTTTAAGTGTATGAATCCCCTTCCCATTTGAGCAAAACAAATCAAATCAAATAATTACGCACATTTAGTTTGTTTATGTCATAGCAATCCCCAGTTTGTGGGCCCTCATACATTAATGGATGTTTACAAAATGACTGTTGGATGAATTACAGTAAACTTACATGTATTCTATTCTGTTGACTTCTGGTGTTATTAGAGAAATTTGTGTTTTCCATTTGCTACAAAATTCTACCCCCATTAACTTTTGATGGAAAGTAATATGCCCAACAAGATCCGACCTTATATCACTATAACATCACTCCCGATCCTTCGGGAGATGTTGATCCGACCTTATAACACCATAACATCACTCCCAATCCCTCGGGAGGTGTTGATCTGACCTTAAATCACCATAACATCGCTCATGATCCCTCAGGAGGTGTAGATCCGAACTTATATCTCCATCACATCGCTCACAAACCTTTGGGAGGTGTTGATTCGAACTTATATCACCATAACATTACTCTCAATCCCTCGGGAGGTGTTAATCCGATCTTATAACACCATAACATCGCTCCCGATCCCTAGGAAGGTGTTAATCCAGTCTTATATCACCATAATATACGTCCCCGACCCTTTAAGGAGGCTTTGTTCTGGTTCGTGGAACTGGGCTTCCTTATGTCTCTCTGCTATATCATACCATGATAACGCTCCTGAAAGAGCACAACTCTAAGACGGAAAGAGAAGTCCATGAGACAGGAACAGATCATCTTTACTCCAATTTATGTCATGCTGAAATTGAAATAAAATGACTGTCTTCAAACTTTCAGCCTGAATATAAGGAAACTAGTAAATCGACATTGTACACCACCGGAATAAGACCACTGAAAAAAGCTGGTAGCTGTCGTTAACACTCCAAAATTAATCCTTACTTTCAATCACAAACTAAGTATAATAGCAAGTAAGGGTCGAACCCACAAAGAATGATTAATTTATTTTTATGCAATGTAAACTAGATTTGGGGGTTTTGAACTAACTATAATTAACTAAATAAATAAAAATAAATTAATAAAATTAATTAATAAATTAAAAACTTCAGTTCTTCAGTTCAATCTCACCCTTATAATTAATAGATCAATCAATCCAAATATATTTTTATCCTTCCATGAAACCAATAACCCTAGATAACAACAAGCTCTGCTATCCGAAATTTCCCATAATTTCAGTCTAACAAAACAAGCTCTTCATTAGATTCTAACCATTATATAACCTAGAACAAGCTCTCTAAATTTAATATAATGGAAGCATTAATCACAAGGAAATTAGATTATTCTAAGCAACAACCTCATAAGCTCGGATTGTTTAACTTACATCATGATAACCATAGCAATAAATAAAAGCTTGACCACAATCATCTATCACTATTCACTACCAACGATTAGGAACAATATCAATTACACGTAATATAATTCCTAAATCTAGCAATTGATAATAATTTGATTAAATCAACAGACCAAAATTAAATCAATCAAATCCAATATCAAATAAACAATTAAAACAGATTATCATAAATAATTTCATATGAGGAAGAATAAATAATATTACTGAATTAATTAAATCATTAATTATAATCGGGTTTGAAATTCCCTAGAACTGAATAATAAAATTAGCCAAACATAATAAAAATAATAGATAAGAAAAACCTGAGAGTGAGAGCTCCTAATTATCTCTAACAATCTGTTAATAATTATAAACTAATCTAATCTAATGTATTTATAGAAGTACAATAATAATCCTAAGCTAATGTGGAAAAGAAATCCAATTTGGAATCAAATTAATGCTCAAAATCCCGAAATAAGTCTGTTCCCAGCAATAACGCGCGCCCAAACACGCCCTAACGCGCCCCAGTTGACCGGTCAAACGCGCCTGCCGACGTCAGCCTCTCTTCCGCCCGCGCGCATGGCGCGCGTGTTTTCTTTTCCGCCCAGACAGCAAACGACGTCGTTTTTGTGTTCGCCCGTTTCCTCGCACTCCGCGCATTGCGCGGTCGCTGTTCCGTTTACGCCCAAACGACGTCGTTTCTTTACTCCTTTTATGCGCGCCTTGCGCGGACGGGTCTTTCTGGTATTTACGGTTTTGCCATTAGTGCTGGTTAATTACCAAAATGCCATCTAACTTTCGCGAATTTTCCAGATTTGCCCCCAAGCTTTATTTTTCCTACAAAATAAAATATAAAAATAAATAAAAATAATATAAAAATACTAAAAATCCTAAAAACACATAATAATAAATAAAACACCTAAAATACTAAAAATACATAAAAACACATAAATAAAAAGAAATATAAAAATACTATAAAATTACCTAAATTAACATAAATTAACTAAAATCCTATAAAACCTATTAAAACCAAAATATACTAAATAATTAAACATTTAAGCACACAATAAATATAAAAACTAAGAATTAGGGAATAAAAATATCGTATAATTTAGCTCTATCAAATACTCCCACACTTAGCTTTTGCTCGTCCTCGGGCAAAACAAAAATAAAAATAAACAAAAATAAAATAAATCTAACTACTAAACAACTTACTTGACTTTTTACATGAGCAATAAATTAATATGAACTTCACATCAACTTCAAAGATTTTTTAAATGATAACTCAAAGAAAGTTTCAAAACCATGCAAAATCTAGAACTTTAACATATTTATTAATCTTACTCTACTCAAGATCTTTTGTGTGTGTGTGTATCCAAATGTATCAAACTAATTAAAACTCAGATAAGTCTAGGTTATTAATTACCTTATAAAAGACATATATCAAAACTCAATATATTTATTTTTCACATCACTCTTTGCTAATATAGACAAATATAAATCAGAAGATCAAAATATTTTTAATCAATGAAACATACTAGGATTATCAATTTTTTCTTTCAAATATTTTTTCAATTTTTTTTCTTTTAATGGGTGCATTTTATGCTCCATCCCATTTTCTTTCTTTCTTCATTTTCTTTTTCTTTTTTTTTTTTCATGGTGAGTGCATTTTATGCTCCATCTCACCAGCGAGTGCGTTTTACGCTCCATCTCGCTTTTTCATGTGTTTATGAGTGAGTGCGTTTTACGCTCCATCTCAACCCACCACAAGATTTCTTCTCAATTTAACAATCCTAGAAAAGTACCTAAATCATCTCCTCCAAATTATATTTTGTCTTATATTTCACTTTAAATAATGATCAAATAAGATATAAAGTTCAAAAATATCTTTTATAAGCATTTAATCATTTAAACTTTCTCTAAATTAAAACTAGCTCAAACAAATGGATATAAGTGCATAAAAATTAAAGGGATCTCAACTAAAGTAATAACCAATAAATAGTCAAAAATTCAAACTAAACAAAAATTTATTATTTTTCCAAGAGTTATTAAATAAAAATTAAAATTTTTATCATTGGCTAAAAATTAAAATTCAATTAATTCATTGCTCAAGTGACACATCCTAAAAATAAAAAATAAAAAATTACCCCATTTTCGTAGGAAACACGGTTACACTTAGCATGTGCAACAAGCCTTTAAACCCCAAGGTTACCCCAAGTGGACGAGTTTTGTCTCGTGAGGGTTTGCAGTGAATTTACCCACAAAATTCCAAAATTTAAAATTTTAAAATTGACCTAAAAATAAATTTTTTTTTTTTTAAAATAAATAAATAAAACAAAAATTTCCTAAAAATAAAACAAATATCCTAAATCCCTTCCCCCACACTTAAAATTTACATTGTCCCCAATGTAAACTATAATGCAAAGAAATAGGCACAAATAACTATAAAAAGAAAAAAGGGAAAAGAAATGCAAATCTGATTTCTTGGGTTGCCTCCCAAGCAGCGCCTTTATTTATTGTCATTGGCTCGACAGCAGGCTAGAGTACTACGTCACTCCTACTTCATGAATTTTGAATACCCCATCCATCACGTTATTCTTCATCGGTTGATTCAATCTCGCTTGCACGTGACATGAACGTTTTACTACATCTTCAACGAATAAATATTTAATATGATTGGAGAGATTCTTTATATTCGGAATGGGATCCTGCAAAACAAAACATAAAAATTTGTCGTGAGTAGCATGTAAAGGAATGAAAATAATTACATGACTATCTAAAATCATTGGCAAAGAATTGAATGCAGCTTCAGCGTCCTTCAATTTTGTTTTAGCTCAATTTCTTCTTCGTCTTCCTCTAACTTCAAACTGTTCGTACTTGCATCCTCTAAATTCTCTTTATCTATTTCCCCAAAAATTCCCTCCACCTTAGGCATGTTATCACCACAAAGAACATCATTTTCTACATCAATATTGTTCGTTTCTGCACTGATGTTGTCTGCTTCCTCTTGCATCGGTGTTTGAAAGAATGACCCTTGAGAATTTAATTGACCAATTGTGGTAGCAAGCTGACTCAATTGATTCTCCAAATTATATATGGAAGTTTTTGTCTCTTGTTGGAATTGTTGTGCTTGAGTCATGAAAGCTTTAAACATATCTTCTAAAGATATGTCAGAACTAAACGATTGGTCATGTTGTTGTTGGGGATATGGTTGCATGTACTGTGGATTATTTGGAAAGTTTTGATTTTCATGCCAATTCACTGGTGAATTCTCATAGCTGAAATGCTCAAGGAAACCACCAGCTGCATTGACTTGTTCATAGGACTCAGAATTTAATTGACCAATTGTGGTAGCAAGCTGACTCAATTGATTCTCCAAATTATATATGGAAGTTTTTGTCTCTTGTTGGAATTGTTGTGCTTGAGTCATGAAAGCTTTAAACATATCTTCTAAAGATATGTCAGAACTAGACGATTGGTCATGTTGTTGTTGGGGATATGGTTGCATGTACTATGGATTATTTGGAAAGTTTTGATTTTCATGTCAATTCACTAGTGAATTCTTATAGCTGAAATGCTCAAGGAAACCACCAGCTGCATTGACTTGTTCATAGGACTCCTCTCGAAGCATTGGGCACATATCAGTTGGGTGTCCTATTGTCGCACAAATCCTACAAGTACCTACAGTCATTTGATAAACAAAAGAAGTTAGACTATCCGTTTGTTGCTCATGAGAAGAAAT